>CM055964.1:20795000-21395000 GCA_029531755.1 Holothuria leucospilota | reverse complement strand
TCCTTTGTTTATTGTATGACTCATAGAGAAACGGTCCACATAAAGCATTGGTTAATTCAAAGAAAAAAAAACTTTAGGGTCACAACTGAATATTTGACAATATTGTACCAAGGTAGTCAAAATACAGGTAAAGAACAGATTGATTTATGGTGGAGAGTTAGCAGAAACTTTGAGATTTGGTTGAGTTTGCAACAAGATACTATTAGTCTAATGTTACCAATTAATCTCCACACACACAGTGGGTATTTTTGAAATGAAAATGTGCAGTATATAACATGAATTGTGAAATTAAAACCGTCTTTAAGAAAAGATGAAAATTATGAGCGTTCTACTTTACCCGATTCGTTGGAGCTGGAAGGTGTTAGCGGGGTTGGGAGAATTGGTTCCATCATCTCCAGGGTACAAGGAATTTAGGACAGTCTGGGCAGATAGTAGATCCCTAAAAATAAAAAGAATGACAGGGCAAAAGTTTAAATAACCTAGGAAATTGTTTAATGGTAAAGTTGGCAAACTACCAAAGGATTTTACAAGTTTCAAGTTGTTGTAAGCTCAGTTGGCAGAGACAACTGAATAAACTCTACAATCAGATAATGATGAACACATGCAAAATTGTTGGATGGATCCATCTCATACTTGAGAGTTATACAAGATGGATCCTTCAAACTTTTCATGGAACTTTAAGTTGAGATATAAACTCCAATTAGCTCTTAGTGAAGATAAATCATACAGAATTATGCCATATCGTTATCTAAATAAAGCCTCTTACTTTTTAACTGATCATCATTGCATACACAATCTTGGTACTATTGTCCTGATTGCTACCATCACCTCTTGCACAGTATTCAAATAGATGTCTCAATACAGTATCAACCTTTTGTTATTCTAACTGCCTCTAATGTAAGTTTCATTCTGTATAGAGGGACTTCTTGTGATGCCACGCGATTGAGATTGCCTGGCAGTGAAGGGCAAAGCACAGGCAGGAAACTACTTACAGCATGCCACACGCATGGCATAACCATAAATACTAATGTGACACCTGCAAATACGCTTACTGTGGGTGTTGACATATTGGGCACTTGCCCTTCGAAACCAGAGATGCACAATCACATGACATAGGTGAAACCCCTCTAATGGGTGACCCTGATTACCTGTTCCACTCTGATATCTCTGTTATTAGCTCTAGTGACAGGATGAGACCCCAAAATGCTAGTACTGACTGATACAAGAATATTGTGTTCCAATGGCAATCATGCGTTTTAACAGTAACTACACCAGGTAGTCAGTCATTTCTATTTATCACGTTCAGTTTTTGTGTAAAACGGTTTCTTTCTCTTTTATATTTTACTAATGTCTTTTGTTTCTCGTAATGTACTATTTTAAGCCCTTCTCAGTACATGTTGTAGGGCAAGTGTTTCTTTGGCTTCATTCTTATGTCCAATAAGAGTATTTCTTGATGGTTAAACTATTTAATTAATTCTTTAATTAATTTATTGTTTCAAGCACATTTTCATCTTATCACTGTTTTATAAGCGAGCTGAATTTGCCCATTATTGGTACTTAATAAAGTTATTTGATTTGAATGGAACTGCACTGATCACCATACCCTTAAAGGTTCCAACTTAACACAAATAATACAGTTAGAGTATGAAATATCATTACCTACAACAAAGAAAACCTTTTCAGCTTTTGGACTTGAAATCATTTCAAGTAGAACCTTGGTAATGACAACTTCTCCTGTTTGCTAGCTGGAACACAGTTTTTCTATATGTCTTGATGTACTTTTCAATATCTTATCATTTTAACTGATATTAACTTACCCTTGTAGATTCTGAGTGCCAGTAGAATCCTTCAACTCAACCACCACTGTGACAATCTTTAACTCCATCAGGTAGCTGAAAGTAAGTATCAGCTGAGCTTGGTCTGTCAGAAGAAAAAGAAAAACAAAAAATAAAAAATAGCCATAAGGTTAATGACACAAGGTCAAAGGTTAACCAAACAGGTTACCATTTAGCTTAGACAGTCAATTTTCACCAATGGAATTGATTATTTACAACAAAAGTTCATAAATCCACAACACAGGTTACTGTTCAATCAGAAAGGTTATCAGTGGATAGGACTAGGTCACATGACAATATTATATTATGACAATGAGGGCAGTTTATTTAAAATGCTAAGCAACAACAAATTTGGTATAAGCCGGTAAAAGTCTAAAATTACAATTTTATCTTATAAAGTGTCCTCCAATGCAACCTTGTAATTCAAAACTGGAATTTTTTTTTCAATATCAAAGGTCATTTCAATTGAAAGGTCATTCCACAGAGGAACCTGACATTGTACTTGGGGTAAAATACCCACCTTACACTATCCCAGCCTGGAATTAAAACCTGAGCCTCCCTATTGCTACACAGCCAGGTTGCTTAAATGCCACCACCATAGTACTGGTAATGGGACAAAGGTCATAAGTAAATGGCAAAAGGTCACTCATCAATCAGACTATGTTTGACAGTGAATCCCAACCACACTTAAAGTGGACCTAAAGTCTAAAAATTCAAAAATATATATTTTAGAGGTTACAAAATTAATCTTATTGGTCCAACTCCCATTGTCATAGCTTATTCCATTGCTGAGATATTAAATGTTAAAATTTATTCACTTAAATCCAAACAGTTCACTGCGCAATAATTTTTGACATTCTTGTTGTACAACTCACATTAAATGCTTTGTTTTCTTTTAAAATTAAAAATGTTTATATGACCTTGACCGCTTCCTGTTTTCTTGCATGACATGCTGTACAGAGAGGGCTTATATAGTCAAGTCACCCCAAAGCAGTAAGAACGCGATCACATTTTGGCACAAGGTGCGGTGACTTTCAGAAAAACAAAGAAATACAAAGATTGTAATTTGAGTAGTACAACAATGACATCACAAGTTATTGCACAATCTACCTTTTTAAATCGAGTGAATAACCTTCAACATTTTATATCTCAGCTTAAGAAAGTCCTGTGAAGATGGGAATTGGACCATTGGAATTCAGTTTTCATGCTCTGTAATATATATTTTTGAATTTTCAGACTCTAGGTACACTTTAACTTTCAACTAAAAGTCATTGTTGCTCAGAGGATTTATTGACTTCCCTACACGGGGCTAGGGTGCTTGGAGTTTGATTGTCTCGGGACCCCTGGTGACCTTTGACCACCATAACAAACAGTACAGTTTATCTTCTGAGTACTAAAAATCCACATTCTGAGAATAACTAGAAAGCCACAAGGCTACGTCATTCCAAACCTGAGGGAATATCAGGCTTTCAAGTGGTCCAAGGTGAAAAAGAAAGAAATTTAGTATCAAAAGTTTAATCAAACTGGACGAAAGTAGTATTTTGTGGACCAAAAGTAGGACAAACTTAGGACTTTTATTGGCTTTCATTCATAGATACTCATCAAATTTGACAGTAGCATGTGACTCCTGTAGACACTTTTTCAACAATTCTTATATGTCATTTTATGCATTTCTTTTGAGTAAAATGAGGAGAAAAAAGTAAGAAAAATTAGGATAACGTAGGAGAAGATGCAGCTTTGAAAACTAGGAGAATGCAGGATAAGCAGGAATCACTGGAAAGCTTGGAAGATCCTTCATATGTAAGGTGGTGCTGGGGTGCCAAGCCATCTTTTGTTTTTTTTTTTTTGCTTGGTTGTAAGACAGCTTAGAAAGCTATACTATTCAAGCTGATTAACTGAATGAATGAAATAGGAAAAAAAAAATAGCTTGAGCAAGTTATGTTGTTCTTATGGGAAATTGATTTGATATGAGGTAACAAATATAATATCCATCCAATGTTCCCCTACTGAGACTAACAAATTTTTCAGTCTAACCTCTGGTAACCCATAATGTCCAGATTTGCAGGGTATGAATTTTTGTAACCTTTCATAACTTGTGACATACCCACAAACAACAGGGTCCTACCATTCAACACGGGCCCCCACGTGGCAAGAAGCCATTCATCGAGGTTTTGCTTCTTGAGATATTCCTTGCCCAAGCTAAGCATCAGCAACACACACACTCCATTACAAATGCATACGTTTCTCTTATCATCAAAACCAAGACACTGAGATGGGTCAATAAGGAAGCAAGGTACAGTATCTTTGTATGCAAACCGCATGATCACATTCACTTTAAATGTTTATCGTTTATCAGAAGGGTGTTCTCTTCACATCATCACTACAAGTGTTGTATCAGTGAATGAGAAGAGAAGACATGCATCAGTGAAATGAAAGTAAATCCCCCTTTTGTCTTTAGACCAAGAAATGATATCTGAGATTTTCATAAACTTGATGATCAAGTACCTTTAAATGTCAAGTGTAACACAATCTGAAGAGGATGCTTGGCAAGGAGTTTCTTTCTCTTCTCCTCCAGCTTATCACCAACTGTCTTTCTTCTTCTCTTCTGTGACAAAAGAAAATGGTACATATCCAAAAAAGGTTGTAAGGTTTCCTTACAATTTACATGACACTCTTTCGTTTTCTTTGGAACATTCTCCAAGCAATACTTAAAATATATAGCTGCCACAACAAAGAAATGAAACTGATAATGAATATACGTCACTCACACCAAACTGACAATACCACATCACCAACCTCTCCCCCCACCCCACTTACTGACATACAGGAAATGCATAAAAAAAAATGAAGATTCTTCAAAAACAAAATCTTGCATTGCATAATGAAACAGTTTCACATGGATAATTTAACTTTTCGAACCATGAGCAGCTATAGGTCAAGTCTTTTCAGAACGTTAATTGCAGGGACGTGGAACAGAGACTTCATTTTGATTTGAACAACAGTACAACTCTACTTGTCATTACAAAAGTAATATCTTTGTTTTAGTTTATTATACATCTTCAGAACAAACTTTAGGGATGCCTGTTTTACAAGTTTCAAACAACTTCACAAACTTTGAAGGAGGTATGAATGCAACTAAAAAGCACAGCCATACATGTATGGTGTAGCAAATGTAAGTAAAATGGTATGCACTGCAACCTCAAGAGAAGTTAATTTGTAAAGAACCATTTATTGGCTAGTGTGCCATAAGTAAAAAATTTATAAAAATTCTAGTTATTAAGTTGAAAAAGTGGAACACATTAGTCCATCTTCCATCTTCACAGGAGGTGCAGATCCAGGAATTTTTCAGGGGGGAGGGGGAGGGGGGGAGATGGCAAATCTCAAGTGCACCAGAGGTGCAACACAAGCATGAATTTGCTTGCATGGGCTCTAGGGGCCTCCACTGGTCTAAAAATGTACTTATTTTTTATCCCTTGTTCATCCTTTTTTTTATGTTTCTTTCTAAATTTTTCTGGGTATGGGGAGGGGCTCCCTTAAACCTTGCTTGCTTCCAAGGCACTGCTTATGTTAAGATGTATACTTTGAAGTTGATTGTGTAATAAGCTATGATTCTTTCTCGTACTTATAATATTACCTGCTTCTGGATGGAAATATGATTTAGTACAAGAATCACAAATTATTGTGCCACAGGCTAAACATCTTACATCTTTAGAAACTGTATAACCTATCAAGATGGGCAACTGGACCCACGAGTTTACTTTTCCAGTTAACATGCTTAAGCTCTTTCGAGTTTGAGCCTCACATTCTGATTTAAAATTGACTTACTGATTCTGTCAAGTTATCCTCGTTATCCGAATCGCTGTCCTCCTCGATGACTACAGATGAGGTCATGGTAGCTGAAGCAGTATCAGCATCACCCTCTATCTTAACTGACAGCATACCATCTGTTTGCAAACAATTGATAAAGTGTGACTTACAGTCAGGTAAATGGAACTAAACCAACATCGCATGAGACCTACTGTAGTTTCACTAAATCAGAAAAGTAAGTATTAGAGTAAGCTTCATAACTAAAAATAATGACTAGACCTTATGAAAACATTGCAGACAGCTGTTTGATAGTCTTCTACACATCTCCAAAATTTTTCTTTTTTTTTTTTAGAGGGGGGGGGGGGGGATTTATGCCAAATTTATTCTCTAGATCATTAGGGCTTCTCATCAGCACATTCACACATTCAGTATGTGCAATGCACTGCTAATTCAGGAGACCATACGCTCAAATTTCAGGAATAAAATCCTTGAGTTTAAGAAGTCTACAAAATTCTTTGTCATATTATGGGTCACAAAAATACTTAAATATTGTGGGTTTTTTTCTGTAGGTTTGATAGCTGTTTCAAAATTATTTGGGAATGTTTTGGTACACTTTGGTAGGGACCCAGTGTAAGGTACTTGAAGCCAAATTTTGGAACCCTGTGTATCTGAATTTTTCCGTTATCTGAACTACCTTCAGTCCTGATGTATTGGAACAAAGGGAGTTTTACTGTATATCCTGGACAATGAAATGCTGTAAACTTTCATAAAATACTGCAAACTAGCATGCATATCCAATCCAATGTCAAAGCAGTAGGCTGACACTTAAAGAGAGAAGCAAAACATACATAATCCAGTAATCTGCTGCTACTGATGGCGCTGGTTGGGCCTGACCAGGACACAAAAGTGCTCACCACCGCTAAGCCCAGACAGTGCTATTTCTGGGGAGCACCAATTTAAGATAACAGAGGGAACAGAAAGTATTTTTTTGTTTCCTAGGACATGTAACTTTTCCCCAGCCCACATGTTTCTCATCACGATAAACTTTCACGAAGACACTAGTCATAAACTTAATTTGATGAAGGGCTTAAAAGTGTTCACCATAGGAACTGGGAATGTGTAAGTAATTCTGGTGTATTTTTTTGTCCTTCTTTGAAAAAAAATACTGGTCATCTTTAGATTGGTATTTCCCCAACCTATTTGATTTGTATGGCAACCTTTACCACAGCTTATATTTGGACCCAGGCAACTAGCTGCTGGCAACCTCACACTCCAGCCTTTATCCTGAGCAGAACCCTGGATCACCAATATGAATCCATGACATCATCCTTGGGTGCTTCATGTATAACTTTGGCAGAAAATGTGATAACTTTAATGCTAATACCTCAAGAACAGAGCATGGAACTTGAAAAGTTTCACCAGAATGCCTAGAAAAGGTTCCTCTGTAACATATTAAAAATAAATTCATGTCTGGACTATTCTTCATACCAGTTTAACTATGTAGCAATACTTACCACAAGCCTCACTGTAAGCACTAGCCTGGACAAAGAGTATGTACAGGGGACGTGGTAGCAGACGGGCCATTTGGTGCTGAGAACGAATTTCTTCAAATGGCAGCGACAGGTACTCCTGCACTGGAATTGTGGACTGAGGATTTTAATTGAAAACATACATGAGCAAGTTCAAAGAACAATTGCTCCATATAAGAATATCAACTTTGTCAAAAGACACAAATTGTTCACAGGGTGCACACTTTTTGGGAATGAAAAATGAAGAATTATTTTTACAAAAAAAGAATAAAAAAAAACTGAACATCTTTTTTACTGATAATGGACAAATATAGGGCTCAAATACAGTAAACTTGTGTAAGGGTTTTAGACCATAATAATATCAAGTTTTCCAGATGAAACACCCTAAATACGAAAACATGCAAGACCAAAGAAAATTCCAGACTTTTTCAAGTTTTCCCCAAAGTGGGGGAACCCTGTGTATACATACCACATATTTCATTTATGTTTTAGTACATTTTTACAATGACAAGTCACAACTGACTCCTCTTACAGTACCATTCTAGTAAACATATCACAACTTTTGAAAAATTCAAAATCATAATAGAAGTTTCAGTTTTTGCATTTAAACCCCAAAAATATAGGTCTGAACTTTCTTTTCAAAGTAATAGCAATAAATTAATAGAGCACAGAAAAAACTGCACAGCAGTAGCTTTCAAAGATTAAAATTAAAATGAATTTTGAATCTACACTTTATGCCTGCCATACACTGTATGGCTTTGCAAGTTGCAATTCGACTGTCATAACCTAGTTTGAATCACTCTCACAGTTTGAAGTTGTAAAACAGACCTCCCACAAACTATATGACTGATAAGCCCATGTTGACAAGGTAACACTATGGCCTCATTTGGCTTCATGAACAATGTCAAATAACTGACAGCTTGAATAGCTAAAAACCATACCACTCCAGTCAGGATCTCTGAACATGCTCAGCTTTCCTAACTCTGGTCTTTGCAACTTAAAACTGGCCTAAAACCATGGGTCTTAGTCATTAACCTGTGCTCACTACACAATTTTGACAGACACAACAATCATACTGAAGACAAGTCTATTATGAACTTGTTACACCCTCCTTGAAATTTGGTACCAAATCATGGGTTACTCATCTTGCTTCCTTACATGCGGGCTAAATTTATATATTGGTGCTCGATTTTCAGCTGCGTAATGCTATTTATAAATACTTAACCAGAGCTGTCATTGTGGTCTCTGTGTCCTTCCCAGTGAGGGGGTAAAGCAAATAATCAGCTAATCAGCCATGCTCAAGTTTCTCTATCAAGGAGATAAACTTCAGTGGTTGACAGGAAGAGGTTAGTACATAGACCCCAACTCACTTGATCAACTAATGATCCAGTTGAGTTCACACAAGCATAGCCATAGTGTCCCCTTTAGTAAATTTTGTTGCACCTTACAGTAAATGGCAACAATGTTCCAATAGCACCTACTACTCACATCCAAGATGCTCTTAAGTCTCGGCTGCAAGCTGTCAAGATATTCTTGTTTGGCTTTAATTTCTCCATCAACATGGTCTCTGTTGCTCTGACTTTTGTCATACTTTTCCGATAACCTAAAAAGATTGTAAATACAAACATAGTCAAAATAATTCTGTCACAAACATTTTATGTTTAGTGAAGGATTAATGAAGAGAAACTTTATAAACAAAACTGACAACAGTCACATTTTGTGGCATATTACAGAATTCTTACAATGGCAGGGTTTGTACACTTTTCTGATGAAACAAATGCACTTTTCTAGGACTTTTTAAGGATATCTTTTCTTAAGAATATCCACTGAACACAATTTCACATTACCACCTTCGTCCACCATTCACAAAAAAGTTAGTAGTGTAAGGGATACTACCATATTCTGAGGTAAGTATTCCACAAATAGACCTTATGCATTGACATCACACTGACGTCATTTTGGGTGAAAACAATGAAGCACACACGTACGAACGACGTGGATTTCGCTTCACGTGTAGAAGACGTACGTGCATATACGATTGGTTGACAAATCAGCTGTCTGCATTTATTGGTGTAACTTGCAATGATACGTGCTTTTCCTCCATTTTCCTCCAAAGGAGGGAGCACTTTCTCCTTTGTGACATCATATGCATACCTTCTCACCTCTGGACGTCTCTACAACATAGGTCTACATGTAACTAAAGCATTTTTGTATGATTAACATATGAAATAACAAAACTGAAGCACTTTAAAGTCATGAGTATGAACCAATCAAATTTCAGTATGTTCATAGTTTTTGACAGCTGTGCACATAACCCTGAATTGGTTTTAGCAAATACAATACTGCACAACCTTCTTTCATACTATAACTAGTATTTCCAAATACTAGATGCACCTTTAAGTGTTTTAGAGCTTTCTCATACTCTGAAATACTGAATATTTGACCAAAAGTGAAATGGCCTTCAGAGAACCC
Organism: Holothuria leucospilota; assembly: GCA_029531755.1. Classification (NCBI taxonomy): domain Eukaryota; kingdom Metazoa; phylum Echinodermata; class Holothuroidea; order Aspidochirotida; family Holothuriidae; genus Holothuria; species Holothuria leucospilota. Next base: position 21,385,357 of record CM055964.1, on the reverse strand, counting down.
CATGGACAATTGCCAGGACTACTTCCCACAGACAACTACCCTCCCCCACCCCCTCCCAGAGTCCTGACAGGTCCCATCCAGGACAGTTCCCACCTTGAAATTTCCCAACCATGACCATTAAAACATTGATCGTTCTACTATAGAAATCTGGAATCCTCCAGGGTAGAAATTGCCCAGGGAAACCTTTCTGGGTGAGAATTGTTCAGGGTGGGGATTGTTCAGGTCAGAATTGTACGAGATGGGAATTGTCTGGATGAGAATTATGCCAAGGGGAGTTGGAAGTACCTGGAACTTTCTGGGTGGCAATTAATCACTACAAATTGATTCATCGCAAAGTAGAATACCAAAAGAGCACTGATAATCAGAAAAGAATTTCAACAAGTCAATGGGCTATTGTCAGCCATTTCTTATTTTCTGTCATCACCTTCCAACCAGTTAGACCCAGGAAAGCATAAACAGAGATTTAGGCCTGAATGGTGCACAGGGCAGTCTTCTGACTTCCTTCAAACATCCATAATTAACTAAAAGATATCCTGATTAATAGACAGTAGTACCATCTATTTCTTTCTCCATAAACAATAAACCCAAGGGAACTTTGTGGCAATATCTTCCAGAAGAATGAATGGTTTGTACCTACAACACCTGAACAAGACCTGCTGACTGCAGACACAACTTAAAACATCATCATAACATCATGAAAACATCAGACGTCCCTTTCTCATCCCCTGTCATCTACTACAACGCATCTCAACCTTTTTTAAGTCGAGGACCATTCTGACTCTCAGAATTTTTCTGAGGCCCACCTTACAAAAAGCTGATTCTTTATTCTTTATTTTTTACTTTTTGTGGTGGATCTCGCGGCCCACCTGGGAGAGCTTCACGGCCCACTGGTTTAGAAGCACTGATCTACTACATGGACAACAGAATGTAAAAATTCATTTGAGCCATCTGTTCATGTTAGCCTTCTTGAAACAACACACTTACAAGGTCTTTGCACTTTAAGCTGAGGTGACCTTTAACCACAATGGTTAGAGCACACAACATTTAAACATAATACAAACACCCACCAAGTACTGTATGACTTCTGTCATTGCTTTCCCTCTGGAGATGAAAGGGGAAGCAAAGCAAGCATCACATAGGTAGACACAAATGCAAATGGTTTCTCTTTGCTTTGAAACAATGGATAGACATTTTAATATGACACTGCATAAACTACAGCTCAGGCTGGAATGGGGGTGGGGGATCTGATGGTCACATACCATCTTAATACTGTGAAAGGTTAGACTGCCAATGTCAGACTTACGAATACTTTTCAAGGTCAGACTTGGGTATGTTTTGTTTTTAAAGGTCAGACTTGAGAATCTTAAAACATCGAACATGGACAAGGAAAAGGGACATTAACTGCAAGGACTTTGTCATAAAAGCAAAGAAACAGCTGCATCAGAAGAAACAGCATGCAGCCACATTGCTATACACATTACAATGGCAGGACAATCCTGCTACTGAATGAAATAAGGGAAGAACAATGCATGGCTGCAGCTGCTGCAGCTTTGCTGAGGCACCTGCAGCCCAAGATTTTGAAATGGTGTCTAAGAACATTACTTATCAGAAAATGCTATGACAAACCTCTTCCTTTGTTCAAGCTCCCAGTCCAGCCTGGCCAGCCTTTGTTTATGGGGGTCCTTTTCTGTCACACTTGGCATGGATATATCCAAGGGGGCTTCTCTGTAAAAAGTGGCAACATCAACCAGCTCAATTTTCTCATCACTGGACCTGGGGAGATAAATAAGCATTTCTGCATTAAAGTTTAAAATTCTAATGTGATATCATTCTTCAAACATTTCAGTCGATACAAGACACAATCGTAAGCACATTCCTGTATAGTAACTCGACATCTCAATGAAAGCTTCTTCAACATTTGAGAATGTTTTGCAAGGTGCAACCACCTAGAAAAGTAATGTTACCATGCTAATGGGTATTATCCAGTATAAATTTACTCATACAGTACAGTAAACCTGTGTCATTCCCAAACCATCCATTGAAAGAATTATGTAATGCACTCCATGAAAATTTTTAAGTAAATGTGAATACTCTCCTCATTCATCTACACAAAAGTTACTTTTTGTCAAATATAACCTCTACAGTTTTGGACATTCTATGTAATGAAGAATGAACCAATCTGTTCAAAGTAAGTATATGACAGAGGAACCAGTTGGTAACAAGTAAGTATAAAGTGGCACTGGTCATAGTTTTTCCATTCTAGTGATACCATTTATTTGACTTAATGAGAGGCTATTATTTGTCAAAATGCTGATGACATGACAGTTCACGGTGACATCATACAGCGACAGCATACTGGATGGGTAACTTGATTCTTTTCAATTCAGCAATGGTACTGGACAAGTACTAAAATCATAATTGTTTTTTGATGTGCCAGAAATAGATACCTCATGCAATTTCCCTACTGTACAACTACAAATAGAAAACTATTGAGAAAGCATGGGAATAAATTCAGTTTAAATGAAAAGCTCTAGACACTTTCTCAAAGTCTTCCTCAAAGTCTTCCTCAGGCAGGGTTTTTAAACTGGGGTTTGCATACCCCCAGGGATGTGCTATATCTTCCCAGGGGTATGTGTCTGACAGACTTTTGAGATGAGCTGGTTAACCCCACTTCCAATCTGATGTTCACTACTTTGCAAATACCCCAGTGCTTCCAGGACTTTACCGCTGGTCTCCAACAGCCATTGACCCTAGACCCAATGCTTTCAGGAGTCTTCACACTCCCTTGACACATACCCTGGGAACCCCCTCTCTGAGACATCAAATCCCACCCTGGTTGCGTTATATTTGCAAAATGAATATGTTTCTCTACATGGAGGTATACTTCATGGGTCTTCACAGATGAAAACTGCTTAAAGACCCCTGTCCTAGCTATTTTTGAATTTTAACACTGACGTCTCTTTTATAGTAGGTTTTCTGGCTCTAAAAGATTAGCCCACACCTTATTTAACTGCACATGAACCGGATTACAAAGAAAAAAAAAATAAAAAAAATCTTACTCAAATTCTAAACATTTCTTGATTTCCTTCTGCAGATGCATCACTTCATAAAGTAAGTTTTGAAGTTGCAGGTGGAGGCCATCAACTTTCTGCTTAGTGGCCTGAGTAGTGTCCCGAGCCTTCTTGCATCGCAGATGAGATATTCTGTTCATCTTCTTCAAGGTCACAAACATAACTGATGCTGCTGTGCACTTCTCTGCTATGGCTGCAGCCTATCAAAAAGTCAATTTATGAAACAAAAAAGCATATATTGAAGAGTAAGACACATATTACTCACATGAAGGTCAAATAATTCAACTCTAACAATCATCTGTTTGCACAAAGTCCAGTAACTTGAGAGATTCTGCACTTCACAATTATTTTGCATTTATTTATTTATTCTTGTAGGTCTACATACATTTTCTCTTGCGTTCAGCAACACAGTTATATTCTAACTTGTAAGTGTTGATTGTGAAGGTAGGCATGCAAAATGGTTTATATCCTGTCATAACTCTTCATTTAAAGTATGGTAGCCTTATTAGATTTCTTGACCTCTACAAAACTTACCACAAACACAACTACCAGCATCTATTAAGTACTGTATGTTGTATAAACATGGGTGGAAAAAGTTGGGAAGCAGAGAGGCTTGTTTCCAGGAAATGTTTGTATTTGGAGGGTATTTTTGGCAATTTGAGGGAAATTTACCTTTTGAATACATGAAAACTGTGACAGAATTGTGGGAAATCTGACTTTCTTCCCTGAAAATAAGCATTATTTGCAGCCCGCGCCCCTGTGTACATAGAGTTCAAACTACTGCAATCCACTATTCTGTACTAGGGCTGTAGCTAGAGCAAAGTGAGTGCTGGTGAAAACCTTACCATACTATCCAATGAGAGATATGTGAGCGTGGTGAACATTAAAAGCGTGTATAGACCACCCAAAACCTAGATGAAACCAAAGTCAGTTTTGGGTGGTTTTGGTGACCTCTGACTGATGGTCTGGTGATCTGACCTTTCATGAAATTGACATCATTTTGGTCTGTCTGTTTCAAACCCGACCTGAGAAAAATCCCCAAACCAATGACTCAACTGAAGCAGATTTAATGCCATTTTCTTGCCATCTTCTACCATGCCAAAATGTCAAAACTGATGGGTTACAGTCCCTGTGCACTGGAGTAAACACTAAAAGTCCACATAAATCCCTAGATTATTTTTCTGCATATTTTGTACTCTTATAATCTGCCTACCATGGAGATCTTATCAACTATATGGCTTATTCTTGTTTTTCTATGAAAGCTTGCATTGGGTTTTTTCCAGGTTGGTCCTTGATGGTCTTAGAGCTCCATCAGTGTGGGCCATTTGGCTAACCACCAGACCAAAGCTGGTTTGATCTTGGGTGATCTTTGCCATGCACAAGCTGATGATTGGGTAGTCTGAACATCAGAAACCAGGCCAACACACACCTTAAGTGCCCATACTGTGCATAGAGAGGTTTTTGCATTTTGTACTAGATAGTGATGCTTCAACCATACCCCGTGCTGGTCATTGCACTCAGTTTACTTCAATATATGCCAAAGGTCTGATGTATTCATACTGTTCTGCAACTGTATAAATGACAAGTACAATTACTGTATATCACTGATCACTTGAGGTTTGTAACTGTGCACACCCTTTGCATTAAAACTGGCACAACATCTAATCCTTGCTCAAAACAATACATTAAAACATTATCCTGGTTATTAAAGTGATACTATGACATCAAACCTGCTTGCCGACTGCATGGTCAAGTGGTTAGAGCATCGGACTTGCAGCCGGAAGGTCTGGGGTTTGACTCCTGGCCGGGCCACACCAAAGACCTTAAAAATGGAAGCTACTGCCATTGTGCTTGGTGCTCAGGATAAGCAATGGAGTAGGGAAAACAAGCCAGTGAGCCACAACTGGAAAAAAGGCTGTGGCCAGCCCGACTTAAACCAATTGGTTAGAAACTGTGCCGTAAAACCTCATCTAACTCTAACTCACTCTGCTCCAAGCTCACTGTTGGTAAGAAAGGTAATCTTTCAAGTTCTCATACAGTATCTTGTACACATAGGAATTTATGACTAAGTTCCTCTTTTATAAGTCAAAAATTAATTTGGCTCTCAATTCTTTTAAGAACTGTCAAAGCTGGTTGCCATAGCAACACCACTGTTACTCCTTTGTATTCTGTCTATATGCTTATTAAAGTACACACCCACTTCACGGCAGCCATGTTGGAAAATACTTGGGGAGAGCTTGTACAAGTTTACACACTACTGTACAACATTGCATGTGTATGCTGTAGTTATGCAAATTGATGTTATTGTACAGGTATGTTCAAAGCTCACCCAGTAGCCCAATGATTTATCACCTGTACACACATGTATCTCTATGCCTCACTTCTTCCACTTCTTCCCCTAAAACTATGATGAAGATGAAATACGTCTACAGTATGGCAAATTATTTTTTCCATGATAGTTGAATCTAAATACATATCTTACATTTTGACTTCTTCCTTCTTCTTTAAGATCTTTTATCACTTTGAAAAACTTCTGAATATTGTTACAGGTTTCTTTATGTAGTTGAACATCCTGATGTATCGTTGTGTTTTCAATCTCGCCCTCCTCATTGTATGGCAACTGTGAATAAAGATGAACATGACACAGGAAGTTTATATTAATGAAGGTTCAGCAGTATCAGTGATGAACTTTAAAAGAAAGAAGTAACTGTAAAATACCCTCCACAATCAGAGCTCTGATCTGGAAGAGGTAAGGCTAAAGAATCTAGGTGACATGTCTGTTAACCAGAAAGCCAAAAGGCTTAGTGATTCCTTGCCGAAAGGGGGGTGCTTTGTTACACTGAGATTCATCCATCAAATTTATACTTCTCTTCTACATCATTTTTTATGATGTGGTCACAATTTGACCCCTGCTCACATCAGCTCATGTCACATGACCTTTATACCGAAACTTGAATAACCACAAAAAAATGAGAAAAAAAAAAAAATAAATAAAACGTATGAGAAGGGATTTATCTGTGCTTCCTCCCTTGTAATGACATGTTTACAAAGTTTCAGTTTTTGACCTCTGGTGACCTCAAATGGCTTGTGACCTCCACAAAAAAACAATAGGGTTTTTCCTTGCACCATAACACATCCACATACTTAGTATGAAATCTATCTAAGCTTCCTACCTTGAGATACTGTGTAAACAAGGTTTTCAGACTTTGACCCCTGGTGACCCCAAATGACCTTTGACCTCCACCAAAAACTATACACTTCTTCCTCGCACCATAACGCATCCACATACTTAATATGAAATCAATCCAAGCTTCCTACCTTGCGATATGGTATAAACAAGGTTTTCAGAGTTTGACCCCTGGTGACCCCAGACGACCTTTGACCTCCACCAAAAATAACAGAAATCTTCCTCTCACCATACCACATCCACATACTTGGTATGAAATCTATCCAAGCTTCCTATCTTGAAATATCATGTAAACAAGGTTTTCAGACTTTTACCCCCGGTGACCCCAGATAACCTTTGACCGCCACCAAAAACAATAGGGTTCTTCCTCTTACCATAACACATCTACATACCAAGCATGAAATCTATCCAAGCTTTCTATCTTGAGATATCGTGTAAACAAGGTTTTCAGATTTTGACCCCCGGTGACTCCAGATGACCTTTGACCTCCACCAAAAACAATAGGGTTCTTCCTCTCACCACAACGCATCTACATACCAAGCATGAAATCTATCCAAGCTTTCTAACTTGAGATATCGTGTAAACAAGGTTTTCAGATTTTGACCCCTGGTGACCCCAGATGACCTTTGACCTCCACCAAAAACAATAGGGTTCTTCCTCACACCACAACACATCTACATACCAAGCATGAAATCTATCCAAGCTTTTTAACTTGAGATATCGTGTAAACAAGGTTTTCAGATTTTGACCCGCGGTGACCCCAGATGACCTTTGACCTCCACGAAAAACAATAGGGTTCTTCCTCTCACCACAACGCATCTACATACCAAGCATGAAATCTATCCAAGCTTTCTAACTTGAGATATCGTGTAAACAAGGTTTTCAGATTTTGACCCGCGGTGACCCCAGATGACCTTTGACCTCCACCAAAAACAACAGGGTTCTTCCTCTCACCACAATGCATCTACATACCAAGCATGAAATTTATCCAAGCTTTCTAACTTGAGATATCGTGTAAACAATGTTTTCAGATTTTGACCCCCGGTGACCCCAGATGACCTTTGACCTCCACCAAAAACAATAGGGTTCTTCCTCTCACCACAACACATCTACATACCATGCATGAAATCTGTCCAAGCTTTCTAACTTGAGATATCGTGTAAACAAGGTTTTCAGATTTTGACCCGCGGTGACCCCAGATGACCTTTGACCTCCACCACAAACAATAGGGTTCTTCCTCTCACCACAACGCATCTACATACCAAGCATGAAATCTGTCCAAGCTTTCTAACTTGAGATATCGTGTAAACAAGGTTTTCAGATTTTGACCCCCGGTGACCCCAGATGACCTTTGACCTCCACCAAAAACGATAGTGTTCTTCCTCTCACCACAATGCATCTACATACCAAGCATGAAATCTATCCAAGCTTTCTACCTTGAGATATTGTGTAAACAAGGTTTTCAGATTTTGACCCCCAGTGACCCCAGATGACCTTTGACCTCCACCATAAACAATAGGGTTCTTCCTCTTAATATGGGCCATCTATGTACCAAGTTTGAGAACTGTCCAACTTTCCCTTCTTGAGATATCGTGTAAACAAGCTAAGCCGTCACATACACACACACACACACACCCACCCACACACACACACACACACACGACATCACCATCGCATAGATTCCTTGCCTGCCTTCGGCAAGGAATCAAAAATAACACTTCAGAACAACTCAGCTATGCATCTTTTAGCTACAGTATATTCATAATGAGAGGCATCTACAAGTACTGTAGATATCAAACCTTTAAGAGACTTAATATGAGATATAATATGCCTCAGCCTGTGTGTCCTCTTAGCTTAAGGGCTCAGTGCTGGGACCATTCTTCTCTTAGGTCATATAAATGATCCTGTTTGAAACTGCTCCATCTGTGATTCCTCTCCATGAATGATCATGTGTGAGCAGGAGGTTCTGACCTGCCACATGCGGTATTATGACTTTTGATAGGAAATACCACCCAATTTGTTTTAAAGGCCCTCTAAGCTCACTCCAGACAGTAACAATTCTCCCAAATAGCCTAACTTCTAGCCCCACCTACAATTTAAACACAGACAACTGTCTAGTAGTAGAACACTTCCAAGACAGAGCCACAGTAGCCTGCACTGAGTTTCAACTGATCGAGGCAATATTGAAAAACAAATTGTGTGTGACTGTGAGCCTAGATAATTAGGAACACAACTGACTGTCAAAGTCATCATTACCAACCAGAATGGTGCTATTATTGTTTAAATGAATGCCAATCAAAGTACAGTCACCAACTGGATTTAGAAATATGGGGATATGTCTAAATATATTTGGGGGGATGCCATAGCTTCTTTAAGTATGCCAGATGAAGCTGGATCATCCTTTGTTATCTGAAAGGATTTACCAGATCAAATGTAGGATGTTTAACTTGGAGGAGAGCTTTTGGAAAACTGGCTGATAAGTACCTGGTTGCCTAGCAATGGATACAGTGCAAAATGTAAAAATCTTTTCTCGAAATATGCCCACCAAATTTTTCTAGAGTTTTACCTTTCTTTTGCTATTCATTTCTTTTTTTGAATGTCACTCAATTTTGTATTTTTTTTCAATTTGGCAATTTGGGTATATTTCAAAATGCAGACCACGTTTTCAGTTTGTTTTGATTATTTGCAATTAATGTTAATGTTCATAATAAATATGAACATTCCAAACAAACATTTGGCATTTTTTGTAAAATAACTACAGTAATAAAATCAACGGTCAAACTGGAAGACCTATTTGGGGGCGAAATGAATTGCTCGTTGGGGCAAACTGGTATTAGGGTAAGACAACTGGAGCAAACTGGTTGGGGTGAAGTACAGGTACAGTAGTTATGGGGTGATATGACCGGGTACAGTTCAAGGGCTAGGCTGAAAGGCCATAATGGAAAATTTGTATCTAATCAGCCAAAAATTGTTTCCTTAATCTTTACACTACCACACTGGCATACAGTATTTACATACTGTGTAACCTATAAATAAGGCCTACATATTTGTGCAAAATGCAAGAAATTCACTTCATCAAATTGAAGTCTAAAATCAGAATTCAATGTCAAAGGTACTCAGCTTATGTATACTTTCCAGTCAAGTGCTAGATAAATACCAATTCTCATCATTTGCTACCTGTACATACCATGTAATGTGCATTGTAGTTGGCTTAGAGGTTAATCTACCAGTTAGCAAACTAAGCCATTCCACATATTACACAGGATTTAGCAAATGACAAGAACTGGTATTCATCTGCAGAGGGATGGCATTCTTGTGCCTCACTTTACCTTGCGCTGCATGTTTTCATGAGAGATGGCATAGCCTAGGCCTCTATAGCTGCTTGAGCTTCTGTCACTGTAATCTGCCTCTGTGAATTGTGTCTGCCAGCAACCCTTCCACTGGACATTTTTATGAATAGGCCTAATTCCATTTAGAAGTGATTTCATGTCCAGAGTTGCGACCGAAGAGGTGTTGGATATTCTGCCCCAGCAAACAATGTGATTTAAAGAATTCAGTGGTGTTCACAGTAAGTGTATAAACAGTTTAAAAATAGGGGAAAGTTTTTGTTTCGTCTGGAGAAGTGTTCCAGCCTAGCTACCTCCAGCCTGGAAAGTTCGTATCTGCTACACCGAAATTTTATGCCAGTCACCTCTTTTCTCAATTTTTACGCCACGCCAAATTGTTGTAGGCTTCTGTGTTTTAAGTACAGTGTGTATGTAAAAGACAAGAAAATCGTGCCATCAAATTGGTGTATAAGGTCTTTACAGCACGCCGAAGATATTCGGCACAGCATACATATTTTCCAGTCTGGAGCTACCTACACTAGCCTACAGTAGGCCTACCTAGAACCACAGGCAGTCCTAGCGTTATGTAGTAAATACTACATATGGCCAATTCCATGAAAAATGGACATGAAGCATAAAAAATGAAGTTACACATCAATAAAAATAGGTTGCATGTGTTCACAAAAGGCTAAAGTTTAATAGACAAAATGAAATATCGTATTTTTCGACATCGTTCACACAGAAAATGTATGCTGCCCTCTAATTACAAAAAAGTGTCAATTCAGATTCTTCTAGCTTCTTAAAAGAACTTTCTTTTCGGTTTCTTTCATCAGTACTCAATTTAAAGTGAAATGTTTCAGTTCCATGTGCAAAATGAATTAGAAATATGCCTTTTTACAGTAATAATTCCCAAAACAATTTTGTGATCCTCACTATTGTAAATTTAAAGCCAAACTTTTCCGTAAAATCACTAGCGCTGACAATGTAACACCCGTCACAATTTTTACAAAAGTTATCTTGATTGCCTGAGAATAGCTGCAAACTCAACAAAATTCTGGATTCTCTGCATCTGTACTTTAATTCATCTTAAGGTCCACTCCAATCAAATATCCTAATTAATTAGTGCCAAATTTTAATTAAAATAATAACGTAACACCCCTCACAATTTTTGTGACGGGTGTTACATCATGTAGATGTGGCAAGATGTTCACATTGAGGAATATTCAAACTTGTACAAAATTGTCACTTAGTGCATTCCTCTAGGTACCCTACTTTTCCTTTTACCTTACAAGGCATGAAATTATTCAGTTTGCCTTAATTTTGCTTGACTGCAAGGCAGACATGCGATAATCACATGTAAAAGCAATGCACACGTCAGATACTCTAAACTTGAGTGCATTTGCAGTGGGCAAGCAATACATCTGCAATGGATCAACAGAACATTTGCAGTGTACAGGTATTGCATACTACATTTCATTTCACCAATTCCAAGTTACTTTGCAGGGAACAAGGGAAAAATAAAACGCTTCTTCTCTGTGATAGAAAAGGTATTTCTATAGTGTTAATTTTCCCTTGCAATGCTTAGTGTAAAAGTACATACTTGGCTGAATAGTTATTGTTAGGACAATGCCCTACTGCAGTATAACTTTGTGAAAAGTTTTATGATATCCATACTCATGTCTTTGAAATACAGAGTGTACTAAAGGCTCAAGGAAAGCAAAGCTAGTCTAAAATCAGTTACAAGGGAGTAGCAACAGCACAGCAGGGGAGGAGGGTAGGGGTGGGAGAAGAAAGAGGAAAGAAAGGCTGCAACACCCAATAATTTTATCTGTAGCTTAATTTTTAAATTAAATTGAAAATGAAGTGTTATTCTGATGGTAAGTGTCGGGCTCTGATGTCGGCCTAGGTATTTTGTCTAAATTGTCATGCTCATTTAAATATTTAGCCTCTGAATTAAGCCCCGACATGTGATGTCGGGCTCTAGTGTCGTCCTCTGGTGTCGGCCTCAAATGTCGGTCTCTAATGTTGACCTCAAATGTTGTGCCCAAACTGTTGTGCTCATTTAAATATTTAGCCTCTAGATTAAGCCCTGACAATTGCGCACAACATTGGGCACAATTAAACCCCAAATAAGCTTCCAATGTTAGCCGCAAATCAACCCAGACAATTTTGTGAGGGCTATACTGTCAGTGTGGATATTCAGCGTTTGTATTCTTCCATTATGCTTGAATGTCTTTGTCAGTTACACAAGATGTGCACTGTACATAGAGCAGGTTTTGTGCATCACAGTGGTCCTCCTGACAGTAGTTCAGTTGACTTAGTTATGATGTAAGGAAGTGTGTTGGTATCCATGGAAACCTTCAGTTAAAGGGGCTTATTGAGTTGGTTTGCAAAATTCATGTTTTTTTTCACACAGTTGACAGGTACTCACAACTTGATGCCAAATGGTCACATCAAGAGATTCTGACCATCTGACTGACAACTGAAATGACAATGACAGTTATTAATTATTGAAATCATTTATTACAAATTTAAGGCCAGACACTTCTTACTATTATGTAGTAATCATATGCAATACCCGTCAACAAAAACTAAAATTTCTCACATTTTTGGTAACTGTAGGAAGTGAAACATGAGTAATGAAGCTAATTAGAAGCATTGTCATGCAATGACTTCCTTCAAACTAGTCACAAAAATAAAAGATGTCAACTCAATGAGCCCCTTAAAAGTGGCTCCTTGGGCTTGAAAATTTGTAGGTTACATAGGTAACTGCTGAAAGACCACAACTTGGTTTTAAGTCCAATTTCATGAATATAAAATAACAATTAGTCTGTGGCATGGCAACCATTGAAGAGTGGTCTCTTGTGCATATTTAGCATGTAGACAGTCATAGGGTAGCTGATAATATTGCTTTCAGTGGAGGTGAATGGTCATTTTGTGTTACAAGACTTCAAAAGGTTTTGACCTTATTAACATGACATTTCAAGTGGGAGAACTGTGAGGGATCTCATGCTTGTCATGAGGGTTATTCACATGTCTATCAATATACCAAGTGGCAAGGAATCACTAAGCCTTTAAGCTTTCTGTTTGTAATCTGTGTAAAGTACAGTATCTACTCTCCAGCTGCATTTGCAAGTACTTCATGCAGTACACTACGGAGGAACATAATTACCCATATTCAAGAAATGAGTGAAATTGCATTTTGCATATATGAAAGAGTTGACTGTTTCAGGAGGTGGCCAGCCGGGACTCCTTTAGGAAAAGGTTGAATGGCATTGTTATATGAATTCCTGTTGTCCATTTTCACTGCATAAAGCTAAACTCTTTCTCACTTACCTAATATTACACTATTTACCCTATGCATGTATACCCTAGTACTTTTGTATACACCCGGCCTCTTCCACCCCCTTGACATCCCTGAATCACCTCTTTGTTAAGAAAATTTGCCCAAACATTTTAAATGTCACTTGTTCAGACTGAAAAACTGTTATAAGTATTCATTTAAAAAGAAACTAATGGCAAAATTTTTGTTATGGGGGTCTCAATTTTAGAAGCGTAACACCCGTCACGCTCATATGTAACACCGGTCACACAGTTTTTGGGAAAAAACACAAAATTTATGATTTCTCTCACTTAGTCACAATTACACTGCATGACCCCTCTACTGTCCCAACACAATCCATGTATGAACAAACTCATACATTTTTTACATTCACAGACTTTTCCAGAAAGATAATTGGTCCATTTTGCCATGTCCGTTTGAATGTAACACCCGTCACGCCCCTTTATTGGGTCCTGACTCGCCCCCTTGTACACAGACTGGACTTCTCTGTAGATGCTATTATTGTTTGGTCTCTTAGGCATGGTAATGTTATAAAAACATACTAAATTTACTTGTTGTCTTAGCAGGAGAAATTGGCAAAACTTTGAGGTCTGTTTCTAAATGTAACACCCGTCACATGGAATTGCCCATATATATATAATAATGGAAAGGTAGTGCACTTCACGGCCTTTTGGTACCAACTTCGCCTAACTGAATCACAATTTTTATGCCTTAATATCCACTTTACCTCTTTTCAACCAGATTGCATAGTTTGTTAATTGCGAGCGGAATGTAATTGTAAAGTTCGAAATTGCACGCCAATGCCGCTACAAACTGAATACACACAATACGTTTAACATATGTGTACGTATATACATATACGTATATGCATACTATATTTATGTATACTACATACTATATGTACGTATACTGTACGTACGTACGCTACACTTATACATATCATACTACTGCCAAAATTTATGAACATTTTTCATATTTGGCAGGAAATAATCATATTTTGTGTGGTACTCAGTGGGAATTAAGTGGAGGCACATAACAACATAAAATTGCATGGCTGCCGTGTGTGTATTGGATAAGGCTAGTTTGCATTGCACAGTACGCCGACAGACCAAGGTACTGTAACCGTTTTGCCACCGCTATGCCAGGATGGAGTCTTGCTCTGCGCGCCGTACACCAAACTGAATTATTGCGTGCCAAATTTGTGGTAAAATCAGTATGTAAATTGAAAATGCACGCGGAACTTCTTCCGCGCGTCTGACAAATTATGCAGTCTGGCTTTTCAATACATTGGAATGTTTAAATCGCGTGTTCCAATCACTTGAGTAGTAAGATGATTCATTTGGATCAAAAATTGTCTTCCAAAAAGAAACATTTCTCCGCAAAAATTTGGGTTTCCGCACTGTCACGTTCAGTCATCGGCTTTCCAATTGAATAGTATACGGCCCCTTGTCATGACGTGGTTACGCTCTCGTGACGAGGGTCGAACTATCCAATGGGAGGCCCGGATTTTGTTTTTCACTGAATGCGGTAGTGCGGACACCAAATTTTTGTGGAGAAATGTTTCTTTTTGGAAGACATTGATCCAAATGAATCATCATACTACTCAAGTGATTGGAACATGGGATTTGAACATTTGTATGTATTGAAAAGAGGTAAAGTGGATATAAAGGCATAAAAATTGTGATTCAGTTAGGGGAAGTTGGTACCGAAAGGCCGTGAAGTGCGCTACCTTTCCATTATTATATATATGATGGCACAACCTAACAAGGCCACTCTAACAAAGTGTTCGTTTTTAAAAAACACGACGAAAGAATGTGAATCTGTTTGTACCTGAAAAAGTTTTGGCGGACTTGACCTTATTTGAGGGCTATAAATCTTTACCACAGATTTATCCTTTCAAGAGATACCATTACGACAAGTTCAGCGTTTCCAGCGCAAGCCTAAAATCAGAAGTAACCTAATAAGGCCAGCAGGCGCTGTTTACAATTTTTGTACAGAGCCGTATGTACAGGTTCAGTGTAGGAGTTTGTGCGTTCCAATTTGAGCTGCATATCTTAGCGTGCAAGTGCTTGAAAAACAGGTTCACGCGCATAAGCATGGGAGTTTGCTATATGCGCGTGCTGCATCAGAAATTGACGCACTGATTGTGACAGCAGTTTTGACGCACTTTGTTGACTGTATCGATACACGACATTCGAAAGTGGCCTTATTAGGTCATGTCACTATAAGGACTGTGTAGTATTTACTAGGCCTACGGTAAAGCCTATAACGCTAGGACTGCATGTGCCTAGAACCCAGTTGCAACCACACTAAACACTCCATTTTTAATTCGTGCACATCCGGGATCTCACGATTTAATAGATCACGTGAGCCTCAAAGTTATGCTTAGTCGACTGTAGCCGAACTTATTAAGTGAATGTGTCCTTATTTGCCCTAAAGGTGGTCAAATCATCACAAAATAATGCAAAACCGATACTGACAATTTTCGCAAAACTAGTACTTACACAAGCCTTACACAACGAGTAACGTGGGAGAAAAAGTGTAAACGGAGTAACCTACCTTTTCTTTAACTTCTACAATACGCTCCGAAGTGTTTTTCGGTCTCTTTGACTCTCTTGGTGAAGATACTGGAGAGTCTCCTGATTTAGTGACAATACGACGCTTTTTGGTGGAGAGTTGAACTTTCGTAGACATTTTTGATAGGCGTACAGCAAGTAAAATCTTCAGTTTAGCAAAGTCCTTAACTCGCGCGCGTTTCCATAATAAAGGCAAGAAAATCCTGTACATGATGTAACCATGTCATTTACCTCCATGATATAACGTTAGTTCAACTTCATCGTAGAGCAGGACATTTAGGTTGCATGTGGAGGTTGAAATACGCCATAGACCACCTTACAGTAGGAAAAAAAAACACCAAAGTTTCCAAATAAAAGTCAAATCTGCACGCCGAAAATTTTGTTCTCAACATCCTTTCAGCAACCCGTCGACTTTGTCGGGGCTTCAGGCTGCACAGTGGCGTAGCTAGAAGGGGAGGGGGCCGGCTAGAGGGTTGGGGGGCGGGGCGGTCGCCCCAGTGGCGAAGGAACCGGGGGGGGCAAATGTCATTTTGCCCCCCCCCCCCCAAATCGCGATAGTTTACAGTTTCGTTTTACCCGTTTTTTGTTCTCATGAGAACAATTTCTCCAATAAGAACCCAAAATTTTCGGCGCGCTACGCGCGCCATAGAGCGACCCTAGTTTCTTCAATAGTTCCATTCTACATAGCTAGGTAGCGCAAGTCCTTTCCCGCCTTTCCAAGTAACATGTAGAGAAAGTAGTTTATGTAGAGGTCGTAAAATTCATCTCATATCGCAAAGCCTAGTTACTATTCTCTTGTGTGTGTCATGCGGCACGGTAGTTGGTGAGGGACTCACGGAGCAATGTTTGGCTACCGTTATTTCATCGAGTAGTCGGGATGGTTTCGATACAATGTATATAATCTCCAATACAGTCTACAACCTGTTAACTCCTAGAGGCTTTCTTTCTTCTTTTTATTCTTAATGATTACATATGTTTTTTGTGAA
Source organism: Holothuria leucospilota (assembly GCA_029531755.1). Lineage (NCBI taxonomy): Eukaryota > Metazoa > Echinodermata > Holothuroidea > Aspidochirotida > Holothuriidae > Holothuria > Holothuria leucospilota. Next base: position 21,368,868 of record CM055964.1, on the reverse strand, counting down.
AACCTACCAAAAATTTTGCGCGCTTTGCAATTTTTCACTTTCAAGTTAGATTCCGGGAAAAACATTTAAAGAACGCGGAACTATGCTTTTCTAGTTTACACATTTATGCAACATATATGCCCCCAATGACATGGTCTAGTACACAGGTTTTCTTCAAATTCCACCTCACCAATACCCGACGGTACTGGGGCTGTCGGAGTTTCGGGTCGCTGCCTCCCCCCCCCCTTTCGAGCAAATCCTGGTGCCACCTCTACTCAACTTGATAATAGACTCTGGCTGTGGAAAATCCCCAGTCCATTTAATCCACTTAAATCCATGCCGGGGATAACTCCACTCTGAATAATTTTGAATAAATTCGGATAGATTGTGACAAACTTAATTTGTTTTAGAATAAATTCAAATCAACCTTCGCAAATTTTCTACAAAATTGCACATCTTGATGGCTGCTATTAAGGCCGGCAAGTGCCATTTCCGGCGATCTGGGATGTATTAAAATCTCAAATTTTCTTGGTACGCTCCGCGCCAACCTGTGGCGGCGCTCCGCTTAGACAGGCGCGGTTTTACGGGGGGAGGGCCCCCCAAAAATTTTCAGAGGTTGTGGTATGCTATATTTGCGTGTACTGAGAAAAACAAAATTGCCAAATACACTTGTGCACATCTTGGTCCAGTGGATTTAGTTTGTCAAGGGAAACTGTCGTCTGTGTCTCGAAATCTTATATTAGGTTCACGATTTCATACAATGGAAGTTGGGTCAGATAAGTAACATAAGTAACATCTATGATTGTATGTACGTACATGTTAATCAAGTTAACGGATTAATCATCTGTTGGAAGTTCAAAACGAGTCATTTCGTCGCTGATCTCGTCAAGCTATACTAGCAGTCCTTTTAAGTCAAATCTACAGGCCGAATCGTTATTCCCAGTAATGTGAACACGTCCAGTTGCTCGTATCTCTCAGTAACGTTTGCTACATTCTTCCAAATAAAAAAATATATGCTTGTATATACGTTAATTACATCTATGTCATGGTCAGGGGCGGTGCCACTCAGGGGGAAGGTAGGCCTATTCCCCTGTAATTTGCAGGAAAAGAGAAAAAGAGTAGGAAAAGAAGACGTAAAGGAGAAGAAAAGAGGAGGGCAGGGTAGGCCTATATCTGATCCATATAGTTAATCCAGAGCTTCCAAGAGTCCATACTTCCGGTTTCTACCAGCCTTTAGATACGATTTCATAATGCACAAATGAAGCAAGGCAAATTTTCTTAATAGTTCGAGTATTTTTGAGTAAAACTTTCCCCGACTAGAAGGCAGTAATGTGTCCAAAAGGGGACTTCAGAAGGTTTGTTGATACATACCCTTAGACAAAAAAGGCTCCTCTTTCACCTAACCAAAAATATTAAGAATGTTTTGAACCCATATGATCGGGTCCAAAAATATCCCAAAGACAACACCATTTCTGCATCTAAGCAACCTTCAAGTAACCAAAATTTCTCAAAAGGGGAGGGGGACCCCTCCTAGACCTATCCCCTAGAACAGCTCTCTTTTACCCAACCAAAAATTAGAATTCACGAAGTTATGAACATTTTCCAGCCATTTATCAGTCAAAACTGTCCCGAAGACCGCACCATTTTGCATCTTAGCAACCTTAAAGTAACCAAAATTTCTCACAGGAGAGGGGAACACCCCTCCCTTTAGACCTCTCCCCTAGGACCGCCCTCTTTCCCCCAACCAAAAATTAGAATTCACAAAATTATGAACATTTTCCAGCCATATATATCAGTCAAAAAATAACCCAAAGACCCCACCATTTTGCATCTTAGCAACCTTAAATTAGCAAAAATTTCTCAAAGGGAGGGGAACACCCTTCCCCTTAGACCTCTCCCCTAAGAAGGCCCTCTTTCCCCCAACCAAAAATTAGAATTCACAAAGTTATGAACATTTTCCAGTCATATAGTCAAAAAATTACCCAAAGAACGCACCATTTTGCATCTTAGCAACCTTAAATTAGCAAAAATTTCTCAGAGGAAGGGGACACCCCTCCCCTTAGACCCCTCCCCCACGACGGCGATCACTCAACCCATGTCCCCTATCAAAATAACCTTGCGCCGTCCCTGGTTATGGTACTGTTTTTATTATCATTGGTTTCAGCGTGCGCGTGGCCGATTTACACATTTGAGAGAAAATTTTATGATTCTTCCGTTTCAAGCCCCCCTAAGCCCCCCCCCCCAAAAGTCTCTATCTAGAACCGCGCCTGCGCTTAGATAGTAAACGACAGCCAACGCCAACAAAAATGCCCAACCCTCCAGAGCCACCAATATATATATATATATATATATATTTATATATATATATATATATATATATATATATATATATATATATATATATATATATATATATATATATATATATATATATATATTATATATATATATATATATATATATATATCTTAGCTACACCACTGCTGATGTGTTGTTGTTGTTTCCTTTTTCTTTAAATATACTACTTTGAGAAAATATGAAGTTGGAGTGTGGAAAGGATCGGGGTTCAAGGTGTCGAGAAATCGCGTCTTGTCTACCCCCCATGTCAAACATCTTCCTACGCCGCTGCCCCCCCCCCCACAAAGCCTCCGAAGACCTATGTCGGAAATTTCTCTGGAGTGTCGGATATAAATAAAACAATTCATTCAGTTTGAAACACAAAACTTCTTATGTTTTCAGCAGAATTACACATCGAAATGGTTACTCAAGGCCTGGAAGTGATTTATAGACTAGGCGGAGAAAGGGGGGGGGGGTATCGTCACCCGAAAGCGAAATTTATGAGACCAAGTGGACTTGGTCAATTTTGGGTCGCTGATTCCGAAAATCGAGGGTATACGGGCCATTCGAGGGCTTTTCTGTGCCATTTTTACGTTTAAAGTTTGAAGGTCAAAAATCTTGTTTTCTTCATAAATTACGGTCATTAATTAATAACTAAAGAAAGAAGTCAACTTACAAACCACGAACGTGCGATGACCAACACAGCTCTAGTTGTCGTCTTCGTAAGATGGCGTCATAGGGTGTACTTGAAAACTTGAAAAGTTAGCCGTGAGTTTCGATAGCGCGCTTAATGAAAGTGCAGCTAGCAAACGTGATTTTGGATAATTGGCTAGGGACGGCATTCGCCATACGAAGGCGAGAAGCAGTAATTCCCAGCGACTGTAAAAGCATGGCCATATACTTATACAATTTCATCTCTACAAAAGGGGTCCATCGATCCCAGATGGGGAGGGAGGGGGTCGTCAGATAGCGCCACTCCTGCCACTAGCCCTAAAATGAGTATTTATGGCGTTGTAGGGTGTGAGACAGGTTTCTTTTGATGTGATTTTCCATAACTGAAACCCTCGGCCTATTTTTTCTGCTAACATTATAATTTGACCTTTGACCCTATCTAATTTGCATGTTAATATCAATATTAATATTTCTCAGTATATATCAGTAGACATCCCTTTACAGAATATTAGGACCAAATTTTACCTCGGCCAATGATTTGACCATAAATATATGGAGAAAATAAAATTTTTGACCTATCGGGGGCGCCCTTCAAACTTTAAAAGTAAAATAGGCTATGTAGGCCTAGCCTATACTATAGCCTCACAGGTTAAACAGTGGGTGGTTTATTTACTTCATTTGACTTCAACTCAAGACAGCAACATGCCGCCCAAGGGAGGAAAGAGTCGTGGCCGAGGTGTCGGAGTGACCAAGAAGAGGAGGACAAAACACCAGGCTGCCAGGGGTAATGGAAGCAGGATCGTATAGCTAAGAGTGGTCAAAGGGGCAGCCTCCCCCTCCCAATTTGAGCATATTTTTGGTATTTTTTAATGTTTTCTTTTACAATATTGCTAGTGTTTCCCATATTTATATGAGGTAAATAGGCCTGGGAAGTGCCATTTCCAGCGTTCTGGGAGGCATTTTGGGCCAAAATTGTCTTGTGCTTGGCGCCAACCCATGCTCGTGCGGAGCGCTGAGAGTGTCTATGGGCTTTGCCCGCCTTGACAAATTCCTAGCTATGCCCCTGGATGGAAGGTGTGCAAGAGACCCATATAGTTCCCAAGAGAAGTTAGCGATCAGAAGAACCCATGGAGTCCCAGCAGGACAAGGAGCTGGTCCCCGGGCCGCCATAACCGACGGAGCTTCCTCTAGAAAATTGAAAACTTCCTCTTCAGCCATGGGCTTGATGGTCAGATACCATTGACCCTTCTGGACAACAACAATGGTGGTAATGCTTTTCAAGGCATTTAGAAATTGTCGATTGTCCGAAATTGTCGATAATCCGGTGTATATATATATATATATATATATATATATATATATATATATATATATGTGTATATATATATATATATATATATATATATATATATATATATATATATATGTGTATATATATACACATATATAGTAAGTGTACAACAATAACAGTTATAGCCTTGAGTAACAATTAGGCTATGGAACTTTCACTTTTGGTGGACTCGGTCGGAGTAGGGTCTGAGTCCGAGTCCAACTTGCATCCCGTTCCGATTCCTGGACCCCCATTCCGAACCAATTCCGAGTCTGAGGGAAAACGGACTCGCGGGTCCCGAATCGAGTCCGGGTACGGACTCGGACGTTACAGCCCTGCTACGTACCCTAACGTCGGGGATTTTCGTACCTACTTTCCAAAACGATATGTAGTCCAGGTAACCCTGACGAGGGAACGTTTACATTATTAGTCTTTTCACTCGCCCCGACGTCATGGAGCAAAACGTGAAGAAATTCATATCCAACCGAAAAAAGTGGAGGGCCAATCAGGGATAAGAACGCCCATCTGATATGAATATCCATATATTTGCGAATTTGAAGCCAATGCAAAAGGTGGATGGAAAACAAGTTTCTCTTGTACCAATACGACGTATCTTTTCGTTGAATCCAATCCTTACCCGAGAAGTCCAGCATAGAAAGGATGTTAGCATTTGCTCCATACCTTTGTGAAAGCCTCACGCCTACATCATCGTAGATAAACATTGAAAATGTTTAAACACTTACCTGGCGCAGGAGTATCCGTGATCACGACGGCGGAGCTCACTGGCGGAGGCCGTTCTATTCAGCCAGTCTAGGACGCGACTTCGCACGTCAGGTTGTTCGGTAGTTAAGTTGTCCCTTGGGGACGTATAGCTCCTTAAGGGAGCAGAACTCCTTTGGGAGTATTGTTTGGCTTTCGCCCCTGGATCTTCGCCAGAGAGTTGAGGGGACTTTTGGAAAAAAAGATAAAGATTGAAAATGTTCAATTCCTGATAAGTCTGTTACCGTGAAACCTGACGTTTCAGGTGAGTAGGGTACTACAGACTGAATGAAGAAATCAGAAGTGTACTCACCAAAAACGAATCTGAAGTTTGAGTAAATAGTTACTCTGGCCAAATCCGTGGTCAATAATCCGATCCGGGCCGAATATTCCAAATAATAACAAAATGCGTTTAACAAATATAAGTTCCAAAATGTGGTATTGAAGAATGACTTTCTAGCTTTCCTGTCGCGAACTACGTGGCTTTGACAAAAGGGAAAGTTGAAAGAAAGTTCTCCTTGAAGTGAAATATACGAGCAGTCGCTCAGCGGTTTGAAATAATATTTACTAACACTGGTAGGAGATGCGTAGGCACTTCAGGGATGTTGAATAATTAAATAATCGGTCTAAATCCAAGGAAATTATTTTCTCTCAAATGGGAGGCTGGTACCTAGTCGTTGAGGAGTAGAAAGCAAATGTGTTATGATTCCTTTGTTCATCTGAGAAGGTGGAGTAAGGATTCTGGGATGGTAAATAATTAGTCATTTATCGGGGACAAAGGGCTCCATTGAAAACTTAGCCCGCTTCTTTTCCGAGAATGTCACCGCTAAGCGAACGTTCTGGAAGGAGCCGCTACAACGTCCGTACGTGTTCACTGTCACTCAAACCTTGCACGATGTCAGTATTATTAGATGAACGCTTCAAGTGACCAATACCGACGTCGTTTTTCATAAATATGTATATTAAGCCGCAGTCACACTACAACGAATTCGGATCGGATTCCGATCCGATTTTTGTGAGTTTTTATTAAAATCTTCTCCAGTTCGGGTCGAAAAGAACCCAAAATTTGCCAACCTGTGTAATTACATGATTTTTATCGCCGGACTACGAAAATTAAATTTATACGAATTATTTCGTGACGTCACATCGACAGACAGCTTTTATCGGACAACGCGTGTCCGATAAAAAGCTGTTTGTCGGTGTGACGTCACGAAAAGTTCAGTTAACATTTTATTTTCATAGACCTCTGATGCAAATCATATATTTACACTGGTTGGGAAATTTTGGGCTCTTTCTGACCAGAGATGGAGAAGATTTTAATAAAAAATCACAAAAATCGGATCGGAATCCGATCCGAATTCGTTGTATTTGTGACCCCGGCTTAGACTCGAAACCGCCCACTAATATTAGTGATCATTTTCCCATATTCATAAACACTAGAATAGGAATAAATATAAATATGAAAGAGGACCAAGGCAAATTGATCCAAAATTTTTCCACTAGTAATATTAATACATTTGTCCGTTGTATGACCAGTATGAAATGGAATCATGTTCTTGAAGAAAACGATGCTAATGTTGCCTTTGATAAGTTTCATGATACATTCAAGAAAACGCATGGCGTCTGTTTTCCATTTGTAAAAATTAGAGATAAAGGTATAGTAAGAAAAACAGTACCCCATGGATCACTCCTGGTGTATTAAAATCGATAAGAAGTAAGGAAAAATTGTACAGAAGATACTTGAAAGCCCTAACTCCAGATAACAGGCTCAATTATAGAAAGTATAGACACAAACTGAACCATATTATTAGAACTGTGAGTAACAAAAAAAAAAAAAAAAAATCTACATCAAAAAGTTTGCTTATTGTAAAAACGATTGCAAAGAAACATGGAAAACAATCAATGTGCTTCTTAAGGGTGAGAATACGTCCTTACTTCCCGATACTTTCAAGAAAGGGGATCATAACATCACCGGCTTAAGTGACATTGCTGATGAGTGGGGGGGGGGGGGGAGGTGAGGGATTGTTTCTTTGTTTCTTTTGCTTTTCTCTGTTTATAATTTTTACTCTCTCTCTCTCTCTCTCTCTCTCTCTCTCTCTCTCTCTCTCTCTCTCTCTCTCTCTCTCTCTCTCTCTCTCTCTCTGGGAGCGCTTTTGCTTTAAGCCCTGAAGGGTTTCTAAGAGTACTTCCATTCACAACACTGATTTTATTAATTTGTTGTTAACTGTATAATCTGTCACTTTGTTTATATATTGTTGTGATAAAACAGAATAAATGAAAGCTCCACCTTTCACTGGAAGTTAAAAATTATTACAAAATGCTCCCTGACGTCGAAGTAAAAGTGAAAAGGTCAAGACTGCAAGAGTGCAAAGTCGTTACCTCGCGGCAGGGTTACCCTGACTACAACTATATATCTCCCGAAGAAATTGCAAAAATTCTGGTACGGAGGAACCACGACTTCCTGTGTCCCCCTCATCCCACCCCTTGTAATGTCTTTGTTAGGACAAACTAAGAAAAATTTACAGGATAAATACGAAACATTAAAAAGAGAAATATAGGAACATTCATGTACTGAAACAACATCATTTCGGCTTGTTTCATGCAATATAAAGTACCTTACTAATACTTAAGAATGCCCGCGAAAGGGGTTTTGCCCCCCTTCCCCGCACATTCAGTTGTCTGTCACAACAGCTTTACAGTAGAGTATTAGTACTAATATATTCCGACTGGGTTTCCAGAATTTTCGTTGGTCAATCAATAATCTGCTTGGGATCAGGTGAGGAATTTTTGAGGAATGGGGGGGGGGGGAATGAGGGTAAGGGGGGAGGGAAGATGAGTAACCTCAAGTGTTAGTTGCATCATGAGCGCGAAGTGTGAGTTTGCTTGTCTACTGTCCAGGTTCCCCCGGTTTGGACTCCTGGCGGCGCCCAGGGAGGATATGTCCTACTCTATGAGGTGTACATTTAGTTTTCCAGCCGTTCGTTGACTAGTGTGAGGAGTTAAAAAGGTTTCCGTGGCCAAGGGCTATATACTATGTTGGACAACTTGAGAGAAGGAAATTTAAATCTCCCTTTTTGAGATAACGAAATTTTCATGACAATAAGGTTTAGGGTAAAAGTTTTAAGGTTAGGAAGCGTCTCAGCAGTACTTTCTCGGATAGATCCCCTATGACAAATCCCTGAACCCGCCCGGCCTCCTTATAAGGATTAATTGTCGGTCCATTCGATGTTAGGAATAAATGCAAAATGTGTCTTAGTTGTGTACTGAATGACCCCATCAATAAGGTGCAACGAGATTAATTTGTAAAATACCTTCTTTTCCAAAGGTGGAACCATTCACTGCCCCTTTGTCAATGCCTCTTGCTGTCTTTGAACCCTGGCGCCGAATTGACCCTACACTATGGGTTTCTGGTATTTTGGTTATATTCCACCCGACAAACCCTTTTGCAAAGAAGTATAGTGTTGAGATCGTAAAAAAGTTCATTATCGTACCCTTTATATTCACTTATGACGAGAAAACCAGCTCGGTAACCAGACAAAATATCTCAAGAAATGTAAATTTCAAGGATATGTTTGTGAAGTTCATTTGCTTGTTTCAAATTGACCAATCCTCTCAGTCATTAACATCGAAATGCACCCGAATTCACCTTGGTACAATCTGAAATGGTATAAAACCTGACCAATACAGCCCTTGGAACCAATTTTCGGCGTTCTTATTATCTTATGTTGCAGGGGCTTTGGGGGCTTCTCCCCTGGACCTCACCAGGGCTCTGTTCCCGGACCCCGTCAGGGGGCCTTACTTGGGACCCCGAACTCCATGCGTGCACACAGCATAATCGCTGTCTTAGGTGAAGAACTAACAGAAGTTGGTAAAAAAAAATAACCTTGATCGGTAAATTTTCACGAAGTAAAGAATAATTTTGTAATCAGCCTGGTTAGTTCCTAACCCATCAGTTTAGAAGGTGGGCCTACGGATCCAATTTGGATAAAAGTTTACCTGTTTTCAGAGTGTAGACACTAACGTTGATTTTTTGTTGATACCGTCACTGACACTGTCATAGGAGGAGCGCCACCCAGATTGGCGTTATTGGGGCGGCGGGGACTGTGCCCCCACCAGTAGTGGAAGGCTTTGGGGTAAATTTTCCGATTTCTTCGGGGGAGAGTTTTAAAAGGTATGATAAATTAATATATAGTTACCACGGCGACAAGTCATCCTACAGCTAACTCACTTTTGTTCTCAAGAAAGTCAGATTCTTCAATCAAAACGCAAATTTTTGAAAGTTTTTCGTCAACAAAAACCCCATAATTTTTAAATTTTCTTCATCTAAATCTCACTGATCTAGCCCAGGTTACCGAAACTACGTTTGCTTCCATTCTTCCGGCACTCAGTTGTTGGAACTTTAGGTTGCTGCCCCCATCTTCGTCAGGCAAATCCTGGCGCCACCGTTAGCACACTGTTACTTGACGCGCATACCAAGAAATTTTATCCTGAAATGCGTTCTAAATTACGGGAAATGAAACTCTTGGGGCCTGCAAGTGTGAATACATCTGTTAGGGACGTGTGGGTGCATAACAAGAAACCCAATCAAAATGATTTTGATGAGTGCGAGAATAGACCTTACGCATATGACGTCATTTTGGAGGCAAACGCCTATCATTTCAACTTACAGCAGCAAATACAGACAGCTGACTGGTGTACCGGTCCGATACGCGCATGAAGTCTACGTGGTGCGTGCGGTATACTCTTCATTGTTTTGCCCCCCAAAAGATGTCGCGTGACGTCATGCATAAGGTCTATAATAGCACTTTGAAAATATTTTAATGTTTTACTTCATTTAACATTGTAAATAAAACATATCTAATGATTTTCTTGTTTTTTCTCGTTTTTCTTTCCTTCCTTTTTATTATTTTCTTATCACTTTTTTTTCAAATTTCTAAGCCTTAGACAAAATGGAAGGAAAGCTACCCTATTTCCCCCTATCCCTCGACTGGGGTTACAGGTTAGGTGAGCCTGACTAAGTCAGTGAAGTGGGTTCAGTGTATGTGGTGTAAATAAGCTGTCATGTACAGCTAGGATTAAACTTTTATCAAAGTTAAAACTGGGGCATTTCATATGACGGCCTGGGAGAAGTGTAAGGGGGGGGGGGTTGTCTTGGAGGTGAAGATGGTGTCAGATGATTTGCAGGATTTTCCGAAAAACTGGATTTTAAGTAGCTGCCTGAACCGCCAATCGTGCAATTTGTAACTAAATTGACCACTGTGTTTTTTTTAACACGATCAATTCAAGGATGTAATTATTTATCAGATTTATTTTGCATACTTTAACATGCGTTTCAGTAATTGTTCTTATTGAAAAGTATTGATAACAATGTGTAGCATTGTGAACAATCTGACGGAAGAAACAAATTACTTAGCATGAGATAAGATTATATTTGTACCATAGCTAGGACTAAATTTTACTTTGTATAATTTAATTGGTTCAATTCTATAAAACACGAACAACAAACGCTGAGATGAGCACTTCAAAACGTGTAAATATGCTTATGTTGATGATGGATTTGTTTAAATTTTTTCACTCCGCATGCAAAAGGAAGACAAAATGTGCGTGATATTTTTATTAGAAGGGACAAAGTATGTTACTTACCTATTTTTCAATGTAGAGACGATGCATGTCTGTTAAAAAGGAACGGATGATAACCCAACAAAAACCCCACTTACACCGTTGCCGATTGAATAGGCACTGTTTCACGTAGCTTCTAGATGACGTCCTCTGCAGCAACTCACGAGACTGGATAACTGGTAATGGTAATAGACCTTCTGCCTTACGAAGTAAAGAACTACGTACGCATTGCAGTCTCGGTAGTGTTACACCCTACTGAAACCCCATTTATACGGTTGCCGAGTGCATAAGACCATTAACCGTGGTCAGTACTGTGATCATGTGTATTAAAGTAGTTAACATGGCCACGGAATGAGGGAAAATTTTCTACGTGAATGGAAATAAACCAAGCATGGGTACAGCTACTTTCGTCAAAAAGCAAACCCTTTCTGTTTGGAAGCTCCTGCCGTAACGTTGATGCGAAATTAGTTTTAACCAGAAAGGGTTGGAAGATCCGTGACCACGATCCTGGTTAATTTTACCGAGGTGTTCTTGGAGCGTACGTTTAGACCTGATACTGTATAGAAAACTTAAAATCGATATACTATTGGTGCCATGTAGGGGCAAGGGTCGTGGTCCCCGTCGGGAAGACTCCCCCTACTCCAGAAACTTTTCCAGTGTTTTCAGAGATGAGTACCATAAGGTATGTAATCCTCGACGGCGAGCAGTCGTCCGACGGTATACTTGTTTTGCTCTGAAGAAGGACCAATTTTTTAATAATAACCAAATTTTATTTGATAAGAACCCAAATTTGTCCGGAAACTCGTTGCCTTAGTCCGGGCTTCAAGTTTCAGTAGGGAGATCGCCCGTCGGGTAAGTCTTGGAGCCACCCCCGCTCAGAATGCACTACAGCTCGGCATAATTACCTCAGGCAAGCTAAAGGGAATGTGTGAATACCATCCCAAGAAAGGAGCGATATTCCTCTGAAGTATGCTTCTTCTACTTCAGTCCAAGGACAAAACCCCTTAATTTGTTTCCTCTGTAAAAATGTAAAAAAAAATTGCAGCAATGTTCCTGAAAATTTGCCTAATATTCTGCACCACATTACATCTAGGGATCCTCAAGGCCTCAGATATTCACAAATTACCCAAAGGGAGGGGGTGTAGGTACACCCCCTTCCCTTGGACCCCTCCCCCAGTTCTTTCCACCTCCCCTGCTGTTGGAAAGACACATTTATGAAAACTGAGAAGCTGTAGCGAACTACCAAGCATCTTAATTCGGACTCGTCTTCTTATTGGCAGATAAATTTTGTTGGGAAATTAACAGTGTCTGAGTGAAAAACCCAGAGGCGACGCAAGACATTTTTTGTGTGGGAGCAAAAAACAAAATCTGAGACAGATTAATATCTTCAACTAAAAATTTTGCTTCTTTATCAGTTGTAACACGGGGAATGTTTTTCGTTTTCCTGTAGTTTTAGTTTGGTGTAAAACTTGAAGTTCTATCTGAGGGAGGCGTGTTAAAGTAGAAGAATCCCCTCCCCTTTGGAAAGTTTTAAGCAACACTTAAAGCTTAGATGTTTAAATACTTAAGGGCACTATGAGTTTTTCAAAACAAGTTTTTTATTACTGTTTGAAGGTCAGGTATACTAAATCAACGAAATGCTGTCATTGTGTGTTGTTCATAGACAAGCCCATGGACTTCCGTAGAAAGAAATCTCATTAGCAAGCAACTTCCATAGGGGACTGCAATCTCCTAATGTGTGGCCGACGAAGCCTTTTATTGCGAGAGCTTTTATTAATTAAATGGCTCCTGCGGCTTTTCTGCACCATTTGAAGTGAGAAAATCCCGCGTCCTACATGTGTAATTTAAAACTTTCATGAAATATTTGGCTAACAATGAGTGCGATTTAGGTGCTGACCGAAACCCGCATTGCAATGTACAGTGGTGTAGAGCCACACGCTCTCCTTGCCAGCGTGCGACCTAGGGCCCACTGGTTAATGGTTCGTCTTGGGCAACAAGCTTGCTAAGGTCCATGCAGAGGCAAAGCACCTGAAACACTGGTTTATTCACAAAATTGTAGTCATTAGAACCACGAAGCTTTCGACTGTCTAGAAATGGCATCGCAAAGGCCACAGAATTCATGATTCGTTACCTTTTTAATTTAAATAATAACTCAGGCGAACCGTCGATCGAAGAATGTATTTGGAAAGGCGTTGCAATGGTTTTTCCAAATATTAATTTTACTCAGGTTATCATACAGACTGCAATAATGAGATAATTCCAGTATACTCAAGTTTTCTCACAGAAATCGGTAGTTACGACACACTTATTTACTGGGTGCGTGCAAAGGTTGTCAAAAAATTTTATAGAGTAGATAGGTTGCATATGCGTTTAGGTTTCTAAATTTGACCACTGTGCATTCCAAGACCATAGAAGACTATGCGTTGCTAAAAGTTTAAGGAGGTAAAAATTTCGAACAGAGACTTTGGAGGTATTGTGGAGGGACGGTCACCCCTTTGCCCCCCTACCTACGCCACTGGGAGAACCTGCATACACGCGTCTGTCATGGAAAATGATCTAGGGTGCTAAATTTGGCACCCATTCCTTACGGTTACCACTCTATACCTGATAGCCATCATAAGAGGAGTAATACACGGAATTATTCTCGCCAACACTCTTTTCCGAAATCTGTAATTAGCAGGGCTGGATCCAGGAATATCAAAAAAGGGGTGTAACCGTCTGCAGAAAGTGCATGGTGCAAAAGATTTGGGGTTGGAGTTGTAAAATTCTGTTACAAAAATCATTGCTTTGCCGAAAAAAAGGAGGCCTACGCCCCTTACGCCCCTTGGATCCGGCCCTAAATTTTCAACCTCCTTGGGGCAGGGCATCAAGAGGGGATTTATGTAGCAATATATTATTGTGAGTCCTCAAATCGTGAGTCTTAAAATTCGTACCATGATGTCAAGATGAGAAGTTCCCCGTTATATAATGTTTTCAAGACATTTTTGGCTCACCCTGTTGGTGGCGAATGTTAACACATTTACATAAAGAAAAACATTCTGGAACGTGTTCTTTAGCTCTCGACCCCTTTAGTTATTCCTATACTGCCCTTTTGTTCGCTCTTACAAACCGATCTGAATTTTTGCTAAAATTCTCATTTCGTAATGACCCCAGAACTAACTTGGTCGGCTGGTCCCTACTGGGATATTACCCCTGAAGCCAACCAAGAACATCCCATAGAGCCCTGGAAACATCGCCTTCCGGATCTTGCTTCCTGACAGTAAATCCATCACAATCCTGCAAAGGTATGGAGAGACCATTTTTCTACCAGGGTCTTTGAACTAATGTGTAAATTTCTTAAACGAGAGATCTCAAAATAAGACATGTTTAGCCCATGTACCCTAACGCCTGGGAAGTGCAATTCCTTACAATCTGGGAAGTATTTTGTTAAACAAATTTATGTACGCTACACCCCAACAGACTGAGATTGTGACACTTCGCTTAAATAGTGCCATGATAGTCCTATTAGGCAAGTGCCCCTTCCAAATTAGAAGGTATTTTGAAAAGGCCTTGCCCCCTCCGCCTTCAAAAAGAAGGTGGGTACTTAATTGCCACTAGGGAGCCAAATAATCAATCGCACTTTGCGTGCATGCAAACTTTAAGCCGTAGGGTTATCTGGGGTGGGCTAAGGACGTCTTTTTCTGTGGTATCCTAATCGTTAACTCCTGGCGGTTCCTGTCTTTGGAGGGTTAATAGGTTGCATATTGTAGCTGGCTTTGGATAGACTTCAAACAGCCTGCGGTAACATTTCAAGTACAAAGAGTACGAGACCGAGGCATTTCTCCACGAGGCCTAGGTCCCAAAAATCGGCCTTAAGGCTGGCCCTGAGTGGGGCTTCAAGATCTCCAACACTGACAGAATGTTATCATCACTTAAAGGAAAATACAGTAACCCCCAGTTTGTGCATTAGCGTGCCCTGGTATCATAGTTTATTGACTGACTCCTATTAATCATGTGCTTCTATATTTGTCACTGAATTCTTAAATTCATACGGTCCATTCCACGGTTCAAATTCAATATTCAGTATTTTGTTCTGAAGCATAATGGACAACACTCGAAAAGGAAACAAAAGAGATTTTTAAACTTTAAGTGATGATTCAAAAGAAATTTGGGGCCACTTCTTATCCCAACAAAACTGAACTTTTGGGATAATATTTAATCTCACCACCTGCCTCACGAGAACCAAAAAACGAATAACAAATAATCGTGTAACGCCTTAATTCTGTTCAATCCGGGAGGTGTTACTTTGACAGGAAATCCAACTGAAAATGTAATTTATTCTAATCCTGTTTGGTCGGATTAAGAATGAGGAGATAATCATTTAATGACGGATCATAAGACTTCAGGGCCTGCAATTCTTTTGTCACAACTGTCACTTCCTGTCCTAGTCAATCTTTGTCCGGGCAGGGAGTTGTTATTTGGAACAACTCCCTGGTCCGGGACTCTACTACTCTGTCAAAAGGATTATCGGGAACAATGGTTTGATGTGTAGCAACTTGCCGACAGCCTAGCAAGCGCAATGTTTTAACATTCAGAAAGACTGTTTCTCGAGACAAAACCTAAGGATCCCGGTAATAAAAGTACTGCTTTTGCTATTTGCAAATGGGGAAAAGAGGTATGAGGCTAAATGTTACTGTTGATTTTTCATCAATTGGCGCATTATTTCGTAACTTGAAGGCGGTGTATTCGTGTTCAAAATGTAACACAAGATAACAATGTGGTATTTTTAAAAAGACCACAACCAGCCAAAAAGGCGCAAATTAATTTCATAATTTGCGACGAAACGACTGGCAATGTAAAAGAAATGGACAAATCTACCTGTGCTGCTCTTCAAAATTTAGCAGACGACGTGAACCTTTGTCTTTAGCTTTTTTCCCTTTAAGCCTATTACATCTTGAAGATAACTACAGAAAATGGGTTATTGTCGGCAACTAGCTAGGTCCAAAGAAAGTGTTACAGGATGTGTCTGGTTTCAAAGTAACACCTCCCTGCTCTAATGTTGTTCCGCTCCTCCCAGTCAACAGATCAAGGGACTCTTGAAAGAGAACAGTTTCCAAAACGTCATCCAGGCTCCTTGCTTGCTGTAAAAATATATTTACTGCCTTCCCTTTTAAGGTTTTTGGAATATATCAAGGTCTTTTACCTTACAAGGTGGCCTACATTGCAGATTTTCGACTCTATAGAAACCGCCGGACAAACATGAAGAAACAAAGCATCAAGTGATTTTTTCAACATTTATTGAACACAAATTATTCACATTTTGTGAAACGCCAGAAGATCAAATTTTTGACAAAATGAGAACACTTTATCGTAATAAAAGTAGGACTGTATCAACAATTGTTAAATGTAGTAATCACAAACGAAATTCAGATTGGCTTACAAAGTAAGGATTCACTTGTAATCGGTACCTTGATAGCATTCTTCAGAAGAAAAGAAATACATCAGGTGAATGACATTCCATTAATGTACTTGATTTCTCCGACGAAAAACTATCCTTCAAAAACGCTTTACACTTTTCGGTATGTGATATAAACCTCAGCACAAAAAATTGTATAGAATTAGGTACAAGATCCATTTTCAAGGACTCTAGTTCGTTTGTGCTCTTAACGATATTAAAACCTTTGGGCAAGTTTTCAAGTCATACTTTGTAACTGCGTAAGCCCGCTATGCTGCTCCGATTTTCACAAAGGAACTTACAATTTGTGCATTAGGTAAATCAGTGCGTCTACTTCTTCACTTTGGTATATTTCAGTGCCCATAAAATGTATCCTAAACAAAACTTGGGTGTCGATCGGCCACGGCGGCAAGTGGATGGGGAGTATCATTTTCAATGATGTTTATGTTAACGTTTACGCTAGTGGTTAAGTACACGCACATGTATCTGACTGTGTGTGTATCAGCTAGATTCATTCTAAACGTTTAGGAAATAAACTCCATCTGTAATCATATGAAGTAATGACATACTCTTCTCGTTCTCATACATATCAATAAAATATTACGCGTCCGTTTAAACAAATATGAAGGGGAAAGGCGCAGAGGAGGCAATTATTCCGTCTCCTCCTATCATCACATTTGAGTAAAAACAAACAAAAGAAAGATAAAAACATAGAATTTTGAAAGCTCTTCAAGTAATTTAAAAAGTTAAATACATATTAGGGATGCTCATTTATACACAAACACTTGCTTTCTTAGTGCTCTATAACATTAGCGTAATTTTCTAGGTGGGTTTCCATTGAGAGGTTGCATGCACCATGTTACTATTATTTCAGTCTCTCAATATATTTGAAAAAGGATCTTCTGGCGTTCAACAGTTTTATATAGGTTAACATACAGTCTTTAAATATGAAACATATAAGGTGTTTAATTTTTTTTTAAAAAGTGTAATGAACAAGTCCCTGCTTTCACCATTTCTTCCACACATTTGCCAAATTACATGTTATACAAGTCACATTATCAGCGACTTGCGTTACCTCGTTAGCCTAGCCTACACAAAAGGTGCCTTCAAAACCTTTCTTAAATAGACACGACCTTTGGCAAGACTGACCCCAAATGCATCATTTTACTGCAAGTGGCTATTTTTTGATGTCCAGCAATGGATAGCATACTAAACGCTTAAATTGGACATGTAGGAAAGAAAGACCTTGCGTAATTGGTCTACTTTTTAAATGAGCCTTTAAGCACCGGTACATTTAGCATTGGTATAAGCATTTTCGCAATTTCGACTGAGCATGCGCACATCGTGAAAAAATGGGATAAACAGGCAGACTACCGAATCTACAACGCGTGCCAAGGCACTGCGCTTATTTCAGAAGATATTCAAATCATCCCTTTTATATCAGCCAGGAGTGTAAGAAGTGTTCTTACCTCTGGTTTTATGTCTTGAACAACATTAACATCCTCTTCTTGACCTTAAAATTGTCTTACAAACTGTCTCAAATTGGTACGTGTATTTCGCATACTATGTATAACGATTGTGGTTTGCTTATCTTCCTTGCATCCACAATTCCATGCGGCAATCGTAATTGCGAAAAGGCTTATTTCCATACACTGAGTGTTACGGATGCTACTTTATTGGTGACAGCTAGGACTGCCATAAAAGTCCATCAAAACGCACAGTGTAAAACAACGACGTCACGGCTACTAAAATCAATATAAGTATGCAAAATAAATGAAAATGTATATTAAAAGTCAGTCTTTGCCAACGTTCCAATCTTTCGGCTTTACAATTGTATTAACATGCCCGCTAGACGATTTCACATGCAGTCACGGTAAATGCTTATACCTATGTAGCTGTAATCCTTACGCTACACACGCATCATACTAGCGAACCCATTTTACATAATTTACAACAACATTACTAGCAACTTTTTAGGTAAAGACCTATTTAGTCTTTCAAGGCTTTGATATATCCCCATTTTCACATTTCATTTTGAATCCTGTGTCTTGAAACGTCTGGCAAGGGTATTTGGCAAATTAATAAAACAAATATTTAAAACAAACCATGAATTAAAATACCAAGCATTTAAACTCTTTAATTACAGCTGGCATACATATAAACGAAGCATTTGCCTTTCAACACGAACCTATTACATTTAAAAGTATTAAAGATCCTGCATTTATATATGATTCACCAAGTAATTTAGAAGCGGTATAGAGTGTTTCAAAGCCGTCACGTAATCGACGCGTCTATTTAGTTGTTTAACATTTTGCCCGCCACGCGTCCATTATGTCACAGTGGTATCTGTCGTCATGCTTGTGTGCTGCAAATACGCTTACTGCGAGTGTGCCTCACTGATCTACATTTAGCTCAGTGGTGTGCCCGGCCCGGCACTTCCGGGCAATACCAATCTCGTACCGTTACATGAAATGCCTCTATCGGGTCGGTCGGTGACACGTCACTTCCCCATCACAACAATGTATTGGAGTGAAAACAATGTATTGCACGTGTTCGTCACTTATTGTAGCCCAGGGATTGTTTTCACTCCAGCAGTGTAGCGCGTAAAGTGTTCCCATATGGTCATACTCCAGTCAATTGTTGTTTACACTCCAAAGTTGCTATGGTAACGGAAAGACCCGCATGACCGACCGACCCCATAGACCTTAAATGCATTGACATCACCGCGACGTCAGTTTGGAGGAAAACAATGAAGCACACGTGCACTACTCACGGAGTAGATTTCGCAAGTGCGTGTAGTAGATTTTTGCGAGTACACCATTGGTTGACAAATCAGCTGTCTGCATTTGTTGGTGTAACTTGCAATGATGATACGCGCTTTTCCTCCAAATGAGTGATCACTTTCTGCTCGGTGACATCATATGATAAGGTCTATAGGGATACCTATAGACCTTATGCATATGATGTCACAGAGCAGAAAGTGCTCCCGCGTGGAGGAAAATGGCATATCATTGCAAGTATAACACCAACAATGCAGACAGTTGATTTGTGCACCGGGGATACGCGCGTAAGTCTACTACACGCGCGTGCGAAATCTACGCCGTGAGTGCACGTGTGCTTCATTGTTTTCCTCTACAATGACGTCAGTGTGATGTCAATGCATAAGATCTATAGAGGGATTTCATGTGACGTCACGCGATTGGGATTGCTCGGAAGGCAAAACACACACGCAGTATGCGTATTTACAGCCACACGAGCACGGCATAACCATATATACTACTGTGACACAATGGACGATTGCCCATCAAAGCCAAAGAGACGCGCGATCACGTGACGTCGGTGAAACATTCCTATAGGGATAAAAATGAAAGCATCATCCTATATGATATCTTATACCACTGTGCGATGATTCATGCAAAGTCAGTTTGACTGTGTATGGTACCATTCGAATTTCGGGGGCACAGGTTTTTTCCCCGAATTTGTGCGCCTTATTAGCCAAACTTTACCCCAGTTTTTACAAATTTGTCCAAATCACTACAAATATTGCCCAAATTTCTACAAATTTTGCCCGAAATTTGAGGTTGTCCGATGTTTTGGGAGGGGCGGCACATTGCCCCCTTTTCATACACCTATGAGTTTAAGTAGTAGCTACTGGGAAGTTGAACACTGTCAGAGGTTATTCTGTTCCAAACGTCAGTTGAAAGAACAGTAGCGATTTGAGCGTATGTGGTACTCACTCTTAGAATTTTTTATTTATGAATGACTTGTGATATTAACTCAGTTTGCTCTGCCTGCTTTAGCATGCTACTCATTTTCTTTGACAAATATCCGTTGAACTGTTTCGCACTCTTTACAGTAACAATTTCATATACTGAGAGAAATATGTTATTACCGAAGAATAATAAATATGGTAAAAATGGTAATACTTGTCACTTAAAAACTGAAAAATGAAACTCTTATTCTTCATTTAATCCTCAACAGAAATTAAAGACAGTTTTCACATTTCAACAAAAGTTCACAAATACCACAACGAACGACAGTCAATATTATATACAAATTATTGGGCAAAGAATTAGGTCTTCTTCACACAATGATCTTAACTATTAACTGGTACATCTCTTTCTTCTCCATGACTTCAAAGATAGTCAGCAGTCAGAAAAAGAATTACCGTGTGTTTGTTTAGAATGAATATTTTCAAACTGAATAATTTGACAAAATTAACAATTAATTTCACGTTATTGGGGTCTCAAGATCTTTTCTCTGTAAAAATTGATTAACATTTTTTTGTAGCAGATAATAAACGCGTCTTGGCGTTTATGTAACAGAAAAAACAATAAATTACATAAGCAAATTAAACGTTTAAAACGCCAACTTTAACACATTAACGCCACTTTAACGCCATCTCGTAAACACGTTTATGCGTTTATTTCTTGATTACTGTAAACATCAAGTTGTTTTTAATAAAGAAAAATTAACATATATATAAATCATGTAAACGCGTTTGCGGAGTGCACTTTAATTGACGTCATCATCCTTATTATGTGTTAATATTCGTTCAGTCATTTACTTTGCGTATTCATTTTGTTGTTCGTTTTCTAATTCTTAAACGCCATGTATGTGTTAAAAAACGAAGACGTCTATTTTTACAGTGTTCCTTGTACAATTTATGGGAACATTCTGACCACTTATTTTGGCCTTTGTGTCGTCCAATTATTTCCATTATTTTGCCTAAAAAGTTTGAATTATATAACGTTGGACATGTCAGCCTTATATGGGATGTTTTAAACCACTCTCTCTTACAAAGCACCCCGAGGTATATCCACTTCATACACAAAACTATTGCACACAAATGAACAAAATTCAAATCTCTGAATGGTTAAGACATTGCAACAATTAAAGCATAACTACAGTATAAAACAAATTGATAAAACATTTTTTTTACATCTTTGAACTTAAAGTTTATTGCAGGAATTTCATTCCATTCATCTCGAGTTAAATGACAACTAATTTCTGCTCGGCAACTTACAGTTACTGTTTTATACCTGACTTTCCAATGACATTCCAACAGACACGAAAGAAAATGAGATGGCGGTAAAATCGTAAGATCAACAGCACAGTCTTCTATAGCTCAAGCAAATACACTATTGAATTTTACAAGTGCTGTACCTACCATTCTCGAATGTAATATTCTCATACTTTACAAGAGGAATAACTATCAGTCGACTGAAAACGTAACAATTAGGCCTAAATTTACAAAATGTTCCAGTACAAGTTGATAGTCGATTTGAAATACATATTTCTATGAGACCGCACACTTAAGCGCAACAGTATTAAAACTTTAATGACATATATACAAAATACAAATCATACGAACTAAAAGTCCACATTAAAATCACGACGGAAAGCGTGAACTTACAAAACTTTTTTCCAAAAACTCAGAGTTTTTTTCCAGCCATGTAAAAATTTTTTAATTAAAATTGATCTTACGTTATGTTACAGATTACGACGTGTTTAGACATTTTGATGATTTTTAAAATAATCATTAACATTTACATTCATATCATATCCTGTGATAGTAGAAGCGTAGCCAAGTTCTTAAGTTAATGAGTGTGATCACACAGAAAGGCGCCACCACAAGAGAGACACTAACTCCATCAGTGCACTCTGTACACAGTTGCAGTATGAGAAAACAATACAGTTTTGCAACTTTCTAAATGACTCACAGCTTTGTTTCCAGTGACACGAGGAGGAACCTTTTTATTTAGCTTTCGTCTTTGATTATCTTCATAGAAGGCCATGACAACGTCCGACCATACTGCCATTAAATATCTCGCTGATGTATCTGCACCCGTCCTATTTAGGATGTCATAGGTATTCATAACCAATACTTGATCAAACTACCCATGAAAGGGAAGGGGACATCGAACCCTGCCCCAGCTTGAACAAATATTTGTAAACCTTAAAAGTTAATGAAGCGAAGCGCAGAAGGAAGTAAGATAGGATGAAACTTGATGTTGTTATATTGTAATTTGATCATTCCCGTATGTACCTGTACCATTTACCGTTCAGCTTGTAAAAGCATAGAAAGATAAGAACACCCTTTGCCCCATTAATAACTATTGTGTGGGGAAATAAATGTGTCATTTCAAAGCAACCGGAGGCTTCGCAATTGGAAGGTCTGTATTTTTTCACTAAACCAAGTAATAGTCAGGTGAGATCTTTCATCCAATGGCAACATATATGCTTTTCCTCTCTGAATGACTTTCAAATGAGAAAGTCTTTGAGTTAGAAGTTTACATTGGAAATAACCTGACGTGAAGCTGAAATCCATAACCTCTGATGGATTTATCCGTGGTTACTTAGCCTAGCAAAATAACTACCCTTCAAGCTTCGGCGAATTATTCCTGTATTTATGTAGTGTATCCAAAATTAAGGATCAGCACAGAAATATATTTAAATCTTTTGTCTCCCTTCTAACGTTTATAATCACAGTGGAATCCAGTTGCATTGTTTCTGAAGCTGGCTCACCCCTCACCCCTTTATTCTGCAATGAATGAAGGTTCATTCTTCTTCCTTCTCTTTATGGTAGGGATGGTGTAAATAAACGGATTTAAAGCTGAATTTATTGGCATCACAAATATAGCAAACCAGACATACACATCAGTTGACATTGAGAGACCTGTTTGGGACAAAATCCCTGTTATTATGACTGGAAGCCAGCACAGCAAGTCTGTGCCGACAATAACAGAAATCCTCAGTGCCATTTTGATTTCATCCTTGTTGCCCCCAGGACGACCAGATTTTATTTTAGTTACAATGGCTGATATGAATATAGCTATGTAACAAAGTGTGATTACTGTTACGCAAGTGGCGCTAAAGTAAATGTATACAATCTGTGAAAACACCCATTGGAAATCCTTAACGTCAGTGATCTCATTCATTTCCAGTTGATTATACCAAAAATGTTCGTCGAAGGTGTCATAATATTTAGAAGTATCGGGGAGAGAAACAAAAGGCAGTCCCATGCAAATATCAGAAAAACCAAAGATTTGTTTGACAGATTCCGACAGAATAATTGGTGTCAGTGCCATTAGACCACAAGTGACCCATATCGTTACGCATATTGTTGCAATCAATTTTGGTGGAAAAGTGTATTTACCGAATGGAAACACAATGGTGAAAAACCTCTCAACGCTTACAAACGTTAAAGTTAGAATCGATGCAATGTTTGCTACAAAACCAACCAAACCAATTCCTTTACATACTATTCCGTTCCGCCAATTCAATGCAGACAGAAAAAACGCTTTACCAAATACAGCATCTGCTATTCCAATAGCAAGAAGATACACTCCCATTAGGAAGTCAGCAACAGCCAGGTTGATAAGAAGGGCATTTTGCTTGTCACTAACTGTTGAAGAAAACATGTTGCGCATCGCAGGAATCTTATATTTTATCCGACCAACTATTACAACCATGTTTGTAAGTAGGGAAATCAAACATATTACCCACAAAGCCACTCGAAGAAGGTTGTTCGGCAGCATTGAATCGCAAGTCTTGAAGGGAGAGGGCGGTGTTCTGCAATCTACACTTTCTTTGAAAAGGCAGCAAATTCCGTAGTTGTCAATCCTTCTGTGAAAGAACAAACTTATGGGAATGAAAGTCAGTTTCTCCATTTTGTAACAAGTGTACCACAAGAGAATCGGTCATCCCTATCACATGTGTGAAGTTTCATGCACTTTGGAATTATAGTCAAAAGATGTTTCTTACACAATTTGACCTTTGACCTCCAACCTTATACTCTCTTACTGCCTGGGGTCTTTGAGACACATTTCCCCGCCCTGGGTACCTTTCCACCAATTTTGAAGAGAACCCGTCCAGGCCCAGCCGACTAGTAGCAGGTTTTTAAAACAATGTTGTATATTTGACCTGCTGTCACGTGACCTTTGACCTTGGTTGCCAATGCAACCAAATATATTGGTAGAACTGCCATCCCTTTATCATACGCGTGAAGTTTCATTTCAGTGCAATGTTTCTTCTTGAAATAATAGGAAAAACAATTCTTACGTAATTACTTTGACCTATTACCGATGACGTCAGGTCTGTAACTGGGGGGGGGGGGGGTTCAAAACGTCCGTGTGTGTATGTGTGTACAATTTTGTTTTGTCAGTATCTCCGAAACGGCTAAGTCGACTTTATCAAAACTTGGTGAGAAGGTATCCTAGATAAAGCCCTTGAGTCAAAGGTCAGAGTTCAGATTCAACATTCAAATGTTGAGAATATCATTTTTTCTGTTTCAAGGTGGAACATCCAACCGACATGAAACTCCACGCATATCATAAAGAAGTCTAGAACTACGAAAGTATGTTGTTGCAATGGCAACGGAGGTCAAAAGTCACATGACAGAAGGGAAAGTGTATACTTTTAAACGAGAATTTGTGTCACGAACTCCTCCAAATAGGCCGGACGGACTCTCTTCAAACTTGGTGGGAAGGTACGCCAGGATAAGAAATTGTGTCTTGCACACCCCTCGCAAATAAAGGTCAAAGGCCAGAGGTCTAAGGTCAAGTTATGTTAAAATCATCTTTTGCCTAAAATTCCAAGATAAAACATTGCACTGAACGAAACTTCACACATATAATAGGAATGCCAGGTTCTACCAAAATGTGTGGTTGCCTTGGCACAGCGGTTTAAAGTCACATGACGGTGGGTCAAAGGTACAATGTTTTGTTTCCAAAACTGTTACTAATTCGCTGGACTGATTCTCTTCAAAAGTTGGTGGAAAGATATCCAGGGTGGAAAGCTGTGTCTCGAAGACCCCTAGTAGTTATGGCCAAAGGTTACAGGTAAATGATTAGAGGTCAAATTGTGAAAAAAATCCCCTTTTGGCTATAATATCGAGAGGAAACATTGCACCTAATATGAAACTTCACACATATAAGAATCATGAGCGATTTCAAACTGGTGAAGAGGTGTCCCAGGGTGGAAAATTGTCTCATAGACCCCATTATTAAAGGTCAAAGGTCAGCGTAGACATTTTCACAGGCATTATGTACAATGGTGATGTAGATGGATCAATACTTGTTACTGTAATCACATGTAAATGACTTGTGTGCTAGCGATGAGATATATGCAACGCCGTGGAAGGCCCTCTCTTGTTCTTATTTCCTCCCTAAATTAGGCTATGAAATATGAAAAGTTTCCAGATTGCTCCTGCAATAAAAAATATGTACTAATGTTACTAATGTTCAAAAAGTTATTTGAAGCTGTTCTGAAAGCTTTAAAGTGGACCTAAAGTCTAGAATTACAAGAATATATGTTTTAGGGGTTGAAAAATGGATTTCATCCATCCAACTCCCATTTTCATAGCTTACTCCGTTGCTGAGATATAAAATGTTGAAATTTATTCACTTAATTTGAAATAGTCGATTGTGCAATAATTTGTGATGTTCTTCTTGTACCACTCACACTACCTGCTTTTGTTTCCTTTTGAAATTAAGATGTTTATATGACCTTGAAACATTTACTGTTCCCTTGCATAGCATGTTGTACGAAGAGGGCTTATATGGCCAAGTCACCCTATAACAGTGAGACAGTGATCACATTTCGGCACAAAGGGGCAGTGGCTTTCCAAAAACAAAGAAAACAAAGATGGTAATATGACATCACAAATTATTGCACAATCTACCATTTTAAATTGAGTGAATAAGCTTCAACATGTTATATCTCAGAGCAGGAATGTCCTGTGAAGATGGGAGTTGGACAATTTGGATGCATTTTTCAAGTTTTGTAACATATATTTTTGAAATTGTAGACTTTAGGTACACTTTAAGAAGTGTAAACTGGAGAAAAGTATCAAAATAATTTCTATTTTCCTTCAAAAGTGCATGGTAATGTGGTAGCAATGAGCTCATGAGCAGCAACAGCTAAGGGACGGGTGAGGATGTCCCCCACTTTTGAAAATGAAGACCATATCAAATTGTTCGCTACTTTTTACAGAACATTAAAGAGAATGGTAGGCACATGCTTGACTCCATAAGCTTTTAGTATAGCCGTGTTTCAATGAAATAAAGCTTGGAATGGCGGAAACAGCAGTTCCATGAATCGAAACCGTTAAAAAAATGCCTCAGAGTACACGATCGATCATCTGAAATCTAGTAAGATGATGTCAACGTAGTACGCCGTCGAAGCTCTTGAAATAAGTCAAGCTTTCGTCAGAAGTGGCTCTGACTTCATCAGTTCATCAGAAGTCAGAACCACTTCTGATGAAAAGTTGACTTTTTCAAGACCTTTGACATCGTACTCGTTGAAGTCATCTTACTAGTATGCAATGCTGTTCAGAAAACCGGTTATGATTTTAAAACCGGTTTGTTTTGATTCGGTTTCGAAACTTTTGCACAACCAAGAAACCGGGTATTGAAAAATAACCCGCTTAAACCGAGGCTTGACTTCTGTTTCAAAATTTGACAAGTTACACTTTTTCGCCACAAAGTTTGCTATCTTTTGAAACAAATGTATATGGGAATATCGTCGACCGTAACTTCCATAAAATTTCCGACAATTCCCAGTACGTGGCTAGACCTCGTTCAGGGCTCATATGCAAGGCCATTGTACTTTTTAAAAAAAAAACCGGTTTTGATTTAAAAAAACGGTCTTAGCAGCTGCGGGAACGGGTTTCTGGTTTTGGACTTAACGTCATAGCCTTATCAGTATGGATTCCCTTCGTAAAAGTTTTTCTACTTATCAGAAATCTTATTTTTTTTTCAGGGTGCAAAGCGGGCCCCGGATATACCATTAGGGCCTCGAAATTTTAGCGCTTGAAGTAGTTTTAGAGTAACAGGGAGTTAGTTGATGGTTTTGGTCAAGGTCTTGTCCACCGGGCCCACTGCGATTAAGAAGCCGGTTACGCCTATGTATGGGTGGCATCCCAAGAATTCTTTGAGATATAGCAGACAACAAAAACCAGTGTCGTCACTTCGAAAGTCTTGTTTATAGTCAAGCAGAATGTCGGTAAACTACGTAGTTTCAAAAAAAAAATATATATGAAGTGTTGCAATTGGTCTCCATCCGTCACAGCTCCCTGGGTTGTGCATAAACCAGTACGGTGAAATAAAACCTGGGCACCTGAAAATGGTAAGATGGTAATCGTTACATCCTTGTGGTAATTTCAGGTCAATGAATGACATTCAAAATGACAGTTGCTATGTCCACCTACAAACACAAACTATGGCACATCGTAAATGAAAAGAAAAAGCTTGTATGAAACTCGAAAAGTCATTGTAGTTGTTTCGCGGGATTGTTTTGTTGGAAACCAAGCCATGATTTTGTTATAGTTTGATTAAAATGTAAAGATGTTCTCTCTTACATTTTCTTGAGGAGATGAAGGTTCTGGAAGGCCTCTGGTTTGAAAAAAGAAATCGGATTTCTTCCGAGATCCCTAAAATAAACAAAGACAAATAGAATTAACACGTTGCACACCCCAACACCCGAAAGTCATTTTAAAGATGCTCAACTTACTAAAATATTCAAACACAAATTAGCACAATACAGATTTTGGTGGCATATTTAGGGGGAAGGGCATTGAACCATGCTTCCCTTATTGATGCCGATATTTATTTGTATTACCTAAAATATGTAAATTTTTGAACGCAAATTTTACTTCAAAGGAAGCATACGGGGGACCCCTCCCCTTAAACCCCTCCTCTGGGCCGGCGATCACAGAACACACTACATGGCCCCACGTAAGAGAAATTCTGGCTACGCCACAAATAGGTTTTGCAGGATGGTGGTCACATAGGAGCAACCAAAAAGTGAGGTGTTTTCTGTCCAATGTCAGAGAGGTAAAAGGCTATTATTTCTCCGCGAACACCACATAAACCCCCGGTTCGTAAACTACCATTTCCTGAGGGTGCATAATGATAAGGTATTGAGAATTGTCAGATTGTATGGTCGTGAATCCGTCTCCGAAGGCAGATCATCACTTCTCGACCTTAAAAAGCAAAGGGTGTGGGGTCTAAGTTCCGAAGATTTCAGGAAAATTTTTCCAATCCAAGTTTCCCCCGAGGGCTGCAACGTTAATCGACTTTTAATGTGTATTTTACATTTCGCATGAAACCCCTAAAATGTCACAGTACACTCATATTACTGTTTAAAAGGTGGTTCTTGATAAAGATGTAATCCTTTCCACAACATGAGGGGGATGATGCCACTAATTTCTTCCAATGTCATTAGAACTATTGAATACACACTCAACAGGTCGCAAAAGGGAACAAGCCTTATCTGCAATTTTTTGTCATTTTTTCTAATTCATATTAACAGCTTGTTAATTAAATCATGCACAGCCAAACGGATGGATGGTAGTGAAGGTTTTATGGGTCTTCGGAACAATATTTCACATGATTTTTTCTACAAGAACCAATTCATAGTACAGCTAAAGACGTTTTACTTCATTTTACATAAACTTTTGTATTACATAAAATCCCTTTCTCTCTTGCCCCTGTAGTCTTTTTTCACTTTGTTTTTCGACTGGTAGATTGAGCTGGCCTTCTCGGCTGAATCCGTCAGGGGTTTTTCAAAACTACTGAATATTTCTTTTTTTCTTGGATACAAGATGGAGCAAGACCAGATTGTAAAATGGTAAGAAGCAGTACAAATATTCTTATTTTGGAATGAAACAACAGCTGTGAGTGTTGGGGAGGGAGGGTGTTTGGATTGGCATTTAATTCATTACATGCAGAACTACCAAACATAATGTATCATGAACATTGTAAAATAGAGACAGTAGCCTGAGAAAGGACAGCAAATAAAAACCTACTAAGCGCTTTCGGCAAAAAAAAAAAAAAAAAAAAAAAGATGATGACGATGACGATGACGATGATGACCGCAAAAGGGAGAGAAAATCGAAAGGACATAGTTTTCATGTAAGGATATCTCAAATATTTGCACTGTCTTTGACTCCCTGCCCCACTCCTATCCAGTCACTTTGAGAAAGGTGCTAAGGCCAGGAGCATACGGGACCACTTCCAATAATGGGGGGGGGGGTGGCTTCAGCATCTTCGCCCGTAATATTAATACATGTTTTCGGGAAATAAGCAAATCTGTTTCATGGAAGTAGTAAATTTTCTGCCCGAGTGGGCCTTTGCAGTCCAGCCCCCACCCCCATTCTCCTACGCATATGGCAAGCGGCAGTCTACACTGCAACGGTTCCAGACTATGCCTCTCTTTAGAATAAATATTCCTCATAGGAGGATAAGCATTAAATTGATCGAAGTGGTCAGTAAAGTACCCGAATTGGTATAATTGCTGCAGTTTGCCTGACGATACAGAGACCACGAAAGGGGTGAAAGTCGCGGCTTTTTCATCTGTTATTTGCCATTCCAATGTAGACACACGTGTTAGCTCGTTCATGGGATGTACAGGGCCGAAAAAAATAACCGGAAGCCCAAAGGCTTAGTGATTCCTTGCCAAAAGAAAATGGAAGGTATCTATCTTTTACATCTTACACTATATTGTGCTTACTAGCAGATTTCTACCATTTTCACTGTTTTGCCTTCAGTTACCTCATAAAACCTTTGACCTCGATCAAAAACTATAATATTCTTCCACTTAATATGATAAAGTTATATACCAAGTATAAAATGTGCCGATCATGCCTACCTTGAGATATGATATTTCCTAGCAACTTCCAGGGTTTTTGAAGTTTTACCTTCAGTGACCTCAGATAACCTTCAGCCTCTAGCGAAAACAAGAGGGTTCATCTTCGGACTAAAGCGCATCCTCAAGTAATAATGCCAAGTAATAATTCAGGGGCGCAGATAGACTGAGGTGGGGGCAAAATGCATATAATATACGCGTGGACATGAAACTGTGCACCCGTAGAGTGCACCGCGAGCGCAAAGCGAAGCCCAAAACGGGTGGGGTCCAGGGGCCCGTCTTAGGGCCCTTGGTGGGTCCAAGGGCAAAGCCCCTGTGTAGGTCCAGGGGGCTAAGCCCCCGGAAGCTTCTAGGTTTTAGTATTTCAGATGCCTCAGAAAACGGTTTCGAACGGAAAATTTCCAAGTGTAATGCTCCTGGGTTTTAGTACATTTAGACATGTAAAAAGGGCTAGTTTGAGCACAAAGTTAATATTACTGATGTGCTTAGTACTGGATTAAAGGTTTTCCAGAGCTGCGATATGTTTTAAATGTAAGAAACAGAGACAAAGTTCAATAGTTATCCGAGACGACCAGAAATTGGTTTCCCTAATTGGCAATCAATTTCAAATGGTTCTTTTTAAAGAACATACATAGAGTACAGATATTCCACTTACAAGCATCCGTGACTATCCCGTGACCAGTTTTTGTTAGCTTGCGCTTCCGTCTAGAAATTGTCAGCCATGCATTGAGCA
Organism: Holothuria leucospilota; assembly: GCA_029531755.1. NCBI lineage: Eukaryota > Metazoa > Echinodermata > Holothuroidea > Aspidochirotida > Holothuriidae > Holothuria > Holothuria leucospilota. The sequence continues at coordinate 21,338,355 of CM055964.1, read as the reverse complement.
TTGCTATTAACATTTTGGGTGACAAATGACGGTTTCGCGCCCTCAATTTTTCACTTGGGGGAGACCCCTTGCCTGCAGGGATTTGCGCCACTGCCAAGTATGAAAAGTATCCATGCTTCCTATCTTGAGATATCATCCTTACAAGATTTTTGTTTGTTTTTTCTCTGGTGAGTGGTGACTTCACATGACCTTTGAAAGCTACCAAAAAGAATAGCAGGCGTACGCGGGGCGGAGGGGGGGGGGGTGCTTCGTCAATGGGTTCGTTTTTGAAATCGAACCTCCTTTTGAATTCGAACCCCCTTTGTGAACTAGGGGTGGTTTGTCACTACCTAAGACTTCTTTCTTCCTAAAGTTATGCAGAAACAGACATTGTCGTAGGCGTAGGGCTGGGCGGGGCTGCAGCCCCCCAACCAAAAATTTTTGTAAAAATTCGGGCACTATGCTGAGAATTTTTCGGGCACCTACTGAAAGAAAAATAATGCAATGATGTAGCTAAAGGTAATCAATAGTTAAAAAACTTCCTTGGTAATTAAAATTAAGTTCTGATTTGAATTACACCAGCACCTATATATTCGGTATTAATTCAACAGTGTGTTTTTTAATGATTAAACTTGTATTATGATTATCAGTGGTGTATTTAGGGGGGCCATTGGGCATCCTTCAGTGACGCCGATTTCTTTTTCTTTGTAGCACCTAAATATATAATTTTTTAACACAAATTTTACTTCACAGGTAGCATGGCACCAGATTGCATGTAAGGACACCTAATTTTTCTAAAATTTTCAAAGAGAAGGAGGACACCCCCTCCCCTTAGACCCCTCCCCAGGCCGGCTATCACACAACACAATACATTAGGCTTCGTTTACCAAACAAATTATTTCAACCCTAAATACTTTAAATGGTTCATTTAGTGCTCGGGGTCTTTCGATAATGAATCAGGGAGGTGTTATTAGCTATAATATAACACCTCCCTGGTTATTCTGCATTCTAGGGCGTTTCCAATCTTTTTTTTTCAGCCTCAGCTCAAACCATGGTGAGGGTAGAAGTCAAGTCGACCCAGGGTGGTCAATGAACCATAGTCACGCATGATACGATTAAGTGTGTAATCCCCTTCGGCGAACGGTCTCCCAGACAGTCTTCTGTACTTGCTACTAACTAGACCGTTTCGTCCACAAGAACAAAAAATTTGTATATCTTTCTTACTTTTCCCTCATATTTTGGCTATAAATATTACATAACAAGTCTCACCCTTACTATACGTAGCCCTCAATTGCTTAGTTTTTATGGTATCTGTGTCGAGGTACGTTTAAACGAGTTGGGAAGGGGCTATTTCGTCGCCGTAGACGTCGGTAGATACATGCAGGGAATGCCATTCCCGGTAGCGGTCAGCTGTCCCGGCAGTTGATAAGTTTTTTTTTTTCCTTTTCATGAGTGCTGATTTTATCAAATCAGAATTAGCATACCCGTACCAAAATATTTCCAAATGCCTGGAAAACAATCAACTTTCCACGCCCGCTTACCACTTCATGGCTATATGCTTATAACCGTCTAATGCGTGTTAAAATCATTCAACGGCAAGGACTGTCAAATGTTTGCCGGTTTTTTTTAATGTTTTTCGTGATTTAGGAGGTACACAGCGTTGCCGTTTTGTAAGACATATTTTATGATAATCAAAATATTTAGAGGATTAATTTACCATTGCCTTCTTGGTAGACATATTTTGTTTTGAAATTAAAGGAATCTGTGTGCACGGTCTGGATGCAACTTTTGTAATGAAATAGTCTATCAGGCGCGGATCCAGGATTTTGAGGAAGGGGGGGCATACACGGTCGAGCGCCGAAGGCGCCAAGCCACATCGGGCGGGGGGGGGGTCCAAGAAAATATGAATTCTAGATGCGCTTAGATGCGATTTCCCAACATCTGGGAAGCATATTTTCCATTATCTGTTTGCTCATCTTTTCGGAGTATTTAAATCGTTGGTCAAAAAATCGTTGGTCATCGAAAAAGAGGGGGTGGGGGCGTGCGCCGGGTGTGTCCCCACATGGATCCTCGCCTGTCTATGGTACTTTCAATTCAAAATTTCGGCCCGTTTTGCGCTCATTTGTCGCGGTTTACACTCTGCATCTAAGGGCAATAATATATAAGGACTAGTTCGCTTGAACACTTTTCCGAAATCTAGAGGTTCATCTTCAGCTCTCGTCAGAGCCGGGCATTATGAGGGCAACGTTTACCAATCAAATATCAAGAGAACGGTAAGTGCGCAACATGATTTAGAAGAATTGAAGTATACAATTCTTATTCTACATTCTTTTTAAACAACATTTCTTCTACGCGCTTCGCGAGCACCCATTATCGGTAGATCCTGAGAGTTGATACACTGAGGAAACAAAGAAACGGTATTTTAAAACTTGCTTATAAATCCTAGACCCATTAGGTTATTCCTGTATCCCCAGTAGAACGTGTCATCTGAATTCTCGTTCATGCAATGCTTCTGACCCCATTTTGTAATCAACCCAGAGCTTTCCCATGACCCCCATGAAAGCATTTCCCATGACAGTCAACAAGGGGCCGCCATAAGGCCCATGAACCTCATGTCTTACGAAAAGCCCTCCAATCGCCAAGCCCAAAAGGGATCAGTACTCTGCCGATCGTTTTCTACCTGGGTAATTTAAAGTGACAATCTCTAAGACATGAGATCTCCGAATAAGACATAATATATTAATGGAAAATAAAGGGCATAAGAAGTGTCATATTGCAACTTGAAATGCATTTTGGCAAAAACTTCCTCGGTATGTAACGCGCTAACTGATTGTGCGCTTCGCTAAGATATTTTCACGTTTTTCCGTTTAAACCACCGCCACCCCCTCGGTCCTCTCAACTAAAATCCTTCCTATAAAAGAACCTGCTTCCTACATCTCTGGAAGGGTTGTGCCAAGATTCTTCGCCCGTTTTCCCCGAGTATGTAAATTTTTCGCCGATGGAGCTATCTGAGATGGGTAAACGATATTACCAGTGCTTACAACTCAGTCGCCAACCCCTTGTAGTTCCCCTGCAGATGAGGATTCAGCACCTACAGATCCATTTCACAAAGCCACATTGTTTTCTTACGGCAGCGCAAAAAAAAAAAAAAGCCGCCATGTTGGGGTAATGAGCGAAATGCAGATATGCATATTCAAATGGTAAATCAGTCGAAGTCAGGCACAGCTGCGTGTAAAATATACCGTGCATGCACGGTGTAGTGTACAACTAGTGTGTGGTGGAGAGACGCAGTGTACAAAATAATGTTGTTCCACGTGTGTCCTCAACATAGCCGCATAAACAGAAGATGACGTCGTGTGACACGGTTTACTCGAACCCTCATGCAAAATCCTGCGTACGGGCCTGAATAGGATTCTTCCTATTAGCATGATAAATCCATATTCCAAGTACGAAAAAGGATCCACCATTCCCATCTTGGAGTGAGATATCGTGTTCACAAGCGAAGTGTCACAAACACACACACATACACACACACATATACACATGCCATCGTGACTACATGGATTTCTTTTGCCTTTGGCAAGGAATCAAAAAGTGGACAAAATGAAATCAAGGGATAGGGAAAGATATGCAGGCATTGACTTTAAACTCAGATGACCTTTGACCACCACCAAAGACAATTGGGTTCTTCCTTTCATCATGACAATTTTATATACCAAATATGAAAAGTGTCCGTCATTGCTATCTCGAGATATCGTGTTCACAAGGTTTTCGGTTCTTGACCTCTGGTGTCCTCTAATGACCTTTGACATCCACCAAAAACAATACAATTGGGTTCTTTCTTGTATCATGACAAATCTATATACCAAATATGAAAAGTGTCCGTCATTGCTATCTCGAGATATCCTGTTTAAAAGATTTTCGGTGTTTGACCTCTGGTGACCTCAAATTACCTTTGACATCCATCAGAAACAATGCAGCTCTTCCTCTTAACATGACAAATACATACTCTAAATATGAAAAGTGTCTGCCATTGCTACCTTGAGATATCGTCTTTACAAGCAATTTGCAACCTTTGACCAACACCAAAGACAACGGAGTTCTTTCGTCATGACAAATCTATATACCAAATATGAAAGGTGTCTGCCATTGCTGTCTTGAGATATCGTGTTTACAAGGTTTTCGGCTTTTGACCTCTGGTGACCTCAATAACCTTTGAAATCCACCTAAAACAATAGGCTCTTTCTCCCAACATGACAAATCTATATACCAAATATGAAAGTGTCTGTCCTTGCTATCTTGAGATATCGTGTATATAAGCCATTTACAAGGTAATCATACATGGAACTATTCTGATCACAACACTCTCCGAAAACAGACATACATCTCCAAACATCATTCAATCAGTGTCGTATGCAGAGAGGAGGGCCATACGGTCATGCCCCCCTCACTTATTCCGATTTTTTTAAGTTCCTAAAAATACGTAAATTTTTCAACACAAATTTACTTCAAAAGGTAGCATATTTGGCAGCAGATTGCATGTAAGGACACCAAATTGTTCAAAGGGGAGGGGGACACCCCATTGGGCCATGCCCCCTCAATGATGCCTATTTTTTGGTTCCCAAAAATACGTAAAGTTTTTTAACACAAATTTTACTTCAAAAGGTAGCATATTTGGCACCAGATTTCATGTAAGGACACCAATTTTTCAAAATTTTTCAAAGGGGAGGGGGACACCTTATTGGGCCATGGCCCCCTCACTGATGCCTATTTTTAGTTCCTAAAAATACGTCAATTTTTTAACATAAACTTTGCTTAAAAAGGTAACATGTGTGGCACCAGATTCCATGTAAGGACACCTAATTTTTCAAAAAATTTCATAGGGGAGGGGCACACCCTTCCCCTTAGACCCCTCCCAAGGCCGGCGGTCAGACAACATACTGCATGCCCCCCCCCCCCCCCGAGAGAAATCCTGGGTACGCCACTTCATTCAGTCTAAGTTGTAGCATGATGTGGAAGGTTGAAAGTACGTTGTTGCCGTTAAACATTTTTCAAAAATTTTTACTGAGCGCTTCGCCGAAGCCATTATCGGTATAGATGGACTAAAAAGCATTCTAAACACGCTCTTGCTAGTCCTTCACACCATTTTGCATCTAAGCAACCTTAAATTAACAAAAATTTCTCAAAGGGGAGGGGAACGCCCCCTCCTCTAAGACCCCTCCCCAAGGATGAAACCTTTATATAGTGACAAAGGAAGGATCCTCACTGCTGTGTACAAACGCAGGTTGCATAAAAAAGGTGCAATTTACGCACCGCCACTGCAGTTAGTAAAAAAACATCCAGTCAGTCGGAAAAATTAGAATTCACTAAATTATGGATATTTTCCAGCCATATACGATCAGCTCCAAAAATATCCCAAAGATAGCACCGTTTTGCACCTAAGCAGCCTTAAATTAACAAAAAATTGTCAAAGGGGGGCCTTAGTCCCCTCCCCCAGGACGACACATTTATGTAGTGATAAAGGAAGGATCCCCACTGCTGTATACAAAACGCAGAGCGCATAAACAAAGTGCAATTTACACTCCTCCACTCAGTTGGAAAAACATCCAGCCAGTCGGAATTTGGGACCTTCACACCCCCAACATGTCACCCTAGCAAAGGGCCTGGTCGGGTCCATGATCTTCGACAATGATCCACGCTGCGAAGCGTGGTTTCAGCTGTTTTGGGACATGGTGAAAATAACATCTTGAAGTAATTCCGTGAACTCCGTGTATTTCACCTGGCAGATCATCTATGATGGTCCTGTTAACTTTGAAATGATAATTCTTATTAGAATAGGGCGTCAGTCATCATAAGGGAGGGGGGGAGGAAAGGGCCAATAGGAAGACACCCCTCTTCAAAACCAAAGGGATTGGTTCGTGCTAAGCCATGTATGTCCCCGTCCCCCCCCCCCCATTTGAATACGGATTGACGCCCCTGCCATATCGCAAAGTCTACTTGCTGTTGTCTTGTGTGTGTCATGCGGTACGGTCAGTTGGTGAGCGACTCCAGGAGAAAAGTATGGGTATTTCATAGGGTAGTCCAGGTGGTTTCGATAAAATGTATGCTATCCCTGATATGGTCTACAACCCCTACAGTTTTCCTTTTTTCTTTTTGTTCTTAATGATTACATATATTTTTTGTGTAAAACCAAAAAAATTTCGCGCGCTTTGCAACTTTACGTTTCAGATTCAAAAGTACACTATCAGTGAGCAACTCGGCTCATGAAGTATTCAGTGATATTATGCAAAATATGCCCTGCAATGACTTGGGATATTTAGGCTCCTTCATATCCCCACCTTACCACCCCCTCGACATAGGGGCTGTCGGAACTTCGGGTCACTGCATGATCCGGCCCCCTGTCGTGAAAATGCTGTCGGTACCGACCTGGTCGGTTTACTTATTTTTGCTTTCAAAAGGGTCATTTCTGCGTTAAAATACAAAATTTCGGTCCACTTTGTCCACTCTTCCTCAGTTCCGTTACTAATAGCTAAATATAGTAAAAACCCTTTCCACCTTTTCAAGTAACTTAATATAAGTAGAATACATGGATTTATGTAAATGTCGGTCATTTCATCTTATTTTGCTAAACCTAGGTAATATTCTCTTGTGTCTGTTGTGCGGTACTGCTAGAGTGACTCGAGGAGGGAAGTTCAGCGCAGGTTATGCCCGATATGGCCCAACTGCCTTGACAATTGACCTATATATATATATATATATATATGCTTCAAATAAGTACAGATTCTTTTTAGTGTCGGCATATCCAAAAAAATTCGCGCGCTTCTGGCGCTTTGAAATTTCACAGTTTAGATTCTAGGAAAAACGATAAATCAGGGCGGAAATATATTTCTCTAGTATATACAAATATTATGAAATACATGCCCCGCAAAGTCATAATCTAGTACACAAGTTTTCTTCAAATCCTTCCTCACCAATTCCTCGACGACATCATGGCTGTCGGGGCTTAGGGTCGCTGGCCCGCCGTCGGGGAGTCTGCCCCCCCCCCCGTCGGGCAAATCCTGGCGCCGACCGATGGTTGCGCTCCGCGTAGATAACGAGACAACAAAAAATCCCATGCATGCGATTAAGCCTACCAGTTTAATTTTAAGACCCCAATACCAAAATACTTTCAAAAGATTTCAAAAAGAGAAATCAAATTTTCTTTATTGAGCACAAGCGAGCAACTTTCAGTGAGTCACTGTGAGTGTCTAGAGAGAGCACAACAAATGACTGAGTGCTCCGAACTCCTGACGTCAAAGATCGTTATCGGGCTGTATAGCATGCATCTCTCACAAGGAGGGAGACAACTTTCTGACAGGACATTTATCATAAAATTTCTGACACAGGGAATTTCAATGATAGCTTGTTTTTATACTGATCAAAGAGCCTAGGAAACGCGTGGGAAATGCCATTTCCTGCAATCTGGGGGTCTTCTGGACCAATTTCCTCTGTACGCTTCGTGCCAACGCATGGTGGCGCTCCACTTAGATAGTAACTATATCGAAAAAAATACCCTTTAGTCAAAACCTGCATCCGCCTCTGTAACGTACTTAATTTAGTCTTCTACGTCATGCAATATATAGGCCTAACGTTAGAATTTATTTGGTCCCTGTGAAGCTTCTCATAAGTTCAGGGAACAATGTGAAAACTAGTCCTGTGTAGGTACCCTAGGCTAGTTTAATAGTAGCTACAAAGAAATTGGAATCGCTTAGCTCAGGAACTGGGCTAGCCTATGTATTATCTAATCTTACACTGATAATATTTGTAATAAAGGTAGGTTTTACTAAAGGCACTTCAAATGTGGAGTGTAAAGTGCTTTGGCTATGTAGCCAAGGCTATAACGTAATGTGGAGATCTGACCGAGAGCTTAAGCTACCGAGGCCCTTCAATCCCAAGTAGGCTAGGCCTAGTCCTTGAACAGGGCTCTATGCTACGTACACTTTGTTTACTCCGCACTATACGGAGTAGGTTCTACCGTTAACGCAGTACACGGTCCTGTTCAAGGACTAGCTAGGCCAGGCTAGCGTTAGTCTACGCTATTACTAAGCTGCTCAAGCTGCACACCTATAGATATGGAGCAGATCTCAGACCATACCTAGGCCTAGGGGAGGATATAAGAACTAGGCCTATCCTACTATTGTAGCGGGGTAGAAAATTGCCCCCCCCCCCAAAAAAAAATTGGCAATTGGCAGCTGGAATAGAGGGCGCGGTGACAGAACTGTTCCTGACACCGATAACCTAAAGAAAATACAGTCGCTCGCTCTCTCCTCATTTTCAGGTTCGTAAATGCTTAATAAATACTTCATTTTATACACAAAGTTGAATGTTATGCTCATAAGGTATCATTTATCATTTTTAGCAAGCTTTTAGTAACTATCAAAGATATACTTGCTCAAACTAAGCAAAATTTTTTTAATATTTCATATTAGTTGCAAGTATGGGTTGTAAAAGCTTTACCCCGCTATTTCCAAGCCAGATTGTGACATTGATAAGGCTGTAATGTCAGCCATGCGGGTTGAACGCTCGGAGAGCGTCCTAGCGGGAAACAGTATTTGCATACATGGGTGGTTCGATATAGATGGAGCATGCGCAGTATGGGTAAATTAGGGGAATTCCCCTCATTATGCAAGGTTGTGAGCATGCTCAGTTGGTACAAATTAGGGGAATCCCCTCATTATGCTGGAAACTGAATTATTGACCTGTGCAGTGTTGCTATATGCTTTGTATTATGTACAGTCAAGGGCTGTTGTGCACTTTTTATGTATAGTGTTGATAACCTAAAGAAAATACAGTCGCTCGCTCTCTCCTCATTTTCAGGTGCCCTGGTGTAACACTATGTTTTAGTCAGAATTGGGCAAATGCGGTTGCTCGACACAAAATTATGACTTCAAGTATTTAGCAAAGAATGACCGCTCGGTTAAACCAATAAAAGGCCGTCAGAGTGTAAAATCAATATGTCGCTAAACTACTACTGGTACTGTAATATGGGAGCCCACCGGGAGGCCCGCATTAATCTTACCTATCATCTCAGAATTTCCCAAGGCATCCGAAATTCTGCACCATGTTTACTTTCTTTTTTGTTCATAGTGGTAAAATACGTCATGTTGGATTATTCCATGAAGATTTCCTCTTCATCAAGCCACTACACTTTGAATGTCAGCACTTTAAAAATCTGCAACTTTTAGGCCTTTTGTGTGCCCATGTGTGTTTCCTTGTTGCTAAGGATAATTTGCACAGCAACCATCCGGCAAACGAAATGAATCGCTCCAGGAGCGATTTAATTTTTGCCGGACCGTTTTTCATCAATTGCCGGATAGTCGCATTGCCGTTGCCGTGTCAGTGTGAACAAACCTTCATTTTCCTACAAGAGTAAAATTTTTGCCGTTGCTGCAGGGTTTGCCGTTGCCGTTACCGTTGCCGGACAAGTGTGAACGCAGTTTAAGCGGAGCACTACCATCAGTTGGCGCAGAGCGTACAAAGAAACTTTTGGCCAGTAATACCCCAAGATCACCGGAAATGGCCCTTTGTAACGTGACACTATGACAACTGTCAGAAGTATTTTCTTTTTTCTGTTCTATTAAGACGTTTTGTTAACTAACTTAACTTTTTTACATGATTTCCGAATTTGCCGGGTTGATTTCATGGTAAGGGGATATAGTGCACAGTATCCCCCATCCACAGAATCGCCTCCGATGACCAGGTCACAAACAAATCAATGCAACTTACTTGCCATAGTCAAAAGGGAGGATACATCTGAAACTCGTAAATACTAAGATTTTGAAATACAACAGGCCTAACCCATAACATACAATAGACTACTACAATCTCTGCATTTCTGTCTAGTTGTACTACACTGAAGCACAACAGTACAGGACAGAGGTTTCCAAGTGTTTTCGGCCACTGACCACATTAACTTGACTTTGTGCATTATCACAGTTGTACGTGGCAGCCAACAGAGCTGAATTCAGGAATTTTGGTGAAAGTTGCTCATTTAAAGGGCGAAACCCATAGGAGCCCCGAAAATGATTGTAGGCAGTACCGCCGATACTGTAGGGATTCTTAATTTGGGTGTTATGGTGGTTTCTTAATTAGGTCGACCTACGTGATCACAACTGACCTCAGCCTCACCAATCGTAAGTTCGTAACTAGCCTGGAAAGTACGGTTCTCGAGACACCAGCAGATGAAGTTAGCATATATCATGGGCGGATTTAGGGGGGGGGGGCCAGGGGGCCCGGGCCCCCCTTCCAAAAATTTTTGAAGTTTTTTTCAACAAATGACTAGGCCCTATTTCCAATTAATAGGCCTTTGTGATGTGTCAGAGTGAAATTCAAATTTGTTCATTATTTAAATTTCTACCTCAGAAAATCAGTCTTATGTTAATATTCTGTTACTGACCTCCGGCTGATAACATTTTGGCTTATATTGGTCACAATAACGTTTTCCGGGCATTGCAAGGGGTTACTCATGAGCGCTGCATTGGACTGCTAACTTCAGTCTATTACCGGCCGGGCCCACATCATTGGGAACACTGCTTCTACTTTCAAGGGAAATCAGAATTCTTTAATATTTAGAGGGAATATTTTCAACAACCTCCGGCTCTTAAGTAACTATAAACTCTGCCCAAACGTTAGCATCTTCTTTACGCTTTGTAATTTACTTTAATGAAATATACTTCGAATTCTCTAGGGTAATATAAGGGAAAAGTGAGACTTCAATTCGGGAAAAACTGCCATCCTAATATGTGACAACAAAGGCACTTACTCTCCTCTTTTGAACCAACCAAATTAATTTCACTAAATTTATGACATTTTCCAGCCTATATGATCAGTTTTGAAAAATAATACTAAAGACATCACCATTTTGCATCTAAGCAATCTTAAATTAACAAAAATTTTCTCAAATGGGAGGGGACACCCCTCCCCAGGAAAACAAGCATCCTCCATACCAACCAAAAATTAAAATTGAACTGAATTATGAACACTTTCCAGCCATGTATGATCAGTCCAAAATATAACCACGAAGGACAACCCATTTTGCATCTGGGCAACACTTAAAATTAACAAAAATTTCTCAAAGGAGACGGGGACAACCCCATCCACCTTAGACCTCTCCGCAAGAGAAAGCATGTTTACCCAACCAAAAATTTAAAATTTCACCAAAATTATGAAGCATTTTCCTAGGCCATATATGATCAGTTTTTCAAAAACATACCTACCAGACATCACAACATTTTGCATCTAAGGCAATCTTAAATAACAAAAAATTTTCCTCAAAGGGGAGGGGACGACACATCCCCAGGAAAAGACATCTTCCACCCAACCAAAAAAATTAAAATTGACTGGAATTATGAACACTTTCCAGTCATGTATGATCAGCCAAAAAAATATACCAAAGACATCACCATTTTGCATCTGAGCAACCTTAAATTAACAAAAATTTCTCAAAGGGGAGGGGACCCCCCACCCCCAGGACGGTGATCACTCATCACATACTTTACTTCCTTTCAAAATACCCTGGCACCACCCCTGGCGCACCGCCTCCCCCCTTATATCCATCCCCAAGATCGGACTTTTATACAAACCACTATGACCTGGCCCCCCCCCCCTTCTGCCAAATCCTGGATCCGCCACTGTATATTTGTAAGTCGATGTGAACTTGAAACAAGCAGGATTGATGTCACGCTTTACATGATTAGCAATGTTTGGATCCTTTTTTTCAGTCTATTGTTTGATCTAAGTGGCGCCATCATTTGCCCGAATGGAAGGGGGATAGCTTCCCCGACGGGGGGTAAATTGTTTCAGAATGGTATCGAATACAGTACGTGCATTGTCACCAACTTGATGTGACTTATCAAGTCCTTATATCTGTATAGTGTCAAAGCACGAATGTCAAAGCGTAGTTTGCACAATACATAGTAACTTGACGTAACGCAACCTCAACCTCTGGGAAAATGCATCTCCCACCCCCTAAACTTGCTTCATGAAGAATCGTCAGGTTGTAAGTCCTGCCTTTTGTAAAGCAAAATGGCAGGCTGCGACTTTCAAATTAATGATTGTCAAATGATGGAAACTGGGGGCATTTTAACAGAGTAGATTCCTTCTGTGATGTAAAATGGAATGAAACAGAAACATTACAAAAATGCTATGCTTGCGGCGCTTCGGGCACATCCATCATTCACGCTGCTTGTACAACCAGAAGTCCATGACTGCAGGAGGGGTCAAAGCCTGCCGTTTGTATGTTTTGTGAATATCTCCTAAACGATTGAGCCGATTATCTTCAAAATTTGTTGGAAGGTAACTTAGATAAAACCCTTATGCCACGCTTACTACCGGATGTAAGAATCAAAGGCCCGAAGTCAAATGTCAAATTTTGTGGAAATTTCTTTTTTACTGCATGTCCAGAAAGACTCATTCCACTGACATGAAACTTTGCACATATGATGAAAATGTCTTGTACTACCAAAATATGTCATTGCTAAGGCAACCGAGGTCAAAGGTCACGTGATGAAAGGGAATAGCGAGAGTTTGTGTCAAAAACTCCTCCTAGTGGGCTGGACCGATTCTTCTCTTCAGACTTGGCGGGGAAGTACTCCAAAGCAGGACATTGTGTCTCGCAGACCCCCTGAAGTCAAGGTCAAAGGTCAAATTGTCTAAAAAATCGTTTTTGATTCCTTGCTGAAAGCAAAAGGAATCAATGCAATCACGCGGGAGATTGTGTGTGTATGTACGTGTGTATGTAGGTGTGTTTGTGACGCTTGGCTTGTAAGCACTATATATCAAGATAACAAGGATGGATAAATTTTATACGTGAGATATAGAATTATCATCATATTTAGAGAAAGATCCCTATTGTTTTTAGTGGAGATCAAAGGTCATGTGAAACACCAGGGGTCAAAAACCGAAAGCCTTGTAAACACGATGTCTAGGCGGGAAGCATTGATCTTTTTCATACTTGGCTTGTGGATGCGTTATAGTCAAAAGATGAACCCTATTGATTTTGGTAAAGGTCAAAGGTTATCTGAGGTCACCGGAGGTAAAAATACGAAATTCTTAAAAACTGATTGTAACACGATATCCCAAGATAGCAAAGAATGATGGAGAATCTTCATACTTGGTATATACCTTTATCATATTGAAAGGAAAAGCCCTATTGTTTTCAGTGAAGGTCAGAGGTCATTTGAGGTCATCAGAGGTAAAAAACCGAAAACCATCAAAACACGATATTTCATTACGGGGATGGATCTTTTTCATACTTGGCATAAGGATGCGTTACTTGAAAAGAGGGGGAACCCTATGTCGAAGGTCATATGAGTCATCAGAGGTCAAACTACGAAAACCTCGTAAACTAAATAGACAGTGGGCGGTACCTCCAAATTGTGTCCGGCGTTTCGTGAACAACAAAACGTTAAGGCTGAAGTTTTCTACTATTCCAAAGACAAAGTTATAGAGTACAACATTAATTTTATCATAAGCATGCGCGTTTCAGCTGATTTGTGAACCAATCGTAAACGGGCGTAAGTCTACCCCTGCATTTTTGTTGGTGTAACTTGCAATGATAAGCGCTTTTTCTCCAAACGAGGGTGCACTTTCTGCTCTGTGACATCATATGTGTAAGGTCTATTACCCCATTGTGACGTCACGGCCCCTACCACTGAACTATGTGCAAGAAAGGTCTAGGATCATTTCACAACATCATTCTGAGGGTTCACGCAGGGTCATGTGATTGTAGGTCAACTTACTCGAGTTAATTCAAAGCTATAAAGACAAATTCGTAAACTTAAGCTAGAGCAATCCTTTGATACTATACTAGTTAACATCACTAGTACGTTTGTGAAACGTGGGCCCTGCGCCGAGTTCAGGGGATAGGCTTATGTGTTGAAGGAATGCTAAATAGAACTGAGAGGGGGTGGACAAAAACACGCAACAGAAGGACAAAACAAACCAAGTTCAAGTACGACCAGAACGCCCAAAGGTTTAGTGATTTCTTGCCGAAAAGGGGTGCTTTGTTACACTAAGGTCATCCCTCAAATTTATACTTTTTGACTTTATCATTTTTTATGATGCCCTCTGCTGACCTAACATGACTTTTGAACCCACTAACAATTTAATTACAAAAAAATGAGAAAAAAAAAAGAATGTGTCTCAGAAGGGATTCGAACCCAAGTCGTGTGTGTGAGAAGCCAGGCACTAATCCACTACCCTATCAGAGAACTCGTTAAGCGAATGCTATTTGTAATCATGCTATAGTCACAGCATCTTTTACACGTGTTCATAATTAGGTCAATCAAATTCGAATCATTAAATAAGGGAGCACTTTCTGCTCTGTGACATCATATGCATAAGGTCTATTCACATAAAGCATAATCCGGCCGGGTTTGTTTTCATTGGCAACGCAATCTTTGACCCAAATGCCCGTATGACCGCCCCCCCCCCCCCATAAGTAGGTCTGTATACTTCAAATCTGTTATTGTGCGTTCGTGCATGTGAGGTGTATGTTTGGACAGCCACGGGAAGAAATAAACGGAATATATTGAGGAGTGATATTGGAGTTAACAATGGTCCGAATTAACAGGTAGTAATGCTTGTGTAAGGCTTTAACTGTAGCACTTCCGCCACAGTCCTTGAACAGGACTCTACGCTACGTATACTTAGTTTTACTCACTAGTGGTATAGAGTAGGTTCTACGTAAGCGTACACAGTCCTCTTCAAGGGCTACCTTCGATGCTTTTGCTCCGTGGGGAGTGAAAGTGACATCTTCAGTTGTTAGTTTAATATACAAGCAACCTTGTACTATCTTTGACAGAACTATCACTTTGAATGATATGTGTGCTTGCGATGAGATGTGCACCTCCGTCGAATGCCCTCTTGTTTCTATGTAAAATAGCGGCAAACATTACTGAAATGTCTGTGAAAGTGTTATTTTCGGCGCGCTTCGCTTAACGCCCTAATAATGTCATTGTAACTTTCCGCAGAAAATAGTGAGTATAATCATTGCAAAATTCCATAGAACCTCTATGATCATCCAACCACCCAACCATGAACAAACCCGATGCATCTCGAAGAAATCAACCGGCCGTTAGTTCGAATTAAACTATTTACAAGAAAAGACAAAGTGGGATTTTTGGTCTGTTCAGTGCGTATTCAGTGCTATTTGCAGATCATTATAAATGCTTTGTTACTGTGTTCAAACGTTTCAAGGGCCTTCTTCCCCTGTCCCCAACTGGCGAAATTACTGAAGCCCACGTCGAAGACGATCTTATGCTCCTATTTCATGAGCGCGACTTCCTTCTGATAAAATCGACCTTGATGTTGTAGCCGACAAAGCGAAACGGGCCCACTACGTACGAGCTGACATTGCCAAACGTTAAACTATATCTTATTCTCCTTTTTTTTGACCTTCCGCGTTTAGAATTTCTAACGCTTTCCGCACTTTTTGCAAAGATTATCTCAATACGAGGTTACAGTAAACCGTCCTCGAATATCACCTATCTCAATAGCGTCAAATATACGTTAACGTACAGTGGAGATAAGGCAGGTGTGAAAGTAATATGAATTCTGTCCTGTACAACGTGAAATGGTTTCAGGGTGGACGTATTAGCCACCCCAAATTTCCAGGCATTTACTAACATGTTTTTGGAGTGTTTACGCAAATAAAACAATACCCAAGCGCTCCCAAACAAATACGTTTGATGGAAAAGTCAAAGAAAGAAAGCTCTACTTACAAGGATGTAACATTTGGCGGAATGGTGTCTGGCATTATCGCCGAGATTCTGTTGTTGGCCAAATACCTGAAACAATAATTAAAATGACGTGTACGTTGGTGTTAATATCACGAATAACAATGATTTAAAGCTATGATTACGTTTTTCCCTCTTAAAGAAACTCAGTTCGTAATTTAATGGAGGAATAAAAAGTACCATCACAGACAAAGAAAGGAAGAAGGACGGAAGGAAGGGAGGGAGGAAGGGAGGGAGGGAGGGAGGAAGGGAGGAAGGGAGGAAGGGAGGAAGGGAGGAAGGGAGGAAGGGAGGAAGGGAGGAAGGGAGAAAGGGAGAAAGGGAGAAAGAGAGAAAGGGAGGAAGGGAGGAAGGGAGGAAGGGAGAAAGGGAGAAAGGGAGGAAGGGAGGAAGGGAGGAAGGGAGGAAGGAAGGAAGGAAGGAAGATAAATGTATCGACTTAGGTATGCCACTTCGCAAGGAGGGTTACTATTTAGCTGAATAAAACCAACATAGAAAGATAAACAAAGAAACTCTAAAGTTTTTGAAGCACGGTGACTTTTGGGATCGAACTGAAGATTCTGTCATTCTTCAGTCCTTGAGAGCAAAATAGTAATCATGCCGCTAGAATTCAATAGGCTCGTTTAGCCAAAGTTCCCCCGGAAAAGGCCATTTTCCCGGGTGAAAAATATAGACGTATTAAGTTGCCTGATGGCTAAATCCTCCTATTAAATTCTAGCCTCATGTACCGTCGGGGCTTCTGACCGTTGTCGGAGGTCACTTTTTTCTTGCCCAATGTGGCAGCACGACAAAATTTAAAAAGTTAAAAAAATATCCTAATAAACAATCGACCACATCATCTCAGCATTTCTTTTTGTTACATTGCCAATGAACATTATATCACGTATTTTCTCGGTTCCTTTTAATCTCGACGATATCCCATTTTCCCCTCGCGTGCCACCAGTAAAAGGTATGTAGAAATACACGTTACGCCCCCCCCCCCCGAAATGTAAAAATGGTAAAAATGATAACATTTAAGTACTGGAAATGTAAAAATGATAGCACTCGAATATCTCTCATTCTCACTTTAAACTCATGAGGTTATGGAAGAAACATTGCTTGTAAAGTGTAAAGAAAAACAAAACAAGGGGCGTAGCGAAGGCGTTATCTTTGGGGGGTGTAGAGACTGTTTTGCCGACAGATCTGGTAATTAGTAACGCGAAAACGAGCTTTAGCGGGTGGGGTCCAGGTGCAAAGCCCCGCTGGGGGCCCAGGGGGCGAAGCCCCCGGAAGCTCTGAGGTTTAAGCATATCTCTGGATGAAAAATTAAGTCTCAGGATGGATATATTTTGGTTTATAATGCATCATCAAATGCAAAGATTCCCCATAATTTTAATGTATTAGGCTATTCCTCTCGTCAGGCTGCTATAGTTTTTTTAAGCGGTTGACATCCAGAGATCCGCCAGTGTTTTAGCTAGGACGTTTTCTCAATCTTACATTTACAGATCTGTGGCCTGGGGAGGGGTCTTAGGCTTAGGGGAGGGTTTGTCCACTCCCCTTTGGAAATTTTTGGAATTTGAAAGGTGCCTAGATCACAAATGGTGCAATACTTGAGTGGATCTCTGCCTTTATGAGGAACCTCAAAATTACACACGGGTAGAATTTGCTTGTCAGATTTTAGGTGCCACATTTGACGGCGTTTATGCGACATTTTCGCACAAATAAGGGCTGGCTAAAACATTGGGCCGGCCTTAGGGCCCCTGGTGAGGGTTCAGGGGGCTTTGGCCCCGGAAGCTCTGAGGTTTTAACATAATGTCTGGGTAAAAAATTAAGTCTCATGCAGGATAGGTATATTGTGTTTCATAATACATTATCCAATGCAAAGATTCCGGATAATTTTAATGTGTTAGGTTATTCCTCCTATCATGCCACTATACTTCATGAGCTGAACCTGTCGTTCAGAATTTCAAAAACTATGCGTTCAGCATTTGAACAATAGACGCGTCAGGCGTTCAAATACGGTAAGTGTTCAAATAGGCGTCCCAAGTTCAACAAGGGAGAAGAAGTGTTCAGAATCTTAACACTAGCGTTCAAAATATGCTTTGAAAGCCAGGATGGGTTCTGTATCTGTTTCATTTTGGTGTTCAAAAGTTAGAAGCCTGAGATTGGAAGTGAAGGGAAGACACGCGCGGCACGCATTATTTTTTCCCAGGGTAAACCGGATCCTCAGGAGTTTGCAAAATGTGTTTGAAGTCAAGGTTAGGGTTTAGAAAACGGGCTAAGGATACCATCTCCATGGGTAATCGGGTGCTGCTCTCCATGGTGATGATAAAAGTGAGGAATAATGAACAGAAAGTGGTCTTTCGAGAATGTCATATGACTCAAAATAGTGCGCCTATACGGAAGCCTTTTATTTCCTTTTCTTTCCGAGTTGCCGACGGACTCGTCCAATTGCACCGACGGCCGTTGATACGGCCTTATACGGCCGTCACATGCATAATCAATTCGCCGACGGGCCACTAAGCTTCTAAGGATCAACTTGAATGGGCCATTTAGAATAAGAGTCGAAAATCGAAATAACCGATAACAGACTGGCCACGCGTTCCCGTTCTTTCTTTCTCTTTTTTCTTTTCATTCTCCGTCTTCCCTTTCACTCCCTTTCTTTCCCCTTCCTTTCCTTTCTTGCCTCTTCTTTTTCTCCTTTTTTCTCCTCTCCTCTTTCCTCTTTTCCTCTTCACTGCCTTTCTCTCTCCCCTTTTTGCCGACAGACCAAAAATTTGCCGACGGCGACCAAATTGGGGGTGGGGTGGCGTGACACCCCACACCCTCCGCTCGCTACGGCCCTGAAGAAAAGTGTCGATTAATGTGAAGCTTCGTTGTTAGTTGCGTTGGCATCAAATTCACTTTGAGTTGAAAGTGTTGAAAACGTTAGTAGGCACTCCCTCCGAAATTTAAATCCTGTAACAGCATCTCTGTTTTCAAAAGACACCTCATGATACAAGCTTTCCTTGCTTTCACTTCATTTTCCTTTTCTTTCAGTACCCTGTAGGGGTGGCTATGTGATTATTATTATTATTATTATTATTATTATTATTATTATTATTATTATTATTATTATTATTATTATTATTATTATTATTATTATTATTATTATTATTATTATTATTATTATTATTATTATTATTATCATTATCATTATCATTATCATTATCATTATCATTATCATTATCATTATCATTATCATTATCATTATCATTATCATTATCATTATCATTATCATTATCATTATCATTATCATTATCATTATCATTATCATTATCATTATCATTATCATTATCATTATCATTATCATTATCATTATCATTATCATTATCATTATCATTATCATTATCATTATCATTATCATTATCATTATCATTATCATTATCATTATCATTATCATTATCATTATCATTATCATTATCATTATCATTATCATTATCATTATCATATCATTATCATTATCATTATCATTATCATTATCATTATCATTATCATTATCATTATCATTATCATTATCATTATCATTATCATTATCATTATCATTATCATTATCATTATCATTATCATTATCATTATCATTATCATTATCATTATCATTATCATTATCATTATCATTATCATTATCATTATCATTATCATTATCATTATCATTATCATTATCATTATCATTATCATTATCATTATCATTATCATTATCATTATCATTATCATTATCATTATCATTATCATTATCATTATCATTATCATTATCATTATCATTATCATTATCATTATCATTATCATTATCATTATCATTATCATTATCATTATCATTATCATTATCATTATCATTATCATTATCATTATCATTATCATTATCATTATCCTTATCCTTATCCTTATCCTTATCCTTATCCTTATCCTTATCCTTATCCTTATCCTTATCCTTATCCTTATCCTTATCCTTATCCTTATCATTATCATTATCATTATCATTATCATTATCATTATCATTATCATGACGATGACGATGACGATGACGATGACGATGACGATGACGATGACGATGACGATGACGATGACGATGACGATGACGATGACGATGACGATGACGATGACGATGACGATGACGATGACGATGACGATGACGATGACGATGACGATGACGATGACGATGACGATGACGATGACGATGACGATAATTATTACTATTATTCTTAGCATGGTAAGGTGTTTGTTGAGAGAAACGCGAGACGGGCCTACCCGAAAAGGGATGTTACATTATTGACGATTAATCTGTCATTGATTTGAAAGGAAAACGGAGATGAAACACCAAAGGTCAGGCTCTCTATAAATCGGGAACAAAGCTAAGATTCACTGCTGGATGCTGGAGATCAAGCGACGGGAAACCCTATAAGTTCGATGGATGATACGTTGTTGGCCTCTAGGTCTAATTGGAGGGCTTTACGTAGACAAGGATGGTGCTGTCTAATGTAATATTGGTAGGTGGAAGTGCCTGGAACTGCATGATTATTATCCGGTTATATGGTAGCGATTTTCGCTTTTCTCTGTTCCAGCCCAAACGATGTGGTTCCACCGGAATGTGTTTTTTATGAACCTGTTAGTCTCCACTCTTACAAAAAGGTGTTTTTCTAATTCGTCCCAGAGGAGGATTCTTCTAAGCGGACCTTTGTGCCGTTAGGAGAAATGCATTGTGTTTTCGCTTATTTGACTGTTTGCATGATTATTGTGTAGTATTTCTTCGTGTTTTCTGTTTTCTGTTTTCCATCCAACACACAAGGGTAAGCCATACTTCTTATCTTGCTCTTTTGATATTGATACTAGATTCGTTTGCAATGTGTAGCATTACTGTTTGTTCGTTTAATGCCCGTGGAATTAGGAATTTCAAAAACCGCAGAAAATTGTTTACATATTTACACAGGCATAACTATGATATTGTGTTTTTGCAAGAGACCCATTCAACTTCAAACGATTGCAAATTTTGGTCAAATGAATGGGGAGGTATGTCTTTTAATTTATTCTCAAAGTTTAAAGAAGAGTAAGACCCGGGTTGCTATTGTTTTAAGCCATCTTTCCCTACTTACGTAACTCACAGTTTTGAGGATAAGGACGGTGGATACATTATCTTGCAACTGCATATCTTTAATGAGGATGTTATACTTATAAATGTTTGCCAACCTAATACTGATAGCAGAACAACTTTCAGGGATATAGCTGTACAATTGAACCCCTTTCAATTCGATTCGTTGATATGGAGAGATTTCAACTTTGTCTGGAATCTCTCTTTACATAAAATTGGGGATCAGCCGGAACAAATTTTATCGGTCGTTCTGAGGTGCTGCAGTCGCTACAGTCTTATAATTTAATTGGTACTTGCCAGGAATGTAACCCTTTGCTTAAGAATTATACGTGGCATTCGAATATCCACACTAATATTCATAATTCACTGCAGGCTTGATTTTTTTCTTTATTTCCTATCAATATAGGACCAGTGTTATTAAGACAAACATTGTTCCGATCTTTGGTTGAGATCACTCCAGTATACCTTTAACTCCAAATCTTGGAATTAAAAGAGGAAGGGGGTTTTGGAAGCTTAACACTTCTTTTTTGTCAGACCCAGACTACATTGCTCTCGTAAGTCAAGCAATTCATGATACAATTAAGAATTCTTCGACACTTTCTACTTCTATTCCTAGTTCATTGTGGGAAGTTATTAAATTCAATATTAGATCGAAATTTATTGCTTTTTTATGGTTATAAGTCAAGGCAAAGGCATAAAAATGAGCAGGGTATTATTCAGGAAATTTCCTTTCTGGAACAAGAGTATACAAATTACCCTAATGCGAATATCAAACTGAAGTAAGATGGAGCACGTCATAAGCTTAACTTATGTTACGAATATAAACTTATGGGAATTATTATCAGGTCACGTGCGAGATGGGTGGAAAATAAAAAAAGAAAGTACGAGATATTTTCTCAATCTGGAAAATAGAAGGAAATTAAGTCATTCTGTTAATAAAATTATGGATAAGGATTGCTTTGTCATCACAGATAGCGATCAAATATTGAAAGAAGCTATTGTCTTACACTGTAATCTGTATAGAAGAGATTGTGACGTAGATTCTAATACAATTTCTAAGAATATTGAACTCTTTGCCTGTATGCCACATTATCTTCCCCGAAAGACCCTGGTTACTCTGTATAATACTCTAATTAATCCGTACTTACCTTATTGTGCTCTTCTGGGGGTGGTTCCTATTGCTCTAAGATTATACTCTCTTAATTCTTTAGAAGAGAGCCATTCGTCTAATACTTAATTATCAGCTGTTACATTCATCTCGTGACTCTTTTGCTAAGCTTAATATTCTGCCTGTTTTCGATATTTATCGTAATCAAGTTCGTATTTTCATGTACTCATGGATACAGAATACCCTTCCCAATACCTTTTGATCCACTTTTCAATTCAGTCATGAAACTCATTCTCACTTCACACGCGCTAGGAACTCCCTTTTCTACCAACGCTTTTCAGACTCACCTCTTCCCAACAACCAATTCGCTTCACCGTTCCTTGTCTATGGAATTCCCTTCCCCCAAAATTCAATCCTGTAACTCTAAGTACTCATTCAAGATATCTCTGAAACTTCATTTAATGATCAAATATAGGTGACTTTGTTCCTTTTTCTTTTATGTTTGTATTTTGCTTTGCTTTTTATACTCTGAAAATGTATATTCGCACTGTGAGGACTCATACTACAAGCTCCATGGAGCTTTCTCTGAGTTCCTCCTGAGTCATTTTTTTCATCTCTGTCTGATTTCTGTGTATGTTTCTTTGCATAAAATCATGAAAAGTGACTCGAATAAATGTTGACGAAATCGAATCGAACACTCCTTCGTTTTTGATGAGCGGGTAAGGGGGATTATTACATTGCTTCCGAAAGCGTCAAAAGACTTAGCGTTTCTCGGAAATTGTAGACCCATAGCCTTACTAAATATCGACTACAAGATTGCTGCGAAAAGTATTGCGGCTCCTATTAAATGGAATATTACTGATCTGATTAGCCCTGAGTAGACGGATTTCCTTAAAGGTCGGTATATTGGGGGAAACGTAAGAAAAGTGTTGGATAATTATAATACATTATTGTAAAGTCAAAGACATCCCAGGTGCGCTAGTGCGTAGGGATTTTGAAAAAACATTCAATAAACTAGATTGGGAGTTTATTCAGGATACGCTTACCCTCTTTAATTTTGGTCCCAACTCAAAACAATGGGTCGGCCCTTTTACGGCAACGCTAGCTCTTCTATCATTAATAACTGTTTCATTTCAAATTACTTCAAGCTATAACGTGGGGTGTGCCAGGGCTGTCCACTCAGCCCGTATTTATTTATTACCTGTAGCGAGATTTCCACTACTTTGATCAAACGTAATGTGCTTATTCATGGTATTAAAGTTGAAGATCTCTCAGTATGCTGACAACACCGTTATCATTACAGACGGGGGTAGGGACACTTTTCAAGAAATCATCTTTACATTGACGACCTTTTCTGATGCTTCCGGGTTAATGGTCAATAAAAATAAGTCTTCTATTTTCCCACTAGGGTCTTTTTTTTTCGGATTACCCGAGATATTTCAATGAAGTTGGTGTCCAGATTACCTTTGGTCCAGTGAGTTATTTGGGAACTAAATTCACTCATCATGCAGAAGATTTCTTCAGGTTAAATTATCTGTCAAAACTATCCCGTATGAAAAATCTTGTCCATCAGTGGTCAATGCGGGATTGGACCCCAATAAAAAAATCACTATCATTAAAACGTTTGCAATGTCTCAGCTTGTTTATGTTTTTTAAGTCTTTTCAAACCCTCCCGATGATTTCCTTCAGCCGCTAAACAGGTTGTTTCACAAATTCATTTGGAACAATAAGAATGACAAAATGGCTTCGCATGATCGATATCGTCTCATTTATGAAAAGTCTGAAGACAACTTGGGTCAAATTGTATATGGAAATTGAACATAGACAGTGGAAGAAACTTTTTACTATTCCTTAAAATGTCATGGTTTTAAACTCCTTTTGAAATGAAGTTTTTGCAGTGATGACGTTGATAACATTTGAAATCGCTTTATAGAAGAGGCGTGTCAAGCATGGGCCGATTACAGCTACGATTCCCCTATGGAGAACTATGGTAACCAAATAGTGTTAAACAATTCGTTAATAAGGATTGACAATCAAAATATTTTTAAGGATAGTTTGTTTTGTTGCAAATGCTTATCACTTCTTCAATTAGGGAGGGTACTTAATTCAAGACCATGATTTCATTACAATTTACAAAGTTGAGCATTTTCCCTACCTTGACTATTTTAGTTTTGTAGCTACTATTCCAAGACATTGGAGGGCCAATCTGGGAGATCCAAACTCCTTTAGTGTTAATTACAAGCGTTTGAAATTATGGTTTCCTTCAAAGGCACTTGGTGTGCTTATAATAATTTACTCGTCCTAGAGCAGTGGTTCCCAACCTCTTCCAGCTAAACTCCCCCTTTCACCAAATGAGGATGGGCAAACGCCCCCTTGCCTATAGCTTACTATTGCTATGGATGAAGCGAAGATAATAAAACAAAACATGCTGAAATAAAGGGTAGACCTACCGTGACGTACATCGTTTTACGTGTGGGTTTGACCCAGGGTAGCAAAAGAGCATTGCGGGACTTGAGAAACTGACACCCTTTCGAAATGGCGACTCTTTAACCCACGATTTACAAAAGCTGGAAAGCTTGATTGCGGTCAAGAGATAAACGTCTTTGGAATTTAACTGACTTTGCCAGGGCCCCATCGAGTTGTGAACTGTTCTCCAAAATGAGGCAAAGGTCAAGGCGACTGGGGGACTCGCCCCCCCGGAAGCTGTGAAGTATTTACGATATTGTTGACACGAGAATGACGTACTGTAAGTCAAATTTTGGCTATCTTCCGATTACATAATAACCTTAAATACATTTGTCAAACTAAAAAGATCGCAAAATCAACCTTAGCCCAGTTTATATTTCAATGATAAATAGCAGGAGTTCCCTTTGATGCTGAAAGGGGCTTGTCCTGTCACGGGAGGAAGAAGGACGGTAGGGGTGGCATGAGAAATTGAAAGACTTGTGCCAATCAAGCGGTTCAACAGGTAGAAATAATGAGAAAGCAGAAATTGCCGCCACGAAAAACTGCATTTTTCAAGTTTTACTTCATAGTACATTGCCAAAGTTATCTATTTTGTTACAGTTACCTACAATTGTCACTTCTGTCAGTATGTCATGTTTATGGACTGCAAGGAAGAAAACTACATTCAAGGTTAAATTTGCAGGATAATTTTTAGCTATGACCTCCTCGATCACCGCTTTCACTGTCACTGATGTTAATATGAGGGTCCTTGCAGGAAAAATTGAAATTGGACAGTAGATGCGATTTTGTGGCATCTGGGAAGGTAATATTAGACCTATTCAACTTGTTGACTCCATTCATCTCCTTTTTGTGCGAACCAATTTGAGAGTTCAGCTAGAGAAAAGCTTTTGGAATCTTGTAAAGCCTTGGTTTAAATTAAGTATCCTATTTTTTTCAAAACGCCCCCTGCCGCCCCCTCAGCGCTCATCGCCCCCTGATTTGTGCAAACGCCCCCGGTTGGGAACCACTGTCCTAGAGCATTAGCGAAGTGGGAACAGCAGTACCCCGCATTTGATTGGGATTGTCAAACAATATTTTCCTTGATGTACATTACTGTTAGCGATAGCAAAGCTCAGTATTTTCAGTACCGTTTTTTGAACAGGATCGTATGTGTTAACTATTACTTGTATAAGATCGGACTTTTCAATAACCCATCATGTACATTTTGATGAGACATTATGATGAGACTATTAAGCACTTATTTTGGTATTGCAACCAGGGAGTTGTTATCCGAATGGATATAGCTCGCCAAAACTACCTTTGAAGTGAGGTTTGCGCATTCAAGGTCATCAAGTGAAACATTCGATTATCTTGCTCTAAAGATTTCTATTAGCACTAAACTGGATTAAAAACTTAACACAAAGAGGTTTATCGTTTGCTATATCTGGAGTAGAACCAAGGCGATTTTACCCATTGCCATAGCATTGCCAGTCGCCCGAAATATAAGTATATTTTCTCTCTGGTGTCGCTTGGTGACGCAAATGAGACCACATCAGCTTGATTTTGTGTAAAATTGTGAACATAGATTTATATCTGGTTATTTTAGGAAACTTGAGGAAACTTTTCAAAATGCAGTAAAAGAATTAGGCTTCTGCCGCTGAAGCTCATTTGCATATGGTCTCTTTAGGTGGAATAGACATTTGTATTGATCTAGTTCTATTAAACAGCCGTTTTGAGTTTAAAACCCCTGTCATTACTATGATGGCGGTATACAAACCTATACATCAAAGCATTGTTCAGTTTAAGCCCCTTTTACTAGAGTTGAATAATGATGTGGCAAGGAGAAAGAAACCAAGTTGAAAGCATTAAATAAAGGGCATAATTCCTTACAGGTCTTATCACCAGCTAATAGTTGGTAATCTTTTAACGCTTAAAAGGGTCTTAAAGTATTAGCATAAATTAACCTTTTCTTGCTCTCTCCATTCGGATAACAACTCCCTGTTGCATCTATGTTCAATTATCTTGAAACAATGTAGCAAAATAGCGGTTAATACAGGATATGGCTTTTAGTGAGCATGGCGTCCTTTTTTGTTATATCAGTCAATCTCATAAACTTTTTAATTTTTAATGCCGAGTTACATTTTCTCATGTAACTTTAATAAGATCAAGCCAACAGTGGAGGAATTTTCATACATGTTTCGTTTTCAATTGTCAGTAGAGATGTATATTTGAAAAAAGTAGATGATGGCGAGCATATATGTTTGAAGTTTAATGAGTGTTTTAAAGATGTTTAAGTAATATTTAGTTAACAAGGTTGCTATTTTCTTTGTTGTGCAAAAGTAAGTCTTATAGAAGTGTGCCTAAGGCGCGGATCCAGACATTTCGGAGGGGGGGGGGGTGGGGGCTGAAAGCCCCCTTGAATATTCTCCTAGATTAACATTATGCTAATTTTTGCGTATTTGTTATTGTTGATGTGGCGAAATAGGGGGGCTGAGGCAGTGGTGTAGCTAGATTTTTTTTGTTGGGGGGCAAAAGCCAAAAATTTCCAACAGACTATTATCTTGAAGTAATGATGTACTGTCTAAGGGTAGCGTCACCATCATCTGGCGTGTAGCGCGCGGAAAAAATTAGATCAAAATATCTCCGAGATTGCCTTAAATGACACTTCCAGGCCTTGCCAGTAACCATATCGATGTGTAATTCTGCTTAAAAGCATAAGAAGTGTTGTAAAGAGTGTTCAAACGAATTGTTTTTATTTATTTCCGACAGAGGCCTTAGGAGGCGACCGCCCCCCCACCCCCTTTTTAGCTACGCCACTGGGCTGAGGTCCCCTTGGATTCGCGCCTGTGCCTTTTTATTGTGTCCATTGTTTTGAGAAAGAATGAATTTGGAAGGAAATTATTACTATTATTATTGCTGTTGTTGTTTTTGTTGGTTGTTGTTGTTATTGTTATAATTGTTGTTGTTGTTGTGGTCGTCGTGGTCGTGGTCGTCATCATCATTATG
This sequence comes from Holothuria leucospilota, assembly GCA_029531755.1. Classification (NCBI taxonomy): domain Eukaryota; kingdom Metazoa; phylum Echinodermata; class Holothuroidea; order Aspidochirotida; family Holothuriidae; genus Holothuria; species Holothuria leucospilota. Next base: position 21,310,940 of record CM055964.1, on the reverse strand, counting down.
ATCATCATGATTAAACAGTAACTTCTTGTTTAAGTTTTTGCCTACTTTGACCTTCCGCGTAAAGTATTTCTCTCCCGTACTTTTGGCAAACATTATCTCAATACGAGGGTTAGAGTAAACCGTCCTCGAATATCACCTACAGCATGTGTACCAATAGCGTGAAACATATAAAAGTTGTTACAAGACGACCCGTCAGGAACACCAGATTGAATCCGTCGACGAGCGAATGGACAGCTCCAGAGAATTCAACTTCAACGCAGCCTTTCTAGAATTGTCTAGAAGTGAGAACTGTTTACGTAATGTGCCAATTATAGCAGCGGCCTGGCGACACTTCTAAGAAACAGTTCCATTGTTTATCACGGTGCATACAAGGAACGTTCTCGTAATTGCTCGACTGTGTGCACTGGAAGTTTCTAGAGATTTCTCGATTAAAAGCCTAGCGTATAAAAGGCAGTTCAACAACTGTTATAAGGGAGAGATCTCATAATACTTCGAGACCAGACGCCGTCATACTGCTGTGTTATTCTCTGACAATCACCTGAAGCCGGCCACTGACACTGCACACTTGTGATAAATTGCCATACGCCGTTTCTACACTGTGTATAGAGATCGTTATCATCCATCATCGCCTAGCCTTGTCATTATTCGCTCGTGGAACGCGCGAGTTCCTACGCTACAGCACGCTGCAGGTCTACTACTGTACCATCGTCGACGTGCATGCACTACCAACCCTTGGACCAGACCAGAATAACACTAAGTAAAGGATTGTGAGTAAATCTAATTAATTATTGTAAATTTAAGTAAGATAAGGAGATTGTAAATAATCATTAAGTTATTGAATTTTAATCTCGTTCTTCTGTGATCTTTCGCTGTTATTGGTTTGACTTGCGACCACTAGCCGTAACAAAGTGTTTTCACCGATATTGAAATAACATTTGCGAGGTTATTTCAATGCTGTATGAAAGACTTGGTCATTGTACTGATTATGGAAGAGACTCGATGTACAATTTGATAAATTCTGAAAAATACAATCCAGAAATGTGTTTCACTCTATTGGTACACCTACTGTATCTTAGTAGCTTCAAATATACGGGTATAAGGCAGGTGTGTAAGTAATACGAATTCTGTCCTGAAAACGTGAAATGCTTTCAGGGTGGACGTATTAGCCACCCCAACTCTCCAAATTCCAAAGAGTGAAATTAGGGATGACTCCAAAATTAAGATTGAATGTTCACTCTAAAAATGTGAGAATGACTCTTTTTCGATTGAAATTTTTCACTCCAAATTTAGAGTGATCCCTAATTTCACTCTTAAAGAGTGATTTCCACTCCAAAGATTTTAGAGAGAAATCTCCATTTCCAAAGATGTTTATGGAGTGTTCACGCAAATAAAACAACATCCCAGCGCGCCCAAACATATACGTTTGATGGAAAAGTTAAAGAAAGAAAGCTCTACTTACAAGTTTTTAACATTTGGTGGAAGGGTGTTTGGCATTATCGCCGATATTCTGTTGTTGGTCAAATACCTGAAACAAAAATAAAAGTTACGCATGGGTTGATATAAATATTACAAATAACAATTAATTTAAGCTATGGCTATGTTTTTCCTCTTAAAGAATCTCGGTAAGTAATTTAACGGAGGAATAAAGTACCATCACATACAAAGAAAGAAAGAAAGAAAGAAAGAAAGAAAGAAAGAAAGAAAGAAAGAAAGAAAGAAAGAAAGAAAGAAAGACAGAAAAGAGAGAAAGGAAGAAAGACAGAGAGAAAGAGAAAGAAAGAAAGAAAAGAAAGATAAGAAAGAAAAGAAAGAAAGAAAGAAAACAAAAAGAAAGAAAGAAAGAAAGAAAGAAAGAAAGAAAGAAAGAAAGAAAGAAAGAAAGAAAGAAAGAAAGAAAGAGAAAAAGAAAGAAAGAAAGAAAGAAAGAAAGAAAAAAAGAAAGAAAGAAAGAAAGAAAAAAAGAAAGAAAGAAAGAAGGAAAGAAAGAAGGAAAGAAAGAAAGAAAGAAAGAAAGAAAGACAAAGAAAAAAGAAAGAAAGAAAGAAAAAAAAAAGAAAGAAAAAAAAAAAGAAAAAAAGAAAGAAAGAAAGAAAGAAAGAAAGAAAGAAAGAAAGAAAGAAAGAAAGAAAGAAAGAAAGAAAGAAAGAAAGAAAGAAAGAAAGATGAGTGTACGGACTAAGGGGTCTTAAGTGACCAGCAAAATTGAAAATTGCTCCATCAGGCTGTTTTTATACTCCAATGTCGTACTACTCTTTCTGATAAAGATAAACGTTCTTTTTTGATAAAGATGAACGCTTTGTAGGAGAAAAATAATAAGGACAGCTAATTGCGAGTATCTAAAAATTTTCTGCTTGCAAAGAGTGTAAGCAGATTTTGTTTCTTTTTGATCAGTGAATCCGTCCTCCTTGCTAACAAAAACAGCTTAATGGAGAGGCGACAGATGCTGTTAGGGTTTGATTATCTTACACCATCGTACCCACTAAGCTTCTAAGGATCTCGGAGTATATTGAAAACATTCTCTGAAGGGGGAGGGCCATTGCCCACTTACTCCTCCTGGCGTTATCCCCGGGATAGCATGTATAGTCTCGGATCCATCCGCCTGCCCTTAAAACATGTATTTTCAAGTCTTTTACCACAAGCCACCGTTTGACAAACACTGGAGATCAACTCTGCGATTGATTGAAATGCCCCACCTGTAGAAAACTGTGTTTGTGCTTCTTGTATGGTTTGGTATGCCACTTCGCAAGGAGGTTTACTATTTAACTGAATGAAACTAATCTAGAAAGATAAACAAAGGAACTCTACAGTGTATGAAGCGCGGTGACTTCTGGGATCGAATTGAAGAGTCTGTCGTCCTTCAGTCATTGAGAGCAAAACAGTAATACCCTCGGGGCTCCTGACCATTGTCGGAGATTACTCTTTTCTTGCCCAATGTGGCAGCACGACAAAATTTAAAAAATTAAAAAAAAAATCCTAACAAGAGGGCAATCCACGGAGTTGCTGATCTCATCGCAGCACAGGCAGTGCTAGGCCGTATAACTAGAGGACGCACATCAATGTGGAATCCAAAGATATCAGCATAGATTCCAAACTCCTATACCTACACTGTTAGGCTCAGTGACTCCCCATGGAGACGCTAATATCGGGGCGGAAGTGTTTATTTGACATGCGCGCCGTTCTATTCCGCGATTTGCGTACAAAAATAAGAACGCGTCACAGAAACTTTCATCGTTAAAAGAGGTTAGCGTGCGTGCACTTTTACAACGCGTTCTATACGCCCAGAATACATTTCTCTGTGTATTATCCGGAATACTTGACGCACAGTTCTGCGCACTCTTGAAACAAACGCGCTAGTTGCTTTCCCGTTGTGAGGGCGTAAGTAGTTGAACGCGCATATAAAATTGCGTCACTTGGAGATACCATAGAAACTGACCAATGAATGTCCATGAACTTCCAAAACCAGTCATTGTGCGTTCATGTTCAAGATAGTTCTCAGTGACGTCACAGCTAGGGGTTAGCAACCGCCATGTCTGAGGGCAAGCCTGTACACACATGCCGGGGTTGCCCTCAGACATGGCTGAAATAATACACGTGAAAAGCTCCTATGACGTCACGTAGAACTATCTACTGAGGCGTAGTACTTCTTCAGTCAACAACATTCCGAAATAACAAGTATTAATACTTTTGTAAGACGTTCATTTGCCTGTTTGTTTTCAAAACGACTGAGCAGTGATCAGCACTTCCTCCCCGATATATTGGGTTCCGTGGGGAGTCAACGTGCCATTTTAAGTTTGGAATCTATGCTTGTAATATCTTTGGAGGAATCACAGAGCAATATATATCCTGCTCTATGTGTGGAATAAAGATAGTCCTCAGTGACGTCACAGCTAGAGGTTAGCAACTGCCATGTCTGAGGGCAAGCCTGTACACACATGCCGGGGTTGCCCTCAGACATGGCTGAAATAATACAGTGAAAAGCTCCTATGACGTCATGTGAGAACTATCTATACCGTGCGAAATTGAACCCGAATTGGAGATCACGTTATGTAGGTCACCTTCGGAAATAATGTAACACTGACCAATGAGGGCATGGTAACGCACCCTACACCTGTAGCGTGTCCTTAACGCTTCTTCGGCCTCTAATGCTTTAATTCGTACAATCACGCATTAGTTCTCATCCACATCATTGCACTGCGTCTAGTACATGGATTGCCTTAGCAACTTAATGAAATGGCTACACATCAGAGTATCTGACGCAAATGTACTAATGTGTGACAAAAAATGATAAGTACCCTTACTTATTATTACCTTTGGGTTTACAAGTAAATCCAACCCCAAGAATACGAATCTAAAACTCCATTGGCCTACAGACTTCATGATAGTGCTAATTCTAAATAGGGTGTGCCCTAAATGGAAAGATACAAAGATGTTATAAACATAGATTCCAAACTTAAAATGGCGCGTTGACTCCCCATGGAGCCACAATACCGGGCCGGAAGTGTTAATAATGCTCTATTCAGCTGTTCAGTCGTTTTGAAAGCAAACGGACAGATGTCTTACAAAAGTATGAACACTTGTTATTTTGAAACATTGTAAATTTTAGGAGTATTACTCCTCAATAGATTTCACTTAAAAGAAGAACTTTATTTTTTCCTTGCGGCATTTTGCATTGCATTAGGTGCACTTGAAAATGTACGCACAATGGCACGTTCGAAGCTCAGTTCATGCAGGGAGCTGGAAGCTCCCTGGTTCATGGGCTTAGTTATTGGTCAGTTTTATGGAATCATCAGGAACACACTCTTAAATGAACCTTTAATATCTTACGCACTCACAACGGGAAATCAACTAGCGCGTTTGTTTCCGGAGCGCGCAAAAGTGTCAAGTCAAGTATTCGGGATAAAACACAGAGAACGTTATCCTGCGTGTACTCAACGCTCACGCATGCCACGCTATTTTAGGAATGAAATTTCCTATGCGTACCTATTATTAGGGAGCTTTAGATTACACGACGTGGGCAGGGCGACGCGGCGTTTTAACCCACAGTCCACGTCGTCGAGCTAACGTCCGCGCCCTGGAACTATTGCGCTTTAGATTTCTACGACGCGGCATGAAAGTCGCGTGGCAATATTCGAACTTCGTTTGAGTATCAGACGCGCAGGCCGATCTGTTAATGGTAACAGTATTTAGCGGGAAGTATAAGTCAAACTTACTCCTTATGTAGGCCTAAATTGAAGAGTGGCAAACCTTCATTGAGTCCGTGAAGCAATTGCTATGGTTATTTAACTGATATAATGGACGATGATGAATTTATGATATGTGTGCAACGCGTATTTTAAGTTTCTAACGCAACGATTGGCATGGCAACAAAAAATATATGACGTCATAAACTGCCTCTTGTTGCCGTTCTAGCCACAACGCCAAAACGAGCGACTCCCGATGTAGAATTACACCGACAACGTAAAGTTACAACATGACGTCATTACGTCGTAGCCGACGTCCGCGTCGTGCAATCTTAAGCTCCCTACTATACGCACATCACCGAATAAAAAGCGGGTATGTCAAATCCACACTTCTACTCCCATATTTGCGTCTCCATGAGGATTCAATCTCCGTTACAGTGTAGGTATAGGACTTTGGCATCTATACTTATAATAGACCTTATGCATTGACATCACACTGACGTCATCTTGGGTGAAAATAATGAAGCACACGTCTGAAACGTGCACTCACAGCGTAGATTTCGCCGCACGTGTAGTAGACTTACGCGCGTGTACGATTGGTTGCAAATCAGCTGTCTGCATTTATTGGTGTAACTTGCAATGATACGCGCTTTTCCTCCATTTTCCTCCAAACGAGGGAGCACTTTCTCCTTTGTGACATCATATGCATAAGGTCTATATCTTTGAAAAGATAACACACAATGCGCCGATCGCGGGTGGTGCACTGCAGTGGCGTAGCTAGTTTTTGTCGGGGGGGGGGGGGCAAAATCAAAAATTTTCCGACAGATTATTATCTTGAAGTAATGATGTACTATCCAAAGATATTATAAGCATACATTCCAAACTTAAAATGGCGCGCTGACTCTTCATGGAGGCCAAAATATCAGGGCCGAAGTGCTGATCACTGTTCAGTCATTTTGAAAACAGTTAGAGAGATTAAAGTCTTGCGCAAGTGTAACAACATGTTAATCCGGAACATTCTTAAATCTGAGAAATAATCACTCAATATATTCCATTCACTGACAAGTTATGCTTCCTCCCCGTGCCATGTCAAGCAAACACTCCGTCATGAACGCACAATGACTGTTTTGAAGTCCGCAATCTATAAATAGGTCAGTTACCATGGTCTCGTCAAAAACGCTGTTAAAAATGTGCGTCGATTTCTTACGAGCATTTAACGGAAACGAAATTAGCGTGTTTTTTTTTAAGTGCGCGGTAGTGAGTTTCTCTGTGTATTTAGATAAATGCACAGAGAAAGGTATATTGCGCGTATGAAACGCGCTGTCAAAGCACACGTGGGTCAACCTTTTTATAACAATGAAGTTGACCGTAACGCGTTGTTTTTTTCGTACGCAGATCGTCGAACAGAACGGCGCACTTGTCAATTCCACACTTCCGCCCCGATATTTGCCTCACCATGAGGAGTCAATTTCCGTAAAAGTGTAGGTATAGAGCTTATGCACCTACGTCACGTTTCTCTATTTTTCCATCCAGGCGTATATTGTGCAACAATTGTTACTAAGGTGCTATCGTGAGCGCGTATCTTTAACACACCTACTACGTAAGGCAGTTCCATCTAGTAAGACAAATTGAAACGCGCTGACGTCACGTGCATAAGCCCTATAGGAGTGTGGAATCTATGCTTATAGTATCTTTGGTACTATCTAAGCGTACTAGCTTCCCTTCATGCGCCCTTTTGTTGTTGAAAATATGTGCACATAATACGATGTGCATGCTTGCTTGTGTTAGCATGCACATCATTGGAATGGACAGTCAGTACCAATAACATTACAAGCATAGATTCCAAATTAAGAATGGCGTGTTGACTCCCCATGGAGCCCAAAATATGGGGCAGAAGTGGTGATCACTGTTCAGCAGTTTTAAAAAACACAGGCTACAGGGAAATTAATGTCTTACAAAAGTATTAATACTATTTCGGAACATTGTAATGTAAGAAGTATTCATTCCTCAATACTAAATTCTACTTAAAGAAGTTTAATTCTTCCTGACAGCATTACAAATAAGTACACTTGAACATGAACGCACAATGACTGGTTTAAAGTTCATACACTTATTCGCCTACATTCATTAGTCAGTTCCTGTATCTTTAAGTAACGCACTTTTATATGCGCGTTTAACTTCTTACGCCCTCACAACGGGAAATCAACTAGCGCGTTTGCCTCCCAAGAGCGCAGAAGTGTGTGTCAAGTATTTCGGATAATACACAGAGAAAAAAATGTATTCCGCACGTATAGAGCGCGTTGTAAAAAGACACGCACGCTAATCTCTTTTAACAATGAAATTTCTCTAACGTACGCGTTCTTATTTCCCGGCTACGCAGATCGCCGAAAAGAACGGCGCGCATGTCAAATTCACACTTCAATATTTGCGTCTACACGAGGAGTCACTGAGCGTAACAGTGTAGGTATAGTAGTTTGGAATCTATGCTTATAATATCTTTGGTCAGTACTAGAAACAAGCGCGTCTACACTGTGTACTGTTGATTTACGTTGCTATCATCAATGTTAAGTCTTTGTGTACCGAAACGCTAAAAAAATGTGACTTCTCACAAAAATTGATCTTCGAGCTTGGTTGCCGTGGCAACCATATATTTTGGTAGCATTGGACACGTTCATCATATGTGTGAATTAAGTTTCATGTATGTGTAATGTTTCCTTCTGGAATGATATTAAATATACTAAAAAAATGTGATTTTTACCAAAATTGACCTTTGACTTCTTGTCACGTGACCTTTGACCTTGGTTAGCATGGTAATCACATATTTTGGTACTATTTAGCACATTCATCATATGTGCGAAATTTCATGTATGTGGAATGTTTCCTTCTGGAATTATACTTAAAATACTAAAAAATGTGATTTCCCACAAAAATTGACCTTTGACCTTGGTTGCCATGGCAACCATATATTTTGGTAGTATTGGACACGTTCATCATATGTGTGAACTTTTGTGTATGTGGAATGTTTCCTTCTGGAATTATACTAAAAATACTAAAAAAATGTGATCTCTCACAAAAATTGATCTTTGACCTTGGTTGCCATGGCAACCATATATTTTGGTAGCATTAGACACGTTCATCATATGTGCAAAGATTCATGTATGTGGAATGTTTCCTTCTGGAATTATACTAAAAATACTAAAAAAATGTGATTTCTCACAAAAATTGATCTTTGACCTTGGTTGCCATGGCAACCATATATTTTGGTAGCATTAGACACTTTCATCATATGTGCAAAGTTTCATGTACGTGGAACGTTTCCTTCTGGAATTATACTAAAAATACTAAAAAACCGTGAATTTTCCCAAAAATTGAATTTGACCTCTGACCTTTGACCTTTTCTGCCGAAAGTCACGGAGACACAAGTTTACACTCTGGGGTACCTACCCACCAAATTTCAAAAGAATCGGTCTAGCCCACAAGGAGGAGTTCATGGAACACTTTTTTCACATTTTTTCGCTTAAAATGTTAGTATCACGTGACTTTTGACCTTGGTTGCCATGGCAACCATATATTTCCGTAGTGCCAGACACTATTATTATATGTGTGAAGTTTCAGGTTCATGGGATGTTTTTTCTTGGAGTTATTATAAAAAGAGTGATTTTCACATAATTTGACCTTTGACCTCTGACCTTTGACCTTTACTTCCGGGAGTCGATGTAGACTTGGGGTTCCACCTAGGGCACCTTCCCACCAAATTTGAAGAAAATCGGCTTTACCGTTTTGGAGATATTAAGAAAACAAAATTGGACACACACACACACACTCACTCACACACTCACTCACTCACACACACACTCACCCACACACAAGCACACACACACAGGGACACGTCTTGACCCCTCCCTCCGTTATGGACTTTTGGTCACCCTGGGGTACCCCACCATGGGTTAGGATTTTAGACTAGTAACTTGTGAAAATTAACTGTTACCATGGCAACCGTTGTTATTTCTGCTGCCATTGCCGAATGTAGCCCAACAGGTCAAGTGACTACAATATCTCATCCTCCTCACGGAGCGATGAGATAATAAACTATCGACCAGACCATCTCAATATTTGTTTTTGTTTCAATGCTAATGAACATTATTTCACGTATTTTCTCGGTTACCTTCAATCTCGGCGATATCCCATTTTTCTCCCTGGGGTGCCACCCCTAAAAAGTATGTAACAATACACGTTACGGTCCCCATGGAAATGTAAAAATGGTTAAAATAATAAAATTTAAGTACTGGAAATGTAAAAATGATAGCACTCGAACATCTCTCATTCTCACTCTAAACTCATGAGGTTATGGAAGAAATATTGGTTGTAAAGTGTAAAGAGAAACAAAAGTATCAATTAAAGTGAAGCTTTCTTGTTAGTTGCGTTGGCATCAAATTCACTTTGAGTTGAAAGTATTGAAAACGTTTGAACGCACTCCCTCCGAAATTTAAATCCTGTAACATTATCTCGGTTTTTAAAAGACTTCTTAAAACCCATCTCAGGAACCAAGCCTTCCTTGAATTGGTTAAATTGCGTTTCACTCCTTTACTTTCTTTTTCTTTGCTCCTTCAGTACCCTGTAGGGTGAATATATGTTATCATCATCGTCATTGTCATCGTTATCGTCATCGTCATCGTCATCTTCATCAATGTATTTCCACGTTATTGGCTCAGTGGGAGGGAGGTTTTTAGTCTTTTCAGCTATAAAAGAAAAGAAGACCAATGTATCTGGCATCTCTGACATCTCAACTCATCGGAACGTAACAATTTGCATCCAGGAGACTTTGTGGGAAGACCTGGAGTTTGTAAGGGAGGGGACGTGCTTCCTTTCCCCTTCCCCTGTACTTAGTCCATTGCTTGTAAGTGCTAAATCACGAGTGGTACCGGCATTTAACTAGGAAACTATTAGTTGTCGACAATATTTTGACAAAGAATACATCAGCTCCAGCAAAAAAGAGACGAAACAAGTACTTTTAATTTTCATAGAAGTTTCCCCTCTTTGTGAGACAAAGATTAAGAATACATCAGCTCCAGAAAAAAAGAGACGAAAATGAAACAGACGAAACAAGTACTTTTAATTTTCACAGAAGTTTAACATGTGACATCATAGCCTCACTATATGAGCTCTTTTTTGTTTTTCGTTAAACTCTGTAACCTTTTCCTCCTTTATAATCTCATGTTAGCAGAATGTAAATACATGAGAGGTATAGGAATTTTTCAAACTTCAAACAGGCTATGGAAATATCTCTATTAACTTCAAGGTCAAAACAACAGATTGAAAACCAAAGAAAACAAAGCATTCCTCATCAATATGAGGAGATGATATAACCCCTGTTTGCTTCAGGCTCACTTTAGGTCGCAAATGTAGTAACTTCCTTTTCTGATATCTCCAGAACTAGGCTACATGTCAGAACTGACTGGAGACTTTACCGAATGCTTAGATATAGTTCCTCATTAACATATCTGGAATGATATTTTGCTTAAACCTTCCTTTAACATATTTGCAGCTAAAGGTACTCATCTTAAGACATGAATATCGCTGATCTTTGTAACTTCAGATACACGGTGACGTACATTGGATGAGCCCAGTGTGTATAGGTAATTTGTTTCGAAAATGGTTTCAGGGTGGACGCATTAGCTAGACACGCTAATTACACTACTAAAAAGCAGCAGGGATTAGAAGAAAAGTTTTAAAGATCGTCACGTATTACAGCTATGTTTATCATCCAGTAATGATTATAATGGCTCATATTCCCACTTTCTTTGCGGATAAATATTCCCCCAAAATAATAACACGGAAGATTGAAGAAAAAAAATTTCTAGTCCATACCGAAACGGGGTAGGATCTTTAACGATCAGTTCCAAAGAGCTACGAATTGCCGAACTCATGTATGACGTTATAAGTGGAGTTGTGGACGGTTGCTTCTCACGGACAGTGCACAGTAGTACAACGCCACGGATTTCTTATTACAAGTCCATGTACAACGCATTAAACGTAGTTCGTTTTACGTGCTTGAAAACGGATACGAACGGAACAATAAGTACGACACAAATACCGGGACCGCATTAAACGGTGTGACATTAGCCAATTTTTTAAGTGTTTTAACTCACTGATTGCAAGGGCGTCAATCCTGGGGGGCAGGGGGACACGTCCCCCCACATATCGATGGATGGGGAGACAATATCAAATCCCCCCCCCCCCACACACACACACATTTCGTAAAAGAGTAGTGTCGTGGCTCTATTTGATTAGGGCCTACGTGTCTCAGCATTCTGCATTCATATCATCGTATATGAGAAGTCCAGTCCCATGAAAAGTGCCCGACGGCACCTGTTTTTGCTCTCAAGAGAACAATTTCTATAATTAGAAACCAAAATTTTCGGCGCTCTACGCGCGCTAAACAGTCACTCCAGTTTCTTCAATAATTTCATTCCACATGGCTAGTTAGCATAAGTCCAGTCAACCTTACCAAGTAACAGGTAGGTGCAGTACACAGGTCATGTAGAGGTCGTAAATCTAATCCCATATCACAAAGCGTAACTGTTGTTATCTTATTTACGTCAGTTGGTGAGCGACTCACGGAGCAAAGATTGGATTTTTCATCGAGTAGTCCAGGTAGTTTGACATAATGTATGTTATCCCCGATACGGTCTACAACCCCTACATTTTCTATGTTTTTTTTTCTTTTTGTTTGTAATGATTACATATGTTTTTTGAGTAAGCCTACCAAAAATTTTGGCGCGCTTTGCAATTTCAGTACTCAGACTCGAAAGGACACTATCAGAGCGCAACTGGGCTTTCGAATCATTAAGTGATATTGTGCAAAATATACCCTGCAATGACAAGGGATATTTAGGCTCCTTCATATCCCTTTCTCACCACCCCCTCGACATAGGGGTCGTCGGAACTTGGGGTCTCTGTACTACTCCATACTATATGACTTGTGTATGTGTTATGAAGCAATGAACTTGAAAATGGAAGCTTGATGTTTTTGGAGGGCGGCAACTATTTTTGATTGGCGGCCATTTTCACTCGGAGGGCGAGTCGTCCCTCTAAAACCCCCTGCGGGGAACACTGGGATCTAGCAAAGACTTTAAAAATGGAATCAACTGTCATTGTGTTTGGTGCTCAGCATAAGCAATGAAGTAGGGAAAGCAAGCCAGTGAGCCACAACTGGAAAAAGGGCCTTGGCTGGCCCGACTTAAACCAGTTGGTTAGAAACTGAACCGTGAAACCTCATCTAACTCTAACTCTAGTATAAAAAGAAGCAAAATATAGCACCATTTTGCATCTAATCCCCGGCAAAAAAAAAAAAAAAAAAAAATTCAGAACGGGGAGGGGAACAGCCCTCCCCTTAAACCTCTCCCCATGACGGCGGTCAAGAATGGGGACGATGAGTCGACTTTGCCTCCCAACACGACAAAAAGGCTACGCCCCAGAATATACAGAAATTTTTAACAGTGTAGCGACGTAACACAGAGTGAAGGGACTAAGTCAAACGAAAACAAAAATAAAATGTTTGGTGATAGGCTGTCTGCCCATACAATAGCGTTGTTACTGCGACAAAGGGTGGGAACAGGGCTGCCGCGACCGGGGTGTCGGGGATGCCTCACCCCCTCCCCAAGTTCGTCAGAACGACGATAGTTTGAAAATGTGAAATTCCACTTGGAATTTCGGATATCTCAGTCTAGCACATTTTCCGACTGAGCCTCTTTCAACTTTGTATGTATTTTTCATCTAGATTAAGTGAGAATAAAGCCAAACGTTATTTTCCTCACGTCAAATTGAATCAAAACTGTCCTTTGCCGTCTTATTTAATGAAAGATTTCGGCGCGCTTCGTGCGCATGCGTTACGGTTTGCGCTCCATCTCATTACCATTATGAAAGTAATGTTATATGAAACTATTCTGATCACAACACTTTCCGAAAAACAGAGATACATCTCCAAACATCTCTAGGTGCCTCGCATCAGTATATATTAAATCTAATTTGCAGCCTGATGTGGAAGGTTGAAAGTACGTATTTTCCGTTATACATTTTTCAAAAAAATTACCTAGCGCGCTGCGCGCAGCCATTATCGGTATATATAGATGGTGATTGCTAAAACACTTACGACGAAAAGGCATTCTGAAATGCGCTTGTTAGTCCTTCACCCCTTTTGCTATACCTATCAGGGAGTTCTAATATCGTCTCCCTGCACCTTTTCTGTACCTTCTGCCCATTCCCCATTGCTGGAAGCTGTTCGTCTAGATTTTCGTTCAAAATCAGTAAAAATACGATAGATGTGAAGTGCTTGTCGTCATACCATATATTATCATTTGGATGTCGGGTAATGAGCTTTACGTCATTGCCCCCATTGTATATAATTGATCGAGAGCTTCCATGAAGCCTTACAGGTATCTGACAGCCTTAGATGCCCTTTTATAATGCACAATGAAGGAAAGGAAAATTTTTGTAATAGTCCAAGAATGTTTCTGGTAACTCCACGCAAGTATATTTGGGTAAAAATTTCCCTTTTAAGAAGACAGTAAAGTAGCCAAAAAGGGGGCTTCAGGAGGTTCGTTGACAACGTATTCTTCTTTTAGACAACTTCCTTTTTTTCACCTAACCAAAACTTAGAATTCACTAAATTATGGACCTCTTCCTGCCATATATGATCAGCTCAAAAATTGACTAAAGATAGCACCATTTTTCATCTAAGCAACCTAAATTAATAAAAATTTCTTAGAGAGGAGGGACCCTCCCCCAGGACGGCACTTTTATGTAGTGACAAAGGAAGGATCCCCACTGCTGAATCCACTAACTTATGGACATTTTTCAGCCTTATGATCAGCTCCAAAGATTACACCATTTTGCATCTAAGCAACTTTAAATTGACAAAATTTCTCAAAGGGGAGGGGTGTCGACCCCTCCCCAGGACGGCACCTTTATGTAGTGACAAAGGAAGGATTCCGAATGCTAAATTCACTTAATTATGGACATTTTCCAGCATATATGATCAGCTCAAAATATGTCAAGCAATTAGCACCATTTTGGATTTCAGCAACCTTAAATTAACAAAAAATTTTCAAAAGGGAGGGGAAACCTCCCTTAGACCCCTCCCCCAGAACGGCACCTTTATGTTGCGACAAAGAAAGAATCCCCAATGCTATATTCAAACACAGTGCACGTAAAAAAAGATGCAATCTACGTGCTGCCACTCAGTTGGAAAAACATCCAGCCAGTAGGAATTCGGGACCTTCACACCCCAAAAATGTACGTCCCTATAGCTACGGCGGCCCTGGGTGGGAATAGAATACTTTCACGACTTTCGATAGTTGTACCTCCCCCTCCCCTTCTGGAATGCGCGTCAATGGCCCTTATTTTACTGTTGGGGTCCATGATCTCCGACAGTGATGCACGCTGCGGAGCGTGGTTTCAGCTATTTTGGGACATGACGACAATAACATCTTGAAGTAATTCCGTGGACTCCCTGTATTTCAACTGGCAGATCATCTGTGATGGTCATTTTAACTTTGGAATCCTAATTTTTATTAGAATAGGACACCGTCAGCCATTATAGGGGAACAGAGAAGGGCCTATAAGAAGACACTCCCTCTTCAAAACCAAAGGGCTTGGTTTGTGCTAAGTCATGTATGTCCCCCCACATTTCAATACGGATTGATGCCCCTGACTGAATGGCTTGGGAATCTCAAGTTTCCATAGATAGGTTCTTTATATCTATGAGAACGTGAACACACAGTTTTCACAATACGCAGAAAAAGCACAATCTGTCGTAAGAAGCCGTAAAATAATGCTAGAATTATTAGAATGGCCAAATTACGACTTGCTGACAGTGCAAAACAACAGTATAGCATAGCAAGGTATCTCTACCAATCAAAATTTTGCTTTCAATATGTCACATGTCGACACTTTCACATAATGTGTATTTTATATGAGTGGTCTCGTTGGCTAGCAAGCCAGGCTTACAATGCACAGCTACTACGTACGTACGCTGCGCTCATATTATAACACTGTTACGACATTACGTACGTATGTACTTATGTAGGTACGTACCTACTCAAGGTATAGAGCTGGAACTGTGCCGTTATAACATGAGGAAAAGTCGAAAGATTTTGATCAGTTCGCGCCAGTGCCGGATTTATTATTTGTTGGATAAAAATTGGGAAATCATCTGCGGAGATTCGCACAAGCAAAGCAAGTACACAAGTGATTGCTGGGCGAAGAGTATACTCTAGAAAAGCTGTGGTCATCTTCCGAGCAGTTCATGCTGAAAGGCATAACAGTAACGTTAGGCTTAGTGTTGTACAAAAAGCATAACGTAGCCTTTTCATTGTAAACAGAACGTTCGATCACCCAGGGATGTATGTATTCTACTGTTGGAACATACCTCGCTGAAATTGAAGATGCTGGACGTTACTGGTGCAATCTTGTAGCTCATGTCGTGAGCATAAGTCGATTCTAAACCCCAAAATGCAATTTTATGACTTTTATGACTGTAACCAACGTTAAACGTGGCCACTTCGAACAATTAGTGGCAGTTGCGGTCATAGGCGTAGGAAGCTTTTCGAGACGGGGGGGGGGGGCTGAACCTTGTTTCGAATCGCCAGCCTGAGGTAGGGGTGTCCCCACCAGGGGCGGATGCAGGTTTTGAATGAAGGGGGGGGGGGGTTTGCGATATAGTTACTATCTAAGCGGAGCGCCACCATGCGTTGGCGCGAAGCGTACAGAGAAAAATTTTGGTTCAGAAGACCCCCAGATTGCAGGAAATGGCATAATGGCATTTCCCACGCGTTTCCTAGGCTCCTTGATCGGTATAAAAACAAGCTTTCATTGAAATTCCCTGTGTCAGAAACTTTATGATAAATTTCCTGCCAGAAAGTTGTCTCCCTCCTTGTGAGAGATGCATGATATACAGCCCGATAACGATCTTGGGCGTCAGGAGTTCGAAGCATTCAGTCATTTGTTGTGCTCTCTCTAGGCACTCACAGTGACTCACTCGAAGTTGCTCGCTTGTGCCTAATAAAGAAAACTTGGTTTCTCTTTTTGAAATCTTCTGAAAGTATTTTGGTGTGGGGCCTTAAAATTAAAATGGTAGGCTTAATTGCGTGCATGGGATTTTAGGTTGTCTCGTTATCTAAGCGGAGCGCGACCATCGGTTGGCGCGGCGCCAGGGGTGGTGCCAGGATTTGCCCGACGGGGGGGGGGGGCAGACTCCCCGACGGCGGGCCAGCGACCCGAAGCCCCGACAGCCATGACTGTCGTCGATGAACTGGTGTGGAAGGATTTGAATAAAACTTGTGTATTAGATTATAACCTTGCAGGGCATATGTTTCATAATATTTGTATATACTAGAGATATATATTTCCGCCCTGATTTATCGTTTTTCCTAGAATCTGAACTGTGAAATTTCAAAGCGCGCGAAGCGCGCGAAATTTTTTGGATAGGCCTACACTAAAAAGAATCTGTACTTATTTGAAGCATATATATATATATATGGGTCAATTGCTAAGGCAGTTGGGCCATATCGGGCATAACCTGCGCTGAACTTCCCTCTTCGAGTCACTAGCAGTACCGCACGACAGACATAAGAGAACATTAACTAGGTTTAGCAAAAAAAAAAAAAAAATTACATAAATCCATGTATTCTACTCCTATTAAGTTACTTGAAAAGGTGGAAAGGGTTTGTACTATATTTAGCTATTAATAACGGAACTGAGGAAGAGTGGGCAAAGTGGACCAAAAATTTTGGATTTTATCGCAGAAATGACCCTTTTGAAAGCCAAAATAAGTAAACCGACCAGGTCGGTACCGACAGCATTTTCACGACAGGGGGCCGGATCATGCAGTGACCCGAAGTTCCAACAGCCCCTATGTCGAGGGGGTGGTAAGGAGGGGATATGGAGGAGCCTAAATATTCCAAGTCATTGCAGGGCATATTTCGCATAATATCACTGAATACTTCATGAGCCGTGTTGCGCACTGATAGTGTACTTTTGAATCTGAAACGTAAAGTTGCAAAGCGGGCGAAGCGCGCGAATTTTTTTTTTTTTTTGGTTTTACACAAAAAATATATGTAATCATTAAGAACAAAAAGAAAAAAGGGAAACTGTAGGGGTTGTAGACCATATCACGGATAACATACATTTTATCGAAACCACCTGGACTACCCTATGAAATACCCAAACTTTGCTCCTTGAGTCGCTAACCAACTGACCGTACCGCATGACACACACAAGACATCAGCAAGTAGACTTTGCGATATGAGATGGAATTAACGATCTCTACATAAAACTGTGTACTCTACCTACATGTTACTTGTTAAGGTTGACAGGTCTTGTGCTATCTAGCAATGTAGAATGGAAGTACTGAAAAAACTGGAGTCACTCTACCGCGCGCCTAGCGCGCCGAAAATTTTGGGTTGTTTTAAGGGAAATTGTCCTCTTTAGCAGTGGCGCCACCAGGATTTGGTGATGGGGGGGGGGGGGGCACCACAGATGACGTCCAAATGCCACCTCAGTTTTCCCCCAAGTCTGCATAAATTGTACCTATTTATGGGCACCTGCGATGGTGTACACCCCCTCCCCTTTGAGAAAATTCTGTTGATTTAAGGTTGCTTAGATGCAAAATGGTGCTATCTTTGGGATATTTTTTGAACTGATCATATATGGCTGGAAAATATCCATAATTTAAATGAATTTTGGTTAAGCAAAAGAGGAGAGTATGGTTAGGTGAAAGAGGAGAGTATACGTCCCTACGATAGTAAACAGCAGTGATAATCTTTCCTTTGTCACTTCATAAAGGTGCTGACCTGGGTGAGGGGTCTAAGGGGAGGGAGTGTCCCCCTCCCCTTTGAAAAAATTTTGTTAATTTAAGGTTTGTTAGATGCAAAATGGTGCTATCTTTAGGATACGTTTGGAACTGATCATATATGGCTCGAAAATATCCAGGCATTAGTGAACTCTAATTTTTGGTAAGGTGAAAGAGGAGAGTATGTTGTCCAACAGAAGGGTATGTTGTCAGCAAACCTCCGGGAAGTCCCACTTTTGGCTACTTTAATTAATGCCTTCTATTCGGGGAAAGTTTTTACTTAAAAATACGTGCGTTGAGTCCACGGAAACATTCTTGGACTGTTACGAAAATTTTCCTTTGCTTCATTGTGAATTATGAAAGGGTATTTCTATGGGTGGCAGGCAGTGGTATAGGGCCTCCTGGAAGCTCTGGATTAATTATATAAAATGGGGCACTTACATGATGCTTATTACCTGACATCCAAATGGTACTATAGAGTATGATGCCGAACACTTTGCAACTGTCGTATGTTTACTAAGTTTGAACGAAAACCCAGACGAACACCTTCTAGTAAAAGGGTCTAGGACTAAAAAGCGTATTTCAAAATGCTTTTTCGTCGTAAGTGTTTTAACAATCGCCATGTATAGGCCTACCGGTAATGGCTGCATTTGAAAAATGTATAACCGACGGCAAATACGTATTTCAACCTTCCAGATCATGCTACAAATTAGACTGAAAGATCCCATAGGCCTACAGAGGTTGAAGATGTACTTATGTTTCTCGGAAAAGTGTGATCAGAATAGTTGCATATATTATAACCTTAATAATGGGCATAAGATGGGGTGCAAACCGTGACGAATGCGCGCGAAGCGCGCCAAAATTTTTGATTAAATAAGATTACAATGACAAAACCTGCATTCATGATCCTCTGCATCGAAACACTTTCAATGCCTCAACAAACCTATATGCCAATCACAAAGCCAATCTTTTACTGAGAATTCGTAAACAGCCTTCAACTTTTGTTACTGTGCTTCTACGGGAGTTGCTGCCGGAAATTATTGACAATAAGGCTATCACTGAGGTAAGGTTTAGAGCGCGCAAAGCGCGCGAAAATTTTGATAGTTTGTGAAAGATTTGGGATAATTCTGATAGTTTGAGAACCATTTGTGATTGAAATTGATAACCACAGATCCATCACTCGGCTGAAAACACACCTCACCCTACCCCCTACGTAAATCTATAGCTTAAACGCCTCTTGAGATCATTTTAACATTTTCAAACAAAATTTTCTGAAATCGATTGGGGAGCACGCGCCCCCTATGCCCCCCCCCGTACCGGCGCCACTGCTCTTGAGAGCAAAAAACAGGTAAACCGTCGGGGCGACTTGTCGCCGTTGGGGACTACACACTTTACCGTATCGACTAAGACTCCCCGACTGTAAAAAACTGTAAAAAACCTGTAAAACTTCCCCGACGGGGGCCATGGCCGGCCTGTCCCCCACCTGGCGCCATCACTGCGCGGCGTGAACCAAGAAAAATTGACCCTTCTCAGACCTTACAATCTGTACTTAGGCCATCTTCATGTTTCATGTTTTGTATGCTTGTCATTTCCATGGAAACATTACGTTTTTTTGATACCCTCCCTTGCTGTACTGTTACAAGACGACCCGTCAGAAACACCGGATTGAATCCATCGACGAGCGAATGGAAAGTTCCAGAGAATTCAACTTCAACGCGGCCTTTCTAGAACTGTCTAGAAGTGAGAACTGTTTACGTAATGTATCAATTATAGAAGCGGCCTGGCGATTCTTCTAAGAAATATTGACATTGTCTGTTTACTACCGTGCATGCAACTTGACAAGCCGTAACAGAATTGGGGGCCTAACATCCAGGAACGAAAAATACTAGAAAATTCGAGCAACTGTGTTGTAAATCGTAGGCAACTGTGTTTTTCCAGACTTGTTAGTTGTTTGTTGAACGCTTGATACAACTTCAAAATGGCATTCAACTTAGATGAATTCGTAGCTAGTCCCTCAGTCGAGGAACTAGATTCATTAAAGAAGTCTGAGATTGTAAAGGTCGGAAAACATTATGGCATTGAATTTCAGCTTTTAATGCGGAAAGACGAGATTAAAAGATATGTCCTAGAATATCTTGTAGATGAGAGTATCCTGCCTAGTACAGTATTGGAAACAGCTATCACTGTGCCAACTGACAACACATTTGAATTGAAGAGGCTTGGAATGGAAATGAATAAGGAGGTTAGATTAAAAGAAATGGAAAGAGAAAGGGAAAAAGAGGAAAGAGAAATGCAAATGCAAAAGGAAAAAGAAGAAAGAGAAATGCAAATGCAAATGCGAAGGGAGGAAAAGGCAAGAGAACATGAATTTAGGTTAAAGCAACTAGAGTTAGGGGTAATAAAAGCCTCAGACCCAAAAATAGGCTTGGATACTGGGGGCTTTGATGTTTCTAAGCACGTAAAATTTGTCCCCAAATTTCAGGAGAATAATGTGGAGAAATTCTTTAACTACTTCGAAAAGCTGGGTGAGCAACTAAAGTGGCCGAGAGATAAATGGTCCATACTCATCCAGAGTAATTTCACAGGCTAGGCCCAAGAAGTGTATTCCGCTCTGTCAATAGAGGACAGCATGGGTTATGATAAGGTTAAAAAGGCCATATTACAAGCCCATGAATTGGTGCCCGAAGCCTATCGCCAAAAATTTAAAAAGTATCGTAAGGCGGATACACAAAAATACGTAGAGTTTGCTTATCAAAAAGAAAGGCATTTCGATAGATGGTGTGCTTCCAAAAAGGTCTCCACATTTGACGCCTTAAGACAACTGATGCTGGTCGAGGAATTCAAAAGGTGTGTGAATGATGACATTAAGACTCACCTTGAGAAAAATAAGGCTGACAAGTTGAGTGAAGTGGCAAATTTGGCTGATCAGTATGCACTCACACATAATTTTGGTAAAGTGGGTCAGACTCAAAACAAGGGTCAGTTTAGTAGGCCAAATAAGAAATATGGCAACAGTAGTGGCACAACAGGTAAAAGTGGATCTCAGTCTGGTTCTATCTCTCCAACAAATTCTGGTAAAAAACAACCAGATTCAAGTCGTCAAAAGAACGACCAGGTCAGCTCAAACAAAGCTGCCTTTAAAGACATAATTTGTGGTTTCTGTCACAAAAAGGGCCACACAATGGCAAATTGCTTCCAATTGGCAAAATTGAAGGAGACAGAAACAGCTCTGAATGCCTTAGTCAATGCAGAAAATTCGTCTGAGGTAGTCGTGACTTTACTACCTAATTCTAACGACCAATTAAGGAAGAATACCTTCCATTCGTGTCTGAGGGGTTTATTTCCCTAGATGGGAATTCAGATCATCCACCCGTCAAAATTAAAATTTTGCGTGACACAGGCGCAACTCAGTCGTTGCTTCTTGATGGAGTTTTGCCATTATCGGACTCTACTTCCACAGGGGCAAACGTACTAATTCAGGGGATTGAGTGTGGATTTATTTCTGTCCCTCTCCACAAAATTAATTTGAAGTCAGATTTAGTTTCTGGGTCGGTCATAGTAGGGGTCAGACCTACTCTACCTGTAAAGGGGGTATCTCTGTTGCTAGGCAATGACCTAGCTGGTGGAAAGGTAGTAGCCAATGCAATTTTGACGGATAAACCATGTGATTATAACAACACAGAGCAATTAGAAAAGGAATTTCCAAATTTATTCCCTGCCTGTGCTGTCACTAGAGCTATATCACAAAAGCTCGCTATGGATGATAAACTTAAACATCCACCCTCCAAAAAGTGAGGATACAGTTCCCAAAAGTGGAACAAGTAGGGAATCATGTACGGATGATAATCTTAAACATCCACTCTCTAAAAATGAGGGTATCATTTCTGAAAATAAGGATGATAAACTTTATCATCCGCCCTCTAAAATTGAGGAATTAGTTCCTAAAAATGGAACAACACTCCCAAAAGAGGAGTCAGAGTCTGGAAAAGATTCTAGTAAAAATATTCATGAAAGTGAAGATTCTTGGTATGATTTCAGCCAATCTTTTATGACTAATCTTAATGATAGTCAGGATTGTGAGTCTCCTGGCCCCACACATATTGAGGGGGTAGAACAGGAAAATCAAAAATGTCTGACACACTCCACAGAGACCAGTTGTCAGTCCAACAACAACATGATGAAGAGCTTCAGCCATTAATAGCTGGTGCACTCACTGAGGATGAATCGAAAGACGTCCCAGTCTGCTTTTATATTACAAACAATATTTTGATGCGTAAATGGCGACCACCTGATGCACCATTAGATGTAGAGTGGAGAATTTACCATCAAATTGTGGTACCTAGGACTTATAGAAGGGAAATACTGAGTATTGCTCATGAAATGCCGTTTGCAGGGCACCTAGGAGTCAATAAGACTTACCACAGAATTCTAAATCACTTTTATTGGCCAAAACTTAAAAGTGATGTGGCCAAATTTTGTAAGACCTGTCACTCGTGTCAAATGGTTGGGAAGCCGAATCAGAATATTCCGGCTGTACCCTTAAAACCAATTCCTGCTTTTGAAGAGCCGTTTAGTAGAGTCATCATTGATTGTGTAGGTCCCCTACCTAAGAGTAGGGCCGGGCATCCGTATATATTAACCATTATGTGTGCTTCTACAAGGTTTCCAGAGGCCATACCTCTGAGAAATATTAAAACTCGGACAGTCTTACAAGCTTTACTTAAAATTTTCACATTGTTTGGGTTGCCTAAAGAGATCCAATCAGATCAAGGGTCTAATTTCATGTCAACTGTATTCCAACAGATGTTATATGAGTTAGGTATAGACCAAATTAAGTCTTCGGCTTATCATCCTGAAAGCCAAGGGGCTTTAGAAAGGTTTTACCAAACACTGAAGAATATGTTAAAGACATATTGTCATGATAATGAGAGAGATTGGGATGAAGGCATTCCATTTGTAATGTTTGCTGCCAGGGAGTCTATACAAGAGTCACTTGAGTTCAGTCCATTTGAACTTGTCTTTGGACACACAGTTCGTGGACCATTGAAATTGTTGAAGGAGAAGTGGTTATCAGATCCAGGTGAAGACATACATCTACTTGATTATGTATCCCGCTTTAAAGATCGTCTCCATAGAGCATGTGAACTTGCTCAGGAAAATCTGAGGCACTCTCAGAAGAAAATGAAAGCGTGGTATGACAAGACCACTGTGAAAAGAGAGTTTAAGCCTGGTGATAAGGTGCGAGTGTTTTTACCTGTTTCTGGTCAGCCACTTCAAGCTCGCTTTCAAGGACCTTATGTCATTGAGAGAAAAGTTAGTGACACAGATTACGTCATTTTGACACCTGACAAGCGTAAATCTAAAAGAGTATGTCATATTAATATGATGAAGAGATATTATGACAGAGAAGATTGTGACATTTCTAAGGATGAAAGTGTACATGATGTAAATAGTAACACTAATGATACAGGTGATCAAGTGTGCATTATCAGTGCTGATCATGAACTCAGTAATGATGAGATCAAGGCTAATAATGTTCCTGACATGTGTATTAAGTTACAAAATTCTGATGTGTTGAAAAATCTCGACCAGAAATTAAGTCATCTGGATCACAAAGAAGAGTCAGAAATGAAATCATTAATCTATGAATATGCATGCTTGTTCTCAGATGATCCTACTAGGACAAATTTGATTGAACATGATGTTGATGTGGGCGATGCTACACCAATCAAGCAGCATCCTTACCGAGTTAACCCTAGAAAAGGACAACATCTCAGGGATGAGGTTCGGTACATGTTAGACCATGACATTATAGAACCTAGTAATAGTGAATGGTCTTCCCCTTGTATATTGGTCCCCAAGCCAGACGGTGGGTACAGATTTTGTACTGATTACCGAAAGGTGAATGCGGTCACAAGAACGGATTCCTATCCGATACCCCGTATCGATGATTGTATTGATAGGATTGGGAAAGCTACGTATGCATCGAAGTTTGACTTACTAAAGGGGTACTGGGAGATACCACTCACTGAGAGGGCTCGGAAAATCTCGGCATTCGTGACGCCAGATGGGTTATTTCAGTATAAGGTTATGCCGTTTGGCATGAAAAATTCACCGATGACCTTTCAACGCTTAGTAAATAACCTTACTTCAGACTTAGAAAATTGTGAGGTGTATGTTGATGACCTTATTGTGTACAGCAACTCATGGGATGAACATGTACAACATATTAAGGCATCATTTGACAAGTTTGCCAACGCTAATTTGACTGTCAATTTGGTCATAAGTGAGACTGCTTGTGCCCATGTGATATACTTAGGGCATGTGGTTGGTCAAGGTAAAGTTAGACCAATTAAGGCCAAAGTTGAGGGCATTGACAAATTCCCTGCCCCAACTGATAAAAGGCAGCTCATGCGCTTCCTAGGCATGGCTGGTTACTACAGACGTTTTTGTCCAAATTTCTCTGACATTGCTGCACCATTGACAAAATTATAAAAGAAAAATGAAAAGTTTGATTGGACGGATAATTGCCAAGCAGCATTTGAATCATTGAAAAAGGCACTAATGAGTTCACCAGTGTTGACTGCTCCAGATTTTGGAAAACAATTTAAGTAGATGCCAGTGACAATGGCATAGGAGCAGTTTTGCTTCAAGCTGATGAGCATGGTGTTGATCACCCTGTTTGTTATTATTCGAAGACATTTGACAAACACCAGAAAAATTATTCAACAATTGAAAAAGAAACATTAGCTTTGATACTTGGTCTTCAACACTTTGATGTTTACTTGGGAACTACTAGTTTTCCTATCACTGTATACACTGATCATAACCCTTTGACATTTTTATCTAAGATGAAGAATAAGAATCAAAGATTGATGAGGTGGAGTTTATTTCTGCAATCATATAATGTAGATATTAAGCACATTAAAGGGAAAGACAATGTTGTACCAGACTCATTGTCAAGAATTTGATCTGATGCAGTATGTTGAAAATCTTACTGTAAGTTTTGAAATTTTGTGTTAACTATGGCACAATATATATTGATGATGTTACTGTATTCATGTATCATCACCTTGCAAGACAAGTCATATGTTATGATTATACCTTCCAATGAATATTGGACTATATACTGTAGTTATTACTGTAAAGTTATACATTGTAAATATTGTAACTTAAGTTTTGTCCGAGACGTCCAAAACTTTTTCAAGGAGGGGAGTGTTACAAGACGACCCGTCAGGAACACCGGATTGAATCCATCGACGAGCGAATGGAAAGTTCCAGAAAATTCAACTTCAACGCGGCCTTTCTAGAACTGTCTAGAAGTGAGAACTGTTTACCTAATGTATCAATTATAGCAGCGGCCTGGCGATTCTTCTAAGAAATATTTACATTGTTTGTTTACTACCGTGCATGCAAGGAACGTTCTCGTAATTGCTCGACTGTGTGCACTAGAAGTTTCTGTTAAATTCTGAAGAGTTCTCGATTAAAAGCCTAGCGTTTAAAAGGCAGTTCAACAACTGTTATGGGAGAGTGATATCATAATGAGAAGTTATTCTCTGACCGAATCACCTGAAGCCAGCCACTGACACTGCACACTTGTGATAAATTGCCTTACGCCGTTTCTACGCTGTGTATTGAGGTTGTTATCATCCATCGCCTACCTAGCCTTGTCATTATTCGCTCGTGGAACCAGTTCCTACGCTACAGCACGCTGCAGGTCTACTACTGTACCATCGTCAACGTGCATGCACTACCAGCCCTTGGACCAGACCAGAATAACATTAAGTAAAGGATTGTGAGTAAATCTAATTAATTATTGTAAATTTAAGTAAGATAAGGATATTGTAAATAATCATTAAGTTGTTGAATTTTAATCTCGTTCTTCTGTGATCTTTCGCTGTTATTGGTTTGACTTGCGACCACAAGCCGAAACAGTACATACAACCATTTCGTCTAGAGGCACGAAGGAAAATATGCTAAAATACCGCCTACAGGTCACTGGCACTTCCCATGTGCAAAAAACTCCAGTCAAACACCACTCTTTTGCATGGAATAATGTTTAAACGTGATCTTGGTCATAACGTACTCTTGGATAAAAAAAAGGAATATATCTTTTGTAACAAATGAAAGGGATTCAGTATATAAGCGAATTTTGGATTATAAAACCTTCCAAAACAACGGTAACTTCTTTAGATGTACGTTCCAACTGAACAGTCTAATTTTCCCTGAACGTCTTTACATCCAACGGATGTCCAAAGTATGATTAGCCTTCTCGATTTCTGATTATATTCAGTGATTCCAATTCAAAGACAATCACTTTCAGTTAACACACTATTTGAATTTTTCAGCGAGAGTACAAGCGAAAATCTGGAGTCGCGTTCCCATTTTTTAAAACAGAGTTAGACACTACTGGATGCGATTTCATTGCATATGGGAACCAAGATTAGAGCTGGACCTCCTGTTGAAGGACTCACTGACTCTATAAGGATTTTGAATGAGAGAGAATCGGGAAGATAGAAGGAAAAATACGCTGTGCAGCGAACTTATAATTATGGCATGTTAATTGCATTGTTGTAACTGAAAATAACCTTCAAAACATACCGGTGAAAATAAACAATATATTATACAAAATGAAAAAACAAATCCTCGAAAATCAAAGGGGGGGGGGGTTAAACCCCTAAAACCCCCCTTGGATCCGCCCCTGCCCTCCCCTTTGGAAAATTTTTGGGTATTTTAAGGTCCTCAGGTGGAATTTGGTGCAACATTTTGGACAAATTGTAAGGAAAACTATTGCAAATTTTTTAAATTTCTTACAGAACCTTGGAATTTGGGGGACGGAAGCATACTTCAGCCCCCCACATTTTTGACACCCAGCCCCCCCGCTTCCTACGCCTATGGTTGCCGTTACTCCCCGCCGGTGTTGACGGCTGCTCGCATATATGTGCACCAGAGTAGTGTAGTATGCACCGCACGCACCCCTTTGTGGTGGGTGAATTGTGGTGGGTTCTTGTTGAATTCACCCACCACAAAGGGGTGCGTGCGGTGCATATTGTTGCATGGGTTCATCGATATTATGTCAATTATGTTTTTCATACGAAATACGCAATGTGCACAACTTGAGTGTAAAAATGATTCACATAATTAAATTAATATCGTGTTGCTTGTAAAATGAGTTGCATAATTTTTTCCTCATTTGATATATCAATGAAAAAAGAGAACGTTGTTAATATTTTTCTGTCATATAGATTGACATTTAGAAAACGCAGAATAGAAAGAAAAGAAACGAACAATAAAGTTATGTGGTCGGACAAAACTCGATTGGTTTGGTTTATTTATTTATTTATTTATTTATGAATTTATTTATTTATTTGTTTATTTGTTTATTTGTTTATTTATTTATTTATTCATTCATTCATTCATTCATCATTCATTCATTCATTCATTCATCATTCATTCATTCATTCATTCATTCACTCACTCACTCACTCACTCACTCACTCACTCACTCACTCACTCACTCACTCACTCACTCACTCACTCACTCACTCACTCACTCACTCACTCACTCACTCACTCACTCATTCATTTATTTATTTATTTATTTATTTATTTATTTATTTATTTATTTATTTATTTATTTATTTATTTATTTATTTATTTATTTATTTATGTTTATCTTATTACGAGTTTGCTGATTTATTTTAGTTTTAAAATTGGGGGGGGGGTGGGGCGGGGGGGGGGTTGTGGGGGGGGGGGGTGCGGGGGGGGGGGGGTGGGGGGGGGGGGGGGTGGGGGGGGGGGGGGGTGGGGGGGGGGGGGGGTGGGGGGGGGGGGGGGTGGGGGGGGGGGGGGGTGGGGGGGGGGGGGGGTGGGGGGGGGGGGGGGTGGGGGGGGGGGGGGGTGGGGGGGGGGGGGGGTGGGGGGGGGGGGGGGTGGGGGGGGGGGGGGGTGGGGGGGGGGGGGGGTGGGGGGGGGGGGGGACGAAAAAAGTGGAGGGCCCAATCAGGGATAGAAGGAACCCCATCTGATATGAATATTCCATATATTTTTGCGAGATTTGAAGCCAATCGCCACAAAGGTGGATGGAAATAACAAGTTTCTCTGTGTACCAATACGCACACTATCTTTTTCTGGTTGAACTCCAATTCGTCTTACCACCCGACGAAGTACCAGCATAGAAAAGGCGATGTTAGCATCTTGCTCCAGTGACCTTTGTGAAAGCCTCAACGCCTACCATCATCGTGTAAGATAAACATTGAAAATGTTTTAAACACTTACCTGGGGCGCAAGGAGTATCCGTTGATCAAAATAGGATGTCGTCACTGGTCGAGAGAGCTCGTTTTCTTATTCAGCCAGTCTAGGACGGCGAACTGTCTGCACGTCCAGAGTTGTATCCGGTAGTTTACAGATTTGTACCTTGGGGACAGGGCCGTCGCGACCTGGGGTGGTGTATGGGGGGATGTCTCACCCCCCAAAATGTTTTCGTCAGAGCGGACGATAGTCTGAAAATCTTGAAAATGAATGCCACGGTTTGGATAATTGTTCGGTGATGTATCTGCAGTCTAGCATATTTTTTCCGACTGAGCCTATGTCAAGTTTTTGTATATATTTTCCAACTAGACGCAAGTGAGAATAATTACCAAAAAACGTGTATTTTTCCCTCACGTAAAATCAAATCTACCAAGCGTGTCCTTTTTTCGCAAATTCTTCCTCAACCACGTCCTCAAAATTTTCAAGCGCTCTCGACGCGCTTCGAAACCTGTTAACCTCATTGTTGTTCTTAATTTAATCAATATCTGTCCGATAGCAACTTTCGCGGAGGAAGCTGCAACAGCATAAGTTTGAAAGCTGTGTTTACAAATTACCAGGTAAATAGCACTGTGGCTTTTTTGAGTGGCTATGTTGGTTTGTTGGGCAATTTGAAAGTAATCGTCGAGTTGTAGATTCTGAATGCAGGTTGTTATTATGGAAATCTATTCAATGAAAATTTGGGCGCGCTTCGGCGCGCATAGTGGCGTCATCGAGTTTAGCAATCAACTCGTCATGAACATTATTAAAAGTGTAATATAATACCAGACACAGTGGCTATGGGAGCTAGGGCTGCTTTAGTCCCCTCCCCCCTCTCCCAAATTTTATCCGTGAGCCCCACAAAATTGCGGGGGGGGGGGCCAAAATTTTGTATAGTGACCCATATTGGTGGAAAGACATAGATATACTCAGAAAATATTTCCCCCAGAAACGTCCTGATTTATCAGGCCCGTAAGCCAGTATAGTTCTGGTAAACGATTCTTTCTATAACTTCCAAAAATTTTTCGCGCTGCTTTTGCGCGCTTTCATCTATAGTTTTCTTATCCTAGAGATAAACACCCCCAGTTTCAAATCATAATTGGATTTCACCTTGTCCCTTTCCACAAATGTTGCCTTCTTCCGTGGTAGGCGTGATTTTTAGAGAAACACGGAAAACTGCATCGTTGCGAAGTTCTTTCCTCTCTTTTGCCCTAACTTTATGGAAAGATTACTTTCTTCAAGCCTCAGGCCATTGGGAGCAAATATATTTTGTTAACAACAAGATCCTTTCAGTTTCGTAGTAGATCCTTTATGGCGTTAGGATGAAGTAATGTATCCCTCGAACGACAACCATGCAGTCAGCCCGAAAAAATTTCCTTGGTCGTTTGTCCAGATTCTTTAATAAAAAGCCCAAACTATTTTTTTCAACTTTCCCTTAAACGAAAATTCAATATAACCCCAACATTTTTTCGGCGCGCTTGCACGCGCGCCTTATAATATTTGTGAGTTTTTTTTTACGGGGGCTCCGCCGCCAAAAAAAAGAAAAAAAACGCGCCATTGGCATCCGTGTCGGGACTTTGAGTATAGCTGGCCCCGGCAGTCAATGGGGGCATTCTCCCTGCCTAGGTCGGCAAATCAATGCACCACCCCTGGCTGAGCCCCTAGGCCGTGCAGGATTTGTCATTTTGGCATTTGAATGTATACACCCCCCGATCATTTCGTGGGGGCACGCTTCGCGCACATATACCTCCTCATTCACACGTTGTTATCACTCTTATGAAGTATTATAAGCACACACGTAAGCAGTGAAACTTTTATAGTCATAAACTAGGTGTACATATCTGCAAAACGAGCTTGTTAGGTCCTAATCCCCTTTTTGCTAATGACCTGTATGGGAAGGACCTAGTAATCATTATTTTTCTGCATCTATACATCCTACCGCCCTCTCCCGCCCATTCCTCTATTTGCTTGGGAGCTTTGTTAGGTCTGGATTTTCCGGTTTCAAAGATTAGTAAAAATACGATAGAATGTAACGTGGCGTTGGCCCTCAATACTCTATATGTGATTATTTAGATGCCAGGTAATAAGCCATTATGTTTCCCGTTGCCCGTCATTTTATATAATTGATCCAGAGACTTCCAAGCTCATACACAGTGTGATATACGGTATATGCTTAGCCATTAGAATTGCCAGAATAGAAGGCATTAAAGTAGTCAAAAGGGGGGGGCGGGGGGGCTTCAGGAGGTTGTTGGTGTGACAACGTAGTTCTTCTCCTTAGGACAACATACTTTCTACTTTCTACGCTAACGCAAATCCTGTTAGTTTCCACAAAAAATTATTGGACTATGTTCCCCAGCCATGTATGATCAGTTCGCAAAAGTATCCATCCCCCAAGACAGCACACCATTTTTGCATATAAGCAACCTTAACCTTAACAAAAATTTCCTCAAAAGGGGGTAAGGGGACCCCCTCCCCTTACGGCCCCCTCCCCCAGGACGTGGGCACCTTTATTAAGCTGTACAAAGGAACAGGATCCCCACTGCTGTTTATCATACAAACAGTAACGCCCATAAAAACGCAAAATGCCATTTACGGGGCGCCACTATCATTTTGGT
This sequence comes from Holothuria leucospilota, assembly GCA_029531755.1. Taxonomy (NCBI): domain Eukaryota; kingdom Metazoa; phylum Echinodermata; class Holothuroidea; order Aspidochirotida; family Holothuriidae; genus Holothuria; species Holothuria leucospilota. The sequence goes on along the minus strand of CM055964.1, from coordinate 21,280,008 downwards.
AACAAAAATCTCAACCAGTCGGAAAAATTAGAATTCATTTTAATTATGGACATTTCCTACCATATATGATCAGCTCCAAAAATATCCCAAAGATAGCTCCAGTTTTGCATTTCATAAGTGTCTAACCTTACGCGTTTAACAAAAAATTTGCTCTCACAAAGGAGGGGTGAAATGGGTGGGTGACACCCCTCCCTTAGAACCCCGTCCCCCAAGATCGGCATCCTTGTATGTAGCGTCGACAAAGGAAGGATCCCCACTGCTATGTATGTAACACGCAGGGCGCATAAAGAAAGTTGGTGCGACTTTACGCGCCACCATTCAGCAAGGTTGGAAAAATAAATCCATCCAGTCGGAATTTTGGGGGGAACCTTCACGCACCCCCCCGACAAAAACGCACGACCCTGAGCTCACGGCCCCTCGCCATTTGGGTGTCACGTATTAGCTCCTTAAGGGAGCAGTAATCTCCTTTGGGAATTATTGATTTTGGCTTTCCGCCTCCCTGGATCTTCGCCAGAGGAGTTTGAGGGGACTTTTTGGAAAAAAAGAGGGTAAACATTGAAAATGGTCAATTCACTTGATAAGTCTGGGTTACCGTGTGAAACCGTGACGTTTTTTAGGTGACATCAGGTTGTACTACAGACTGAATGAACACTGAAACTACAGAAGTGTACTCACTAGCAAAAACCGAATCTGAAGTTTTGCGTAAATAGTTACTCCTGGCCAAGATCCGTGGTCAATAAATGCCGATTCTCGTGACCGAATATTCCAAAATCATAGCAAAATGCGTTTAACAAATATGTAAGTTCACAAAATGGGGGGTAGTATTGTGAAGCAATGACTTTCTTAGCTTTCACTGTCGCGCAACATACGTGGCTTTGACAAAACAGTGGGAAAGTCTGAACATAGAAGTTTCTACCCTTGAAGTGAAATATACGACAGCAGATTCGCTCAGGCGGGGTTTGAAATAATATTTACTGAACACTGATAGGAGATGGAGTCAGAGGCACTTCAGGGATGTTAAATAATTAAATAAATCGGTCCTAAAATCCAAGGAAATTATTTTCTCTCAAATGGGTGAGGTCTTGTATGCCTCATGTCGTGTTGAGGGAAGATAAAGAAAGCAATTTGTGGTTTGATTGATTTCCTCTTTGTGTCATCTGAGAAGGTGGAGTAAGGATTACTGGGTGTAGGTAAATAATTTAAGTCCATTTATCGGTGGACAAAAGGGCTCCATTGAAAACTGTAGGGCCTCCTCTCTTTTCCGAGAATGTCACCGCTAAGCGAACGTTCTGGAAGGAGCCGCTACAACGTCCGTACGTGTTCACTGTCACTCAAACCTTGTGCGATGTCAGTATTATTAGATGAATGGTTCAAGTGACCAATACCGACATTGTTCTTCATAAATATGTATATTTAGACTCGAAACTGCCCACTAATGTTAGTGATCATTTTCCCATATTCATAAACACTAGAATAGTGGCAATAAGATATAAATCACTATGAAATGAGGACCAAGGCCATAAATTGATGCCAAAAATTTATCTAACTATCCTACTAGTAATATTAAATACTTTTGTTCCCTGTAGTATGCGCACGAGTGAGTATGAATTGGAATCATGTTCCTTGACGAAGAACGCTCGCTTAAATTGGTTGCCTTTGATAAGTTTTTCATACATTTCAATGAAAATGCATGGACGTTTGTTTTCTCCATTTATGGTAAAAATTATGATGAATAAGGGTATAGTAAGACAAACAGTGACACCCATAGGTTAGGACCCTTTTTCCAAATAGCGTATTACACCAAGGATCGTGGGACAGGACCTTTTGGTGGCGGCGAAACGTTCTCGTCAATAAATGGCATTTTTTACTGTGGCCAAAAACAACATGTACCAAAACTCTATCCCACAACTCCTTTGTAATTGCGTATGTTGGAAAAGGTGTCTATGGATCACTCCTGGGTTTATTAAAATACGTGATAATGAAGTAAGAAAAATTGTACAGAATAATACTTGAAAAGCCCTAGACCGTCCCGGATAACAGGCTCAATTATAGAAAGTATAGACACAAACTGAACCATGTTATTACAATTTTTTATCAGAAAAGTTTGCTGATTGGTAAAACGATTGTAAAGAAACCGGAAAACAATCAATGTGCTTCTTAAGGGTGAGAATACGTCCTCACTTCCCGATACTTTCAAGAAAGGGGATCAGAACATCACCCGCTCAAGTGACATTGCTATTGAGTTTTACAAATTTTTCGTTAACCTTGGACCCTCTCTGGCAGAGAAGATTCCACCAGTGCCATTTGATGATAGCTACTTGGGCTGTCCTTATCCTTCATCCCTCTTTCTTCTCCCAGCAACCCCGGAAAAAAAGCATGGAAAGACATGCAAAAATTGCCAAAATTGCCTATGCCTCTCTTAATCCCAGAAAATCGGCTGGGTTTGATAATATCCGTCCAAAAATTGTGTTAGAGTTCATTCCTTATATTTTAAAACCGCTCACCCATATGTTTAACAGATCTTTTGAAACGGATACTTTCCGTGATCTCTTGAAAAAAGCCAAGTTCATTCTTGTTTTCAGTTAGGAAAGGAAGTGTATATGATATTATTTTCTCTGTAATTATCGTTCCATACTACCATATTGCCAAGTGGTGTTTTTCTCGAAAGAAATTTTTTGGAAAGAGTGGTACTCTGTATTGTAAACAAAACTAATAGTATTTTCAATATGGTGTTTACGCTCTGGCACGATTCCTCGGAGGTTGAGGGGCGCTAACTGACGCTGTGGATAAACTTTATTCTGCCTTCAACGTAAACAAAACTCAATTGGTGTGTTTCTTGACCTCTCAAAAGCTTTCGATACCATAGATCATAATATACTCCTTCGTAAGTTATCACATTATGGGGTAAGAGGAAAGGCTTACCTACATGAATTCAAAGCAACAGTTCACATCTTGTTTGTGTGCATTCCAAATCCCTTAAAGTAACATGTGGTGTTCCTCAGGGGTCCATTTTACTCTTTATTACCTACATTAATGATATATGTAATGTTCTTCTGTCTGACTGTGTTGTTTTTCCTTGTTACTTTTTTGCAGATGACGCGTCCCAGACAATATTTTTCTTGACAGAACAGATAAACAGCAACTTAGGTGAAAACCGTAAACGATGAATTATGTAGGTTCTACAGGAATGGGTTTTGATGTCGCATAAATTGGTCACATATATAAATGTTGACAAAACCAATTATATGGTGTTCAACAAAGGTAGGATAATAACTATAACTTTAATATAAGTAAAGAAATAATAAAAGCCCCTTCATGAACGTTCCATTGCACCAAATTCATTAGGAGTTTTATATTGACGATATAGGTCTACGTGGAAAGATAACGTACAGTACGTATCAGCACAAATTTCAAGAGGCCGTAGGCATCTTATCAACAAATTAAAATTTTACTCTACCTCAAAGGGCTTTTGAGGTTAATTTATTAAGCCTATTTCTTACATCACCTCATCTATACTGTTGTAGTATCTGGCCCGGTACTGACTAAATCTAGTTTCCTAAAATCAAACTATTTATTCTTCAGAAAAGGTGCTGTCCAGACATATCACTATGCTCTGCTCCACTGCTGTTGGGACGGACCGGACCAGTGGTCTTCGTTTGCCGCCCTGTGAATTTTTGACTCAAATTGGTTATGATATAATAGTTTAATATGAGGTTAGTTATTATATTTTTCTCCTTTCCGCGCTGTTTTGAATAAGCTTACTTCCAGGTTTTCTTTTCTTGTCCTTTTATACCAGTTAACATTCTCCTGTGTCATAACTACCCACACTAGAAAAGTCTAATCTAACTTCATACTCTCTTTCGTCGATAGAGATGCTTGACAAAAAGTCCCAAGTATTAGGACTATTATGATTTTGGAACACACCTACCCCCAGAAGTTACCTAGCTAAGTCCTTCACAGGTTTGCGTTTTCTCTCGAGGATAAGGTTTACTAAAATATTTTATTAGTACTCTTTATTAATGCTGTAGACGGGGGACGGGTGTAGGATGGTGGGGCTGTGTGTGGTGCGGGGGGGGAGGAGGGTAGGGGTGAGGGATAAGTTTCTTGGGGGGGTTGCTTGTTCTCTGTTCTATAATATTTTTAACATCCTCATTCTGGGATGTGCTTTTGCTTCTTTAAGAAAGCCCTTGAAGGGGTTTTTCAAGTTTCTAGAGAGTTACTTCTCCCCATGCCTCACAACACTGATTTTATTAATTGATGTTGTTCTCTGTACTAATATGTCACTTTGTTTATATATTTGTTTGTGTGATGAAACAAAATAAATGAAAAGCTCCACCTGTCACTGGAAATTAAAAATCAGTGTACAAAATGCGTACCCTGACGTTCGAGGTAAAAGTGAAAAGAAGTCAAGACTGTGCAAAGAGTTACAAAGTCGATTCCCAAACCGTTAAATTAATCGCGGCAGGGTTACCCTGACTACAACTATATATCTCCCGAAGAAATTGCTCTACAAAAAAATTCTTGGTACGGAGGAACCACGACGTTTCCTGTGTCCCGCCTCATCTCCACCCTTGTGTAATGTCCTTTGCTGTTAGGACAAACTAAGAAAAATTTACAGGATAAATACGAAACATTAACAAGAGAAATATAGGAACATTCATGTACTGAAACAACATCATTTCGGCTTGTTTCATGCAATATGAAGTACCTTACTAATACTTAAGAATGCCCGCGAAAAGGGGTGTTTCCCCCTTGCCCTTGCCCCCCCTTGCCCCCTTCCCCGCACATTCAGTTGTATGTCACAACAGCGTTACAGGAGAGTATTAGTACGAATATATTACGACTGGGTTTCCAAAATTTTCGTTGGTCAATCAATAATCTGCTTGGGATCAGGTGAGGAATTTTCGAGGAATGGGGGAATGAGGGTGAGGGGGGGGGGGGAGATGAGTAACCTCAAGTGTCAGTTGCATCATGAGCGTGAAGTGTGAGTTTGCTTGTCTAATGTCCAGGTTTCCCGGGTTTGGCGGCACCCAGGGAGGATATGTCCTAGTTTATGAGGTGTACATTTTGTTTTTCTGCCGCTCGTTGACTAGTGTGAGGAGTTAAAAGAAGTTTCCTTGGGCAAGGGCTATATACTATGTTGGACAACTTGAGAGAATAAAATTTAAATTTCCCTTTTTGAGATAACAAAATTTTCATGAAAATAAGGTTTAGGGTAAAAGTTTTAAGGTTAGGAAGCGTCTCGGCAAAGATACTTTCTCGGATAGTAATTTTTTTCTCTTGCAAAAAGGGTTCAGCCCCCCAGAATACCCGAGCGTCCAAATCAAGAACTCTCTTTGGAGGCAGGTTGACTGTGGATAAACATCGGTGGCATTCGCCATTTATTTACAATTAGGTCTGAGAGGGTAACCCGGAAGGGTACCTATAGGCAGTCTCCATCCGACGCCGGGACAAGCGTATATGTAGTCTCCTTACCCAGGCTGGGAGGGTGGAAGGTTGGAAGGGAAGGGAAGGGTCTCTGTTCTGCACGACAGCTGAACAGACCCTCCCGAACAAATCCTCGGACTCGCATTGATCAGACAACTTACTGAGTCGGTAACCCAGAAACAGTGGTATGTTGGAGGGGGCTGAGGGTCACAGCGCCCCCATTTCCGTGGAGAGATTACAGGGAAGTCACGCAGTCGGGGGATTTAAGGTAGAGAAGAGACATGGAGGAATTGGAGAGACAGAGTTGGGGGGGGAGGGGGAGCAGCCACAAAACGTAGAATTATGCCAACCAAGTTCATATTGATTTTTGCTCGTAAATTCTTAAATTTTCATTCTCAATTTGTTTCTGGCGTATATGTTACATGAAGCTCATCAACAAAATAAGAATCAAGCGAATTAGTGTACATACATATGATGGGAACTAGCCCATCAAAGCTAGTGACCAATATTTCATACAGAACTAGGCAAGTAAACTTCCTCTTCCCTGCCGGTAACTCATCAGTCAGTATCGATCTCCAGCTCGTGACGCAAGTATAGGTAAATTTCATGGAACAGCAACAAATAGAGATCGTAATACAGACGGAGTAAAGAAAATTTGTTTGATCACAATCTGCAGAGTCTGTGTTAAGGCCCAAAGTTTTTCGCTTTGTAAATGCAGAATTCCGTTTTCTTCTGCTTTATAAGTGACAAAATCCGTTTTCCTAATTTCGGCATCTTCAAAAGTTCATATTGCTCCTCAAAAGCTGTATAAACCACAAATTTCCATTTTTTAAAGGATATGCCGGAATACAATGCTGTACTGCACAATAACTTTTTTCAGGTGGGTAGTATAAAATAATACATCCGCTCTATCGACCGTCGGTTGTTAGGGGGTGTGTGTGATTTTATTATACTCCTGTGATTGTTACCGTTTTACATTTGGTAATTATGCTTTCTAAGCCTTTTTACAAAGATTTTTTTCAAATATATTTCATTCTTGTTTTGATTAAAACTACTCAGATAACTTATAGCAACTATTTTGGTAGTAGGCTCATTTCCTGATTTATTTTTGCATTTTTTTTTCAAAACTTCGTTTTCCGTTTTCTAATGCCAATTCCGCAATTTCTGCGGAGATTCCGCTTCGCAAAAAACCGTGCCCTGGTCTACGTAAACGCACAATGTTGTGGCAAGTTTGTGCTTTAGAAATTTAGAATACGATTTCATGCAACCTTGTTATTTGGGGATGCCAGATTTTCCCCCGGTAGTTGGTTATAAAGGCCTTGTAAGCTACACAGGTTAAAAAAGGCACTAACAGAGCTGTGGTGACAAATTCGTATTTAAAAAGGCACTAACAGAGCTTAGCACTTGCAGTTTCCCACAATCTGGGGCATTTGACATGCCAAATATTTTCTCATACTGGCGACCCATGCATGGTACTAGATACTTTTAGGTCAGTTGTGTTGTAGAGTGGGTTTCCAGCTATATGGGACATTTGGAATGCCCCCCCCCCCTTAGGAATCACCCCTATGACAAAACCCTGAACCCCACCGGCCTCCTTATAAGGATTTATTGTCGGTCCATTCGATGTTAGGAATAAATGCAAAATGGGTTTCACTTGTGTACTGAATGACCCCATCAATAAGGTGCAACGAGATTAATTTGTGGAGTACCTTCTTTTCCAAAGGTGGAACCATATTCCACTGCCCAAAAGGCCCCCTTTGTCCATGGCCTCTTTCTGTCTTTTGAACCGCTGGTCGCCGGGGGGTGGAATTAACCCTACACTATCGGTTTCTGGTATTTAGGTTATATTCCACCCGACAAACCCTTTTGCAAAGAAGTTTAGAGTGTTGAGATCCTAAAAAGTTCATTATCGTACCCTTTATGTTCACTTATGACGAGAAAACCAGCTCGGTAATCGGACAAAATATCTCAAGAATTGTAAATTTCAAGGATATGTATGTGAAGTTCGATTGTGCTTGTTTTCAATTAACCCAAGCCCTCTCATGTCATTACCATCGAAAATGCACTCGAATTCACCCTTGGGTACAATCTGAAATGGTATAAAACCTGACCCAATACAGCCCCTTGAACCAATTTTCGGCGTTCTTATCTTATGTTGCCAGGGGCCTATTCGGGGGCTTCTCCCCTTGGACCTCACCAGGGATCTGTTCACGGACCCCGTCAGGGGGCCTACTACTTGGGACCCCGAACTCCATGCGTGCACACAGCATAATCGCTGTCCTTAGGTGAAGAACTAACAGAAGTTTGGTAAAAAAAAATAACCTTGATCGGTAAATTTTCACGAAGTAAAGAATAATTTGGTAATCAGCCTGGTTAGTTGCACTAACCTCAATTCAGTATTTAGAAAGGTGGATGCCTCTACTGATCCAATTTGGATAAAAGTTTACCTGTTTTCAGAGTGTAGACACTAACGTTGATTTTTTGTTGATACCGTCACTGACACTGTCATTAGGAGGGAGGAGCCGCCGACCCGAGATTGGCGTTATTGGGGGCGGCGGGGACTGTGTCCCCCACCAGCTAGTGGAAGGCTTTGGGGTACATTTTCCGATTTCTTCTGGGGAGAGTTTTTTACAAGTTATGATAAATTAATATATATGTTTTACCACTCGGCCTGACAAGTCATTCCTACAGCTAACTCCCTTTTGTTCTCTATCAAGTTCAGATCTCTATCAATCCAAACGCAACCTTTGTTTTTTGAAACTGGTTTTTATACTTGTCAACAAAAACCCCGATAATTTTTAAATTTTCTTCATCTAAGTCTCACTAATCTAGCCCAGATTACCGACACTAACGTTTTGGCTTCTCAGTCTTCCGGCACGTTAGTTTGTCGGAACTTTAGGTTTTGCTGCCCGACCACATCTTAGTCAGGGTAAATCCCGGGCGCTCCATTCAGCCCCGTTAGCACTCTGTTATTTGACGCCGACATACCAACAAGAAATTTTATCCTGAAATGCGTGCCTCTAAATTACGGGATAATGAAACTCTTATGGGCTGTAATGTGTGTGAATACAATCGGTTAGGGACGTGTGGGTGCATAACAAGAAACCCGATCAAAATGATTTGTGGATGAGTGGCCGAATAGACCTTACGCATATGAACGTCATTTTAGGGTAGCTTAAACGCGTATCATTCGTACCTTACAGTGTGCAAAGTACAGACAGCTGACTGTTGTACCGGTCCGATTACGGACGCATGAAGTCTAAACGTGGTGCGTTGAGGTATGCTCTTCATTGTTTCCCCCCCCCCCCCTCAAATGATGTCGCGTGACGTAATGCATAAGGTCTATAATAGCACTTTTAAAACATTTTAATGTTTTTACCCTTCAATTAACATTGTAAAGCTTACAGATCTAATTGATTTTTCCTGCTTTTTTCTCGTGGTTTTATCTTCCCTTCCTTTTTATTATTTTCTTATCACTTTTTTTTCAAATTTCTAAGCCTTAATCAAAATGGAAGGAAAGCTCTCCCTCCTCTTGTCTACTATCCCTCGACTGGGGTTACAGGTTAGGTGAACCTGACTAAGTCAGTGAAGTGGGTTCAGTGTATGTGGTGTAAATAAGCTGTCACGTACAGCTATAGGATTAAACTTTTATCAAAGTTAAAACTGGGGCATTTCATATGACGGCCTGGGAGAGGTGAAAGGGGGGGGGGTGTCTTGGAGGTGAAGATGGTGTTAGATGATTTGCAGGATTTTCCGAAAAACTGGATTTTGAGTAGCTGCCTGAACCGCCAATCGTGCAATTTGTAACTAAATTGACCACTGTGTTTTTTTTAACACGATCAATTCAAGGATGTAATTATTTATCAGATTTATTTTGCATACTGTTAACATTCGTTTCAGTAATTGTTCTATTGAAAAGTATTGATAACAATAGTGTAGCATTGTGAACATCTGACGGAAGAAACAAATACTTTAGCATGAGATAAAGATTATAATTTGTACCATAGCTAAGGGGACTAAATTTTACTGTGTATACATTTTTTTTTTTTTAATTGGTTCAATTCTATAAAACACGAAACAACAAACGCTGAGATATAGCACTTCAAAAACGTGTAATATGGCTTATGTTGATGATGGATTTGTTTAAATTTTTTTCACTCCGCATTGCCAAAGGAAGACAAAATGTGCAAAACGCTGATATTTTTAATGTAGCATCCGAAGGGGACAAAGTATGTTACTTACCTATTTTTCAATGTAGAGACGATGCATGTTTTTAAAAAAAGGGACGGATGATAACCCAACAGAAACCCCACTTACACCGTTGCCGATTGAATAGGCACTGTTTCACGTAGCTTATAGATGACGTCCGCTTCTAGATGACGTCCTCTTCCTAGTTGGATGCAGCAACTCACGAGACTGGATAAGTGGTAATGGTAATAGACCTTCTGCCTTACGAAGTAAAGAACTACGTACGCATTGCAGTCTCGGTAGTATTTCACCCTACTGAAACCCCACTTATACGGTTGCCGAGTGCATAAGACCGTTAACCGTGGTCAGTACTGTGATCATATATGTATTAAAGTAGTTAACATGGCCACGGAATGAGAGAAAATTTTCTACGTGAATGGAAATAAACCAAGCATGGGTACAGCTACTTTCGTCAAAAAGCAAACCCTTTCTGTTTGGAAGCTCCTGCCGTAACGTTGATGAGAAATTAGTTTTAACCAGAAAGGGTTGGAAGATCCGTGACCACGATCCTGGTTAATTTTACCGAGGTGTTCTTGGAGCGTACGTTTAGACCTGATACTGTATAGAAAACTTAAAATCGATATACTATTGGTGCCATGTAGGGGGCAAGGGTCGTGGTCCCCGTCGGGAAGACTCCCCCTACTCCAGAAACTTTTCCAGTTTTTTCAGAGATGAGTACCATAAGGTATGTAATCCTCGACGGCGAGCAGTCGTCCGACGGTATGGTTGTTTTGCTCTGAAGAAGGACCAATTTTTTAATAATACCCAAAGTTAATTTGATAAGAACCCAAATTTGTCCGGAAACTCGTTGCCTTAGCCCGGGCTTCAAGTTTCAGTAGGGAGATCGCCCCTCGGGTAAGTCTTGGAGCCACCCCTCTCAGAATGCACTACAGCCAGTGGCGTAGCCAGGTTTTTTGTCGGGGGGGGGGGGCAAGAGCACCAAGATTTTCCCCAATTAGTGATCTGCTTCCTAATAATCAGTGTTCTCCGCAGGTCCAAATTTTATCCGGGTGCTTTCCTCTGACCTGGCTGATGTGACTGATCGCCGTCCTGGGGGAGGGGTCTAAGGGGAGGGGATGTCCCCCTCCCCTTTGGAAATTTTTGCTCATAGAAAGGTGGTGTACCTAGATGCAAAAATGGTGCCACATTTGGTGCTAAACGGTAAAACTGAATACACTCACCAAGAATTTCTATTTTATTAGGAAGCCTTTTTTTTATCTTGATTGTCTAGGTCTTGGTGAATTTTTCTTGAGTCCTACTGGTAAATCAGAACTCACAATGGGTTGAAGTACAGTAAGTTAGGTGAACCCTGGTACACCTTTCGCCTTCATCAGTTCACCACATTTACTACATATTCAGTCCAAATTTTACGAGGACCTGCCCCTGTAGCAGAGTATAGCACTTGACGCACTGACCACATTCTAACAAACTGCATATACCACAATGCTGGCTTGCTTTAATTATCAAGAAAACATTTGGAAGTGTTCAGTAAAAGGACAGAGTCCCTTGTTAGAGGTCCAGAGATCCCCGTTGCTGTGTAAAACAGATAGTTAAAAACATAAGTAAAACTAGTACAACTATAAGCATGGCGTCATCATTTCCATCTCTGAAAACCTTTAGGAGGACTGGGTGTGCCAGTGTGGCATATACTTTTAAATAAGGTAAAGTGGTACTGCGATTGAGAAATTTAAAATTTTACCAGATCAGGCGCAAATTTCAACCATATATTCACTTTCAAAATTTTCCCCAAGATTTTCCAGAGGGGGCGAACTCGCCCACCTGTCCGCTCCCTGGGGCCCCCCCTACGCCACTGACTACAGCTCGGCATAATTACCTCAGGCAAGCTAAAGGGAATGTGTGAATACCATCCCAAGAAAGGAGCGATTTTCCTCTGAAGTATGCTTCCTCCACCTCAGTCCAAGGACAAAACCCCTTAATTTGTTTCCTCTGTAAAAATGTAAAAAAAATTGCAGCAATGTTCCTGAAAATTTGCCTAATATTCTGCACCACATTACATCTATGGATCCTCAAGGCCTCAGATATTCACAAATTACCCAAAGGGAGGGGTGTAGGTACACCCCCTTCCCTTAGACCCCTCCCCCAGTTCTTTCCATCTCCCCTGCTGTTGGAAAGACACATTTATGAAGTCTCAGTTTTCAGTACATTTATGAAAACTGAGAAGCTGTAGCGAACTACCAAGCATCTTAATTGTACTGTCCATGACGTCATGGACAGTACCTTAGGCACGCTTCTCATTTTCGAGAAGCAGTTCTTTCGTTCAATGTTTCTTGATTCTCACTGAGTACTTTGTTCTACCATTAAGCTCATTATGTAGAGTGAATCATGTAGATGGGAACGAGACTTCTTGGTGACTTTTGGTTGGAATGGGGCTGAGTCAATGACTGGTTTTTTATTGTCGGCGGTTGGGGGGGGTATTTTATTGTTTTTGTTAAGAATGGCTTGAGTAAGTCAAACTACCTAAATTTAAGTACAGTATATTGTGGCACATGGTCGTACTGTCCCGTAATTTCTGCCCAGTACTCTACGCACGCTTCCTTATGTCTCGTAAAACACACACTGCTACGGCTAGAAGTGCTGTCGCGTTTGCTGATTGGTCGATTGCTTAGAGTAATGTTAGGCAAGGTCAATCACGAAAAGTGAGAATTTCTTTGAAGCCCCCCTTTTTTTTTTTTTTTGTTTTTGAAGCAAGAAATAATGAAGCTTGCAGCCTACTATAAGTGCCATTGTGATTGGATATCTGGAGGGAGAAGTACAGCTAGGCTCGATTGGCAGCTCATCTACAGTACAACTAGACACTAACGCCTAGCTGCGGTCGCGGGCCAGGGCCGTAAGCTAGGGTCATTATGTTTGGGGGGGGGGTACGTGAAGGTCCCAATTTCCGTTCCGACTGGATAAATATAGAATTTTTCCAACTGCATGGCGGAGCGTAAATTGCATGCATGCAAACAAAAAACCACCATTTTTTTTTTATTATGTCGGCGCCTGCGTTCCATAACATACGCGCAGTGAGGATCCTTCCTTTGTCAGCCATAAAAGGAAAAGGGGCCGTCGTGGGGGAGGGGTCTAAAGGGGGAGGGGTTGAAACCCCTCCCCTTAGAGAAATATTTTCTTAATTTAAGGTTGCTTAGAATGCAAAATGGAGCTATCTTTTGGGATATTTTTTGGAGGCTGAGCATACAATGGCTAGAAAATGTCCATAATCAAATGAAATTCTGAATTTTTTTTCCCGACTGGTTTGATTCTTTTTTTTTCCAAATGAGTGGTGTACCCGTAAAATTACATTTTTTTCGTTTTTTATGGGACGGTTTTACTTTTGTATGATACAGCGCAGTGGTGATCCTTCCTATTGTCCACTTCATAAAAGGCTAAAGTGCCGTCCTGGGGGTTAGGCCTAAGGGGAGGGAGGTCCCCCCTCCCCTTTGGAGAGGGGGTGATTTTGTTTTGGGAAGGAAAAATTTTTGTTAAGAGTAAAAGGTTGGTTAGATTGCAAAATGGTGCTATCTTGGCGATACTTTTTGGAACTGATCATATATGGCTGGAAAATGTCCATAATTTAGTGAATACTAAGATGAAAGTAGAAAGTATGTTGTCTGAGAGAAGAATTAATACGTTGTCAAAACACAACAAACCTCCATGAAGACCGCCACCCCCCCCCTCCACACACACACAAACCCCGACGTACTCTTTTGACTTACTTTTCCTTATATGCCTTCTGTTCCGGCATCTATTGCTGGCATATACCTGTATAGGCCTCCAGAAGCTCTGGATTCATAATATAAAATGGGGCAATGACTGGCATCTAAATAATAATATAGAGTACGACACCGAAGCACTTTACATCTATCGTATTTTTACGCAATTTTGACGAAAATTCGAGACTCTAACAATGGGGAATGGGCGGGAAGGAGTATAGGTGGCAGAAAAATGAAAAATGATACTAGAAGGTATCGGGTGCAAAGAAATGATACTAGACCTCCAGACAGGTATTAGCAAAAGGGTTTAGGAATAACAAGCGCGTTTTCAGAATGTACACATGTTTATGCTATAAAAGTTTCACTGGTACGGTTGTGCTTATAATTTTTCATAAGTGTACAGAAAACGTGGATTGTGAGGATTGCGGATTGCTCGCGAAGCGCGCTCGAAATTTTGGGTATACACTTCAATGCTGAAAATGAAAAACCTGCACGTACGGGTTGTTTGAAAAACCTTGTGATAAATACAGGTGGCTGATACTATGAAGCCAAAAACTAGAAAACACTACTTGGTGTTTGTCTTAACAATATTATCTTCTTCGGTGGGGTCTTGCAGCGTTTGGAACATATATACATACATATACAAAATTGCAGAAGTCGGTAGTGAGTTCACGCCCACGTCTGTTGTACAGTGCCTACGAATAACCAGCCTAGTCTGATGTCGGCAGGCAACCCAAATTTAGGAATAGTACGTCTGGCCCTGAAAATCCATAAAACAACATTGTCGGTGTGGGCCACTAAGCAGTTTACTCAAACATTAAATTTTGGATTCATTGTGGAAATTATCTCGTTCAAATTGGGGCCTCTAATAAAAATAATAACGAAGTACTTACAGATACCCGATGGGAATGATACGGCGCTATCCTGGTGAGGGAAATAAACTACAGGAATACTTTTGGACACCTTAACGTTTGAAATTGGATCGGCGTGAGCCCAGTCCTCAGCGACCGGTGCGAAATTCGCCCGTCTCCAAAATCCTTCAACGTTTTGCCCTCAGATACGGTTCCCTCACCAGGATGCGTGTTTTCTCGTTGCAGGATGTTAGGCAACTGCCAGTCACACCCTGCCACTCTTTCCAGGCACCTAAGGTATTACGTAATAAAATATGTCGAAAATTCACAGCTGTTAAACACGGTATGAATATTCATTAGGAGAGTTGTCCAAACTCACTGTTACATTTACCCCCTTCTTAAAGTGATACCGTGAGATTGCAAAAAGTAAAAAACATTAAAAAATCGAGTTTAAAATTTCAGTGATTCCTTTGAGTGACCCATATGAGCAGTAAGGGAGAAAAAATAAGGCCTGTTGTGCGAATTCCGGCAACAGCCTTAAAATTTTCGTAAAAATAACGACTAAACTCGAGGACATAAAAAATGTGCTGCGGACAAACACTATTCAGTCTCCTAACGAACATCAGGTAAGCGGACCAATGAGAACGAAGTACTAATGCATATTCACTAGGCGTAAACAGCTGATCGATTTAGCACAACAACACAAGTGAACAAGACGCATGGTGTGTGTGGATCTTGAAGAGGTAACGTTGATATTGCAATGTACAGAGTGCATGGTAATACCACTACACCGTTTTACTGTAGTGGCCTAACTTAGGCTATAGTATACTGGCTCAGTGGTACCTCTGTGTAAATTAAGCCTAATTTAGGCTACCGTTAGATGCTCTGCCTTTATGTGCACTTACCATCGTCTTTGACGTTGTTACTCATGGCGATAGTATTGGTGTAACTTTCGTTGTAAACCTGTAACGTCCAAATTCAAATCGGTACTGTAACGCGTACCAAAGAGTGAAAGACTGTGGCCTGTACTACGTAGTATTGAGGAAGCTACATTGAGTGTATACAAGTAAGTGTTATGTAGCAATTACGCAAGAACATGCATTCTCTGGTCGTGAGACTGTTATAGCAGGGAGACGGGAGTTGTTATTACTCCCTGGTTATAGTAGAGATCAGTGGTCGTGAGCGAACAGCTGTAGGCTACCGTAAGGCAGGGAGTTGTTAATTGGAAATAACAACTCGCTGCGAGAGCTAGTCAGGCTGGAGTGGTATGGTACGTCTTTTTTAACTTGGTGACACCTCAATAACATTGCATATTCAACATCAGGTTCGTTGTAGGCGTGGTTTAATGCCGTATAATAAGGACCGTTTTTTGAAAAACACCTTCAAAAATTTACCGATTTTATGCTGTTTGGGTTACTTCCCGAGATTATCACTATCATTTTGAGCTTTCAAATTGTATTCTTCATCTCTGTAAAGCACTCGTGGCATTTTTAAGAATAAAGAAAGACATAAGAAGAAGCAAAATCTTATGTTTTTCCTTTTTGCAAACTCACGGCATCACTTTAAGACAACTGTCTAACATGAATAAGAATATTTACACCATATACAGTCACATTCAGGGAACACGTAGTCTTAGTTTACTTAGGGCGTTGGCTCAAAAAGTCCGCGCCTACATTATCCTTACCTTTAATACATCGAACAATATACCAATATGGTTGTAAACTTAAGGCCCATCGTAACACTCTTGCATTTTTCACTTGAGCCGTTTGCAAATAAGCTAAAGGATTGTGATCAGTTTCTATGATAAATTCTCTACCATAGAGATACAAGTAGTATTTTGATACCGCCCAGACTACTGCGAGGCATTCTCTCTCTATTACAGAGTATTTTTTTCTCTCGGGGCAAAGGCTTTTTGCTACCGTAGCAAATGGGATAATAATAATTGCCATCTGACTGGAGCAGTACGGCACCAAAACCTATGTCCGAAGAGTGAGTTCTCAATATAAAATGAAGGGTCGGGTAGGTGTAAAATGGGTGACGAGGATAACCTTGACTTCAACGTATCAAATGCCTTTTGTTGAGCCTCCTTCGATGGCACCTCCATAGGTCCTCTTGATTTTGTCAGGTCCGTCAATGGGGCTGCGATGGCCGCGAAATTTGGAATAAATTTTCGGTAATAATTCGCTAGTCCCATGAATGATCTTACTTCCTTTTTGGTCCTAGGTTTTTCAGCACAGAGGATTTTTTTTACTTTGTTTTGCTGAGGCTTGACCACACCCTCTCCTACAACATGTCCAAGAAAATCTAATGACGTAAACCCTACATGACACTTGCTATGACGGGCTGTAAGTCCAGCTTCTCTCAACCTCTGCAAAACTTCCCTAAGTACCTCTAAGTGACGTTGCCACGTGTCTGTATAGATTAAAATATCATCGATATAGCTAATAACACTTGCCTGACCATTAAGTAACCTTCTCATCATTCTGGTAAAACTGGCGGCAGAATTGACCATACCAAATGGTAAAACTTTGAAATGGTATAACCCGTGTGACGTAATAAAAGCTGTTTTATGTCGATCTTTTCCAAAACCGGGATCTGCCAATACCTCTTAGTTAGATCAAGTCTAGAATACAACTTGGCTGACCCTATCTTTGCCATCAACTCTTCTGGGTTGGGGATGGGTTCTGGATCGAAAACAGTTACCATATTCAATTTACGAAAGTCAAAAAAAAACCTGTTTGTACCATCTGTTTTTCTCACAAGTACTATTGGTGAAGCATAGGCCGATTCTGACGGCTCTATCACGTCTAACTTAAGCATAGCCTCGATCTCTTGCTTAATCGTTTCTTGGGTAGTTAACGGAGTAGGATATGCACGTAACCTCACTGGGTCATCAGTAGTAAGATTTACTGCATGTTGAATTAAGTTTGTACAACCTGGTAAATTAGTAAACACATCAGAATATTCCTCAAGGAATTTACTAACTTCACATTTCTCAGTATCACACAAATCTTCACATATTACTACATCTCTAACACCCTCCGTTTGCTGTAGTGGGACTAGGTCAACCTTTGTGAAACCTTCATCGTTATCGCTTATCTCCTGCTCAGCCACCTTTACCTTCATCATTGCAGCCCTTTCACAAGGATGCTCCGATCTCCCAGGGTCAGTCTCACTAGTTCGTGGCACATACCGTTTTAGGAAATTAGCATGAAAAGTCTTTTCTACACCACTTAGTTGTAACCGATAATCATTGATTCCAATTTTCCTCACCACTTCAAAAGGTCCCTTCCACTGCATCAGCAATTTATTCTGATTTGTGGGTAGCAATACTAGTACCAAGTCTCCCTCTTTACACCTGCGATCCTTTGACCGAACATTATAATATTTTTGATATCGTTTTGTTGACTTTGCCAGCTCTTCCCTTGCTAACTTGCATGTAGCAACGAGTCGTTCCCTCCAATCTACTACATATTCATACGTGGTCTTAACTTCTTCGTTTATACTCCCCCTGACCATAATTCCTTAAAGGCAATAGGCAGTCGCCCCAAAATTTTCTTTGAAAAATCAGCAAACTCTTGCAAATCTCCTCATATCGCATTACAAGCACCTCTGAAGACATTTTGAACATAACTCTTACAAACAATAGGTAAAGCAAGGCGAAATTCTCCTTGAATTCCACAATTCACTAACAAAAATATTTTCACATGATCAAAATAGCCATTCATGAACTAGAGTGACAGGATAAACTCACTCTGTTTGGGGTGACTGCCTACTGCCTTTAAGAATACACAAAGGGCCACGAACAGTTCGACCGTACAATAACTCGAAGGGAGAAAAGTGAAGGCTTTCCTGAGGAGCCTCCCTATATGGAAATAGTAGTGCTGGTAGGTATCGGTCCCAGTCCTGGGGTCGCTCACTACACAATTTTCTCAACATACGTTTGAGTGTATCATTAAACCTCTCAACAAGGCCATTACATTGAGGATAGTAAGGTGTGGTGTTTAACTGCTTCACCGCTAACAACCTTCCTACTTCCTATATCATAACAATAGAGGTAAACTGAGTACCAAGATCACTGAGAAATTCCTGAGGCACTCCTACCCTGGAAAATATTTCTAACAAAGCCTCTACCACTCTCTCTGTCTCCATACGTGGGAGTGCTACTGCCTCGGGATAACGGGTGGCATAGTCTACCAAGGTGAGTATAAATCTATTCCCATTACCCGTAACCGGCTGCAAGGGTCCAATGAGGTCCACCGCTACCCTCTTAAACGGGGTATCAATCAAGGGCATATCCCCTAATGGTACTCACAAGACCTTTCCCTTTGGGACAGTACGCTGACACACATCACACGAAGAACAATACCTCCGAGTGTCTCCATGTAACCCCGGCCAATAGAAGTTCGCAATAACCCTATCCAGAGTTTTCTTCACTCCCAAATGCCCAGTCATTATGCCGTAATGTGCCAATTGTAACACCTTTTCCCGGTACATACTCGGTACAACCAACTGTGTGAAAGTTCCGCCCTGCTGAACTCTTAGGGACATAAATTCCCGATGCAAAATTCCTCTTACAATAACAAATTTTACCTGACTATCCTGTTATATTACAGGTTCCGCATTACTTTCTGCCAATTTCCATAATTTACTCAAAGTTTTATCCTCCCTCTGAGCTCTACGGATATCCTCAGGAGTAGCATTTACTGATTGCCCATCGGTAACTTTTAATGGGTTCAAAGGTATTTGCTTAGCTTTCCCTTGAGCTCTAGTTTCTACTGCAGCAGAGTTGGACTTCGGCTTTTCCTGAATCCTTTTAATGCTATTTTCAACTTCTAGCACTGTTGGATGTTTCCAAGCATAGTTTGGATCGCTCGGATCTCTTGCACCCTCAGCATTCCCAATAATTATATCATACAAAGGACGGTCCATACACAGAGCTTCAACGGTACCTTCAAAGTAAGGTGAACTAATTGTCACTTGAGCTACAGGTACATTCCTAACTGTACCGTCAATCAAAACACATCTTTGAGTACGATCAAGCATTTTTTGAGGTTGTACCAAATCTTTCTTATAACAGTAGGCTACTACATCCACTATCTCGAAGTACCCCTACCGACGTATTATTAATGACACCTCGACAAACGGGCATGCACTTATCGGGAATGCAAGCAGCAGTAACAATTGGTAGCTTATGACCACATGATAATTCCACCGAGTCACTTGCCTGATTGTGACATTCACATAAATTTGGTTTAACATTTAAACATAGGGCTGCAGTCTCAATATTCGATTCAGTTTGAGTAGCACTTGCTTCGTCACTAACTTTCACAGCTGCACCCTTTTCAGTCGGCGTTTTAAATTTTCCCCTACAGTCTTTGGCTAAATGTCCGACTCTCCCGCAGACATTGCACCTTCTTTTCTCTTTGACTGATGAATCAACCTAATTTACACTTTTTTCTTGCCAAGTTTTGTTTTCATTTCCAATAGAATTTGCCTTATTACTCTTGCTACTGATTTCCGCTTACCTCCATCATAGGTAACATGTGCCTCCTTGTACCAGTCCGCCAGAGTCGCCATTTCGGAAGCCGTCTTCGGACTTCTTTCCTTCAAGAAAATTGTCATTTCCTTGTCACTGGACAGTAACATTTGTTCCTGTATAATTAAATCAGAAAAACCTTCATAAGTTTTCGGTGTACCACTTAGTTCAGTCCAATGACTTAAATATCCTTTTAATCTCTCACAAAATTGTGCATATGTTTCTGTTGCACCACATTTAGAAGAACGAAGTTTTTGTCTATACCCTTCTTTGGTTAGAAAATATCTATTCAGCAATGCAGCTTTCAGCTGTCCAAAATCGTTTGCCTCAACTGTTGGCATTCTAGAATAAACTTCTAAAGCCTGACCGGTCAATAAAGTTCCTAGCCAAGTTGCCCATTGTGACTGTGGCCAACCCGCGAGAGTAGCAAACCGTTCAAAACGAAACAGGTAAGCGTACATTTCATCCCGGCCATCACCAAACGGTGGTAATTTAGGTAATTTAACCTCTACCGTTCGACTAGAATTACCATCTGTATTGCCATTTAATACACTTCGTTGTCTCTCTCCTAACAATTTTAATTCAAAATCTTTCATATCTTTCTCATGTTGGCGTTGTTTGTCCTTTTCTTCACGTGCCTCTTTTTTCGAGAATACTTCAACGTTTTGCCATCAGATACGGTTCCCTCACCAGGATGGGTGTTTCCTCGTTGCAGGATGTTAGGCAACTGCCAGTCACACCCTGCCACTCTTTCCAGGCACCGAAGGTATTACGTAATAAAATATGTCGAAAATTAAATAGCTGTTAAACACGGCATGAATATTCATTAGGAGAGTTGTCCAAACTCACTGTTACATTCGTGCTCTGACGTGCTTTTCCGGAAATAGGCCTAACATCTGTGACATCCATAAGTGGAGTAAATACACTCCCGCACGACTATATACTGACTGTAAGCGTTAGCTGGTGCAAGTATATGCAAGCAGCCGTCAACACCGGGCGGGAGCAGTGGCGTGTGCGGGATTTCGAAGGTGGGGGGCACAACCTGGGATTCCCCCGACTGACATGGAGGGGTGTGACAAGTGCACCGAAGGTGCACCACGAGTGCAAAGCGCGAGTTTGCACGCGTGGGGTCCAGGGGCCGCGCCAGGGCCCCTGGCGAAGTCCAGGGGCAGAGCCCCGGTGGGGGTCCAGGGGGCGAAGCCCCCGGAAGCTCCTGCAACATAATAAGACCGCCCTAAATTGGTGCTAGAGGCCTTATTGATCAGTTTTCGTTTGTTTCAGATTTTGTAAAATTCGATGTCAGTGACGGAGAGTTCAGGTTATCATCTATGCGTTGAAAGCTGCAGTGTGCTACAGTATGTGTCACATACATTGACAGGACTACGTTAAAGATCACGAGGCCAGTCAAGAAGGCTGCTTGAGATGATCGCAAAAGTTAACAGCACTGTTTCATCCTTAAACCTATATAGTTTACCATTACAGATGGTTAAAGTGACTAGCGCGAAGGGCGAAGGGCGAAGGGCGAAGGGAACTTAATGATAGTATAGGCCTACCTGCACCATATGAGAGAGATATTGATATTGATAGCATCCTGTCTGATTATTCACTGGAGGACAATTGGAAGAGCTCTATCTTTTGGTAAACGACCAACAAATGAAAAAAGCATTCTCTTCTAATATCATTCTGTAGGCTACTTCTAAGTTTTGAGTGCCAGGGATGGCGCCAGGATTTGCCCGACAGGTGGTCAGACGGGCGGAGGCAGCCACCTGAAGCCCCGACAGCCCCGATGCCGTCAAGGGGATGGTGAGGAGGGATCTGAAGAAAATCTGTGTACTAAACCATGCCATTGCGGGACATATATTTCATAAAATGGGTGTATATACTAGAGGAACGTAGTTTCGGACATGATTTAATGTTTTCCCCAGAATCTAAAGTGCGAAATTGCAAAGCGAGCGAAAATTTTTTGGGTTATCCTTCACTAAAAAGAATCGGTATAATTATTAAAAGCTAATAAAGGTCAATTGTCCGGGCAGTTGGTCCCCATCGGGCATAACTTACATTGTACTTCTCTCCTCTTGTCACTATAGCCGTACCGCACAACAGACCCAAGAGAACATTGACTGAATAACGTGAAATGAGGTGATATTCCCAACTTTTACATAAATTCATGAATTCTACTTCTTCAGTTACTTGAAAAGGTGGAAATGGTTTGTATTATATTTAGCTATAAGTAACAGAACTTTGGAAGAGTGGGCAAAGCGTACCGGAAATCTTGGGTTTCATTGTAGAAATGACCCTTTGAAAGCCAAAATAAGTAAACAGATCATTGGTGGCGACAGAATTTTCAGAGGGCTGGGCCATGCCAGCCACCCCAAGCTTCGACAGCCCCTCTGTCGAAGAGGTGGGGATATGACTTATTATAGCATGCCATTTCAGGGCATATTTTACTTGATATCACTTAATACTTCATGAGCCGAGTTGCGCACTTTATATTGTGTTCTTTCGAATCTGAAACTTGAATTTGCAAAGCGCGCGAAAATTTTTGGTAGGCTTACACAAAAAAGATATGTGATCAAGAACATAAAGAAAACAAAAAAGGAAAACTGTAGGGGTTCTAGACCATATCGGGGATAACATACATATTATCGAAACACTTGGACTACCCTATGAAACAGCCAAACTTTGGTCCATGAGTCGCTCACAAACTGACCGTACCGCATGACACACATTAGAGAACAGTAACTAGGCTTAGCGACATGCGATGAAATTTTCGACCTCCACATGAACAGTGTTCTCTGCCTACATGTTTCGTGGTAAGGTTGGCAGGACATGTACTTTCAAGCAATGTGGAATGGAACTGCTGAAGATCCTGGTGTAACTATAGCCTACAGCGCGCGTAGCGCGCCGAAAAATTTGGGTTCTTATTAGAGAAATTGTCCTCTCTCAGGCGCCGTCGGGGACTGCCTGCATACTCTATCGTATCGATTAAGATTTTGTCTTCCCTTAACCATTAAATCCCCCGACTAAGAGATTTTCCCCCGACTGGCTTCAGAGGTGGGGGCCAGCGCCCCCCGTCCCCCCCTTTGAACACGCTACTGGCCGGGAGTAATGGCAAACACAGGCGTAGGAAGCTGGGGGACTGGGAGGCTTTAGCCCCCCCAGTAAAAATGTGGGGGCTGAAATATGCTTCCCCCCAAATTCCAAGGCCAAAAACCCCTTACTTGTCTCTTCTGTAAGAAATGTCAAAAATTTGCAGTAATTTTCCTTACAATTTGGCCAAAATGTTGCACCAAATTGCATCTGAGGACCCTAAAATACCCAAAAATTTTCCAAGGGGAGAGAAAACCCCCTCTTCCAGGCCGGCGATTCGAAACAAGGTTCAGCCACCCACCCCCCCGTCTCGAAAAGCTTCCTACGCCTACGGACGGCAACTGCCGCTAATTGTTCGAAGTGGCCACGTTTAACGTTGGTTACAGTCATAAAAGTTCACCTTGAACATTAGCTCATTGCATTTGGGGGTTTAGAATCCTCTTATGCTCATTACATGAGCTACAAGATTGCTACAAGTAACGTCTATGGCAAGACGAATGTGCAATATATAGATAATCCAAGATTATCGGTCGAGAATCCAAGATTATCGATCGAGAATCCAAGATTTTCGACCGATACTCTTGGATTATCAGTCGATAATCCACGATTATCAATGATAAACCAAGGTTATCACGAGATAATCCAAGATTATCAAAATAACTTGGACTATTGATCGATAATCCAAGATTATCGACCGATGATCCAAGATTATCAAATTAATTCGGTATATCAGTCGAAAATCTTGGATTATCTAATGATTTTGTGTACATCATTCGATAAACTTGGATTATCGATTGATAATCCAAGATAATCGTCGATAATCCAAGATTATCGACTGATAATCCAAGATTATCGGTCGACAATCCAAGATTATTGGTCCAGAATCCAAGATTATCACATTCACTTTGATAATCCTGGTTTATCTGTTGACAATCCAAGATTATCAAAAAAATTTGATAAACCCGGTTTATCATCCGAGAATCCAAGATTATCGTTTGATAATCCAAGATTATCAAAAAATATTTTGATAAACCTGGTTTATCGGTCGAGAATCCAATTTTATCAAAATATTTTTCGATAATCCAAGAGTGTCGGTCGAGAATCCAAGATTATCGAAATATTTTTCAGTAATCCAAGATTATCGGTCGAGAATCCAAGATTATCAATATATTTATCGAGAATCCAAGATTATCGGTCGAGAATCCAAGATTATCAAAATATTTTTCGAGAATTCAAGATTATCAAAATATTTTTCGAGAATTCAAGATTATCGGTCGAGAATCCAACATTATCAAATTTTTTTTCGATAATCCAAGATTATCGGTCGAGAATCTAATATTACTCGGTCGAGAATCCAAGATTATCGGTCGAGAATCTAATATTACTCGGTCGAGAATCCAAGATTATCGGTCGAGAATCCAAGATTATCATAGGTCGAGAATCCAAGATTATCGGTCGAGAATCCAAGATTATCGGTCGAGAATCCAAGATTTTCAAAATTTCAGTACAGTACACTGAAGCTTTTGTCAGTAAGCCTATACTGAATCTTCCGTTGTTTCTTATACACCAGTTCGCCAGCGCATGCGATGAAATGGTCCAAAATTGAGATAAAATGGATCACAATAATTATGTTATTTTTATCATCAGTTCTGTCGGTTGTGTTATCACCATTGCCCTACAGAGAGGAGAGAATTTCTCTGCTATCGATCGATACTTTTCTGGGTACACTATCACATCTGCTCCATGGGCTGCAACGGTAAGACGCGTATCATAACGTTCTCCGCATAGGCTCGAAAAGCAACTCATAACGTAGCTACATCAATTCCCCAACGCTCTTTCCTATGCAGCACGACAGCTCACGTAACCTTCCCACCAGGACCATCGCTAGAGGGGGGTGTGATGATGTAGGCCGTCGCTAGAGCGGGATGGGGTGTGACACCACCCTCCCCCCCCCCCCCCAAATCATCCACACAGTCGGCAGAATCCTGCACTGGTCGGCAAAATGAAGGAAAGGGGGAGGTGCAAACGAAGGAAAGTTAGAGGGAAGAAGAAAGAGAAAAAAAAAAGAGAAAAAGGGGGAAGAGAAGAGGGAGAGAGAAAGACCGAGCGAACAGAGAAAGAACAGGGGAGGGAGGGGCAAAGCAGGGCAAAAGAAAGCCGGGGTTGGTGCAGACGGAAGACAGGAGATTGGAATGCATGTGTAGACAACGTTCATCACAATGTTTTCAAAGCCCGTAAGCAACACCTTTTGAAACTTAAAACATATTCTGTCGGCAAAAAAGCTACATAGGGCTTTTCAGTGTTATTGCATACTGGAGGAGTTCATCGTTCATGTGGTATTCTGGCACTGAGTGGGTAAATTCTGCACCAGTCGGAAAAACGAAGGAAATGTGCGGAAAAGAAAGAGGAAAAGAAGTGAAAGGAAGAGGACAAATTTCTGTAATCAGAACCCCAAATCCCCTTCTCACCACTCCTCGACATAGGGCTGTCGGAACTTGGGGTCATTTCTGCGATAAAATCCAAAATTTTCGGTATGCTTTGCCCACTCTTCCTCAGTTTCGTTACTAACAGCTAAGTATGGAACAAACCATTTTCATCTTTCAAGTAACTTAATAAGTAGAATTTATCGTTGTATGTAAATGCCGGGAATTTCATCTCATTTCGCTAAACTAAGTTAATGTTGTCTTTAGTCTGTCTTTCGGTACGGCTGGTGACTCGAGGAGGAAAGTACAATTTAAGTTGTGCCCGATAGGGCCCAACTGCCTGGACAATTGATCTATTTAAGCTTTAAATAGGTACAGATTCTTTTTAGTGTAAGCTTACCAAAAAATTTCGCGCGCTTTTCAATTTCACAGTTTAGATTTCGAGGAAAACCTTAAATCAGGTTAACTATTTTCCTTGAGTATACAGTGGCGGCGGAACGGGGGGGGGGGGCCTTGGGGCTCAGCCCCCAATGAAAAGCGTAAGGGGGCTAAACGTATGTTCAGCTCCCCCAATATTTGTTCAACTCATCTGATATGTATTACCACTTTTCATAGATTGATTTTGTTTTCTCATTAATTAAGAAATTGCAGACATAAGATCCATATTTCAAGGCTGGATGCATGCAGCTTAGAACACTCGGGAAGGCCGTTTCTGGCCATCTGGAGGGTTTGTTAAGCCAAAATTTTCTTGTACGCTCCGCTTCCCCCGGTATAAATTCCAGTTGAACCCAGTTGGATATTTTCAACTAGGTTGAACTGGGTTATTCAACTAGGTTCAATGTGTGTTTTGGAACATCCTCAACTAGGTTTTCAGTCAACTGGGTTTTGGTCAACTAGGTTTTGGTCAACTGGGTTTGGTTCAACTGGGTTTTGGTCAACTAGGTTTTGGTCAACTGGGTTTGGTTCAACTAGGTTTTGGTCAACTGGGTTTGGTTCAACTAGGTTTTGGTCAACTGGGTTTTGGTCAACTTGGTTTTGGTCAACTGGGTCTCCAGTCAATTGAGTCTTCAGTCAACTGGGTTTCGTTTTACTGGATTTTCCAACTGGGTTCTTTTTTCAACTGGGCTCAACCAGGTTTTTCATCAACTATAGGCTTCACTGCATTTAAGTTAATATATATTTATATATCTAAGCCTAGCCTGATCTACTGGGAATTTTAATTGGCCGGTTTTTGAATCACTCCACACATAACAATACTTACAGTACACACAACTTCCAAAATACTAAATTTTTATTCTTCCACTGTATCACTCTCTATAAATGTGCACAGTATCATAGCCGTGTTTTGCATGTCTAACATAAAGTCTGTCATTATTATATATCAAAACAAGCACATAGCTTTTATAATTGTGCTGTACTTACTACCGTACTTGACAGAACACTTTCAGAGAATCTGAGAATGAACATTTAGTACCGGTACTTAAACTTCACAAAGATGCATTGAGCAGAATAGTGTCAAATGAAGTTCATAGCCACTGTCAACTATAGTCCAAAGCATCCTACATCTAACGAGAACATGCACTGGAAAAGGAGAGAGTTAAATTAATCCAAGCCAAAAGTTTGTTGAAAATTCACTTCGATATTAACCAAAACCTGAGTTTCACTACACTTAAGTATCCAACAAATTTGCTTCTTTACAGTAGGCAGCAGTACTTGAAACGTTACATTAGCTGGATACAGTTTGCAGCATACAGGATTTCAGGAAGTTGGGGACCCATGTTAATTCATGACTGCTGCATGGGTGCCTCCATCTTTAGTCTGACTGTTGTAAAGCAGGAGCTGGTTACTATAATTAAAACAGCCTCTTGCCCTCCAAGTTTAATAGTACTCTTCATGGCTTCTCAAATGCTGTTCCCAGACAGCTCAGTGTTTGGTAAGTCCAGTTCTTAAAAAGAATGTGGATGGCTACAGTATTTTGGTTTGTTGTGTAACGAGTAACTTTTTGCATCACTTGGTGTGAACTTACTGAGAGCACTGTCTTTTATCATTCAGAATCTTGAGCCAGACAAGTTTCCAGTATATAAAGTACATATACGTATAAATAAGACACGTGACTTCTGCCAGGTCTTTCTTCATAACACATGAGAGTCCACTGGTGTTTGGTGTCAACGAATACTGTAAACGGCTTTAGGCCCATAGAGAAACACACCTGTGCAACATACAGTAGCTTGATACTTGTACTTCTTTTAAGTACGGTATACTGTACAGTATATTGCGGACCTATGTTGCAATTCCATTGAGTAACAGCTCATTACAGTATATCCATACTGTTTACTTTCAAAACATTGTAAATTTAGGGTTGCCATTTCGAGTACTGTGGCAGCTCTCTGTTACTTGTAAATAATGTAGAGGATTCCATACAGTCTTTAACTCCAATCACAACTCACACTTGAGGGTTCCTTGTAAAAGTTGTGTCAACACATTTAAAAGTTCAGGAGCTGACAACATGTTGGCTTCAGGCTTTGACAAATTTCTTTTTCATTATTTGTCCATCGGGCTAGCTGTTCTCTAAGTCTACTTCTCCGCATGAATATTTACTTGTCCACTTTAAATATGCCTTGGAACTCCTTTGTGGAAGAGACTTCGCAAGTATACTTGTCCAGCGGGCTATGATACTGAAAAATGCACTTCTCGAGTGAGTTTTTACTTGTCCCGGACTATCGGGCGGGGGAATTGTCGAAGCCTGGTTGGCTTAAAGTCTAACAAAAATTTTGAAGATAGCCTTGCTTGTTTTCCTGCAAAGATTAAGCGACGCTTGAACTCTGGTGTAATTATCATTACAGAAGGCAGAGTGTAGTACCCACTAAGCATCACTTTAACATTAGAGTTGCAAAAAAATGTCCACTGTGTCCACTACCTCATCTCCTGTTGTAGTGAAATAAGCCAACTGCCTGTACTGTACATCCAAGCTCTGAGTTTATACTACACAGAGTGCCCATCACAATTCCAAAGGTTACGTAGGGTGGTTGATCATGCCATGCTGTACGAGTTCCCTGTAGTGAAGAGAATGATAAATAATCTGAAAACACTAATTGTTTCAATGATGATACTATTATTAAAGTAAGATCACTGAACAAGGTGTGTGAGGGTGCGTGGGGTTTAATTTTGTTATCAGGACCTTTATTGAACCGGGGGGAGGAGGCTAGTTTGTCAGGGGCAACTTTGTCAAGGGGTGAGTTTTTAAGGGGTAAATTTGTTAGCCTAGACTTTGCTAGGGGACGTGATTGGTCCCCGAAAATTTCACAAACCCACCACAATTTGTTAAATTTACAATGAAGTTAAAAGTTCATATGCATTGCTCAAAATAGTGGTCACATATGTGCTTCTAGAAGATATTCATTGAGAGCTGTATAGCAAGTGCAGTATAAGAGCATCTGTAGGACAATTGTTGCCATTCACAGGACGCCACAACAAATAGCCTTCATACTCCAAGATTTTTAAAAATATTTTACAATCTTGCAGCAAGCCAGCATTGCATTTAAGTTAGATGTTCGACAGAAAAGGGATAAAATTAGCAAAAGCAAACATATTCCTTGCAAAATATTGAGGAGCATGTACTGCTTGATGACATGAAATAAAAAAAAAAAATTAAAAAACCGATTTAAATAAAAAAATCTGATTTAAATTAAAAATGTCTGATTTCCTTTCTTTTTTTTTAATAAAAAAATTGCCATTGCCTACTGTATTTGAAGATGGAAGCAATCCTTAACTGCAATGAGGCTGGTACTTTCCAAATTGTGTTCATGTATCATACACGGGGACCTGACGTTTTTGTATCACATAAATAATAACATGGGATGTTTTGGTGGCACAATTACAGAATACTCCACGAGATTGAAGCTCTTGTTTTTAACGGGCTATGGGGCTACGTATGCAGTCACTCACCTGTAGGCTACAGTAAGTGGTATCTACTTGTTAGTTTATTAAGACATGGGCAACAATGAGTCGTTCTCAAATTTAACTTACTGTACCTGCTATATTCATACACCCATAAGATTGATTTATTCTGACTTTGTATCCCTGTAGCCATTTAAAGGATACTACCTTTTTATTCTTAATCTAGTCTGACTGCGTATCCTCATAGCCTCTTAAAACTATATCCCGAAATTGCAACTGGGTACTCCCTTAGCCTCTAATAATTATATCCCAAAATTGTTTTCCCTTAAAGGGCACACTACGTACGGAATTTCACCTAGGATTTAGTATTTTCGATCTAGCCAATCCTCTCTAATACTTAGATACTTAGATATCTCCTTTTAAAAACAAAAAATAGTTATGTGCAATAATTCATAGTCACTATGTAGCCTGCTGTTTCCCTGGCTTAGCTTTGCTATGCGGAGTATTCTGCAATTACTCCGTTTTGTTTTCTGTTGAAGGGTACAATAAACGGTATGGAATTTCACTAAGGACTTAGTAATTATATTCGATCTAGCCTATCCTTTTTAATACTTAGATATATATTCTTTTCAAAACAAAAAATGGTTATGTGCAATACTGAATTCATAGCCACTACGTACAGTAGCCTGCTGTTTCCCCGGCTTACAGTAGCGTTGATATGCGGGGTATTCTGCAATTACTCTGTTTTTGGTAAAAAGTGGGGATGTTTTGGTAGCCAAAAAGCCGGGATGTTTTGGTAAAGGGGCATTTTGACTGGATACCTTCGTTTTAACCCCTCTGCTTTATCCGAAATCAACATACTATAGGCCTACATAGGCCTAGGCTAGGCTTAGGCTAGAGCCGCTAGGCCTAGACCTAATTCAGTATAGGGCACAACTGAAATTCCTCTCATAGGGACAATTAGTGTTACAGGTATAGGACGAAGACCCCAAAATTCAAGATATTTACTTCAAATCGGAATCATATCAGAAATCCTTACAATGTTCTACCTTTTCACAAAACTTCTGAGCCCTCCGAGCTCCCTCCGACGTTGCAGAAAATCATCCTAGGCCTACTGGCCTAGGCCTATTTTCAAGCTACTGTAGGTAGTGTTATTTTGTGATTTTTTTTGTATAATCTTGCAAGTTTTGTGAAAAGGTAGAACATATTGTAAGGATTTCCGATTTGAAGTAGATATCTTGAATTTGGGGGTTTTTGTCCTATACCTGTAACACTAATTGTCCCTATGGTTCGAATTTCGGTTGTGCCCTAGGCCTATAGGCCTAACGTTAGGCCTACCTTGCTCAACATTCCAACGTACCCTGCTAACTAGCTTTAATTTTGAATTTGATGGCCAATGTTATCAATTTTAGGACATTTGCTCAAAATTCACAGTTTTCTTTTCATAAACCACTTATCATAGGGCTACAGACCTGAGAACAGCAGGTGTCTCACTGTGTTAACACTGGGCTGTACTACTGTGCACAGTACATATGGCTGTTAAGCTATGTCCTAACGACACAAATGCCTTATAAATATCTAGGCAAATTTCCATCTTTTTGGCTTATAAGGGAGCAGAATACATGGTTTGATAGGAGAATTAAACTTAAAACATGACTTACTATGATTCTGATAGTTCTTCGGTGACACAAAAGTTGAATTTTCCAGGTAATTGAAGAGAAGTGCAAGCACCAACTTTCGAAAAGAAGTAACTGTCGGAAAATGTCACAGTGTCTCGGAGCCACAAATCAAGTTTCATATTCCTGATTAACGACACTAATATTTCCCTAACATTTAATACTTCTATTACTTTTTGCAAAGATTTTAAGTCCTAATGTTCAAGTTTTATTGCATAAAATACATTTTAATTCCAGTTTTGGCAATTTTAATTTGTTAAATAACCCTGTTAGCACCTAAAATTCCATACACTTCAACAATATCAGGAAAATTCCTGCAACATTCAATATTGTTAATACATACGTCTGTACTGTGGCATGCCATCTGAGTCATTAATAGAAAGATATAAAGTGGGTGATCAAACATTGCTGTACTAATTTTCAGTGGCAGAGATGATTGTGAAAAATGGGGGGGAGAGAATGGGGGTGAATAGAGCAAAACAAACTGTGTAAAATGTTAAAGTCAATACAAGCATTTTCCAAAATATTCAGGTATTTTTATTCCCCTAACCCAGGGGATTCCCTGTCCCGTAGCCAGAATTAAGTACTGTGGGAGCCAAATAGCTTGAGAGGCGAAAATTTTTCAGGGGTTACCCAAATGTGTAAAAATGTATTAAGTCAATGGCAACCTGGAAACTTTCTAGAGGATGCAAAAAAATTTTCAGGGGGCTCCCCCATGTCCCCTTGGCTACCGCCGTCTGGAAATTCCGCCTTTTATGTGGTACCGTACTACTGAGCTTGCGTCAATATCTGAAATGACATAAACAACTAATGGTATACTCAAAGTGATACAAAAGGCCTTGGGGATCAACCCTCTCTTTGCCACTGGCAAAGTTTTAATCCTGTCAATAAGGGCGGGGGCTTATTATGACCAAAATACACGGTGCTGCCGCGACTAGGCCCAAAGTCAAGGAGAGATAGGGGTGTGCACTTAAAAGATAATAATTAATATTGCCTTCTTACATCTTAACATACACCTCTCCCCTGAACTCCTGGAAGCTACCAACCCCATGCACCCCCTATACCTGTGCCCCTTGTGCAGAGCTTAAAATGCCTTTATGTAAAAGTAATTTTCTTTACATTTAGCATGTACTGGCACCGTGAGGGAAGGGAATATCTTGTCTACAGTCAGGCCCAAGCTCAAGAGTGATAGCCCTGTATGAGATCCTTAAGTAGGTATACCATATAGACCAGAATACGGGGGCCCATTTAACTTTGCACCCATGATTAAACAGGGGCCTATATTGGTCATCCCATATATCCATATGGGATAAAGTAGTTCTAGGGCCCACGGGCAACTGATATGATAATTTAAAATATGGGTAAAGTGCAATATATCTGACTTATGCATGGAGGCTAACCCATATGGCCCCTTATGAGCCTTGAGTGCAAAATTTTATCGCTTCATATGGGTTCACCTATATGGGGCCCATATAGGATTGCCCTTTAAGTGTAGTCATTCGTCTAAGTCAGCCCTAGCTGCAGATAAACACAGTGTCTGCATCAAGCAGACGCAATCTGTGGTACTCTGCCAAATATCAGTTGAAGAAATATGTGACTTAAAACTTGAACTGGGTTAAAGTGGGTTGAGTTTGGTTCTCAACTAGGATTCCAACTGGTTTTGAAAACATAGTTGAGAATATTGAACTCCCAGTTAAACCCAGTTCACAACACAACAAACCCCAGTTCGACACAGTTGAAAGCCATGATCCCTTATTCACTCCCAGTTGGAGCCTAGTTCGACCGAGTTGGTTCCCAGTTTAACCCAGTTAGACCCCAGTTTAACACAGTTGAATCCTAGTTGAGCCCAGTTGGAGTTGCAACTGGGTTCAACTGGAATTTATACTGAGGTCAACTGATGGTGGCGCTCCGCTTAGATAATCTTGCTGGTACCCAGTCCCCCTCCCACCAATATTTTTCCGTTCCGCGGCGCCTGCGAGTATATACAAAATTTTATGCAATTTATGCCTCGCAATGGCATGGTATTGTACACAGGTTTTCTTCACATCTCCCCTCAACAAACCCTCGACGGCATCGGAGCTGTCGAGGCCTCGGGTCGTTGCACCCCCCCCCCCCCTCCGTTGGGCAAATCCTGGCACCACCCCTGCTGGACCACTACCTGTTGGACTAACGGTTCTCAGCTCTAACTGCATCGCTTATCAACACTTTCAGTCGGCATTTGTTTCTTCTCAGTCGGCAAATACGGCACCACACCCCCTTGATAAATGCTCTGGCGACTGCTCTGGTGACTCCCCTGCTTCCCACCACTCACGTATAGCCATTTAATGTATACCACTGTCTTCTTCCAAATTTATGATGCCCTTACCATCAATTTGTCTCTCCCGCCTTTTGAAAGACCTTTTTGTTTTCTTTCCAATGATACCCGACGGACTCACAACCTAAATTAACCGTTCTCTATCGAACCAAGGGTTTAAAGAAGTAAACTTCTTCAATTTTTGCAATTTTGTCGGTAATGTGATATGCCACAGTGTTTCCCTGTATGTCAGAGCCCTGCAGAGTCCCTACTTTGAAAGCGGTGCTACACACCTTTAACCTATTTCCTTCTGTTTGTCTCTCGTAAAATTCGAAAGATAACAAATTTTTCTTACTATCTATATAAACTTCATTGCCATTGGTTCTTTTTCTTTGAAAGACCAGGAAGATATCGAATGAGAATCTGTGTTATATTTCGAGCATTCCCTTCTTTCTCCCTACAATCTTGCTACGTAGCAGGCTGTACGGCATATTCCTGGTTTAGTTGGAAAGCGGAGATGCTGAGCAGACAGTCCGCTCAGGGGGTCGGTAATATCATGCCAGCACAGTACACAGTGCATACAACACTGAGTGCGCGGTCAAGCTCCACACACCCCCTAAGGAATTTCGTTCACCAACGATGAGTCATCGATTCTAGCGATAAACGGTCAAATTTCTAAAAGCACACACGTGGCGAAAGGTTTTGATATGCTACACTTAGTATACACGGCCAATTATCATGGATAGTCGTTTGATAATCTTGGATCCTTGACCGATAATCTTGGATTCTCGACCGATAATCTTGGATTCTCGACCGATAACCTTGGATTATCGAAAAATAATTTGATAATCTTGGATTCTCAACCAATAATCTTGGATTTTCGACCGATAATCTTGAATTATCGAAACATATTTTGATAATCTTGGATTCTCGACCGACAATCTTGGATTCTCGACCGATAATCTTGGATTCTCGACCGATAATCTTGGATTATCGAAAAGTATTTTGATAATCTTGGATTTTCGACCGATAATCTTGGATTCTAGACCGATAATCTTGGATTATCGAAAAATATTTTGATAATCTTGGATTCTCGACCGAAAATCTTGGATTCTCGACCGATAATCTTGGATTCTCGAAAAATATTTTGATAATCTTGGATTCTCCATCGATAATCTTGGATTTTCGACCGATTATCTTGGATTATCGAAAAATAATTTGATAATCTTGGATTCTCGACCGATAATCTTGGATTCTCGACCGATAATCTTGGATTATCGACCGATAATCTTGGATTCTCGAAAAATATTTGGATAATCTTGGATTCTCTACCGATAATCTTGGATTATTGAAAAATATTCTGATAATCTTGGATTCTCGACCGATAAACCAAGATTATCGGTCGATAATCCAAGATTATCAATCGAAAATTTTGGATTATCTGGCCAAATGTGCAACAAAGTGATATTCCAAGATTATCACTTGATAAACCTGGTTTATCATTGATAATCCAAGATTATCATGAGATAAACTTGGTTTATCATTGATAATCCAAGATTATCGACTGATAATCCAAGATTATCAGTCGAGAATCTTGGATTCTCGACCGATAATCTTGGATTATCGACCGATAATCTTGGATTTTCTATTTATGGAACATTCGGCTTGCCATAAACGTCTAGCATCTTCAGTATCAGCGAGGTATGTTCCAACAGTAGAATACATACGTTCCTGTGTGATCAAACGTTCTGTTTACAATGAATAGGCTACGTTATGCTTTTTATACAACACTAAGCCTAACGTTACTGTTATGCCTTTCAGCATGAACTGCTCGGAAGGTGATCACACCTTTTCTAGAGTATACTCTTCGCCCAGCAATCACTTGTGTACTTGCTTTGCATGTGCAAATCTCCGCAGATGATTTCCAATTTTTATCCAACAAATAATAAATCCGGCACTGGCGCGAACTGATCAAAATCCTTCGACTTTTCCTCATGTTATAACGGCACAGTTCCAGCTCTATACCTTGAGAAGTTACGTACCTACATAAGTACATACGTACGTAATGTAACAGTGTTATAGTATGAGCGCGGCGTACGTACGTAGTAGCTGTGCATTGTAAGCCTGGCTTTGCCACCTAGAACACTCATATGAAATCATAGAGCAGGATAAAGGAACCGTTCCTATATCTTGCTCTATGTATGAAATACACACTAAGTGAAAGTGTCAACATGTGACCTATTGAGAGCAAAAACTTTTGATTGGTAGAGATACCTTGCTATGCTACTGTTGTTTTGCACTGTCAGCAAGACGTAATTTGGCCATTCTAATAATTCTAGCATTATTTTACGGCTTCTTACGACAGTTTGTGCTTTTTCTGCGAATTGTGAAGACTGTGTGTTCACGTTTTCATAGATATAAAGAACCTGTCTGTGGAAACTTGAGATTCTGAAGCCATTCAGCTGTTCAGTCAGGGGAGTCAATCCGTATTGAAATGTGGGGGACATACATGACTTAGCACAAACCAAGCCCTTTGGTTTTGAAGAGGGAGTGTCTTCTTATAGGCCCTTCCCCGTTCCCCTATTATGGCTGACGGTGTCCTATTCTGATAAAAATTAGGATTCCAAAGTTAACATGACCATCACAGATGATCTCCTAGTTGAAATACAGGGAGTCCACCTGATTACCTCAAGATGTTATTGTCATCATGTCCCAATTAGATAGCTGAAACCGCGCTCCGCAGCGTGCAACACAGTCGGAGATCATGGACCCCAACAGTGAAATAAGGGCCATTGACGTGCATTCCAGAAGGGGAGGGGGAGGTACAGCTATCGAAAGTCGTGAAAGAAGTCTATTCCCGCCCAGGGCCGCCGTAGGTATAAGGACATATATTTTGGGGGTGTGAAGATCCCAAATTCCTACTGGCTGGATGTTTTTCCAACTGAGTGGCAGCGTGTAGATTGTATCTTTTTTACGCGCAATGTGTTTGAATATAGCATTGGGGATTTTTCTTTGTCGCTACATAAAGGAGCCGTTCTGGGGGGGGGTCTAAGGGCATTTCCCCTCCCTTTTGAAATTTTTTTGTTAATTTGTTGCTTAGATGCAAAATGGTGTAATCTTTGGAGCTGATCATAGGGCAGAAAAATGTCCATAAGTTAGTGGATTCAGCAGTGGGGATCCTTCCTTTGTCACTACATAAAAGTGCCGTCCTGGGGGAGGGTCCCTTCTCTTTGAAAAATGTTTATTAATTTAGGCTGCTCAAATGCAAAATGGTGCTATCTTTAGTCAATTTTTGAGCTGATCATATGTGACAGGAAGAGGTCCATAATTTAGTAAATTCCAAGTCTTGGTTAGGTGAAAAAAGGAAGTTGTCTAACAGAATAATACGTTGTCAGCAAACCTCCTGAAGCCCCCCCCCCCCCCCCCTTTGGCTACTTTACGGTCTTCTTTAGGGGGAAATTTTTACCAAAAATACTTGCGTGGAGTAAACAGAAACATTCTTGGACTATTACGAAAATTTTCCTTTCCTTCATTGTGTACTGTAAAATGGCATCTAAGGCTGGCAGATACCTGTAAAGGTCTGATGGAAACTCTGGATCAATTATATAAAATGGGGGCAATGACATAAAACTTATTACCTGACATCCAAATGATAATATATGGTATGACGCCAAGCACTTTACATCTGTCGTATTTTTACTGATTTTGAACTAAAATCTAGACGAACAGCTTCCACCAATAAGGAATGGGCAGAAGGTAGAGAATGGGTGCAGGAAGACGATATTAGAACTCCCTGATAGGTATAGCAAAAGGGGTGAAGTACTAACAAGCGCATTTCAGAATGCCTTTCGTCGTAAGTGTATTAACAATCACCATCTATATATACCGATAATGGCTGCGCACAGAGCGCTGGGTTAATTTTTTTTTTAAAAAATGTATAACGGGCAAATACGTACTTTCATCCTTCCACATCAGGCTGCAAATTAGATTTAATATATTGATGCGAGACACCTAAAGATGTTTGGAGTTGTAAAGTTGTTTTTCGGAAAGTGTTGTCAGAGTAGTTTCATATATAATTACCTTCATAATGGTAATGAGATGGAGCGCAAACCGTAACCCATGCTCACGAAGCGCGCCGAAATCTTTCATTAAATAAGACGGCAAAGGACAGTTTTGATTCAATTTGACGTGAGGAAAATAACGTTTGGCTTCATTCTCATTTAATCTAGATGAAAAATACATACAAAGTTGGGACAGGCTCAGTCGGAAAATGTGCAAGACGCAGATAGCAGACGGATCTTTAAAACTTTTCTTCTAATCCCTGCTGCTTTTTAGTAGTGTAATTAGCGTGTCTAGCTAATGCGTCCACCCTGAAACCATTTTTGAAACAAATTACCTATACGCACTGGACTCATCCAATGTACGTCACCGTGTATCTAAAGTTACAAAGATCAGCGATGTTCATGTCTTTAGATGAGTACTTTTAGCTGCAAATATGTTAAAGGAAGGTTTAAGCAAAATATCATTCTAGATAAGTTAATGCGGAACTATATCTATGCAATCGGTAAAGTTTCCATTCAGTTCTGACATGTCGCCTAGTTCTGGAGACATCAGAAAAAGAAGTTACTACATTTGTGACCTAAAATGAGCCTGAAGCAAGCAGGGGTTATACCCTCTCCTCATATTGATGAGCAATGCTCTTTTTCTTTGGTTTTCAATCTGTTGTTTTGACCTTGAAGTTAACAGAGATATGAGCCTCCCATGGGCTGTTTGAAGTTTGAAAAATTCCTATACCTCTCATGTATTTACATTCTGCTAACATGAGATTATAAAGGAGGAGAAAGGTTACAGAGTTTAACGAAAAACAAAAAAGAGCTCATATAGTGAGACTTTGATGTCACATGGGCTTGCTTCATGTTCACTGGGGGTTGATAATGTAACAACATCATCGTTAAATATCTCGAGAACCACACATTAGTTTTCAAATGCATATTTCACCAGAATGCTTGAATTAAGTACTCCTCTAACATATTAAAAAAAAATTTCAAGCCTACACCTAAAGTGTACCCTCTTTTAACATTACGGAAAAGTACATTCACCTCCTTGGTTTTGCAGCTTTCTGTCTTGTAAAGAGTTGAACTTTTATGAAATTTAAAAGTACTTGTTTCGTCTCTTTTTTTTTCTGGAGCTGATGTATTCTTAATCTTTGTCTCGTAAAGAGGGGAAACTTATGAAATTAAAAGTACTTGTTTCGTCTCTTTTTTGCTGGAGCTGATGTATTCTTAATCTTTGTCAAAATATTATCGACAACTAAAACTTTCCCAGTTAAATGCCGGTACTACTCATGATTTAGCACTTACAAGCAATGGACTAAGAACAGGGGAAGGAGGAAGGAGGCACGTCCCCTCCCTTACAAAGTTACGCACACCAGGTCTTTCCACAAAGTTTCCTGGATGCAAATTGTTACGTTCCGATGTGTTGAGATGCCTGAGCGGACACCTGTATTCTTCCCAGCAATATTAGAGAGCATGCTGAAACAACAAAAAAATTAAGGCTCGCGTGGCGGGCTCTTCAGATACATTGGTCTTCTCTTCTTTTATAGCTTAATAGACTAAAAACCTCCCTCTCACTGAGCCAATAACGTGCACATATATTGATGACGATGACGATGACGATGACGATGACGATGACGATGACGATGACGATGACGATGATGATAACATATATTCACCGAACAGGGTACTGAAGGCGCAAAGAAAAAGAAAGTGAAGAAGTGAAATGCAATTTAACCAGTTCAAGGAAGGCTTGTCTCATGAGATGGGTTTTAAGAATTCTTTTGAAAACCAAGATAATGTTACAGGATTTAAATTTCGGAGGGAGTGCGTTCAAACGTTTTCAATACTTTCAACTCAAAGTGAATTTGATGCCAACGCAAATAACAAGAAAACTTCACTTTAATTGATAACTTTTGTTCTTCTTTACACTTTACCAGCAATATTTCTTCCATAACCTCATGAGTTTAGAGTGAGAATGAGAAATATTCAAGTGCTATCATTTTTACATTTCCAGTACTTACATTTTATTATTTTTACCATTTTTACATTTCCAGGGGGCCCGCAACGTGTATTGCTACAAACTTTTTAGGGGTGGCACCCGAGGGAGAAAAATGGGATATCGCCGAGATCAAAAGAAACCGAGAAAATACGTGAAATAATGTTCAATAGCACTGAAACAAAAACAAATGTTGAAATTATCTGGTCGATATTTTATTAGGATTTTTTTAAATTTTGTCATGATGCCACATTGGGCAAGAAAAGAGTTATCTCCGACAGTGGTCACTTACCCCGAGGGTACTGTTTTGCTCTGAAGGATGACAGGCTCTTCAATTCAATTCCAGAAGTCACCGCGCTTCATAAACTGTAGAGTTCCTTTGTTTATCTTTCTAGAGTAGTTTTATTATTCAGCTTAATAGTAAACCTCCTTACGAAGTGGCATACCAAAACATGCAAGAAGCACAAACACAGTTTTCTACAGGTGGGGCATTTCAATCAATCGCAGAGTTGATTTCCAGTGTTTGTCAAACGGTGGCTTGTAGTAAAAGACTTGAAAAATACATGTTTTAAGGACAAACGGATGGATCCTTGACTATACATGCTATCCCAGGGGTTACGCCAGGTGGAGTAAGTGGGCAACCCCCCCCCCCCCCGTCGGAGAATGTTTCCAATATACTTCGAGATCCTTAAAAGCTTAGTAGGTAAGATGGTGTAAGATAATCAAACCCTAACAGCATCTGTCGCCTCCTCATTAAGCTGTTTTTGTGAGCAAGGAGGAAGGAATCACTGATCAAAAAGAAACAAAACCTGCTTACACTCTTGAATGGCTGAAAATTTTTAGGCACGCGCAACTAGTTGTCCAAATTATCTTTCTCGTACAAAGGGTTCATCTTTTCAAAAAAGAAAGTTTATCTTTATCAGAAAAGAGTAGTAAGACATTGGAGTATAAAAACAGCCCGAGGGAGCAATTTCAAGTTTGCTGGTCACTTGAGACCCCTAAGTCGATACATTTATCTTCCTTCCTTCCTTCCTTCCTTCCTTCCTTCCTTCCTTCCTTCGTCTATGATGGTATTTTTATCCTCCGTTTTTTTTACTCACCTAGTTTCTTTAAGAAGAAAAACGTAATCATAGCTTAAATAAATTAGTTGATATTTGTAATATTTATATCATCCCATTCGTCATTGTTATTTTCGTTTCAGGTATTTGGACAACAACAGAATCTCGGTGATAATGCCAAACACCCTTCCGCCAAACGTTACATACTTGTAAGTAGAGCTTTCTTTCTTTGAATTTCCCGTCAAACGTATTAGCTTGGGCCGCTGGGAAGTTGTTTTATTTGCATAAACACTCCAAAAAGATCTTAGGAAATGGAGATTTGGGGTGGCTAATACGTCCACCCTGAAACAACAACAACAAGAATGAAGATGATGATGATGGTGACGGTGGTGGTGGTGGTGGTGGTGGTGGTGGTGATGGTGATGGTGGTGGTGGTGATGGTGATGGTGATGTGATGTGATGGTGATGGTGATGGCGATGACGATGACGATCACCAAATCCATAACCATAACAATAACAGTAGTAATAGTAATAGCAGTAGCAGAAGCAATAGCAATAGTCATCATCATCATCACCATCATCGTCGTCGTCATCATCATCATCATCATCATCATCATCATCACCATCATCATCATAACATGCCAGGCTAAACACACTGCTTAATTGGGGCTGCAATTTCTGCGAGGTTTTGAAGGTGAATCGGCGTCTTTTTCAAAATGAAGGGTTTTGATCTTGTTTGTGGACCTTCAAACTACATTATGGCGGGTCGAGGGAAAAGGATAAGCCCCCTCTCTCCCAATTTTCAATATCAACTCGTTCGAAATCTTCGAAGGCCACACCCACCTTAAGGCACTACACACAGAATCCCGAGAGCTAGTTCCACGAAGAAACTGAAGTGAGTTTGACGAAACTGTGAATTGGAGATCCGCCATAGACTCCTTTCAAAAAACTGTCGAACGCTCTATGAAGGAACTTCAGAAATCTGTTGCGAAGCTAGAGAAGGACCTAAGTAAAGCAGTTTCAGAGCAGAAGAATTGACCACCTAGAGAGAGTTGTGGAGGAAAAGAGCCAACTAGGTGATCAGCTTACTGAGAGAGTCACGGCATTAGAAAACGCTCTCGACAGGTGAAAACCATGGATACAAACAAACTGGAGAGGTTTTCACGTAGAAAGTATTTCTGAATTTTTGGAATACCAGTTACGGAGAATGAAAATTGTGAAGATTTGGTAAAGGAGAAGGTGTTCCCATTATTTAAGGACGCACCTGACTTACATATGAGAGGTTTCACAGAGATGGCAGAGCCCCATCCGGAAGACACCCCCCCCCCCCCATATTCTTGTTCGCTGTTTGTCATATAAGGCGAAATCCTTTATCATGAGGTACAGACGATCAGCCTTACAGGGTCGATCTCTTTTTCACTGTGGGCGATTAAACAGATTGGACCTAGCAGAGAAGAAGAAATGGTCGTCCAAAGTGAAGGCTCTTTTTGAAAGAGGGGTAAAGCTTACTTTTAGTGGAGGAAAGTGGAGAGTTGTTACCGGGAAACCCTTCGAATTTTAGCCGAGAGGTTCTCGTCAATGTAATCTGGAATAACTTTCGTCATCACCATTGAACACTACCTACTTTGGTGAAAATTTTCTTTTCCTGTTTTAATGAAACATTAGATTTGCATTTTGTTCCCATATCCCCCACCTCCATGCTGACGGCTCTCGTCTTTTTTTGGTCATTGGACCTGGTTGACTATTTACTACATAGGCCAATTATTTCCTAGCAGTGCCGAAGAAATGTTGTCAGCGGTGAACTGGTCAACGTGATTCCTTTTCCTTTTCCTACTTATTTTTTTTCAGTCTCGTAAGTTATATATAGTTTTGATATACATTGTTCATTTTCATTCTTCCCTCATCGGAGATCATCGTTTCGAAAAGTGTGTTACTGTCTGTATTGGTAAAATTGAACCTATTGCTTTAACAGGTTCATTGTTGTTATCAGCGTGCTCTTTTTAGCAATAAGAGTATTAGGGCTTGTTTGCCCTCTTCAATTTTGACATGGGATCGTATTCATTTGTTACTTTTAATGTGAGAGGTATTCGTGATATCAAAAAACGACATAAACTATATTTTTCTTTCCTAAATGCTCACAAGTACGATTTCATTTTTTTTTTTTTTTTGCAAGAGACGCATTCCATTCCTTCCGACAGTTCAATTTGGGCTAGTGAATGGGGAGGGAAAGTTTATTTATCTCATGGTTCCAATTGTAGCAAAGGTGTTGCAATATTGATTAATCCAGTTATAACTGTGACAATCATAAACGCAATAATCGACATAGAAGGCCGCTTCGTTATATTGAATGTTAATACGGTATTTCGGAATGAACGCAAGTAGCGAAGGTCAAATGTCAAATGAGGGAAATCGACAGGAACGGACGAACTTTTTCCACCACCACTGTGGAGCCAGAGGTTTTACACAGCAAATGAAAGCCGCTACGCAGACACTTAGCTGATGGCGGGATATGTAAACATACAAAATACATGTAAGTAGACCATCGATTCGCATACTGTATGTACTGTACATTGTATGATTGTAGTGCACAACATTGGGCAACTCGTAAGTTAAGCCCCGCCGGTACTCAGGATGGTTACGTTATCGATGCAGTTAACGAATATTGTCATTCCGCTCGGCTTAATTACAAGTTACAACATTTAGGCTATTGATATTTATGGAAGTTGATTTATCTATAGATTTAATTCGATTATGGCGTGTCGATGGCCTGAAGTACTTTTTGAGTAATCGAGGACTTAAAACTAGTCTCTTTTCGAAAGGGCTAACTTAGCTTGTCGCACTAACTTAGTGTTTACGACACTGAAAATGCCCGAACTTTATAACTCTAACGTTAGCCCTAGCGTTAACCTTACAATACATATCCATTTAGAATGGAAGAAATGTGTGTGATATTGATTACTCAAAAAAAAAAATTGTGACGAAAATATTCTACGATTTACCTTCACTAAGCATGTAGGCTATCCTTGACAAAGTTCGTTCGCAACCCCCGCCCACACCGTCTGCAGTTATTATAATACAACCCATCGCGATCTCATTCACTATTACTGCGAGTCACTGTTCTTGCACATGCATATCTACCGTCTAGTCTGTGCATACGTACCCTGCGCTGAATGACCGACGTACGTGCGAGTAAGAGTACATACGCCATGGTAACTATGCAGAAGAACTTCCACATATGTCTGCTAACAATTCAAAGCATTAAAAGAAATTTCCTGAAATGGGCAATAAGTTCGATTCATTTTGGAAAATTATTCAATTTTTAAGCTTTTTCAAAAAGGTTTTATGTTACTAAAAATTCCTTAAACCTTTCAAAGCATTTTTAAAGCTACCGGAATCCAGTGAGTTTCTTTTTAACGAAAAGGAGATTTCCATGAAGGCAGAACTTTTAAACACCTCTGAAATGATGACAGTCCCCCATTTGACCTTATTTAAAAGGTCACTACGCCTGCTCTGTAGGTGATTCCGAAATACCGTATTGTAATGATACACTATTTGAGCTTATTAATATTTACGGCAACAATGTGGATAACGTTTCCCTTTTCGTTAAGCTGGAAAGTTATATCAGTAAGCACGGATG
Organism: Holothuria leucospilota; assembly: GCA_029531755.1. Lineage (NCBI taxonomy): Eukaryota > Metazoa > Echinodermata > Holothuroidea > Aspidochirotida > Holothuriidae > Holothuria > Holothuria leucospilota. The sequence goes on along the minus strand of CM055964.1, from coordinate 21,236,105 downwards.
CGATTCTATTGTTTGGGGAGGGGACTTTAATTTTTTAATGAACCTAAACCTAGACAAGGTTCACCCTAAAAACAAGAGAGTGAAATTCACACCAAAAAGAGTGTACTGAGGGACCACTTCTAAGTAAGAGTGAATATCACCCAGAATGGAGTGAAATTTCACTACAAATAGAGCAATATTTTATTCCATGTGTTTGAAGTATCGCTCCATTTGGAGTGAGTTTTCACTCCACTACGGGTGAAATTCACTCTTACTTAGGAGTGGTCCCTCAGCACACTCTTTTTGGAGTTAATTTCATTCTTTTGTTTTAAGAGTGTTGGGGGGTAATGCTCAAACTAATTTTAAGGCAAGAAACAGAGTTTTATGTATGATGGAAACTTATGATTTGATTGATACTTGGCGTGAAAGAAATCCTTGTATAAATCAGTATACGTGGCATTCAAACATTGATACGTCTATCCACTGTAAGCTAGACTATTTCATTTTGTGAAAGCATCTTAGAAATGCCGTTACAGATATGTCCTTTTTTGCCCCTCTTTGGCGCTGTTCATTGTTTTGTAATCATGGAACTAATGATTGGTAATGTTCGAGGTAAAGGTATTTGGAAACTTAACATTACTTTATTGGAAGACCCAATTTACGTTAGTTCAGTGAAAGAAGCTATTAAGGAGGAAATCACAACCCATCATTATTACAACCCCACGTTGCTCTGGGAATCTTGTAAATTGATCATAAGATCTGTCTCAATAACTTATTCTAAAATTGCGGCAAACATCGGCTCTCTGATGAAAAGAATTTAATTGAAAAGATCTCTTTACATGAACAACAGTATGCTCTAGGCCCGCCTGCTGATTTAAAAAATCAGCTCGAGGAATCAAGAGCTAAACTAGACTCTATTAATGACTATAAATTAAAGGACATTGTTATCCGATCTAGGGCACGGTGGTCTGAAAACGGGGAGAAAAGTACAAAATATTTTCTAAATTTGGAAAAAAGGAATAAAGCTTCCGATAGTATTAAAAAATTAATTTTAGATAATGATAAAGTGATAAGCAACCCTGACGACATTTGGAAAACAGCACAAGACTTCTATAAGGAACGTAACACTAAAGATTTGGACGTTAAATCAAATACATTTTTGACTAGTCCTAGCTTTCTGCATACAAAACTTTCCGATGATCAATCAAAGAATTGTGAGGGACTTCTTTCACTTAATGAATGTTCAAATGCTTTATTTGCAATGCCTTTGAATACGTCTCCGGGGATTCCGTCGAAACCGAATCCCTACTGAATTATGTAGTGTTTTGGGAAGACGTGGGTCAGTTGGTTGTGAATTTTTTTAACTATTAATTTCAAAAGAGTTTCATTTCATATGAGCAAGGTAGAGCGTGTTTAGCCATTATCCCCAAAGGAAACAAAGATCATCGCTATTTAAAAAACTGGAGACCGATCGCTCTGCTGAATACAGACTATATGAAGTTGCTGCTAAGTGCTTAGCTTTATGCATGAAACAAGTTCTTCCTGACCTTAATAGCCCGGAGCAAACCGGATATCTTAAGGGACGTTTTATCGGTGAAAACATCAGATTAGTCTTAGACCTTATTAATTACTGCGATGAAAATGATATTCCTGGTGTGCTTATTTTTCTTGATTACGAAAAAAGCGTTTGACCCGTCTTGATTGGGAATATATTCAAAACACCCTCTCTTACTTAAACTTTGGCAAGCATTTTAGATTGTGGATCAGAACGCTCTATGGTAATGTTTCATCTTGTATTGTTAATAATGGTTTTCTTTCTGATTATTTCAATGTCTCCAGAGGTGTTCCTCAAGGATGCCCTCTTAGCCCATATTTATTTATCACTGAAATTTTCAGTGCTTTGGTTAAGTCGAATGTTAACATTGAAGGTTTTGCTATTGCAAATTCTGTTTTGAAAAATCTCGACTTATGCCAATGATACTGTAGTGATAACCAATGGCTCCTTGAACGATATTTCGGACACGGTGAAATTACTTGATAAGTTTTGCAAAGTCTCGGGTCTAAAGGTAAATTTGGACAAATCTTGTCTTTTCCCGCTCGGACCATTATTTTCGACCCTACCCCGTTATTTGATAACATTAGATTTTGTCATAGGCGACGAACCTGTCAATCATTTAGGCATTTGTTTTACTCATCATCAAGAGGATTTCTTAAAGTTAAATTATGTCCCAAGACACTCTCGCATCGAAAGTATTATTAATCTCTGGAGTTACAGAGATCTAACTCTCATCGGTAAAATTGCTCTCATTAAAACATTTCTTATTTCACAACTTGTTTATCTATTCTCTGTTCTACCGAATCCAAGTATTCAGTTTAAGGATGTTGAAAGTCTTCTCTATAGTTTTATTTGGTGTAAAAAGCCCGACAAAGTAAAACGAAATGTTTTAATAAATGCTCAATGTAAGGGAGGTCTTAATATGATCAATGTTAGGGCACTTGCAACAAGTTTGGAGTGTAAATGGGTCAAACTTTACCTTGATGACAATAAAAGATTATGGAAAACTTTGGACTGAAAAAATATGGTAATGCATTTTTATTTAAATGCAACTTTTGTAAAAATGACATAAATATCTCCAATAATTTTATACGTGATGTTTGTTATGCCTGGTCATATTTTAATTTTAGAACCCCAGATGTTTCTGATTACGGTAATCAGTATATTCTAAATAAATCGTTTATAAAAATTGGTAACAAGCTATTCTGTTCAGATTTTCTTAAAGAAAATGGTGCCTACCGAGTGCGTGATTTTTTCACAGCAGTGGAAATGCTATTGAATACAACCTATTTTGTGCTAAGTTCGATTTAAATTACTTCCCTGGCTTTCACTATTTATTTTGGTATTTTGTCGGCAATTCCAAGATCCTGGAAAGAAGGCGTTCTTCTAGCTCTCAGCCCTAATGGTAATAAGCAACGCCTCATAAAGGTGTCCATGTCACCTAACGTAACAAAATATAATTACAAGTATTTAATTGAAAAAAGCAGATAACCAAAAGCAATCCAGATATGGCACGAAATTGATAACAAAGTAAATGACTGGACAGCATTTTCACCCTTCCTTTTTTGGGTGTGCGTAATACAAAAATCCACTACTTTCAATACCGTTTCCTACATTGAATACTTGGTACAAATATATATATATATATATATATATATATATATATATATATATATATATATATATATATATATATATATCAATTATCAAGGTAAAAGATTGTTCTTTATGTACCTTCTGCCGTAATGATAATGAAACGTTAAGGCATTTATTTTGCGATTGCAATTTTGTTAAAACATTCTGGGTACAAAGCTATAACCTTTGCGTAAAGAGCAACTTTGACTTAAATTATGATTACGTTAAGTTTGGTCTCTTTGATGATGCTAAACACCCAATCAATTTTTTTCAGTCTACATGCAAAGTATTACATCTTTTGCTGCAAATTAAATGGTTAGACACCAGATGCCATAGCTTTCTCCTACAAACTTAAATATTATCTACAGGAATATTACATTCTTAAAAAGCAAACAATGAATGCCGTCGTTTGTTTCTAAAAAATGTGTTTAAGGAATGGTTGAGCTATTTTAATTCAACTACCTTCTCTTGGTACCGACATATCTCTGATTTTGAAACTTTGTTTTGACATCTCAACTAATAATGTGTATTTTATAAATGCATGTAAGGCCATAAAACGTATGAGAGTACATTACTACTATGTACTATTAGTAAGGGAAATAAAACGTAAATTTAATCATATCAATGTATACAAATAATGTTAAAGGTACGAATGCTTTTATTATCTACCAATGCTTTTGTCAACTATGACAAAAACTACGTTCAATGTTACCAATAAAATTGTGTTCGAGGGTTAATGACAAGTTTACTGCTATCAACGAACAATAAATTTGTGTTATGATTGGAATGATCAGTGCTTTGTCTGTAGAAATTTACAAGAGCACGTGATTGTTGGGTGTTAATAACGCAAACCTGAGTTTGAACTAAAGTGTTCTCTGGGCTGTAAATAATTGTTAGCCAGGCTAAAAGTTTTCGAAAAATTTTCGTTATCTATGAGCATTGTTTCGTCGAATTAAAGAAGATTCATCTTTCCTTTTTTTTTTCAATCACTGTATTTATCCTTTCCTTTTTTTTCAATCACTGTATTTATCAATGCATGTGAAGGAGATACCAAAAGTACTAATGTTTATCAATTTATCTGGTAATTGACAGTTCAATGTATATAATCATGAAGAATACGATTCAATTTATAAAACCTTAGAAAATACTGTTTAATGTACATAATCATGAAAATTACAGTTCAATGTATATAACTATGAAAAAGTTCAGTTCAATGTATATTATTATGAAAAACGAAAGTTCAATGTATATAACCATGCAACATGAAAGTTTCATGTATTTTGACTATGAAAAATGGAAGTTCAATGTATATAACCATGAAAAATGAAAATTCAATAAACGAGACAAAAAGAAACCAAACCAAGGAAAGTTTGTCTCATGAGATGGGTTTTAAGAAGTCTTTTGGAAACCGAGATACTATTACAGGATTTAATTTCCGGAGGGAGTGCGTTCCAACGTTTTCAATACTTTCAACTCAGAGTGAATTTGATGCCAACGCAACTAACAACGAAGCTTTACGTTAATCGACATTTTTGTTCTTATCTACATTTTACAACCAATGTTTTTCCATAACCTCATGAGTTTAGAGTGAGAATGACAGATATTCGAGCGCTATCATTTTTACATTTCCAGAACTTAAGTGTTATCATTTTTATCATTTTTGTCATTTCCAGGGGGCCTGTAACAACAGCAGCTCGCCATAGGGACACGGGGGGCATTTGCTCCCCCCCCCCAAATGTTTGCAAAACATGGTCTTCAATCTTCAAAAAATTAATAAATAAATAAAACATGTAATTCGAGATGGGTTAGGCCCTCTCTTTTCCTTGAGTGGGTTTAAAATTAAAGAAGTTAATAATTTTCCAATGCAATGCAATGCAAAACGACATTTGTTCGGTTCACTTTGTGCACGTTTTCTTAGTTGTTTGTTTGCTACTATATACACTTCAGACATCACAAATGGTCCTGCCACTAGTGCGAGCTAAGGAAATTAAAACAAATGATATTTGTAATCTGACTAGCTTAGGCATCATGATGATACTTACAGAGTGTAACGGTAATGGTGGAGTTAAATACCCATAATTTTGCAGACACTTCAGAGCTTTTGGGGTCATTAGATACACAACCCATTAGCGTGTTGATTATCATCCACGACTAAAAGCAGTTTTGCTCGGGTGTCACTTGGCCAGCCTTAGCATAGGTATCTGTCTACAAAAAGTTGTAACGGGCATGTAGTCTAAACGTAGTGTGTTTCCCATTAAAGGAGAGGTTTCCCTTCCCTTGTCCAAACTGACAGCGCCGCACAGTGGGCCAGGACGAATCCAAAGTGCGCCAAAATTCACATTTGGTGAATGTGTTTTTTCCAACTTTTCAAATGTTTTTCGTGAAGCTAACATTCCGACGAATAGTTTTTGACATGATTTTCTTTCAAATAATTTTAATATGGATAAATGACTTTTGTAAACAGCAGGAAAGCGCGTTTTTTAAACTAAAACGCCGAAAATGGCCATATTTGCTTAAATTTAGATTTAGCATATTTTAGAGAAAAGAATATGGCTAAAAATACATATGCTTTTTGTAAATTAACTATTTTAACATAATATTGGGTTGGAAACATAAAAGTAAAATACCAACTATGGCTAATCTCTGTTAAAACTAGTAAAACTATATAACGGCACCTGTATCAAGACGGAAAATCTTTGAAGTCCTGCAGTCTGCTGATGTAATCGCTGAGATTCAACTGGCAAAAGAAAAGTCTATGACTTTTTTATATGAGTAATATGGTGTTGTTGAATCTGATGTACCAGAACACATTGATCAACTGACATCAAAGAGTGTACAAGATTTCCTATACAGATTAAGAGAGAGATGGTCTAAAAGTAACCGTACGCTAGAAAAGTTTCTGAACAAAAACAGGGACTGGCTTGACAGCAATTTATTAAACCGCGATGAAGTCAACAGTCACTTCTCGAAGGTTATGGACGAAGATATTCTCAGCAGTACCAGATACATCGCAGCCCTCGAACGCAGGAGGTCCTTCAGAGGATTGGAAATCGCTTTCAAATAGATCACGGCTGACCTGTTAGGCCAAAAGAAGTCACCTGAACTTCTTTATGCTGCATCACAAGGATTTTACAAGGAAAACCCTGACCTTAAGTATGTTCTCAAGTTTGCTGTGATGTCACCTTCTCGGCCTGCTAGGATGAGGAAGCTAATTTCTCAGCCAAGCAAACAACAAGAGCCTTTCACAAGCGACAAGGCATGGTCACTTCTTGTGGAAACAGATATGACCAAACGGTCATATCAAACTATTAGGACCTCTGCAAAACGAAAACGTGCAAACATCTATCCACCATATAATGACGTTAGTAACCAGTAACTGAACTGAACCATGTAATGACAATGCTAGTGACAGATTGAAATATAAAAATTAATGTTAACTATCTGTGTGTTATTTAATATGATCAAAGTCTCATGTTGGCCACAAATTTAGTTTCGTGTCTTAACCTTCCTCATCTTTTGAACTGCATCAGCTTTAGTTGTGTTTAATTTTACTATTTATAAATTCCTGGTAACAAATTTGAGTTTCATAGGCGATAGTAATTTTTAACAGACAGGTTGAATGAGTAGGATATAACGATCGACTCTTTGCAAGTAGTTTGATGACGTCATGGAATTTTTTTTTAATACTTTCATACAATTCTCGTGGTCGAGGAACCCTTTACAGTTTTCACAACTGAATATTTTACTTCACCAAATAAAAAACAGTATTTGGAGGACACCATAGAAAGTTGAAAATACTTTTGTTCAATGCTATGGGTCGGTAAACCCCTTATATGTTTCAGCTATCGATCTGATATGATTCTACCTATGTTTTTCAATAAATATTTGACTCCATCAATCAGAAAACAGTATTTTGATGACGTCATAGAAAGTTTAAAATACGTTTTTCAATTCTATGGGTTGGTGAACCCCTTATGCGTTTGAATTGTCAATCTGATGTGCATCTACCAGTGTTTTTCAATAAATATTTGACCTCACTAATCAGAAAACAGTATTTTGATGACGTCATAGAAAGTTGCAAATACTTTTATTCAATTCTGTGGGTCCACAAACCCCTTATGGGCTTGAATTATGAATCTGATATGTAACTAAATGTGTTTTTCAACGAATATTTGATTTCACCAATCAGAAAGCAGAATTTGATGACGTCATAGAGGTTTGAAAATGTTTCTATTGAATTCTACGGGTCCACAAACCCCTTCAACGATGGAATAGCTATGTTGTCTTGCTTCTGCAGCGACTTTTTAGTTCTGGCGCACTTTCAGCTCTTCCTGGCCCACTGTGCGCCGTCGGCCCACGAGCGGTCTTATGACTGTCAAATGGCATGTTACAAGCAAAAGGTTGTTCACCTCTGTGCTAAAGTATATCGTTTCAGTTGATTTAAAATAAACACACCAAACAGTCAATCTAAGTTCAGCGTAGTGAGACTTTTGACTAGTGGCGTAGCTATTTGTATATAGGATGAGATGTCGTTCTGATTTCGTTTCGGAGAGGTACTGAGATCCAAAAAAGTGCAATCATTTCATCGATTTCAAGTGTCTTCATGCTCAAAATTTTCGTTAGTTTAAGAAAACAATCTAGAAAACCAACATTTTATGGTTTCTTGGCAAAGCTAAAACATATTGTGACACAATGAAAGAAACAACAAAATATTTAAAGGTGGAGTTCATTTTATACAAATGGATCAAGCCGCTTTGCCCATTTCACCTGCCTCTTTCTCCGCCCCATTGACTAGCGATCGGCTGTTATGCTTGTATTTATTTTTAAAGTAGTCAGTTCATGACTGACTGCCTGAAATGGTCTTTGAAGAGCTTTTGAAAACTACATGGGACATCTCTGTAAATACATAACACTACCCATACTCCTATTGTACTATCGGGAGCTGAAAATTAATATTGCCGGGGAGTCTACCGAACCTCCCTGAATACGGACTTGAGTTCTTCCTCGTCTCAGTTCCCTCATTCTTCCTCATCTAACTTACAACCTTGTTACTTGGGGAAATACTCATATTACTTCGCTAAGCAACTTGCACAAGCTTCAAAAGCGAGCAGTTAGGAATATATGTAACTTGTCGTATCGGGCCCACACAACAGCAGTTTTTAAGGAGCTACATATTCTCTCAATCTATGACCTTTATACTTACCAGTTAGGCATATTTATGTATCGCTACTATCACGGTCTCCTTCCAAATGTTTTTGCAACTTATTTCAACTTTAATTCTGACTTTCATTCCTATTATACTCGTGCAAGAAATCAGTTGCATCCCCCTTTGTCTAGAACCCGTGTTAAGCAATCCCATGTTCGTTGTGCAGGTGATAAATTATGGAATTCCCTCCCTTTAATATGCAACTCCTTGACCTTAGCATCATTTAAAAGAAAACTTAAAAATTACTTGATTGATATGCTGCCATAATACATCTATTGCCATAGACAAGTTTATATACTTAACCCTCTTTTGCACCCGCTTGTCGTTTTATATTTTGCTATGTTTGTTTTCTGTGATGTTTCATTACTTAAGGGCAAGGGCCAGATTTGAAAAGATTACTTTTTCTGGTCCTTTATCTTCTTTTGCTTAATTGTTATGCTAAGCTAATATTTCAAATGTCGTTGTTTTATGTTCTTTGTTAATTTAATGTGGCTTTTTGGCTTGTTCATCGTCATTTGGAAATTGTTCGTGTAATTTAAATCAATTGGAGATATAAATAAATAAATCAAATCAGGTCCCCCCCCCCCCAACAAACAAAATTTCTTAGAGCCGCCCATGGCCTGTAAAGTGTATTCCTACATACCTTTTAGGGGTGAAAATGTGATATCGTCGAGATTCAAAGGAACGGAAAAAATACGTGGTATAATGTTCATTAGCATTGTAAACACAATAAATGATGAGATGATCTGATCGATAGTTTATTAACATTTTTTTTTTAAATTTTGTCGTGCTGCCACATTGGGCAAGAAAAGAGTTATCTCCGACAATGGTCAGTAGCCCCGACGGTATAACTGTTTTGGTCTCAAGGACTGAAGGACGATAGACTCTTCAATTCGATCCCAACAGTCACCGTGCTTCATAAACCGTAGAGTTTCTTTGTTATCTTTCTAGGTTGCTTTTATTCAGCTTAAACGTAACCCTCCTTGCGATGTGGCATACCAAAACATACAAGAAGCACACACAGTTTTGTACAGGTGGGGCATTTCGATCAATCCCAGAGTTGCTCTCCAGCGTTGTCAAACGGTGGCTTGTAATAAAAGACTTGAAAAATACATGTTTTAAGGACAGACGGATGGATCCTTGACTATACATGCTGTCCCAGGGGTAACGCCAGGTGGGGTAAGTGGGCAATGATCCTTCCCCGTCAGAGAATGTTTCCCACAAACTCCGAGATCCTTAGAAGCTTAGCCGGTACGATAGTGTAAGATAATCAAACCCTAACAGCAATCTGTCGCCTCCTCATTAAGCTGTTTTTGTCAGCAAGGAGGACGGAATCACTGATCAAAAAGAAACAAAATCTGCTTACACTCTTGGCGGGCAGAAAATTTTTAGATACTCGCAATTAGCTGTCCTATTTATCTTTCTCCTACAAAGCGTTCATCTTTATCAAAAAAGAACGTTTATATTTATAAGAAAAGAGTAGTAAGACATTGGAGTATAAAACAGGGCAATTTTCAGTTTTGTTGGTCACTTAAGGCCCCTTAGTCGGTACATTGATCTTTCTTTCTTACTTCCTTCCTTGCTTCCTTCCTTGCTTGCTTACTTGCTTGCTTGCTTGCTTATTTACTTTGCCTGTGATGGTACTTTATTCCTCCGTTAAATTACAACGTTTCTTTCAGAAGAAAAAGCGTAATCATACTTAAAATAATTCTTTTTCGTAATATTTACACCAACCCACACGTCATTTTAATTATTGTTTCAGGTATTTGGCCAACAACAGAATCTCGGCGATAATGCCAAACACCATTCCGCCAAATGTTACATCCTTGTAAGTAGAGCTTTTTTTCTTTGACTTTTCCATCAAACGTATTTGTTTGGGAGTGCTTGGTTGTTGTTTTATTTGCGTGAATACTCTTAAAACATCTTAGGAAATGTCTGGAAATTTGGGGTGACTTATACGCCCACCCCGAAACAATTTCACGTTTTACAGGACAGAATTCATATTACTTTCACACCTGCCTTATCCTCACTGTACGTTACCGTATAGGCCTATTTGGAGCTATTAAGATAGGTAATATTCGAGGACGGTTTACTCTAACCCTTGCATTGAGATAATCTTTGCAAAAAGTGCGGGAAGAGAAATTCTGAACGAGGAAGGTCAAAGTAAAGAAAAGAGGAAAGGATAGGAAGATAAAGTTTAATGTTTGGCAATGTCAACTCGTCCTTAGTGCGCCCATTTCGTTTTGTCGGCTTAGGGAGCTGGTCGGCTACAACATCAAGGTTGATTTAGTCAGAGATGTCGCGCTCATGAAATAGGAGCTTCAGTACTTTCCCCGATGGGGACAGGGGAAGAAGGCCCAAAAACGTTTGGACACAGGAATGAAGCATTGAATACGCACTGAACAGACCAAAAATCCCACTGTCTTTTTTATAAATAGTTTAATTCGAACTAACGGCCGGTTGATTTTTTCGAGACACAGCGAGTTTGTTCGTGGTTGGGTGGTTGGATGATCATAGAGGTCCTATTGAGTTTTGCAATAATTAAACTCACTATATTCTACGGAAAGTTACAATGATATTATTAGGGCGTTAAGAGAAGTGCGCCGAAAATTACACTTTAACAGACATTTCAGTAAAGTTTGCCGCTATTTTACATAGAAACAAGAGGGCATTCCACGGAGGTGCACGTCTCATCGCCTGCACACATGTCATTTGTCATTCAATGTGATAACGGTCAAACATATTACAAGGGTTGCTTGTTTATTAAACTAACAACCTAAGACGGCAGGTTGACTCCACACGGAGCAAAAGTATCGGAGGTAGCCCTTGGAGAGGACTGTGTACTACGTTTACGTAGAACCTACTCTGTACCCCTAATGCTGAGTAAAACTAAGTATACGTAGCGTAGAGTCCTGTTCAAAGACTCGGGAGGAAGTGTTGATCACTGTTCAGTCATTTTGACAACAATCAGACAAATTAAAGCCTTACACAAACATTACTACCTGTTAATTCGGACCTTTGTTAAATGCAATATCACTCCTCAATATATTCCGTTTACCCGAAGAACATTATTTTTTCCCGCGGCTGTACAAACATAAACTTCACATGAACGCACAATAATTAACAGATTCGAAGTATACAGACCTATTTATCAGACATAGTTCTTAAATAATGTAACTATATTAAGCATATCAGCCCTGAAAGATCTATCTTTCCAAAACTGCCTCTGCAAAAGTGTTCTTATCTAGTACTGGCTTTTTGTAAAATTCAGCAAACGTTCTTTCAGACGACCAGCCAGCAGTTTTAAGGATCTCTTCCACTGGAAGGTTTTTTTCTAACAGCTGCCGAAACTGCGGCGGCTCTGGTACTGTGAGCACTATAATGGCTCACATTAATCCCTACTTTTTCAAGTATATCCTTAATCCAACGAGATAAAGTGTCCCTTGACACTGGTATGTGTGGTGGCACATAGCTTATAAGAAGCTGTGTCTCACTTCCTCTGAGTGTTGAAGTTATCTTAATATAATGTTCAAGCAAGTGAACAACATCCAGAGTTGGGTCTCCAGGGTATGTAGTTAATACTACTTTTATTGGCGTCGAACCTGGCTGTGATTGCTTAAGTTTGTTGGGCAAATTAAATATAGCTTTTCCTTGGTTGAGGTGAAGGTTGCTGATATCTAGTGACTGTAAAGTTTGTAACCTTTGTGCTGAAATAAGTGCAATCAGCATCAACAATTTCTGGGTAAGTTGTTTTAGCGTTAAACCCGATGTCGGGTACATTGACCGTAGAAAGTTTAATACTGTAGAAACGTCCCAAATAGATTCGTATTTCGGTTTGGGGGTTCTGAGCTCAAAAACACCTTTGAGGAATCTTCTAACTAATTGGTGTGTTCCAATGGTATATCTGTGATTAAAATCAAGCTATGCAGATAGGGCAGAGCGAGCACTGTTTATAGCACTGTAGCTCAGACCGGCTTGGTACAGAGTTGCTAAGAATCGGAGTACCTCATTTATAGATGGTTGAAATGGTTTAACCCTGGCCGAAGAGCAGAATTGGAACCACTTGCTCTGGTAACTGTAGTATTGTTTCTTGGTAGACTGCCGCCATGATGCCATAAGTATGGCGGATGTGTCCTCTGGAATGCTGCAGTTTCGCATTCTTTGCCTGAGACTAGGCATGCCAGCAACCTCATGTTCCGATGAAGCGGGTGGGATTGCTTCTGTTCCCCCCGGAACAGAGTGTTCCTTTTCCCCTTGGAAGATACCTTGGCGTATCTATGATCATGTTTAATAAGCGTCCATACCAGTGCTGGGTTGGCCAGGCTGGTAAAATGAGCACACCCCTGGCATGATCTTTCTTTATTTTCTGTAGTGTTCTGGGTATCAGGCTGAAAGGGGAAATGCATAAAAGTAATAGTTTTGCCAACTGATTGAAAATGCATCTATGGCAAAGGCTTCCGGGTCTGGTGTCCATGACACAAATTGATATATTTGCTTGTTCAAACGGGAAGCAAACAAATCCACTTCAAACTGTCCCCATAAAAGAGTTATTTTATGAAATAATTTGGGATTCAACATCCACTCTGTATTAGTCATAAATTTGCGTGACAAGTTGTCCGCCTTAACATTCCTTTTTCCCGACACGTGGGAACACGATACCCAAATATTCCTGGCAGAAGACCACTCCCAAATGAGTTTAGCTATTAAATTGCAATGGCGTGATTTTGAACCACCCATAGCTTTAATATAAGCCACAGCCGTTGAGCTGTCAGTTAATATTCTAATGTGTTTTTGTCGGCAATCTGCCATTAAGGCTTTGAGACAAAAGTAAATTGCTAACATTTCGAGCACATTAATGTGGTAGGCCTTCTCGATTTCAGACCACTTCCCTTGTGCCAGGTGAATATCCTCCCCAGTCCACTAAAGAGGCATCCGTTTCTAATATTATGTTCGGGTCAGATTCAAGGACGTAGTTATATGCAGTAGCAAGATTGTCTTGCCACCAATCTAGTTCTTTAAGGTCCGTTGCTGACACACAAATTTCCGAATCAAAATTTCCTTGATTTCTCTTTAAGGATTCAATTTTAATCATCTCCAGGTCTCTGTAATGAAGAGGCCCATATCGTACTCTAGGAAAGAGTGACACCAACATGCCAATAATATGTGCAAGGTCTCTTACCGTTTTCTTTTGCTTACCCTTAAACTTATGGATTTCAGAAAGGGTTGCAACAACTCTTTCAGGTTTAGGCCTGACAGTCAAACTTTGTGAATTTAGAACAAATCCGAGAAATGTTAAAGTGTGACTTGGTTCTAAAACAGATTTATCTGGGTGCACAATGAAACCTACTTTTTGGAACAGGTGCACTGCTTGACTAAGAGCATTGAGACAATCAGGTTTGGTACTGGCCTGAATGTAAATATCATCAATATAAGCAAGGCAAGAAATTCCTAATTTACGTAATTCTGACAACATACGTTTAAGTAGTTTTGTAAATATGCGAGGTGCTGACGCCAGTCCATTGGGTAAGCAAGTGTAGTGATAGACTTTTTCTTTGTATAGAAGTCTCAGAAATTTCCTACTACCCTGGCTTACAGGTACAGTGTAGTAAGCATCTTTGAGGTCAACAGATGCCATAAAGCAATTAGGCTCCATAAGCTTAATTACAGACTGCAAGGTATCCATTTTAAAATGGTAGTATTTAACACTCATTCAAATTCTTTAAATTCAAAATCATGCGAAAAGACCCCTCTGGCTTAGGTCTAAGAAATACAGAAGACATAAATTCGTTCTGAGAATGTGAAGTCTCTTCAAGAACGCCCTTTGAGAGAAGTTTATCAATTTCTTGTTGCAAAATTAGTTCTTCCCTGGTATTTAATGGAACATATTTAGACTTGGACCTACAAAATTTAATAGGTTTGTCCTCATCAAACTCAATATCATAGCCATTGACATGGTTTAAAATAAGAGGATCGCTGGTAATTTCTTGCCATTGCTTTTGAAAATATTTCAACCTGCCAGCTGTAAATTCTGGCACTGAGTTTAAGCAACAAGAACTCACCTCACCTGATTTGCTTAATTCTTGTTCTTGTTGGTGGTGTTTACTCCCTTTGGCAGCGATCTGTTGAAGAGCTGCCGACCTTGAAGGTTGCCTAAAAAAGGCTGGTAGCGCTGGGTTCGTCCACGACCAGTGTATCTACTCCGGCCAAAGCCCCGGCCTCTACCACGAGAGGGGACCATGCAACGCTTGCTAATCTTATTAGCATCACTTATATCCCGCAACTGCTGTGTAATGTCATCTCCAAACAAATTCTTTGAAATTGGGGTACTTTTGTCGCAGAGACTTTTGTTCTCTGCTTTCAGCTCTGGGCGCATTAAGTCTCGACGAAAAGTATTGAGATCTACATTAGCAGATCCAAGAAGCGCTAGGGCATCTGTTAATTTGGGTAGGAGGGTATCCTTATCCATACCAACTTTACTTACAACACAATCATCCAGCAGTGAAGTCAGAACCGACATGGCCTTAACATTTAATGTCTGAATTTTTTGCAACTTCATATCTTTTGTTCGGGTACCCGTTTGTAGATGGTCCCAAATTGGTTTGTTGCAATGAGTGGTTTCCAACAACTCTACATTTTCTGGCCTTGGGTATTTGTTACACTTTTCTATGATTTTTGCAGGCTTAAGTTTTGCCTTGCAAATATTTGACACGAGTGTCGCCACTTTATCTTGGACTTTAGGCCCATGCTCTGCAGCCAGATTAAGGTCTGATGTGATTTCATCAAAAACCTGTTCACCAACATGTACTGAAATAATTTCAGGCTGTTTGGTATTACAGCCCAACAAGCTGTCAATGTCCTTGTCTAAATCAAATTGTTCTGAATCCGGATTTTCTTCAAAAGGCCGAGAATCATGCGCAGCCTCCTGATTATCTGGAGTTGGTGAATCCTCATTAACAGCCGGAATAAATTTTTCCGATAATACTTTAATTTGTGCCTGCATTTGCAGAAGCATAGATTTGTAGTCAGTATGGGCTTTAGATGTGCCTTCTCCTGATGGAGATGACAATGTTGAAATGGCTTGGTTTTGCTGAGAGGCATTGGGAACCTCTTCTTTATAATCTAGGAGGTCCATTAGCCTGTCTGCTTGACTTGCTGCAGATAAGAACAATTTTAAACCAACAGCAGTTGTGTTTTAGGCTATTGCGATATTATAAAGTGGCAAAAGCACTTAAGAGAACGATTAATGAAGTTCTTCTTATAAAACCAAGCACAATTTCTAAGCAGTTTTAGGGGTACAACTGTCACTGCTAAAGGTTAATACATAGCCGATGTGAATGCACAATTTATTCACAATAATGAAAACTAATCTCTACCCAGCAAAATACTGGGAGTGATAATTGACTGACACTAAAAAGCAAAATACTTTTAGTGCGCCCTGAGTGCTTGCTATATGAATACCACATGCCTAGCAAAATACTGGCAGTATTGACGTTATAACAGAAAAGACCGTCTCCTAAGCCTTGGGCCTATGAAACAACCAAATAGGCCTAAGACTGGCCAACGTCAAGCAAGCTCAGGAAGATTCTACCAGGGAGGTGTTACCTTGTCAAGGTAACACCTCCCTGATTCTACACAGCACAGATCTGGAAATTATACTTACACAAGCGTTGCTCTCACTGGTCAGGACGAGAGTAGATCCATGTGCTTTACAACAGCACTAACTCTTTTCCAATTGTATGCTAGAAATGCTCGTTACGCAATTGCACACGAGCGGAACAAAGCAAGAGTAGGCATGAAAGGCACATCTTTATCCATGCATGTAGCAGCAGATCACACAATTAAGTATGTGCAGTGGTGTAGAATCTTAAGAGGGGTAATGCAAGTAAATACAACCAGCACACCCCGACTTGGCTTATTTGAAGAGACGTCTGCAAAATGCATCCGTTCTCTTCAAATCTCAAACAAGCACTGATCTTGGCTATCCAATCTTGCAATCTCATGGAATTCCGTAATGAATGGAATAGGCGAGGTATAATTTGCGGGGCGGTTATACTGGCTATCCAATCTTGCAATCTCATGGAATTCCGTAATGAATGGAATAGGCGAGGTATAATTTGCGGGGCGGTTATACGGGCCTTTGGGCCAAAGGTTGCGTTGCCAATGAAAACAAACAGGGCCGGATTTAGCTTTATGTGATAGACCTTATGCATATGATGTCACAGAGCAGCAAGTGCTCCCTCATTTAATGATTCGAATTTGAATTACCTAATTATGAACACGTGTAAAAGATGCTGTGACTACAGGATGATTAGAAATACCATTCGCTTAACGAGTTCTTTAATGGCGGTGTGGATTAGCGCTCGGCTTCTCACACAGACGACTTGGGTTCGAATCCCTTCTAAGACATATTCTTTTTTCTCAATTTTTTTTGTAATTGAATTGTTGGTGGGGTCAAAGGTCATGTTAGGTCAAGCAAAGGGGCATCAAAAAAATATAGACAAAAAGTATAAATTTGAGGGATGAACCTCAGTGTAACAAAGCACCCTTTTCGGCAAGAAATCACTAAACCTTTGGCCGTTCTGGTCGTACTTTAAAGTCCCAATACGACTTTGTATAAAGAAATACGTAAACCGCCAAAAACGGTGATAGCACGAGAGCTAGATAAATGAAGTTGGATACGGTTTAAGAGGTTCTAACATACTAAGAAGAACAGTCTTAGCTTCTTTCGGGAGTAATCTTTGTCCGAAATACAGATGTTGAATTCTGATTGCCAACTGAAATTCGAGTTCTCTCCTCGTAATGAGCCTATCAGTCAGGAGTATCAACCAATGAAAGTCTGTTTGTTTATGATTATTCATGAATAAACAACTATAGGTGCCATGCCTGCATGTTCAACTCTTGTGAAATGTACTCACGTAAACAGTGCAGAGCATTTGCTTGTATATTCGACGAATGGACTACACAAACAGCCTAGGACTATACTCAGGTTAGTGTAGGCTTAGAACTGAATTGTAGTTAGAAATAATTACCCACGCCAACAAAATTGCTGCACAACTAACATGAAAAAGGAGGAAAGCCTCACCTGAAATCTTAAGCAAGATAACGTTGCCTGGCACAGCGAGGTAAAATACAGGTAGGCTAAATGAATATGCACAGCCGCAGTCCGGGCGCCAATGTCGCGCAAATTTACTGCTTGTGTGTTACGGCCCTATAACTACATTTTTCGTGCATCTAGCATATCGTAGCCTTACATACGTCGTTGATTAGTGCACAATGAAAATACGGCAAGCGAGTGCGTATGCAGTAGATGTACACTGGCTGCATCGTGCTGGACAGTCGTCGACATGATGTGATCTCGAAGCAGCTGATTAATGAATATTCATAAGTGCCAGTGCACTATCTACAGAGGGAACAAATTGCATATTCTACAGTTGTTTAAATTACTGTTACTATTTTTTTATTGTTTTTATATCCTTTTAACTAGCTCTTTTCCGCTAAAAAGCGTTCACCTGGTTATATTTTTGTCTGAAGAACATGAAGCACCACCTGTTCTTTGCCACTGAATTTTTTTCAGGGAACTCGTATTGGGACTTTAACTTGGCTTGTTTTGTCCTTCTGTTGCGTGTTTTTGTCCACCCCCTCTCAGTTCTAGTTAGCATTCATTCAGCTCATAAGCCTATCCCCCTGAACTTGGCGCAGGGCCCACTTTTCACAAACGTATTAGTGATGTTAATTAGTAAAGTATTAAAGATTGCTCTAGCGTAAGTTTACGAATTGTCTTTATAGCTTTGAATTAACTCGAATAAGTTGACCTTTAATCACATTATCCTGCGTGAACCTTCAAAATGATGTTGTTAAATGATCCTAGGCTTTCCTTGCATATAGTTTAGTGGTAGAGGCTGTGACGTCACAATGGGGGTATAGATCTTATACATATGATGTCACAGAGCAGAAAGTTTTCCCTTGTTTGGAGGAAAAGCAGGTATCATTACAAGTTACACGAACAAAAATGCAGGGGTAGACTTACTCGCGTATACGATTGGTTCACAAATCAGTTCATACGTGCTTATGATAAAATTAATGTTGTTCTCTGTAACTTTATCTTTGGAATGGTAGAAACTTCAGCCCTAACGTTTCGTTGCTCACGAAACGCCAGACACAATTTGGAGGTATCGTCCACTGTCTATTTAGTTTACGAAGTTTTCGTAGTTTGACCTCTGATGACCTCATATGACCTTCGACGTCCAACAAACTCATGGGGTTCCCTCTCTTTTAAAGTAACGCATCTTTATACCAAGTATGAAAAAGATCCATCATCCCTGTATTAAAATATCGTGTTTTTGATGGTTTTCGGTTTTTTTACCTCTGATGACCTCAAATAATCTCTGACCTCCACTGAAAACAATAGGGTTTTTCCTTTCAATATGATAAAGTTATATACCAAGTAGGAAGGTTGTCCATCAGTCTGTGCTATCTTGGGATATCGTGTTTACAAGCACTTTTAAGAGTTTCGTATTTTCACCTCCGGTGACCTCAAATAACCTTTGACCTTCACCAAATCAATAGGGTTCATTTTTTTACTATAACGAATCCACAAGTCAAGTATGAAAAGTATCTATGCTTCCCGCCCAGAGATATCGTGTTTACAAGGTTTTCGGTTTTTGACCCCTGGTGACCTCATGACCTTTGATTTCCACTAAAAACAATAGGGATCTTTCTCTAACAATGATAAGTCTATATCCCTAGTATAAAATTTATCCATCATTGCTATCTTGAAATATCGGGTTTACAAGCCAAGCGTCACAAACACACATACATACATACATACACACATACACATACAATCTCCCGCGTGATTGCATTGATTCCTTTTGCTTTCAGCAAGGAATCAAAAACGATTTTCACACAATTTGACCTTTGACCTTGACTTCTGGGGGTCTGCGAGACACAATGTCCTACTTTGGAGTCTGAAGAGAAGAATCGGCCCAGCCCACTAGGAGGAGTTTTTGACACAAACTCTCGCTATTCCCTTCCATCACGTGACCTTTGACCTCGGTTGCCATGGCAACCACATAATATTATTGTGGTAGTACAAGACATTTTCATCATATGTGCAAAGTTTCATGTCAGTGGATTGAGTCCTTCTGGAAATGCAGTAAAAAGGGAAGTTCCACAAAATCTGACGTTTGACCTTGGGCCTTTGATTCTTACATCCGGTAGTAAGCGTGGCATAAGGGTTTTATCTAAGGTACCTTCTAACAAAGTTTGAAGATAATCAGCTCAATCGTTTAAGAGATATTCACAAAACACACAAACGGACAGGCTTTGACCCCTCCTGCCGTCATGGACTTCCGGTCCACCCCATCTTCGGTTAGACCGTGAGACTATAACTTGGGAACATAAACCGTTTCTATGGCAACGGTTGCTATTTTCGGCTGCCATTGTCGTACACTGTCCAACTGGCAAAGAGACTACAATATCTAATTTTCCTCACGGAGCGATGAGATAATTACTATTCATCTACAAAATAGCACTGAATGCGCACTAAACAGACCCGCAGTGTGCCCTTTCCTTCATTATATGCAGGACTCACGACCAGTCGATATTTTATTGTTGCATCAGGTTTGAGGGTTACGAGAATGCATAATCTTAGAAATTGAGCCAGGTTTTTTTCAGTAACATTATTCACGCCTGTCCTACGTGATAAATAATTGTACAAGCAGCGTAAATGATGGATGTACCCGAAGCGCCGCAAGCATAGCATTTTTGTAATGTTTCTGTTTCACTCCATTCTACATTAGAGAAGGAATCTACTCTGTTAAAATGTCCCCAATTTCCATTATTTGATAATCACTAATTTGAAAGTCGCAGTCTGCCAATTGCTTTACAAAAGCCAGGACTTACAACCTGCAGCAAAGCAGCAAAGTTTAAGGGTTGGGAGATGCATTTTGTCAGAGGTTGACCCCCCCCCCTTTTTTTTTTTTGCTGTAATTTAGGTCACACATGTCTACGTCATAAATAATCGCACAAGCAGAGTAAATGATGGATGCACGCTAAGTGCTCCGAAAAAAGCCTTTTTAGTAGCCTGCAGTAAATAATTCTGGAAAGCTATTCGTAGCACAGATGGGTAGATGCGATGCAATGATGAGTATCCCGTTTGGGGCAGGTCATCTCAACACTGAGTTGATCTCTTGCAATGTGTCAGATCCTCCTAGGTATCCCCAAAAGTTGTAA
This sequence comes from Holothuria leucospilota, assembly GCA_029531755.1. Classification (NCBI taxonomy): domain Eukaryota; kingdom Metazoa; phylum Echinodermata; class Holothuroidea; order Aspidochirotida; family Holothuriidae; genus Holothuria; species Holothuria leucospilota. Next base: position 21,215,496 of record CM055964.1, on the reverse strand, counting down.
AGCTGCTCACATCTGCAAGTCGAGATTTTTAACAAAACACTCAACTCGTTACATCAAGCTTGTATATACTTTGCAAAATATGCTTTGACATTCGTGCTATGACACTATACAGATATTAGTACTTGATTAGTCACATCAAGTTGGTGACAATGCGTGTATTGTATTCGATACCATTGTGAAGCAATTTACTGTCGGGGAAGCTATCCCCCCTTCCAGGCGGGCAAATGATGGCGCCACTTAGGTCAAACAATAGACTGAAAACAAAGGAAACAAAACATTGTCCCCACCAACTTATTCAGTGGATATACCGTGTCCGCGTTAATTTGTCTGGACCAAACGCTGCATTTCCAATTCCCCTGTATTGAACTTTGGGGCAGTTTGATCCGGCATTGTGCAAATGACTTGATATAAAAGACGAGAATTATTACTATTGGCGCTGTTAGGCGTGATTTCTCCGCTGAAGTATTAACACATTCAATCATGTGAAACATAATCTATACTCGTGACTGGTAAACTGTGGTCAGCAAAACGGACTGAGTACATTATAGTACACTTTTCATCGTACTGTGAGACGTATGAGCTTTCTAAGATGAATATGCGAGCATGCAGGAGTAGCATTCTTGTAATTCCATGTAACTTAAATTATCACCCGTTCTCGTTTTATTATATCTATCCACATGTGTTAAATATAGGACGGAAATCGCATTTGCAGCAGTCTATAATTGATTTTTGGAGGAGGACCTTACACCCATCATATACAAAAGTGTACCTGGATTATTTGACCCCTGATTTTTTCTGCAGACGCCCATGTATTTCCCAAAACCAAATTTCTAAGCCATGAGATCTAAAAATCAAGGAGGTTTGGGAGCATCATTGGGTCTGGGAAGTATTATTTCCGGCCATCTGGGAGGTATATTTGCCAATTTTAAGATGTCTTGTACGCTACGCGCAAACCCATGGTCGCACTCCGCTTAGATAGTATCAGGGAACAGACACGCGTCCCCACCATTATCCAAGATGGATCTGCGCCCATGACTGAAGTAACATCAATTCGCCACCGTGGTACTCCTCTATTGTAATATAAAACATACAAACATTATCAGGCCTTTTTCTTAGTTTCATTGCAGTGCTTCTCCAATCGTGACAGCTGAAATTGAATTTTACAAATTCACATAGCATCATATTGTCTTAGCAAGGCGTGGCTTAAAGCTCCATCAATTCATTCACTCCATCTGCCACTACTGTCCGCTTATCTTCGTTTGAATATTCTAAACCCCCAGTATATAAACCTTTCAGCCTATAGAAAGTCCACCCTTTCTGTGTATGCACATCCATTATGTCCCCCTTTTTGCAAATCAACGGCGTGTTTGGTCTAATGGTAGAGCATCCGCCTCTCAAGCGGGAGGTCCGGTTCGATTCCCAGATCGAGTCATATCAAAGACTTTAAAAATGAAACCTACTGCCGTTGTGCGTGATGCCCCTTATAAGCAATGTTGAAGTAAGGGAAAACAATCCAGTGCCCCACAACTGGAAAAAGGCCTTGGGCTCCGCTGGATTAAATCAAGAGGTTATAAGTTGAGGCGTAAAACCCTAACTACCTTGTTGCAGATCTCTGTGATACCTAACAGTAGAAACCACGCTCAGAATGGGAAAGTTGCTCTCTCCGGGCTTAATTAAAGTCATACTCACACGACAATTTCAATGTGGAACGGAAAATTTTCCACGCAGCTGCGAAGAGAAGGTTTAACGAAGTGCAACAGTGGGTGTGTGATAAGCATTGAATGCGAAGTTCGTTACTATATGATCCATTTTACTTTAGGAATCACAATCCGTTCTCGATGAGTTGGAAACGAACGCACTTTTGATTCCTTGTCGAAGGCAGGCAAGGAATCCTATGCGCGATAGTGATTACGTGTGTGTTTGTATGTGTGTATCAGTGTATGTGACACTTAGTTTGTAAAAACGATATCTTAAAATAGCAATGACTGGCACTTCATATTTACATAGATTTTTTCATGTTGAGAGAAAAGAACCCTATCGTTTCTTTTGGAGGTTAAAGGTCATTTGAGGTCAAAAACCGAAAACCTTGCAAATGGCTTGTAAACACGATATCTCACGATAGCAATTACGGACACTTTTCATATTTGGTATATAGATTTGTCATGTTGAGAGAAAGAACCTATTGTTTTGGGTGGATGTCAAAGGTCATTTGAGATCACCAGAGGTCAAAAACCGAAAACCTTGTAGACACAATATCTCAAGACAGCAATGACGGACACTTTTCATATTTGGTATATAAATTTGTAATGATAACAGAAAGGCCCCCATTGTCGTTGGTGGTGGTCAAAGGTCACCGGAGGTTAAACTGCGAAAACTTTGTAAATGGCTTGAAAAGACGATATCGCAAGGTACTATCAATGACAGACACTTTTCATATTTAGAATATAGATTTATCATGTTAAGAGGAAGAACCGTATTGTTTTTTGGAGGTCAAAGGTCATTTGAGGTCACCAGAGGTCAAAAACCAAAAATCATTTAAACAGGATATCTCAAGATAGCAATGACGGACACTTTTTATAATTGGTATATAGATTTGTCATGATAAAAGGAAGAACCCCATTGTCTTTCATGGTGGTCAAAGGTCTTTCTGAGGTAACCGGAGGCTAAACTGCGAAAACCTTGTAAATGGCTTGTATAGACGATATCTCAAAGTAGCAATGACGGACACTTTTCATATTTAGAATATAGATTTTTCATGTTAAGAGGAAGAACCGTGTTGTTTTTGGTGGATGTCAAAGGTCATTTGAGGTCACCAGAGTTCGAAAACCGAAAACCTCGTAAACACGATATCTTAAAACAGCAATAATGACGGACACTTTCATATTTGGTATAAAGATTTGCCAAGAAAAAGAAATAACCGTATCGTCTTTGGTGGTGGTCAAAGGTCATCTGAAGTCCCCGTAGGTTAAACTGCGAAAACGTTGCAAATGGCTTGTGAAGAAGACATCTCAAGGTAGCAATGACAGACACTTTTCATATTTAGTATAGGTTTTTCATGTTGAGAGGAAGAACTGTATTGTTTTTGGTGGAGGTCAAAGGTCATTTGTGGTCACCAGAGGTCAAAAACCGAAAACCTTGTAAACACGATATCTCGAGATAGCAATGACGGACAGTTCATATTTGGTATATTAATTTTTCATGGTGAAAGGAAGAACCTAATTGTCTTTGGTGGTGGTCATAGGTCATCTGAGGTTAAAGTCAATGACTGCATATCTTTCCCTATCCCTCTATTTCATTCTGTCCAGTTTTTGATCCCTTGCCAAAAGCAAAAGAAATCCATGTAGTCACCATGGCATATGTATATGTGTGTGTCTTTTGGACACTTGGCTTGTAAACACGATTCTCAAGATAGAAATGGTGGATACTTTTCCTATTTGGTATATGGATAGATTATGCTGAGAGGAAAAATCCTAATCAGGGGTTCGAACAGACCGTGTCACACGACGTTATCTTTTGTTATATGCGGCCATGTTGAGGGCACACGTGGAACAAACATTTTGTACACTGCATCTCTCCACTTCACACTAGTTGTGCACTACACTGTCCATGCACGGTATATTTTATACGCAGCTGTGGTGCCATTGCCTGACTTCGACTGATTTACCATTTGAATATGCATATCTGCGTTTTTTTTTTGAGCGGTTTGGCGGCTTTTTTGAGCTGCCGTAAGAAAACAATGTGGCTTTGGTGAAATGGATCTGTAGGTTTTGAATCCTCATCTGCAGGGGAACCACAAGGGGCTGGCGATTAGTTGTCACCGCAGGTGATATCTTTAACCCATCTCGAATGGCTCCATCTGCTAAAAATTTACATACGCGGGGAAAACGGGCGAACAATCTTGGCACAACCCTTCCAGAGGGGTAGGAAGCAGGTCCTTTTATAGGAAGGTTTTCAGTTGAGAGGACGGGGGGAGGGGGGCGTTGTTGGTGGTTTAAAAGGAAAGACGTGAAAATATCTCCGTCAGCGAAGCGCACAATCAGTTAGCGCGTAACATTCAGAGGAAATTTTTGCCAAAATGCCTTTCAAGTTGCAATATGACACTTCATATGTCCTTTATGTTCCATTAATATATTATGTCTTTTTCGGAGATCTCATGTCTTAGAGATTTTCAATTTAGATTTAAAAGACCCAGGTAGAAAACGATCGGCAGAGTACTGATCCCTTTGGGGCTTGGCGATTGGAGGGCTTTTCGTAGGATATGAGGTTTATGGGCCTTATGGCGGCCCCTTGTTGACTGTCATGGGTAATGCTTTCATGGGGGTCATGGAAAAGCTATGGGTTGATTACAAAATGGGGACATAAGCATTGCATGAACAACGAGAATTCAGATACCACGTTCTAATGGGGGATACAGGAATAACGTAATGGGTCTAGGATTTGTAAGCAAGTTTCAAATACCGTTTCTTTGTTTCCTCAATGTATCAACTCTCAGGATCTACCGATAATGGGTGCTCGCGAAGCGCGTAGAAGAAATGTTTAAAAAGAATGTAGAATAAGAATTGTATACTTCAATTCTTCTAAATCATGCTGCGCACGTTACCGTTCTGTTGATATTTGATTGGTGAACGTTGCCCTCATAATGCCCGGTTCCGACGAGAGCTCAAGATGCACCTCTAGATTTCAGGGAAGTGTTCAAGCGAACTAGTACTTACATATATTATTGCCCATAGATGCAGAGCGTAAACCAAGACAAATGAACGCGAAGCGGGCTGAAATTTTGAATGGAAAATACCATATTCCATTACAAAAGTTGTATCCAGACCTTGCACACAGATTCCTCTAATTTCAAAACATAATATGTCTACCAAGAAGGCAATGGTGAATTAATCTTCTGAATATTTTGATCATCATAAAATGTCTTCCAAAAGTACAACGGTGTGTTCCTCCTAAATCACGCATAAACAAACAACCGGTAAACGTTTGCCTCGCCGTTGAATGATTCTAATACGTTTTAGACAGTCATAAGCATATAGCCATGAAGTTGTGAGCGCGCCTGGAAAGTTGATTGTTTTTGAAGCATTTGGAAATATTTTGGTACGGTATGGTAATTCTGATCTGATCTGATAAAAGCAGCACTCATGAAAAGGAAAAAAACTTGACCTGTCGGGAATGGCATATCCTGCATGTATCTACCACGTCTACGGCGACGAATTGGCCCCATCCCAACTCGTTTAACCGTACCTCGACACAGATAGGACAGCAACTAAGCAATTGAGGATTACATGTAGTAAGGGTGAGACTTGTTCTGTAATATTCAGTCAAAATATGAGGGAAAAGTAAGAAAGCTATACAAATTTTTGGTTCCTGTGGACGAAACGGTCTCCTTAAAAGCAAGTACAGAAAAACTGTCGGGGAGACTGTCCGCCGAAGGGGATTACACACATAATCGCATCATGCGTGACTATGGCCCATTGACCACCTCGAGCTGACCTGACCTCTGCCCTCACCATGGTTTGAGCTGAGGCTAAAAAAAAAGATTGGGAACGCCCTAGACTGCAGAATAACTTATTCTAAAGCGCAAGCGTCTCATTGCAGACTTTCTTGTCTTTCATACATAATTTCCAGAGTGCCAACAGGTAACTTGTGAAAATTTGGCATCACGAACGCTCTAGATTCCGGGAAAGTGCGTTAAAAACAAAATTTTCACTTAGTTCAACGCAGCCTATCATGTGTGGGCGCCAAATATGGTGGGAAGAGATATCAAACTAGAACAAGGGTTCATAGGAGCTGACGCAACCGCCCCTTGAATCACCACCTTGTCTAACATATTAATAAACATAAAACCATGGTGGCCATCCGAGGAAAATTTTAAACAGAACCAGCTCAGCCATTAAAAGAAAATGGGTGTTCAAAAGAAGGTAAATGTACATATAGCCTAACCTCGTTTTGAACATCGAAAGCACTTGAACCAATGATATTGCATGCCTTCGAAGGGCGCTGAAAAAGGAGGTGTTGGAATAAAGACTTAATCATGACTAAATCAAAACTTAATCAAGAACTCACCAGAGGAAAAAAACAAAGTCTTGTAAAGGTGATATCTCAAGGTAGGGAGCATGGATACTGTTCATATTTGGCAGTGGCGCAATTCATGGGCAAGGGAATCTCCCCAAGTGAAACAGTGAGGGAGCGAAACCGTAATTTGTCCCCCAAAGTGTTAATAACAATGCTCAATACATGACTGACAATTTCTAGACGAAAGCACAAGCTAACAAAAACTGGTCACGGGATAGTCCCGCATGCTTGTAAGTGGAATATCTATACTCTATGCGTGTTCTTTAAAAAGAACCATTTAAAATTGATTGTCAATTAAGCAAACCAGTTTCTGGTCGCCTCGGATAACTACTGAACTTTGTCTCTGTTTTTATCTCATCGCTCCGTGAGGATGAGAGTTGTAGTCACTTGGCCTGTTGGGCTATATACGACATTCTACCACCTCCAGCCATCCGTTATTGAAAATCCTGCATTCTGATTGGTTAAACACTGACCTGTTATTCCACAATATACAGTCAGAAAACGTATGCACTGACAAAAATGAAGTTTTTCAAACATTTTCGGTGGTAGAATAGGAATAAACCACATTTGTCGGATTATTATTGTCTCATAAACTCCCTCGACTCCAAATTTGCAAAATAACGGACTCGGCTTCGCCTCGTCCGTTCTTTTGCCAAATTTGGAGTCTCGATGGTTTATTCACCAATAATAGTCTGCCAAATGCGATTTATTCCTTAAATACCAGCTAAAGTAGCAACGGTTGCCATGGTAACAGTTAATTTTCCCAAGTTACTAGTCTAAGGGTCTAACCCATGGTGAGGTACCCCAGGGTGACCAGAAGTCCATAACTGAAGGAGGGGTCAAAACGTGTCCGTGTGAGTGGGGTGTGTGTGTCCAATTTTGTATTATTAATATTTCCTAAACCAGTGGTTCTCAAACGCGTCCCCCGGGCCCTTTCGGTGCGGCCCCTGAATTGATTTTACCTTTTGAGGAAATCATGTTCGACAACAAAAAACGTAGCAATGTAGGAAAAGGGGCGAATAATCCGTGACATTTATGTTTAAATTATGTAATTAAGAGTCATTGCTTGACTCCTTCCAAATTCGCTCTCCTAAAGTGGTGTTAGGTTGCTTACGTAGCAGGCTCTACGGCATGTTCCTTGATCAGTCATATCTAGCCAAGTATTTGTAGTGACAAAGCTTGTAGCAAAGCTACATCTCGGAAATTTAATTTGCGAAGTGAGGTGACTGTATGTACAATTGAAAAATGTATCGTGTTAAACGTGTGTTGATTGAAAAATTTCTGCAAGTCATCTTTCGGTACTCGTAAAAACAAATCAAATGTAATCAGAGTGGCATTCCCTTACAATGTATTTCGACATTTTATATGGGCGAGCTTTTTCCATGAAACAGTATCATTCAATCAACTTCATTTTTTCTCGACTTTTGGGAATGCGGCCCTCCAACTCGGCATACCCACTTCTCCATCTGGCCGTGTTTGAGAATAACTGATCAAGAGCTTCCTCACATGCTGACCACTAACGCAGGATAAGTACAGAATTGGTGTGACTTCATTCTTTTCAGAGTGCAGTTTTCGTCCGCAACATATTTAGTTTGGAAAACAATGCATGATAAACATCAAAATGACCATACTGTTGATTCACGCATGATGCAAAACTGTAGACAGGGGTGGTGCAAGGTGGGAGGAGTAAAGGGCCATGGCCCCTATCGTCTGGGAAACTCCATTTTGAAAGGGGAAGTCTTGATGGGTACGATAAAGTATGTAACCCCAACGACGACCAGCCGACGATTTTCTTTATTTTGCCCCGGGTAGGGTAGATTGCTCAATAAAAACTGTAATTTCTCAAAGTTGTTTCAACAGTAGCCCAAATTTTGGGCCCCCTTCGTGGGCCAAAATTCCACTTTTGCCATCCTTTCGGCAACCCGTCGACCTTGTCGGGGCTTCTGGTTACCGGCCGCTCAGTCGGGAAGCTTGATCGCCCTGTCGAGCAAAGGCTGGCGCCACCCCAATTGCAGAGGCAAATCTGTGGTTAAGAGTGCAATTTCCTGCCATCCGGAGCGCTTGGAAAGCAAAATTTTCTGCTCCCAGCCCCAACCATGGTGGGGCTGAGGTCGGGTTGCTCCTGATGGACGCTGCAAAAGTGCATTACCATTTTAAGGAACCGCTTCCTATGAAAAAGTCATTCTTCTGCTTTGGTTTGCCGTAAATACAGCTTCGGGACCTCTTTAGTATGGATTTCACTCTTTCCAGTTATTGTCCTCTCTCTAAGCCTGAGATCCTACCCCGCGGCCCTCGACCACATCCCAACCTCTCCATTTTGCCCCCACCCTCAAAAAGTTTGAGAACAACTGTCCTAAACGGTCAAGTCGATTTTCTTCAAACTTGGTGGGAAGGTGCCCTAGGTAAAACCCCGGTACTACAATGACTTCCGGAAGTAAAGGTCAAAGGTCTGAGGTCAAAGGTCAATTATGTGAAAATCACTTTTTTTACAATAACTCCAAGAGGGAACACCTCATTGACATGAAATTTCACATACATACTAAACATATCTAGTACTGCTAAAATATGTGGTTGCCATGGCAACCAAGGTCAAAGGTTAGGTGATGGAAGGGAAAATGCCTATTTTTAAGCTAAAAAAGTGTGACTTGAACTCCTCCTTTTTGGGCCAGATCGACTCTTTTCAAACTTGGTGGGAAGGTACCCCAGGGTGGAAACTTGTGTCTCGCAGACCCTCGGAAGAAAAGGTCAAAGGTCAAATTTGGTGAAAAATTCAAAAATCACTTTTTTTAGTATTATTTCAAAAAGAAACATCCCACTCAATTGAAACTCATATATTAAATGCGTCTAGTACCATACAAATAAATGGTTGCCATGGCAACCAAGGTTAAAGGTCACGTGACAGAAGGTCAAATGTACATTTCTTATTTTGATACTGCTACTCAACGGCTACACCGGCTTTCTTCAAACTTGGTGGGAAGGTGCCCCAGGGTAAGAACTTTTGTCTCCCAGACCCTCGGAACTGAAGGCCAAAGGTCAGAGGTCAAAGGTCAAATCTGGCAAAATGTCACAATTTTTAGTATTTTAGTATAATTTCAAAAGAAAACATCCCACTTACTTGAAACTTGACACACATATTACACGTATTTACGACTAACAAAGTATCTGATTGCTATGGTAACCAAGGTCTAAGGTCACGTGACAGAAGGTAAAATTTACATCTTCTTATTTTGAAAACTACTACCAAACGGCTGGACCGATTCTCTTCAAACTTGGTGGGAATGTACCCGAGGGTGGGAAAATATGTCTCAGCACCCAGCTCGGAAACAGAGGTCAAGAGTCAGAGGTAAATAATAGCTTTGTGGGCCTGCTCTTGGTATAGACCTTATCTATATGTCTGGGGGGGGTGGGGGGGGGGCGGGGGGTGGGGGGGCGGGGGTGTGGGGGGGGGGGGACGTTTTAAAAAGGTTGAAAAGCCACTGGGCATCGTGTACTATTGATTGTCATGTAGATATGAGTGCTTACTTGCACATGCAAAGCCTACCCGTTAAATACCAGTTTTTTTTTTGCCTTGGGGCGCCTAGCTCAAAACCGAGCCAGCATAACTCTTTGCCGTGTACTGAAATTTACCATCGTGGTCTAATTTTTGAGTAGTTTGCACACGTCATATCATTTGAAAACTGGTTTTGGTATAGAACATGACTGTAGGACGAATGGCCCTGCTCTGGTTCGGAGAGGTGAAATTCGCGGTTGATGGTAAGTTCTTCTAATGGCTCGTTTAGGTACGATCACAGATTAACCGCTTCGCGAGTTACCGAAATTTCAAGATTTGTGTGCCCACACGTTCTTTGTGTGTGTTGTATCTGATGTATTTGACGTACAACTAGTATTACTGGTACGGATATCTTTGCAGGTATACCATGTCCGCTCTAATTTATTGCAAGTTGACACGAGATCTTGGGATTAAACCAAAACCCGCTTGTTAATCTCGAAATTTCTGGTTACTGTATGTCATGTGCATACACTTGATCTTCCTCACATTTTCCTCGGGTTTAATACACCGTAACAACTGAAGTCGAATATAGCACGAGCTTTTAGAGCTTTTCCCCTTACACAAAAATTGTTATGGAATAAAATTGTTGTCTGAGATGCTACCATTTTGTTAGCAGGAATATAGATAACACATGTCTTTATTTTTATATGTCTTAAGTTTAATCATGAAAGATTATATAAAAAGTGTCTTAAAATGTGCAAATTGACATGGTCGGGGAAGTGCGGCCTAGTTTTCCGTGCAAATTCTGACTTGCCCCCCACCGGTATTTATGCCAACAATTTCTTCTTAGGCTACACGATAACTTATGGTCGCTTAGATAGTGTTCGGTCTTGCTAGTGTCCGGTTTTTGTGGGGTGGGATCTTATTTCACTCAGCATTTTGAAAGTAGGAGAACAATGTTCATTGGGTTGATTCCTGTTGGAGCAGAGGGTGTTGTACAGTTCGAGGTATACTTGGAAATCGTAACGTTTGTAAAGATGTTGTGAAACATGCAGTCAATCTTCCAAAATGTCATCGGGTGACAGATCTTATAATCATGCATTTTCATCACTTGGCCTTTAATACATCGGATAGTAGGCTTAGGTGATGATGCCGCAGACACTGTGTTGAAGGGCAGTGTTTTTATTGTATGAAACGTAATGCTTCATTGTGAAGGCAGGGAGGTGTTAGGTACGGAAGCCGAGGACATCCCGGTGGTATGAAATCTGACATGCCAGTTTTCCCACCCCTTTCTTCGGGAAATGTGGGAAGGAGAAATCAAGACACCATTTCTCCTTACCATTATCCACCGGAGTGGAGAAAACCAAAGTTAATGAGGGGGTACTTCAAGAAAGGACCATTACACAGTGTCTATTTTAGAACACCCTGTCCATAAATGGACTATATCCATCGATCCTCTTATCAATTTAAGTGACATAGCTAGCTCGCTCGTCGACGATTTCTCCATACCACGGTGGGATCATCCTACGTTGGTAATAATATAACCAAAGTTATATAGTACCAATCCGTGACATGTGCGGGGCGTCGGCATTGATGGACAGGGTGTTCGAAAATAGACATAATGTAATGTTCTTTCTTGAAAAGAACAAAGGCACTAAAAAGTGTGAGTTTCTAAGCATGCAACCATTTCAAAACTTTCCCAAAGATAGCACCATTTTGCATCTTAAGCACCTTACATACACAACTTCTCAAAGAGATTAGGTGGGCTACCCCGGCCCTTAGACAGAACCCCTCAAACAAAAACAAAATAATAAAATGGACTCTAAACAATCATAACTATCATAACTAAACAAATAATCAGACAAAGCTTTTCAAAAGATAGCATCAGTTTGTAGATATAAAGAGACCTTACATAAATTTCATTTTCTCCCCTTAGACCCCTCTTCCCACACCCTCCCCTAGGGGAGGCAGTTGGTGACAAAGCCAAAGAATTCGCCTGGATGCAAACTATCACAGGTACGCCAATGGACGCTGTCATGAACTGCCCCCTCCCTTGGGATCTCGGCCAGGCTACAGCCCTGTTTTGATCAATTTTCCTTTCAAACGGGGATGTAAACATTTTATACCACCATTAAAACTGATTACGATGACTGAGACCCCTCTTCCCACACCCTCCCCTAGGGGAGGCAGTTGGTGACAAAGCCAAAGAATTCGCCTGGATGCAAACTATCACAGGTACGCCACTGGACGCTGTCATGAACTGCCCCCTCCCTTGGGATCTCGGCCAGGCTACAGCCCTGTTTTGATCAATTTTCCTTTCAAACGGGGATGTAAACATTTTATACCACCATTAAAACTGTTTACGATGACGTAATCAGTTTGAACCACTCAACTCCATTCACAGTTCGATGCGTTAAGAGAAAAAATCAAATGAAATTTTACCGCGGGTTATTTAACTTTATATCAAAACGTTGGAAGTTGTGAATATGAATTAATTTACGTTACGACAGTCTATGATAATAAACATGAACGCCATTGGTGCAAATCTCAAATATGACGAGGCAGGTAAGGTACCGGTTCCAGTGATATGTTTCCACGTAAGACATCATGCATAAATAATTTGGCTCATAGGGCACGACATGGTAGCTTGTTACGTAATCACGAGTTTATCATACACAGTTGAAAAACACGTGCAAACGATGTATAAACCATATGAGCCTTCTTGTGTTGTGTACGCCGATGATACTCAGCTATATGTTATCTTTGATTCTTCTGATCGCCAATCTGCCGTTTCAAAAATTGAAGCCTGTATTCAAGACATTAAATCATGGACAGTATCAAACAGGCTAGCGCTAAATGACTCCAAAACTGAAATACTCTACTTCCGCTCCCGATTTATGAAGCGAATAACTCCCCCTGTGCTAAAAATTGGTCTGTCTTCAATTGAACCATCCCATGTTGCAAAGAATCTTGGCGTCTACATGGATTCTTCTTTGAATTTAAGTTGCCACGTTGATCATGTTTGCAAAACTGCTTTTATATCTATTAAAAAGATCGGGCAAATTCGACATTTCCTTGACACTGACACTACCACTCGCCTTGTTCACGCCTTCATTACTTCCAGATTGGATTCTTGCAACTCACTTTTGTATGGATTACCGGATAAAGCTATCTCTAAACTACAACGTGTTCAGAACACAGCCGCTCGTCTCATATCTCGTGTGCCTCGCTCGCATCACATTTCATCTACCTTACGTGATTTACATTGGCTTCCCATTAAGTGGCGTATTACCTACAAGATTCTCCTCCTCACCTACAAAGCTATTCACGGATTATCGCCCCTCTACTTATCGGAACTTATCCATCCATATATTCCAGCTAGAACATTAAGGTCATCAAACCTTTCTCTTCTCACTATTCCGGACAATATTAATTCAATTCACTTTGGTCATAGATCCTTCTGTCATGCCTCAGCCACATTATGGAACAGTGTACCTCTCCATATCCGCCAAGCTGAAAGTATTAGCATCTTCAAATCTCACCTCAAAACTCATTTGTTTAGTATTGCTTATAATTGATTGTTACTATTTGTTCTTTCTATTTCTATGTATGTCTTTTCCTCTCAGCGCTTAGAGGCTTTTGCATTTTGCGCTCTATAAATTCCTATTATTGTTATTATTATTGGTTAAAGTGTGGTTAGCTTGGCCATGAAGCTGTTGGTTTGACCAATTCCGACGTGGAAGGAGAGTGACCATTCTGTCATTTCGTCAAGCTCGAAGCTAGATGAATTTGGCAAGACGAGAGCCGCCGTTTGTCTCTTCTGCGCAGATAAACCGAATGTGCTTTATTAGGGACAAGTGTAACAATACTTATCGTCAAATGATTACATTGAAGTTATCTTGACATTACCCTGGCTCCACTTTAACTGAAAACACCAAATCAAGTTTACGCTGACCAGATTCGATTACTTCGGATAAGTAGAAGGTAGTATTATTTCAAACTTTGTCCAAGATACTTTGATCAAATAAAACAAACTCTACAGGATAGATCCCCAACAAGTGTTTGGATCAACTAAGATCATATTTTGTAAACATTACTTGGCCGTAGCCTGCGGGGGAGGGTTGGCAGTTACTTCCCCTGAAATTTCCAGAGTGTAAATGAAAGTTTAAGTACTTGTGAAAAAATACTGAAATGCTAAATGTTTGACTGTCCGAGTTTTGATTTTAAGGCCCCCAGAGCCTAGAAAATCGCATATAAGGGTTCATTTTCCCGAATTTAATCGGAATATTCCCAGACCCTTGCCGTGGACGTGTTGTAACGAAAATTACTCTTCCTGACGAACGAATGAACCCTCTTCCTCCTACATGATACACAGTTTAAATACACCTGGAGCATATACGCAGGCTAAATAGATCTTTAGTGTTATGTCTCATTTCGTACCACTACTTGCTTTCTTGAAATAGTCTATGATTAATTTTTAAATTAATAAAATCTACCCTTTCCTTTTTGAAATGTAGTTTTAATTTAACGAATTCTAACTAATGTAACTATAATTAGAGAATGAAATGTGATTAAAATAATGAATGTTTAGATGCAACTAATAAATGTACAAAAGAGGTACAAGAGAGGTACTTTCTACTTTCTACGAACGAATTTCTTGTAAGGCCTTCCCTACGCCAACCGATGGTAATACCCCCTTGTGGCGTACCAGGCGCGGCGCCACAGGGGGGGGGGGTAGGGCAGGCATTTGCCCCCTATGGTTTTTCAACCCAAAAAATAAAATCGTCTAAAAAACGTTTTAAGACACATAATTTTGTAGGGGGTGCCCTTACTCAAAATCCATATCTGGCTTAATATCTGGAAATATCTGGTTGATTAAAGACTTTATATGGCCATATAAAGCCATATATAACTTGATTAAAAGACAACCAAGATATGCATATAAAGTTTGATATGGCCATATAAAGCCGGATATAACTTGATATAATCGTGATCTAGATATGTATATAAAGTTTGATATGGCCATATAAAGCCAGATATAACTTGATAAAACTGTGATCCAGATATGTATATAAAGTTTGATATGGCCATATAAAGCCAGATGTAACTTGATAAAATGGTGATCCAGATATGTATATAAAGTTTGATATGGCCATATAAAGCCAGATATAACTTGATTAAAACATAACCCAGATATGCATATTAAGTTTGATATGGCCATATAAAGCCAGATATAACTTGATATAATCGTGATCCTGATATGTATATAAAGTTTGATATGGCCATATAAAGCCAGATATAACTTGATAAAACTGTGATCCAGATATGTATATAAAGTTTGATATGACTTTCTTAACAATATTTCAGACCAAACTTGGAATGATAAATTTACCCTTTATCACATAAATGCTAGATCTTTAAATAAGAATTTTAATAGTTTAAACCTTTCCTTGAACTCTGTAAACCATAATTACTCTGTTATTGGAATCACCGAGACTTGGTTTAGTGGAGACGATATGCCATCTGGTTTGTATGAAATTCCTGGATACTCTGCTGAAAAAGCTTCAAGACGTGGTCGTGGTGGTGGAGTAGCCCTTTATGTAAATTCCTCTCTTAAGTATAAACCTCGTCCTGATCTTAATACTTTTATTGAGGGTATTCTCGAATCACTTTTTGTCGAAATTATTTCCTCTAATGTACATATGTTAATAGGAGTCGTTTACTGCCCTAAAGGTGTTAATGAGTATCATACATTTGATTTATTGTCTTCAGTATTCTCTTCTTTGAGTAGACAGAATTTAGACTGCTTTGTAATGGGTGATTTCAATTGCAATCTGCTAAGTCATTCTGATCAAACCTGTAAAGAATTTATAAATTTGGTTCAGTCTCATGCCTTCATTCCCCTTCATACTATACCCACCAGGGTGACATCTACCTCAGCTACTCTTCTTGACGTCATTTTTACAAATACTTTAACAAAAGCATGTTTGTCAGGTGTAATTCCGGATGATATTTCCGATCACTTTCCAATTTTTGCTATTTGTGATTTAAATTTGACAAATGATACTTCTAAGACAAAACTTATTCAAAGAAGAAAGGTTTCTCCTAAAACTTTGAATCTTCTTCAAAGTGCTCTTGAATGTGAGACTTGGGAGGATGTCTACAATTGTGATAACGCTGATACTGCATTCAATAAATTTAACGAGATGTTTCTTCGTCACTATCATAAATGTTTGCCTCTTCTTCCGCACAAGTTAAGTTCAAAAATTAACGGTAAGGAGTGGATGTCATCGGGTATTCTAATTTCATGTAAAACAAAACACCGATTGTATAAGAAGTATCTACGAAAACGCACTATTCAAAATTTCAATGACTACAAACGTTTTCGCAACCGCCTCAACTCTGTTATCCGCTGTGCCAAAAATAATTTTTATAAAGGACTGTTTAGCAATTGTGGTAATGATATTAAAACTACCTGGCTCACTATTAATCGCCTTCTCCACGGTCACTGTAAGGACAATTCTATTGATGAAATCACTCACAATGGTGATATTGTTTCGGATCCTAAAGAAGTTAGCAACGTACTCAACGATTATTTCATAAGTGTTGGCCCAGTTACGCAACAAAATATACCTACTGTCCCCTCTTTTACTTATGACTCTTATCTTGATAATCCTGTTTCCGACTCAATTTTCATTAAACCTGCAACCACTGACGAAGTTCTTGACCTGATTCTGTCCTTAAAAAATTCTGCAGCAGGGTCGGATGGCGTTTTACCAATGGTGGTTAAACGTGTTGCTTTGTATCTTTGTAATCCCCTCACGTATGTGTTTAATCTTTCTATTAAGCAAGGCATTGTTCCAGAGTCTCTCAAATCTGCCCGTGTTGTTCCTATTTTTAAAAGTGGTAATAATAAAGATGCTAGTAATTATAGACCAATTTCTGTTTTACCTTGCTTTTCCAAGATACTAGAAAAACTTATGTTCACTAGACTTTATAAGTTTATGATAAGCAATAATTCTATCTATGACTTTCAATTCGGTTTTCTTCCTGGGCGCTCGACTTCCCATGCCCTTATTCATTTTACTGATGTTGTCACTAAGGCCTTCGAGAAAAAACACTATGTTTCTGGTACTTTCCTTGATCTGTCAAAAGCATTTGACACTCTGGATCATAAAATTCTTCTGGGGAAACTAAAGCACTATGGGATTAGGGGTATAGCACTCAACTGGTTTACAAGCTATCTTTCAAATAGAATGCAGTCTGTTTCAATTAATAATGTAAATTCAGATCTTAAACCTATTACCTGCGGTGTTCCACAAGGATCTATCCTAGGTCCACTTCTCTTTATTATTTATGTTAATGATCTGTCTAAAGCTAGTAACAAGTTTCACATTATTTCATATGCAGATGACACGAATCTTTTTTTCTCTAGTCCTAACCTAACCAAACTATTGTCTACTGTTCAGGATGAATTTGTTAAAGTACGGAATTGGTTTTGTGTAAATAAGTTATCACTCAATGTCAAAAACTTCCACTGTCATATTCAGATCACCGAACAAGCCTGTAAATGATAATATACACTATATTGAACTCTGTCGTCTAAAGATTAGGATTTCGAACTCCTGCAAGTTCTTAGGAGTATTTATAGACCAGCATCTTACCTGGTATGATCACATTGATTATGTCTGTAATAAAGTTTCTAAGGGCGTTGGTATTTTGACCCGTCTACGTCATCTTCTGCCTAAACATGTTCTTCTTACTTTATATAATACACTTATTCTCCCTTACCTATCGTACTGTAATGTTGCTTGGGGCAGCACCTTCCCGACTAGAATACAGCCACTCTTTGTCCTTCAAAAGAGATGTATGCGTTTGATCACTAATAAACATCGTCTCTATCATTCCAACCCTTTGTTTGTAAAGTTACGAAATCTTTCTATTTATAATATCAACCGATACTACACGAATATCTTTATGTATAATTGGCTTCACGACAATTGCCCTTTGATTTTTAAAGACTACTTTCATTTCCGTGCTGATTATCACTCCCACGATACGCGCTACTCGCGTGATCTTTCCACCCCACTATGTAGACTCCATTCTTCCCATTGTAATGTTCGATATCTTGGTGTCAAGCTTTGGAACTCAATCCCCGAAGATGTAAAAGATAGTAGATCCATTTATACTTTTAAACGTAAGCTTAAAGAGTATTTTATTCATTTGCAGTAATGTCACATACCTATAGTATTTGCCTTTTCTCCTTTAGTTTTTTTTTATTTTCTGTTAGTTCTTGTGTTTTTTCCAGTGTTGTGTTCTTTATGTGGTCTACATGTAGTCTTACTTTGTGTTCTCTCGGGGTGTTTACCTTTACAAGCTTTCGCAAGCTTTCTGTAATCACCCCACAGTCTCTTTCTTTTTTTATTATGATTGTATGTACGTATATTATATGAATCTCGTCATCAGGTGAAAGAGCCTGAAATAAAGTTTATGAAACTTATAGCCATATAAAGCCAGATATAACTTGATATGCTAGATATGCAAATGAGCATTTTGTTAGTTTGTTTTATTATTTATTTGATTTGATTCTTGGATTATGCTTGTTACAAATTAAGACATGTTTTGGATACAGCATCACCTTCCCAGACATTGCAGTTATTTAGTGGCTACACTTCTGTTAATACCGCAGTGTACTAAGTGAACTTAGGCAAATAATTTGCATATTTGGGCGGAGCTTGTATCTAAACCTACATTTTTCATGATTTAGGAAGTTGAAAGTAAAATATGCACCACGCAGTAAACAAAATTTAGAGTCAAATACGTAATTAAGTTTAAAATAAGAAGCCCATATCACTGTGATTACATAAAATAAGAAATTCCAAGGCATTTTTCTGTTCACTGTTATGAAATAAGTTGAATTTATTTACTTAAGTCAATTCAACCTAATACTTACATTAAATTCTAATTCATGGAGCACTTAAACATTGTTTTCTGGTGTTCAAAGTCTCCATGAGGAGTGTGGACTATAAGTCCTAACTATGATTCATAACTAGAGCAGATCTGTGCCATATAAAGGCTTGATCCAGATAGAACTTTATCTGGCCATATATGGTTTTTATCCGATCTGATATAAATTCCATATCTGGTGCAGATATGGGCCAGATATAAATTTCCATATATGGGCCAGATATGGGCCATATAAAGAGTGAGCCATATAAAGTTTTATATGGGTCATATATGGCACAGATATGGGCCAGATGTAAATCTCTTTATATGTGGCATATATGGATTTTCCATATATGGGCCAGAAATGGAGTAGCCATATATGGGGCATATCTGGGCCATATAAAAGTGAAACTTTACATGGGCCGTATATGGCCTTTATATTATATCAAGTTATATCTGCCCAATTCTTGTACAAGCCAGATATGAATTCCATATCTGGCCCAGATATGGGCCAGATATGAAATCCCATATCTGGGCCATATATGGATCTTGAGTAAGGGTGGGGTGAGGTGTTACAGTATGTCACCCATCTATCACAATATTAGTTAAATTGTTCGTTACAAAATACCTGAAACTTGCAATCCCCGCACGGATAACGTTTTCTGTTTTCTCCATTATTTACGTGAATGCAGGTTAAGTATTATTAAGGCCATTATACATAACGCGCAAACAAAAAGGGCATAGGAACACAGCGAGAGTAAAGCTAAAACAATACAGTAGTATACCCTAAAGCCAAGTTATTGTGAGACCTTACACATATGGTGTCACAGAGCAAAAAGTATTCCCTCTCTTGGAGAAAAGGTGCGTATCATTGCAAGTTACACCAAAAAATACAGACAGCTAATTTGTGCATCAGGGGATACGCCTGATCCATGAATCTCTGTCTAACCAAAACCCCAACCCTACCCGTAACTCGGAATATATTTTCGTCCGGGGGAATTTTCGGTCTTTAGTGAACCTTCGACCAAGTGAACCTTTCGTCTATGGGTATTCCCCCCTGTCCGGATTATGTAATGTTTGGCAATCTCAAACATTTACTGTCTCTCCATTCCCAGCATGTGACCATTTAAAATTTAGAACGTGAACATATATATTGGAGGTATCATGAGTCAATCACTTAACGAACATTTTGACAATAAAAATATAAAAAAAATTTAATAAAATGAATTAAACTTTGAAGTAATATTATATGTTTCCCTTATTGCATACGCGTAGGAAGCGGGGGGCTGGGGGCTAAAGCCCCAGTCAAAAATCTGGGGGAAGAAGCATACTCCTGCCCCCAATATCCAAGGTCAAAAACCCCTTATTTGTCTCTTCAGTAAAAACTGTAAAAAATTTGCAGTAATTTTCCTTAAATTTTGCCCAAAATGTTGCACCAAATTGCATCTGAGGACCCTTAAATACCCAAAAATTTTCCAAAGGGGAGGGGGACACCCCTCCCCTTAGATCCCTCCCCAGGACAGCGATCCGAAACAAGGTTCAGCCCCCAGTCCCGAAAAGTTACCTACGCCTATGCCTTATTGTGCTTTATTTTGGTGTCGTCTCGACTGAGTAATCCATAGAAAACGAATTTTAAATAGTAGGTGCATGGCCGTACACAACGCAATCTTAACTGTATGAAGAAATCTTAAGTCAATCGAAAAAGAGCAAAGAAAAACAGGGCGATGCCACATGGGGCAGGGGGCAACCGCCTCCTATCATTTGCAAGAACAGGGAAAGAGAGAAGGAAAAGAACAAGAAAAAAGAAAAGGAGAAAACGAATGAGAAGAAGGGGAAGCGAAGGAGAAAGAAGAAAGGAGGACGGTGGGGTAGGCATATATTTGATCCATATAATTAGTCCAGAGCTTCCAGGAGGCCCTATTCCGGTGTCTGCCAGCCTTTAGATACCTTGTATAATGCATACATGAAGCAACGAAAATATTCGTAATACTTCGTGTTTCTGTCGACTCAACGCACGTATTTTTGAATGAAACCATACTCATACATAAAAGGGGGGTTGGCTTCAGGAGGTTTGTTGACTATATACCCTTCTCTCAGACAACAAAGGCTACTCTCCTCTTTCACTAAACCAAAACTTAAAATTCAATAAAATTATTAACACTTTTCAGCCATATATGATAGCTCAAAAAATACCAAAGACATCACCATTTTGCATCTAAGCAATCTTAAATTGATAAAAATTTCTCAAAGGGGAGGGGACACCCAAGACCCCCAAGACCCATCCCCAGAAAAGCATCTTTCCCCCAAGCAAAAATTAAAATTCAATAAATTATGAACACTTTCTTACATATATGATCAGTTCAAAAATATACCAAAGATATCACCATTTTGCATCTAAGCAATCTTAAATTAATAAAAAATTTCTCAAAGGGACGGGGACACCCCTCCCCAGAAAAGCATCTTTCTCAAAACAAAAATTAAAATTACTAAATTATAAACTTTCCAGCCATATATGATCAGTTCAAAATATGTACCAAAGACATCATCATTTTGCATCTGAGCAGCCTTAAATTAACAAAAAAATTCCCAATGTAGAGGGGGACACCCCCTCTCCTTAGACCCCTCCCCCAGGACGGCGATCACTCATCTCACGCTTTGCCCCCCTATCGAAATACCCTGGCGCCGCCCCTGTGGCGTACTAACAGGGAAAAGCAAGCACCGTGTATCGAACTTGAAGGAGTGCCATTCAGCCACCAAAACTTCTTCTAAATAAGTAGAATTTCTAAACATAAGAGCCAGTTCAAAGATTTATCACAGATAGCACCATTAAGGATCTAAGAAACCTTAACAACAAAAATTTCTCAAAGAGCAGGGGTCCTCCCCTTAGACAAAATCTCCTTCAATTACACTCAATCAAAAATAGAAAACATCACATAGTAATGAGGTTTCCTAAACATAAAATCAATTTGACGCTTTATCAAGCTTAACCAAAGATACCACCATCTTGCATGTAGGCTAAGTCACCTCACACAGATAAAATCGCTCAAAGAATAGAGGTGTCATCCCCTCCTCTTGCCCTGCTTACACCCAGCCAAAACCAGAAGGAATCACCAAAAATGACAACGTCTAAACATTTAATCAGTTCAAAGCTTTGCCAACATAGCACCATTTAGCACCTCATCCAAATTACATCAATGTTACCTCCCCTAAGTATACACCCCCAGGATAGCCCATGCACGTTTGGTACAGGAAGGGTTAACTTGCCCCTCGTGGGACTTCACCAAGGCTACAGCCCTGCATTATGAGAAATTCCTTCCAACCCTGAATGATCAGTTTTAGATTCAAAATTGCCCTTTAAAAGCATTGTTTTTCGTGATATCAGTTATGGCCGGACACCGTTTATGCATAGACAACCAGTGGACGGATGGTGCAAAGTGTCGTCGTGGGACACAATTTGAAAATCTCAAGAAGAAGGAAGTTGTGGCAAAATTTTGGAAAATAAGCTCTTCTAGCAACTTCAAACAGCCATCTATCAGCACCTACTATACAGATTAAATTTGCCTGACACGATCCACATTCTCAAATTCTTATCTTGTAATCTTGTAAGACAGTTGAGAAAACGCATTCAAAGGGCAAAAGAACTCGAAACGCCTGGCCCATCCTGCTGCTCGCATTTTTTCGCCTAGTCTCCTAGACGAAATAAAACATATGGGCTTCTTAATGTAACTTTTAAGTTGTAAAATAAAATGAAATGGGTGCCCAGACTAACAGGGACAGCATTCTTTTCTTGTCTTGTTTAGGCTTCCTTTGTGTATGTTACAGTTATTTTTCTGGGGTCCATAATTGTAAAAGGCATTTTCCAGTGGCTTTTACAAGGGTCCCATGTAAAAGAGAAAAAGATTCAGTTCATACCCTCTAAACCCAGTAGCAATATACTTCTTTCCTAACTCGATATATCTAATATTAAAGATTACTTATTTTTGTCAAAACATACCTCTAGTTCTCATCAAGGTCACAGAATGTTATGTAAAGTGGGCCCATTGTCTCAGATTTCTTTTGTTTTCCTTTATAATTGAATGTCCTGTTGTCCTTGAAATTTGATACTGTTGGAATGTTTGAATATCTTTCCATGTAGGTTTAGCATAAATCTACACCGTATGTACGGCATAACAAACAAAGTTGCTAAATATTCCCTACAACAGTATCAATATCATAAAGAACTTCAATGCTTTGTCAAATTAATGTGCTGCGATGACATCACAGATTTCCCATAATGCACTTTATCTTGAGAAAAATGCATTTCTTTGAAAATTAGTAGGCCTATCTTCCAAACGCTACAAGCAATTGCGATGCGGTTTTCACCTTCTAGAAGAGAAAAATTTTCTGCATTTTTTAACTCATTGATTTTTGTCACTGGCAAATACCTTGTTAAAGAAAGGATTTGCTGAGCATGGACCTGTCTAGAGAAAACTTTTCGAGGGCAAAACTTGACACTTTTGCTTCAACAATATTTAAAAGCTTTTGAAACGTTTCTAACCTAAGGATATTGAAAAAAATATAACCCTTATTACAAATTGTACGAATTTCATTGCATTATTCCAGTTTCAAAGATAATGATCGACCTGAAGGAACTGTCCGCTGATTCTTTATTACATTTGTTCTTCCAGGTATTTAAGTAACAACAGAATCTCGGAAATACCATCGAACATCTTCCCGTCAAAACTGGAATGGCTGTAAGTTGCATGCATCTTGTTATTAACCCATCTGGAGGAAGTAACTGAATGCAGATAGCGCGTAGTAGATTACTATCATTCCATCCAAAGCATGAGAGAAAGAGATGTAATTTATTCTGGATGTTCCAGGTAACGGCTGAGTTGCTTTAAAAAACTAAAATAACACACTGGATAAAAAGGTGTTTACGAAACCAACTTGTGATATTATTTTTTTTTCACCCAATTTTTGCGTTAGTAGAGGGCATATTTCAATTGTACATTCGATGACACTAAGGAATAGGTTAATCAGGATGAGATTTATACTGACAAATTACGAAAAATATTAAAATGGAAAGCAATGTAATGACGACTGACAACAAATTGGATACATATCCATATGGTAAAGGACGCTTACAGGCAGTTTCTTTAATACTTAAAGACCTCAGCTTGTCTCTGATCAGATTCTTTGATCAGAAACAGTCTTATAACTATATTGCAGTTTTTCTGCTACCGTATTCAGACTTGATTGAGAAAAGAAACGTTCAAAACAGACAGTTACACCTTTACACAATACATAATTTCTGCTAAATATTACCACTCTCTTACACGCCGAAATAAATCAGTTTTGTGTTACTAAGTATAATTATTGGCTTCCAGTGTGTTGGAGGTTAACATATATTGATATTCGTTATGTAAATCGACGAATTTGAAAAGCGTTCGTCCAATCAACAAGTACAAATTTTTATGTCTTAGCTGTTTAAACTGCAATGCAATGTTCAACATATTCTATTGTTTATCCCAAGTGACAGCACATCTTGAGGTTAATTGAGACTTAATAAAGCAATCCTTGCTTTAGAGATATTTTTGTCGTAATGTCCTCACCAACCTCTTTGTCATTATATTAACTCATCTGGGCTTTTAACCAACAACAGAATCTCGGAGATAGCCCCGAAAACCCACCCATAAGTGCCACATTTTTGTAATTTGTATTTTACTTTAAAATGTAAATTTTGCATTGATCTTAACTGAATCTTCTCTTCTCGGCGAAGTGTCTTAATGTATATATCGGTATATACTGCACGTGAAACAGTATGATTTCCCCATACGCGTGAAGTGAAGAACAATACGACAAAACTTGTTTTTCCGTTTCTTTTATGACTCTATTGCTTCAAAATCATGATCTTATACAATAGATAAAAAGAGTCCACAGGAAGTCTCTTAACTGAATACACTTTTGCCAAACTTTCCTCTTAGCAAGGAACATATTTTGGACGTAAGCTTTGCACTTTTTATGTTCAGCCCAAGGAATTTTCAAAATGACTAGGACTATTTATCGGCAAAAAGGAGTTGGCGTACTGAATTAAAAATTCCTGGTAATCCCTTATCCCTATCACTTTGCTGAAAAAAAAACTGCAGGTACGTTGTACAAACAGCAGATCTCTCTTTCCCCCACATCCTGACAATTTATTATGCAGAGAAACTTGCCATTTGGGCGTAATGTTTTTTTTTTTTTTTTCGTAATTCAGAGCACTATTTCAATTAAGACATTGTAAGCTTCTAGTTAAATACTGTTTAACATCCATACGTAGTACAGCTGGACACTTCTCCACTTAGAAAAGGATAAATGTGTCAACCATTTCAAACCTGCTGTTACTCGGAGTGACTCCGTTCAAACCAAGATCACCTCACTTAGTACAGTATATGAATTCTAGACTCGCAACTTAATTGCGTTAATGGTTTAACCAACGACCCGTACATTTGGTTGGTTTATGGTCCGTTTTCCACTCGTTGAAATCAATCCGTCTTATGTCCAGCTCGGCCAACCTTAAATGCGCCCGATCAATACTTGTAAACACCTTAAGGTTGAGTTTTTAGACATAGACTATGGGGCATGCAGTCGAAAGGCTTTAAAAGTCGACTTTTGTGACCCACCTCAGGGGGGGGGGGGACCTGAAAATTTCACATGATGTAGAATTAGTTAAGCAATGAAAGAATTCGAGCGATCTCGCGTTCAATTGCTGCACATTAACGAGAACGGAACAGTTAATTAACGCTAATTGAGAAGCGACTTAAACAAACAGCCGACAATTGACCTAGTACACGTACTGCTTACGCGAAATTTTACGTACAGTATATTGTACAGTACTGTAGCCTTACGAACGATAATGGAACGGAGGAAACGGAACGATCTGAATGGCTACGACCACGACAATGTTGCATTACCTACAGAAATAGGTCATGTTTTAAATGGATAAGGGCTAAATGCACCGTTTTCTCACAGATGGAGGAATAATTGAAGGATAATATATTGCTGTGAGATTAACGTTAGACGGTCTACGTGACAGGCCTGCAGTCTCCAAACAGCAGCTGACCTATTTTATTGTATAACACTTGTGTTATACTTGAAATACGAGTTTTACGAATAATTTATCAACACGGGGTCATCGAATGGTGATCAAATGACCATTCTATATGATTTTCACGCCCCCACGAGCCCTACCCCTCCTGAAGAAATTGAAATGACCTAGCCTTGGGCAATAATTGGTTACAGACGTACTGCATATTCAGTGTAGATATAGGAATTCCAGCACTCATAGGCGTAGGAAGCCGGGGGGCTGGGGATCCTTAGCCCCCCCCCAGTCAAAATGTGGGGGGCTGAAGTATGCGTCCACCCTCAAGATCCAAGGGCAAAAACCCCTTATTTGTCTCTTCTGTAAGAAATGTCAAAAATTTGCAGTAATTTTCCTTAAAGTTTGTCCAAATTGTTGCACCAAATTGCACCTGAGGACCCTCAAATACCCAAAAATTTTCCAAAGGGGGGTGTCCCCCTCCTCCAGGATGGCTATCCCAAACAAGGTTCAGCCCCTCCCCCCGTCTTGAAAAGCTTCCTACGCCTACGCCAGCACTAGTAAAATATGGAATATGGCACTGCAGCTCCATATACTTTTATCCAAATTGAATCTCGGAATTTGCATTCCTCCTCCTGTAACGCCGACCCCTACCCACCCACCCATAATTAATATGTGACTGCAGTAAGATCAGCCTACTGAATGCAATCTCAAAGAGAGAATTGTGCATACTGTAGCTTCTTAGTCACGGTTCACACATTGCTTGACCCCAAACGTTGATTGCCTAGCATCTATGGGTAAGCTACAATACCCAGGGCAGTAGCGAGCGGGGAGGTGTGGGGGTGTCACCCCCCCCCCCAATATTTGATCGCCCGTCGGCAAATTTTCGGTCTGTCGGCAAAAAGGGAGAGGGAAAGGAAAAGAAGATGAAAAGAGGAAAGGAGAAAGAAAAGAGAGAAGGGAAAGGAAACAAAGGGAGTTAAAAGGAAGACGGAGAATGAAAGGCAAAAAGAGAAAGAGAGAACGGGAGCGCGTGGCCAGTCTGTTATCGGCTATTTCGATTTTCAGCTCTTCATCTAATTGGTCAAGTCACGTTGAAGGCCCGTCGGCAAATTGATTATGCATGTGACGGCCGTATCAACGGCCATCGGTGTAATTGGACGAGCGACTGAGTCCGTCGGCAACTCTGAGAAATACTTAATTTTGGTCTAAATTAGGGCAAATTCTTCAATAAACACCCAAATTTTCCAATTTTCTTCTCTAAAAACCTAATTTTTTCAAATTTGCCATGGTAAAAGCCCAATTTTTCAAATTTTCTCGAAACAGAGCCCAAAATTTTCGGCGCGCCTCGCACGCCCGAATATTTCCTTCAGACATCGTTTCGGCACTCTATCGGCCTCGTTTAGGCTTTGGGTTGCTGCCCCCCCCCCCGTCGGGCAAATCCTGGCGCCACCCCTGAAGGGAATTAAAGGCTTCCATATAGGCGCACTATTTCGGGTCATATGACATTCTTGAAAAACCACTTCCTGCATATTATTCCTCACTTTTATATACCACCATGGGGAGCAGCACCCTATTACCCATGGAGAAGGCATCCTTAGCCCGTTTTCTAAACCCTAACCTTGACTTCACACACATTTTGCAAACTCCCGAGGATCCGGTTTACCCACAAACATCCTGGGAAAGAATAATGAGTGCCGCGCGTGTCTACCCTTCACTGCAGTCTCAGGCTTTTAACTTTTGAACACCAAAATGAAAAAGATACAGAACCCGTCCTGGCGTTCAAGGCATATTTTGAACGCTTGTGTTAAGATTCTAAACACATTTTCTCCCTTTTTAAACGCCGGACGCCTATTCAAATGCTGAACGCATAGTGTTCCAATTCTGAACGACAGGTCCAGCTCCTCAAGTATAGTGGCACGACGGGACGAATAGCCTAGCACATTAATATTATCCGGAATCTTTGCATTGGATAATGTATTATGAACCAAAACATATCCTGCATGAGACTTTTACCCAGAGATTATACTAGAATCTCAGAGTTTCCCCGGGCTTCGCCCCCTGGACCCCCACCAGTTGCCTTAAGGCGGGTCCAGTGTTTTAGCCAGCCCCTATTTGTGCGACAATGTCGCATAAACGGCGACAAATGTCGCACAATAAAAATCTGACAAGCAAATTCTACCCGGGTGTAAATTTTGAGGTTCCTCATTAGGGCAGAAATCTACTCAAATATTTCACCATTTGCAATCTAGGCACCTTTCAAATTGCCCCCAGGCCACAGATCAGTAAAGGTGGCATTGAGAAAACGTCCTAGCTGAAGCACTGGCGGACCTCTGGATGAAGACCGCTTAAAAACTATAGCGGCTTGACGAGAGGAATAGCCGAATACATCAGAATTATGGGGGGCTTTGCATTTGATTATGCATTATATGAACAAAATTATATCCATCCTGAGACTTAATTTTGCACCCAGAGATATGCTTAAACCTCAGAGTTTCCGGGGGCTTTGCCCCTTCCCCCTTCCCCGGGGCTTTGCCCCTAGACCCCACCATGGGCCCTAAGGCGGGCCCCTGGATCCCACCCCCTAAAGCTCGTTTCCGCGTTACGCATTATCAGATCTGTCGGCAAAACATAGTCTCTACACCCCCTCAAAGAAAACACCTTCGCCTACGCCCCTGACAATACCTTCCAAGAATCAAGGTACAATGGAATACCCTGCCTCAGGTTTGCAATGTATTATTTAAACCGCACCCTCAATCATGTATGACAAATATCTCTATCTGGCCTGCCACAAGCCTGGGCTTTACACTGACTCAAGAGACTGTTGAATGAGGACCTACTGTTGGCCAATATTTCTTGAAGTTAATGTTTCTAAGTTCCAACATTTTGGGTTGAGGTAAACTGTGTGTTACTCTGTTACTCTATGCATTCAAATTAAAGAAGTGGCTCTACACTCTTCAAAGTTCAGTGTAAAAATATATCAAGCCAAATGGAAGGTACATTCTTTTTTCTCATTTTTTTTCTTGCTGTTTCTTGAATTCTTTATCATTAAACAATTTCTTAAGTCATGCAGGTAGTACTTACCTGAAATGATTTGTAACCAGGCTGCATGTGCTATGCCTAAGTTACAAATTGTTCCCATGACCTACCTGTGATGATCATTGCCAATGTGATCTCTCTGCCATCGATGCGAACAATGTTCAATTACATATGACATGTACAAATGTCTTCTCACTTGTCACTGTTGTTCAGTGATTGCCTGTCTTTTTGCAATTTCTCTTCTTTTTGCAATTTCCTCTCTTCAAAATCTTGCTTCAATTATTCTTCACCATGTGAAGATAACTTAGGACATCTGGGATTTTCTTATCATTTGAGGGGTAGTTACACCACCATAATTGCATTCAAAAAAGCAGAGCTCAACAAGAACAATGAAATTGAAATGAAAACATCTTATTTCAGTCTTCAGTGAATTGTATATTAAGACTTTCCACGGTTGTCTGAATCGTGAAAGATATTACACCAAACCACCACTATTATTACAAAATTCAAACTCATTATTACTATTAGTGACTTAGTGCATATTTCTTTGAAAATGATATTGACAAAATTCCAGCTTCTCACTATGCAGTTAACAAAATTGATGGTTGGAATCCCTCCCCAGTCACTATTTTGCACAGGGTTCTTGTTGAAGACTTAAATACTTCTTGATCCTTTCTCAGGTACATTAACTAAACCTCTCTCTTGGAATAATTGGAAGAGTTCTTGTTACCAATATGCTCCATTTGTAACATTACTTTGCTGAGAGACATTGTGTATCAACATAGTTCACAGTTAAATTCACTGTCTGCCTTACTACCATCGTTAAACGCACCAACATCTTGTACAGTGCTAATGTTTAAGATGGTTCGGCTGAAGTAGTCTCTTTTCAGGATATGAATTATGCAATGAAACATTTTTCAAGCTCGCAAATTCCTTCAAGTACTACTATGTAAATCCATGCAAAATTGGAATCATGATAAGGTTTTCAAAAGAAACATTCCACACCCAACCCATTCTGCCACTTTGGTGTAAAATGTCAATCTGTTGTGGTGCCTGCCATTTCTGCCAAAGAAAGGTGGTCCAGCTATACTATTTTCTGTTGTGTGTCCAACCACTCTGAGTCTGCAAAAAACAGAAATGAAAAAAAAGGTAACATTACATTTTATCATGGCATTTAAGAAAATTATCTCAATTCAGACTTGAAGAAAACATCCTACTTAAGAAATTTGACAGAAACACAGCACAATACATACCATAGCATTACGATAACCTGGACATGGCAGGATTTGTTGCCTGTCACCATAATTTTCTCAGTGGGCAAACAAAACAAATTACTAGGAACTGATTGTGCATTTAGTCTTGCACTCTTTTAGCAAATTTCTGTGCAGACCTTCACCTCATTTATTAGCCAGTGCAACTGCTCTACCTTAATTTTAAAGAAGTAGCCACAGCAAAGCAGGAAACTCTCCTAAAAACCATGGTGTATTGACGCAGGGTTCTAGTTAGGAATATATTTAAAACAAGGGAACTAACACGTATGGCCTTCAACATTACCCCGATCACCATAGGAAAATGTTACAAAGGGTTGATGGTTTTGTTTCTGGTTGCCTTTTATCATTATGGGTTAGAAATCCAAACTGGGGGCTCAACTTTCAAACCAGGTTCAAAGTGAAAATGTGTAATTCAAACCGAGTGCAGCAACCTGTTTAAATAGCCTGGCTAGAACCCTGTTGATGCTTAAATAATGTGAGCCTAGGACGAAGCTGCGACTGACAAATGCAACATCTCTTTTGAACCTGCAGCAAGGAAGTTTTTCACGGAATTATGCAATGTAGGATTTGTCTCAAACCATAAAAAAAGCAGTTGGTAGCGTTTGGTCAGCCCATTGTTACAACACTGAGGTACACCAGGGTAGTCTAAAGTTACTCCTAACGTTAGGCTAAAATAATGTTGTATTTGCAAACTAAAAAATACGAGGGCCTAACGTTAGAGACCTATTGCGTGCGTATAATCTGACATAACATAACAGGTTAAAGGGCAAAGGAGGGCTAAGGCCCCATAAGATGCCCTGAAGTCCATACAACCTTAACTGAAAACAAACATCCAACCAATACCAAATGAGCCCAGCCCAATTAGATTCGACCATAGTTATGGAAGAACTTTTCAATGTTAACCTTTAAGCAGTCCACAGATGTGGAGTTAACTACCCACTCAAGCAGACTATTCCACTCGTTAACAACTCTCTGAGAGAAGCTGAATTTCCTAATGTCCAGCCTTGCAAAACACTTAACTGACGACTTGACTTACCTTCGGTTTATCTGCTCGCTCAAACGGTCCTTTCTTAACTCTTTGAAATAATAATTCCTCTCTTATGCTATCCTCTGAGTCGAACGCTGGCTCTTTCTCCCACGTGCTGTTTTGTATCTGGTTATTGGAGTAACAATTACTGTACTACTTGCAGGTACACCCGCTATCATTGCATTTCGCACGAGTGGGGATTAACCAAAACCACTCTTCTCAGATTTCTGTACTGATGTCAGGTGCATACATTATCTTCCATTTCCTGTTTAACACATAATAACATCAAATAAAGTGGAGCTTTTAAGTAAAGTTTTAGATCAGTTTCTGTTTCTCCCTACACAAAAATTTATGGAATAAAATGTGTCTGAGATGCCCCCTTTTTAGCAGGAATAAAAATGTCTTAATCATGAAAGATTAAAAAGTCTAAGTGCAAATTGACAGGCGGGGAAGTGCCATTTTCCGCAATCTGCCCCCACCGGTATTTATGCCAACAATTTCTTCTTAGGCTACACGATAACTTATGGTCGCTTAGATAGTGTTCGGTCTTGCTAGTGTCCGGTTTTTGTGGGGTGGGATCTTATTTCACTCAGCATTTTGAAAGTAGGAGAACAATGTTCATTGGATTGTACAAGTTGATTCCTGTTGTAGCAGAGGGTGTTGTACAGTTAGAGCTAGACTTGGAATCCTAACGGTTGTAAAGATGGTGTGAAACATGCATTCATTCTTCCAAAATGCTATCGGATGACAAATCTTATAATCATGCATTTTCACCACTTGGCCTTCAATACATTGAATAATACGTGGTGATGCCGCAGAAACTGTGTTAAAGGACTGTTTGTATTGTATGAAACGTAATGCTTCATTGTGAAATCAGGGAGGTGTTAGGTGTAACAATTCCCTGGTGAAAGCAACTAACTTTGGTTTTCTCCACTCATCATTATCGGTGGATAATGGTAAGGAGAAATCGTGTCTTGATTTCTCCTTCCCATGTTTACCGAAGAAAGGGGTGGGAAAACTGGCATATCAGATTTCACACCACCGCGATGTTCTCGGCTTCCGTAGTTAGGTGTAACATCTCACCGGGTGAAAGCAACTTACGGCCGAATTGTCTATTCACGCCAAACAACTTCCTACTTAAGTGCGAGGATGGATTATTTTGGTCCTATGTTAGGAAAAGAAGGACACTCTCAAGTCAAACGAAATGCATGC
The DNA here is from genome assembly GCA_029531755.1 of Holothuria leucospilota. Lineage (NCBI taxonomy): Eukaryota > Metazoa > Echinodermata > Holothuroidea > Aspidochirotida > Holothuriidae > Holothuria > Holothuria leucospilota. The sequence goes on along the minus strand of CM055964.1, from coordinate 21,183,379 downwards.
TTATTTAGCTGTCTTGCTGTTCACTCTGCCCATATCAAACTTTCTTAGATGCGGATTCTTTTACGCCATGAGGAGATTTGTTAGTAGAAGAGGAGTGCCACACTCTATAGCAACAGTGGTACGAATTTCGTTGTAACTGAGCGAGAGTTGATAGAAAATCTTGCAAGTTTTAATTAAGAGATTATTTCCGATGCCGCGGTTTAAAGAGGGTGTCACATGTTACATTGGTGTATGCCAATGTGAGTGAAAAATTCCGAGGTCTACACATGTAATGCATGTTACGTAATTGTTTTGAATATAGAAAGGAAATTCCCATTGTTTGTAGCCCCTGTGGGCTGGGGGTTGTAGAATATGTCCACGGTATTCCCCGCCTGTCGTAAGGGGCGACTAAAGGGAAGGACTTGAACCGTATTTGAACTGTATTTGAAACCAGACTTGCACTTGAACCGTATTTGAAACCGTATTTGAACTTAACCTTTTTATCTAGCTGACAACTTATAACACATTCATTCGTGTTGGTGTGTCGTTAAATCCCATCTAACTAACCCATTGTTTGTACAGCCAAGTATACTATGCCGTTGCATTGTGGAAAAGATCGGGATTCAACGGAAGGGGTCGCTATTTAAACTTGCGGTGCAGGGTGATGATTGCGGTGCAGAGTGATGATGGGTGTGACAACCGTCCAACATCCAAGAAGTAGTTCCCGCTGCAGCGGCAACGCGATGTGTGGTAGACTGCGCGTCCAGCCCAGCGTGATGTTGAGGCCGTCGTATTTTATATTGCCAAGTCATCTATATGATGTAGGTCCGTGAGGACTAAGTTTGCCCAGTGGTTCGGTCATGAATGTTTGAGGATTCTTCGGATTATGTAGTCCCTGTGCTTTTTTGCTTGAAAGTAAATGTTTTGGCTGAACATACAGGGCTTAATTTGCCTCTTATCATCTCCATACCTCAGGGATGATTTGCCGGAAGCGCATCGAACAAAATCCTGGTCTTTTGGTTCACTTTTTGCTGGTATCCTGATTATCCGACCAAACGTGGAATGATACTGTAAATACGAGAGAGGCAGACTTTGTCTTCTCTTTCCCTTGTGTGGTTTTTCCATTCGAGAAACGTTGTATTGCCGTGAATGGTTCCATTTCCATTTACAGGACCGTATCCTGCGGGGAAAAGGGGAGGGGGCAGCTAACCTCCGATTTCCAAATCCTAAATGAAAAATGACCTACTTCAGAAAGTTCTAAAAATTTCATCCTCCTGACTATATTTTTAAGGTCATCAGAACCTGGGAAATCGCAATACAGGTTCGTCTCTTTTCCAAAATTTTCCCGGGGAAGTCTCCGGACCCCCACCACAGCCAGGTTCTTATACGGTAACTGACACTAACGAATGAACCTCCTTCCTCATGCATGATACAAACAACACAGCTGAAGCCTATTCGTTGAAGACTTTTAGTTTTGTTTCTCACACGGTGTCCTGCACAGCATGCCCCCTTTTTAAACTATATCCTGTCTCGTTTTCTCCCACGAACTTATTTTACTAAATAAATTTTGCAAGGGTTAGTTTAACTTTTATTTTTGAAATCTAATTTTCTAAACAATTTTGGAGGTCTACCAGGTTTTATATCCGTAATCTGGGATGCATTTTTGAGAAAAATAGAGCTACGCTACACACCACCCGACAGTAGCGCACTAGGAGAATGTGCGTTCGCACAAGCTAAGTCTTAGGGTGTGGTGTGGCACAGTACTAGTACCATGCCTTAGCCACAAAAGAAAACAAAAACTGCAATTTTAATACATAAAATCTAACCAAGATATTTCAAAGATAGCACCATTTTGTATTCAAGCAACTTTAGAAAGGCAAAAATTTCCCAAAGGGGGGAGGAGAACGTAGACAGCACCCTCTCCTTTACACCCAGTCAACAAGAAAAAAACAAAGGCACTAAAGAGAGGGAGTTTCTAAGCATGCAACCATTTCAAAACTTTTCCAAAGATAGCACCATTTTGCATCTTAAGCACATTACATACACAACTTGTCAAAGAGATTAGGTGGGCTACCCCGGCCCTTAGACAGCACCCTTCAAACAAAAACAAAATAATAAAGTAGACACTAAACAATGATAACTAAAAACATATTAAGACCAAAGCTTTTCAAAAAATAGCACCAATTTGTACATATAAAGAGACCTTACATAAATTTCATTTCCTCCCCTTAGACCCCACTTTCTACACCCTCCCTCAGGACGGAAGTTGGTGACAAAACCAAAGAATTCGCCTGGGTGCAAACTATCACAGGTACGCCACTGGACGCTGTCATGAACTGCCCCTCCCCCTTGGAATCTCGGCCAGGCTACAGCCCTGTTTGTAAAGGTTTTGATCAATTTTCCTTTCAAACGGGGATGTAAACATTTTATACCACCATTAAAACTGTTCACGATGACATAATCAGTTTGATCCATTCAAAACCACTCAACTCCATTCACAGTTCGATGTGTTAAGAGAAAAAAATTAAATAAAATTTCACTGCTGTTGGTTTGGCCAATTCTGACGTGGTAGGATAGTGGCCGTGATCATTTTGTCATTTCGTCGAGCTCGATGCTAGATGAATTTGGCAAGACGGCGTCCGCAGTTTGTCCTTTCTGCGCAGATAAACCGAATGTTCTTTATTAGGGACAAGTGTAACAATAACTATCGCCAGATGACTTCATTGGCGTTATCTTGAAATTACCTTGGCTGCACTTTGACTGAAAACACCAAATAAAGTTTGCGCTGGTCAGATTCAGTTGCATCGGATAAATAGAAGGTAATTTTATTTCAAACTTTGTCCAAGATACTTTGATCAAATAAAACAAACTCTACAGGATAGATCCCCAACAAGTGTTTGGATCAACTAAGATCATATTTTGTAAACATTACTTGGCCGTAGCCTGCAGGGGGGTTGGACAGTTGCTTCCCCTGAAATTTCCAGAGTGTAAATGAAAGTTTAAGTACTTGAGAAAAAAAAATGAAATGCTTATCGTTTGATTGTCCTAGTTTTGATTTCAAGACCCTCAGAGCATGGGAAATCGCATAAAAGGGGTCATTTTTCCCGAATTTAATCGGAATATCCCAGGGCCCCTGCCGTGGACATGTTCTAACGTAAATTACTCTTCCTGACGAATGAATGAACCCTCTTCCTCCTACATGATACACTGTTTAAATACATCTGAAGCATTACGCAGGCTAAATAGATCTTTAGTTATGTCTAATTCCGTACCGCCACAGTTTGCGTACATAAAATAGTCTATGATAATTTCTAATCAAATCTACCCTTTCCATTTTGAAATCTTAATTTGTTTCTAGAGAATGAAATGTAAAAAAGTGACCATTTGGATTCAACTTATCGATGTACAAGGTCTAGAATATGCCACCTCCCCCACCACCTGGAAAGTACATTTTACGAAAAAGTTCCTTAGAAGGTTTTCCCTAAGCCAACCGATGGTAGATCCTCTTGTGGCGTACGCACCCTTTATCGGCCTTGAAGGAGTGCCATTCAACCACCAAATTTTTTTCTAAATAAGTAGAATTTCTAAACATAAGAGCCAGTTCGAAACTTTATCGCAGATAGCACCATTATGGATGTAACAAACCTTAACAACAAAAATTTCTCAAAGAGCAGGGGTCTTCCCCTTAGACAAAATCTTCAATTACAAACCATCAAAAATAGAAAACCTCACACAGTAATGAGGATTTCTAAACATACAATCAATTTAACGCTTTATCAAACTTAGCTAGATAACAATATCTTGCATGTGGGCTAAGCCTCCTCAAACAGACAAAAATCTCTCAAAGAATAGAAGTGTCATCCCCTCCTCTTGCCCGGCTTACACCCAGCCAAAACCAGAAAGAATTCACCAAAAATGACAGCTTCTAAACATTTAATCATTACAAAGCTTTTCCAAAATAGCACCATTTTGCACCTCATCCAAATTCCATAATGTTTACACCTCCCCTAAGTACAGGGTTGCAAATCCCGGGGGCAAGGGGGGCCTTTGCCCCCTCAAGTGAAAAAGTGGGGGCAAACCCTAATTTGGAACCCCCCAAAATGTGAAGAGCAATACTCATTTTTTTCGCCGCTTGGTCACTTTTGACATCCCTTTGATAACAACACATGACAACAATACAATTATAGGCAAAATTTGGTCAGGTGAGCCACAGAAAGTGAAAGATTTGCTAATTATAAACTCAACTTTGCAAAATCAAAACCGCGATATTAATTTACATCAAAAACTGAGGAATTATGCAGGGTTGACAATTTCCAAACGAACGCACAACCTAAGGAAGACGAGTCACGGCCTCTCCTAGGACTGTAGGAGAAAAATCTGTCCTCTACGTATGTTCCTTAAAAAGAACCATTTGATTTATTGTCAATTAAGTAAGTCAATCTGTGTTCGTCTCGAATAATGATTAACGACGGTTGTCCTGCTTTTTGTACATTTAAAAAAATCCCAGCTCTTTCAAAACTTTAATCCAGTGAAGAACATCAGTAGTATTAATTAACTTTGTGCCCTAACTAACCCTTTTGACAAGTGTAAATGTTCTAAAACCCAGGAGCCTTTACACCAAAAAAACTTCCGTTCGAAACAATCTTTCTGCAGCTTCTGAAATACTAAAACTCAGTAGCTTCCGCTGGCTTCGCCCCCTGGACCCCCACCAGGGGCCTAAGGCGGGCCCCTGGACCCCACCCACGAGGGCTTCGCGCTTCGCGGTGCACGCTACGCGTGCACAGTTTCAAATCCACGCGTACACCATATTCGTTTTCGCCCCCTCACTCTCAAACAGAGATTTGCGCCCTCTACCCTAAGTATCATCCCTCAGGATGGCACCCATGCACGTTTGATATAGGAAGGGCCCATCTGAGTGTCAACTATCTATAGGCACGCTGATCGACCGGTGTTCCCCTTGGCTAGTGTCATAAACTTACCCCTCTTGGGACTTCACCAAGGCTACAGCCCTGCATTATGAGAAATTCCTTTCAACCCTGAATGGACAATTTTAGATTCGAAATTGCCCTTTAAAAACATTGTTTTTCGTGATATCAGTTATGCCGGACACCGTTTATGAATAGACAACCCGTGGATGCACCGGATGGTGCAAAGTTTCGTTCCGGTACACAATTTCAAAACCTCATGAAGAAGGAAATTGTGGCAAAATATTGGAAAATAAGCTCTAGCAACTTCAAACAGCCATCAGCATCAAACTTTACAGATTAAATTTGCGTGACACGATGGACATTCTCAACTTTTTATCTATCTTTTAAGACGGTTGAGAAATGCATTCGAAAGGCAAAAGAGCTCGAAACGCCTGGCCCATCCTGCTGCTCGCATATTTTTGACTCGTCGTTCTAGACGAAGTAAAACATAAGGGCTTCTAAACACAAATTTTAGGTTGTAAAATAAAATGAAATGGGCGCTCAGTCTACCAGAGACAGCATTGTTTTCTTGCCTTGTTTACATTTCCTTTGTATTATGTGTTAGTTATACTCTGGGGGTCCTTAATTGGTAAAGAAAACGTGCCGAGTATGGATCTGTCTAGAGAAACGGCAAAACCTGACACTTTTGCTTCAGCAATATATAAAATCTCTTGAAATTTTTTTAACCAAAGACTATTGAAAAAAATCATTATTTATTAAAAATTGGCGAATTTCATTGCCCTATTCCAGTTTCAAAGAATAATTATCGTTCTGAAGGAACTCCGCTGATTCGTTGTTATGTTTGTTCTACCAGGTATTTAAGTAACAACCAAATCTCGGAAATACCATCGAACATCTTCCCGTCGGAACTGTTAGGGCTGTAAGTAGCATTCATCTTGTTATTGAACCATCTGGAAAAAGTAACTGAATGCAGATAGCGCATGGTAGGTTACTATCATTCCATTAAAAGCCTGAGAGAAAGAGATGTAATTTATTTGAGACGCTCCGGGTAACGGCTGAGTTGCTTTGAAATCCTAAGAGAACACACAGAATAAAAAGGCCTTTACGAAATGAACTTGTGATTTCAGTTCTTACCCAATGTTTGCTTTGTTGGGAGGCATATTTGAATTGCACATTCGATGACACTTAGGAAAAGGTTAATCAGGATGAGATTCATAGTGATTAATTAGTAAAAATGATAAAATGGAAAACAATCATTGTCATGAAGACTTACAACAAATTGTATACATATCCATATGGAGTGATGGATCTATTGTAACCATGTTCTATCACAAATGGTTCTCAAACTATCAGAATTATCGCGAATCCTTTGCATACTATCAAAATTTTCGAGCGCCCTTCACGATTCAAGCCTTTCCTCAGTATTGTCCTTATTATCAATAATTTCCGGTAGCAACTCCCGCAGAAGCACAGCAACAAAATTTGAAAGCTGTTTACGAATTTTCAGGTAAAAGGCTGGCTTTTTGATTGGCAAATACGTTTGTTGGGGAATTGAAAGTGTCTCGATGCAGAGCATGAATGCAGGTTTTGTCATAGGTATCTTATTTAATGAAAAATTTCGGTGCGCTTCGCGCGCATTCGTCACGGTTTTCACTCCATTTCATGACCATCATTAAGGTAATAATGCATGCAACAATTCTGATCACAGCACTTTTCCGCAAAACAGAAGTACATCTCCAACCTCTGTAGGAGCCTATGGGATCTTTCCAGCTTATCTGTAGCATGTGGAAGGTTGAAAGTACGTATTTGCCGCTATACATTTTTCAAAAATATTTACCGAGCGCCTTGCGTGCAGCCATTACCGGTGCAAATGGTAATTGTTTGTATACTTACGACGAAAAATCATTCTGAAAAGCGCTTTTTAGTCCTTAACCCCTTTTGCTTTACCTATCAGGAAGGTCTAATATCACCTCCCTGCACTTATACTATCCCTCCCCAAACTTATGAAAAATACGATAGTTGTAAAGTGCTCGGCATTATACTCTATACTATCATTTGGATGTCAGGTAATAATCATCATATCAGTGCCCATTTTATTTCATTTATCCAGAGCTTCCAGGAGGCACTATACTGGTGTCTGCCAGCCTTAGATACCCTTTTATAATGCACAATGAAGCAAAGGAAAATTTTCGTAATAGTCAAAGAATATTTCTCTGGACCCCACTCACGTATTTTTACGTACAAACCTTCCCCAAATAGAAGGCATTAAAGTAGCCAAAGGGGGGGGGGTTCAGAGTGTTTGTTGACAACATACCCTTCTCTAAGACAGCATACTCTCCTCTTTCACCTAACCAAAAATTAGAATTCACTAAATTATGGATATTTTCCAGCCATATATGATCAGTTACAAAAAAAAAGTTACAAAAATACCCCTAAGATAGCACCATTTTGCATACAGGCAACCTTAAATTAACGAAAAATTCTCAAAGGGGAGGGGGACAGACCCCTCCGACAGAACGGCACCTTTATGGATTCCACACTTGTGTATACAATCGCAGGACGCACAAAAAGGTACAATTTACGCAGAAATGGGAGGACAGAGGTGGCATTACGTCGTCATCTTTTCTGCCACCCAATCACCAAGTTCTGGCGACGCCACTGATTAATTATAATTATTTGCTTCCAGTGTGTTGAGAGTTAATATATATTGATATTCGTTATGTAAATCGACGAATATGAAAAGCGATCGTCCCCCTTTACAAGTACAACTTTATATGTCTTTGCTATTTAGACTGCAATGGAATTCTTTATCTCCCATGCAGTTACAGCACATCTCGAGGTTAATTGAGGCTAAATACAGCAATTCCCGCTTTAAATATATTTTTGTCGTAATGTCCTCACCAACTTATTTTTTATTATAATTATCCATTTAGGTTTTTAACCAACAACAAAATCTCGGAGATAGCCCCCAAAACCCTCCCATCAAGTGCCACATTTTTGTAATTTGTATATTACTTTAAAATGGAAATTTCGCATTCATCTTGCTCAAATTTTCTTTTCGCGAAAAGTGTTTTCATGTATACTGCAAGTAAAGTAGTAGAATGATTTCCCCCAACGTGTGAAGTGAAGAACAATAAGACAAAACTTGTTTTTCCGTTTCTATTTTGACTCTGTATCTTCAAAAATCAAGATCTTGTACAATAGATCAAATAAGTCTATAACAACTTAAGGGGCTGATAGCTATAGTTGAGATGACATAAGGCGAGTTTGTTTCCTTACTGAAGTATATCAGTGGTGGAACTGTTGAAGTCATCCGTTTTAATTATCCCCTTCCCACAAATGTTACAACTATTCTCTTCATGTTCGTAATGTTGGGAATACCCCACACTTAGATAATGGCACTTTCCTATAGGACCATGTGTGACAGCTTTCTGATGGGTCTTTAAGACCACTATTGAATAATTCCGATTATGCACAACAGGATCAGTTTTTTATCCCAGTGACAGGGCCGGAATTTTGACTTCAAGTTTGGGGCAGGTCCCGGAAATTTTTATAAACAAGCATCCTTTTGGGCTTTGCTTTCACATCTGCTTCTGATTGTGTAAAACAGAATTCTGCCTTTTTTCCTAGACGCCAAAGTATAGACTCTACAGCACGAGTCCTTATTCTCTAATCTATTAACGTATATGGTAGGAAGTTTCATGAATTTGAAATTACTTGTAAGATTTACCAATTAACATGATTTTATCGTGTTATTTTTTAGCTTAATTTACAAACTACTAAAAAGGCGGTCATTATCTGTATGTTATGCTAATGGGAAGTTTCATTTCGGACGATGTAGGAGCTAGTTTAGGCCTTCATCTCAGTCGGGTACCACAAACCTTGAAGTGAATTGAGGAGGAAAAAGGATGGATGTGATTGTGTAAGACTGTAAGGAGGAATGGATTTCGTCCGATTAATGGCCTCGTTTGGTTTGTCTTGTTCATTCTGATACGAGCATGGTCTCACGGTCAATGACTTGTCACTTGGCACTTCGAAATAATGATCAAAGACACAAAGTGCTTTTGAGTATTTATTTCAAAAAACAAGAAATATCACATCAGTCTCTGATTTCGAAACTTTCCTAGAAGAGGGACCCCACACCTTCCGGCTTTGCCATTTTGAACACCACAACATGTTATCATAGTTATACTGGCAAGCATTTTCTATAACCCGTACCCCTGATAGATAGGCAAGGTGTTTTGGGTGGGGTGGTGGGTGAGATAGCATCCATGTGGAGGTTTTTTTTTCAGGTGCAAGATATGTTAAGACGTGTTAGGCTATTGTAACTTTTCTTCTCATAATTTTTCTCAGGGCAAACATTATCCTTGGGGCCGCGCCCCTTTCCCCTTGAATGATGGGCCTGCCAAAATTGAAGGGTCGTCACACTGCATGTGATGTATGATTTATTAAAATATTTCATTGCGTCATTCTCGTGACTGCCAAATCCCAGTAACCTGTATCGAACAGTGTTTTACTTCAATATTTTCCTTAGAAGACCCTCTGTCAGCCCGCCATCGGGGTTTCTTGCCTTTATTCTTCACTCTCACAAAATAAAGCCACCAACCTCGACTTTTCTTCAAAATTGTGGATCCCCGGCTAACGGATAACATGAACATTATTTGGTTTCCATTTTGCCTTTGTTCTAGTATGAGAAAGAGAATATTTGTTACAGGAAAAATAAAGGAAAATCTCCGTACACTATTGCAGAAAAGAATGGGGAACAAACGTTTTAAACAAAGAAAAGCTTGAAATAAAAGTACTGGCATAGTACTATCGATTAATTAGATATCTACTTGCTACAAAGCTCCCGTAAATACCATCTTTGCCCCCTCTAACCGAGCCACCCAGCTCTGCCACTGAATTTACTCTGCTCAATTTTAGTAGCTGCACATTTCATTTGAAACTTTTTGTATGAACATGACTGTAGGTAATGGCCCTGCGTGGAAACGTGAAATAATTCCCGGTATGTATTTTCTTGCTCGTACATACATCACACTCTTCGGCTACCATCAAGAGTGCCCACGTGCTCTTTTATATCTCTGGTTATTGACGTAACAATTACTGTACTACTTGCAGGTACACCCACTTGTTGCAATTAACAAGAACTGGGATTAATCAAAACCACTTTTCATTGATTTCTGTACTGATGTCATGTGCATATATTATCTTCTATTTCCTGTTTAACACATAACATCAATTATAATGGAGCTTTTAAGTAAAGTTTTAGATCAGTTTCTGTTTCTCCCTACACAAAAATTCATGGAATAAAATGTGTCTGAGATGCCCCCTTTCTGGCAGGAATAAAAATGTCTTAATCATGAAAGATTAAAAAGTCTAAATGCAAATTCACAGGCTGGGGAAGTGCCATTTTCCGCAATCTGCCCTCACCGGTATTTATGCAAACAAATTTCTTCTTAGGCTACATGCCAACTGATGGTCGTTTAGCTAGTGTCCAGTCTTGCTAGTGTCAGGTATATGTGGGGTGGGACCCTATTTCACTGAGCATTCTAAAAATAGGAGCCCACAGTTTATTGCCTTGTACAAGTTGATTCCTGTTGTAGAAGAGGGTGTGGTACGGTTCGAGGTGTAGACTTGGAAATACTACTTTTTCCTAAGTCCCCTCGATTCTCTGGCGAAGAACCAAGGGGCAAAACCAAACGGTACTTCCGAAAGAGTTCTTCTCCCGAAGGAAGCTACGTCCCCGAAAGGACAACAGACTTAACTGACCAACCTCTCGACCGTCAGACCTCTACATCAATGGTCTGTCATGCATTTCACCAGTTGATGGGGCATTCAGGGTGCGGGGTTCACTTGGGCTTCAGTACATTGGATAATACCTGGTGATGCCGCAATACGCTGTGTTAAGGTAAGAAACGTATAGCGCTTCATTGTGAAAGCAACTCACGGATGAATTGCCTAGTCACGCCAAAACACTCCATTCTTTAGTGTGAGGATAGATTATTTTGGTCCTATGTTAGTAAAGGAAGGGCGCTTTCACGTAAAACGAAATGGATGCTTATTTACATGTCTTGCTATTCACTCTGCACATGTCAAACTTTCTCAGACACGAATTCTTTTCTGAATGCCAATAAGAGATTAGTTAGCAGAAGAGGAGTGCCACATTCTGTTTATAACAACAATGGTACGAATTTTGTTGTGATCGAGCGAGAATTTATAGAAAACCTTGCAAGTCTTAATCAAGGGATTAGTCCCTATGCCGCTGCTTAAAGAGGGTGTCACATGTTACAGTTCGATAGAATGGTGCATGTATTGATGGTACCCTGACATGGTGTATTCGCATGTGAGTGGAAAATTTCGTGGTCTACGCATGCAATATATGTTATGCAGAGCCGAAGCCTGGGCGAAACATTACAGATTTTGTCGGCTTAAACCCTGGACATTTACACTTTGACCTTGATTTCCGAATACGCAGTAATGTAGTGACGTATTTTTGAAGTTAACCTTCAGATCCATCTTCAAAACATTTCAAGGATCGATTTGTATTTCCACGTATGATGTGATTAGATTCGGATTCAGTCGCTAAATTAATTATTGACGGTTTTCTATCATTAAAAAACATCGGCCAAGTCGTGACACTATCGGCTAATTCGTGACGTCCAGTTTCAAGGGGCGGATTTTTCTAACGATCTCTGTGGTGTGGGGGGGGGGGCAGTTGATGACACTAAGCTGAGCACCAAGTGGCATCCCTATAGAGATAGTTGATCCCGATCGGACCCTTCCTTTTTCACCTGTGCACGAGTGTAATCATGGGGGAGGCTGATGAGGGGAAGGGTACATGTAAGGCTTAGCGTAGGTGTAAAATTGTATTATCGTTGTCAAAGCTTTGAACTGATTACATCTTAACAAGTTGTCATTATGTGATTATTTAGTAATATTCTTCCTATGGGGGGAGGGGGCGGCTGGGCGTAAGTGAAGAGGTGCTGTTGCTCATACTCTGTGATAAATGTTTGTCTTCATGAGGTGGCTTGGATGCAAAGTGGTGTCGTCTTTGGTAAAGCTTCGTAAAGGGTTGAATTGATTATATGTTTAGGAATCCTCATTTTTTACTGATTTGTTCATATTTTGGTAGGATGTATAGTTGAAGGGGATGTTGCCACAGGGGAGTGATGACATGACACAACTACCCTTTGAGAAATTTTTCATTTACTAAGTTTCTTTAGATCCAATTGGTGTTATAGCTTTGAACTGATAACATGATCTGAAATTTTAATCATTTTCTGAATTTTTCGGCTGTGGCATGGCATCCGTACAAGACTGATTCCCGGTGGGGGTTTCTCCCTAGGGCTCTTAGTACGTCACTAGGGGGGCACCATCGATCGGTGCGTAGGTGTAGCGTAGGCCTTGCAAGAATATGTTCGGTCAAAATGTCTCCCATATAAGGGGAAATGATACGTTTTAGTGTTAAAAGTTGTATCTAAACATTCTTTACTTTTAGATTTGATGTTTAAGTCGAAGATGTAGTAACCCCTATCTGAATTAGTGTACCCGGATACCCTATTACATGAATGGCATTTGAGAATCATGTTATAGTATGTTTGTCCCTGGGTTGTGAAATTCATTTCAATTCCTTGGTTTACGTTTAACATGCATTATGTTCTAACATATTGTAAAGTAATGCAAGGGCTAGTCGCTAGTGCGAAGGCTTCGGGTGGGCTTTGTTGAAACCGGAGAGAAAGAATCACAGGATATACAGATAATGTGAGCTTTCAGTCCATTGATTTAATGTTTCGTATTTGTTCAAAAATGATTAAGTCATTTCGTTGGTGATCACAGAAAAATATTACAGCAAACAATCACAGAAATTACAGGCGGGCCTTATAGATGATCAATATTTACAACAGCTTCATATCTCTTCCTTCAACTGCCTTGCCACAACCGCCTAAGCGGCGAGGCTTTAGTTGTTTCTGTCCTGTCTCTCTTTAACGTAGCTTCTGATCTCAAGTAACTGCAGGATTTCCCACAGACTCATGAAGGTTCTGATCCTAATAGTGATTACTACTGTTATAGGATACAATTTGTGAGCTCCTGATTGGTCCACAGAAAACATGCACAGCATGATATGAATATAAATGAACAGACTGGAAGTACTGAACAATCAGAGGGGGATAAAGGGTTGGGAAACCACACCCATAAATTAGGCGTGCTGGACGTTTGAGATGTGGCGTGATAGTTTCCTGAACGTCCGAAAGGAGGGGACCTGGGGATCTAGGACAAAAGGATGGAAGTAAAACTCGTAATCAACAAAATGGCATCCCTCTTGATCTATACTAAAATACCTTCCATACTACATGACAATATCATGATGAAACATGCTTGAAGTGGAATAAGAGAATGTTTGTGAGATTTAGCTTTTGTTTCAAAATACGTTTGGGGCAATTACTGCTTATTCCCTTAAAATTAAAAGTTTCTTTGCTTGCTCTTTGAATTTATCTCTAGTAATGATTAAAGGTGACCTTTTTCTATTTATCTTTATCCAGCGTACATGCTGGTGCATTCAAGCGGTGTATCTTGTAGGAGGAAGATGGATCATTTGTTGGGAGGAGTGACCCGCATAACAACGCGTCTACGGCGGGGGTCTGGGGATCCCCCTGGAAAATTTTAAGGAAAAGGGGCCCTTATGTGGGATTTTCTTTGTTCTGGGGGACTTTTAGTATTTTTCTCAAGTAGGCCTACTTCCATTTACGATTTGGAAATCTCAGGGCAGTTCCTCCTGTCTCCTCCCCTCAGGCTACGGCCCTGATTACGTAATTGTTTTGGGGAATGGAAAGGAAATTCCCATTGTTTGAACAGCCAGGTATATTATACCTTGTAAGTTGCATTGTAGAAAGGATCGAGATATAACAGAAGGGGTCGCTTTTTAAACCTGCGGTGCAGAGTGATGATGGGTGTGACTACCGTCCAAGAAGACTGTTCCCGCTGCGAACGCGATGTGTGAATACTGCGCGTCCAGCCCACAGTGATGCTGAGGCCGTCGTATTTTATATAAGGTAGCCATCTATATGATGTAGGTCTGTGAGGGTTAAGTTGGTCCAGTGGTTCGGTCCTGGGTGTTTGGGGATTCTTTGGATTATGTACTCCCTGTGGCTGTTTGCTTGAAAGTGAATGTTTTGGTTGGACATACAGGCCTATTATCATCTCCATATCTCATACATGATTTGCCGGAAGCCCATCGAACAAAATCCTGGTCTGTCGTTCACTTTTTGCTGGTATGTTGTTTCTCGGCCAAACATGGACATACAGATATACATATATACAGGTTTGCCTCTTTTCCAAAATTTTCCCGCCCCCTGTGGGTTGGGGGTTGTAGAATATGCCCACGGTATTCCCCGCCTGTCGTAAGAGGCGACTAAAGGGGAGGACTTGAAACGAATTTATCTAGTTGACACAATATAACACATTCGTGTTGGTGTGTCGTTAAACATTATCTAACTAACTAACTAACTAACTAACCAAAATTTTCCCTTGAACTGTCCGGACCGGTTCTTATACGGCAGGGTAACTCACACTAACAAATGAGCTTCCTTCCTCATGCATGATGCACACAGCACAGCTGAAGCCTACTCGTTGAAGACTTTACGTATGGTTTCTCACGCGGTGTCCGGCATAGCATGTCTTTTAAAACTATATCCTATAATAACCCTTAATTTCATGCTGAAATTATTGAGCTTGTTTGTGTACCCTTTAGTCCCGTTTTCTCCTATGAAGTGATTTTACTAAATAAAGTTTGCAAGTTTAACTTTTGCTCTTGAAGTCTCCGTTTCTAGAGAACTTTGGAAGTAAGGTTTCATTTCCGCCAATCTGGGAGGCATTTTTGAGAAATATACAGCTACGCTACACACCAACAGACGGTGGCTCTAGAAGTAGCGCACTAAGAGAATGTGGGTTCGCACAATGTTACAAGACGACTCGTCAGGAACACCAGACTGAATCCATCGACGAGCGAATGGAAAGCTCCAGAGAATTAGAACAGCTACATCAACAATGTCACCTTCAACGCAGCCTTTCCAGAATTCTGTAGAAGGAGAACTGTTTACGTAATGTGCCAATTATAGCAGCGGCCTGGCGACACTTCTAAGAAACATTGCCACTGTTTACTACTACTGTGCATACAAGGAACATTCTTGTAA
Organism: Holothuria leucospilota; assembly: GCA_029531755.1. Classification (NCBI taxonomy): domain Eukaryota; kingdom Metazoa; phylum Echinodermata; class Holothuroidea; order Aspidochirotida; family Holothuriidae; genus Holothuria; species Holothuria leucospilota. The sequence goes on along the minus strand of CM055964.1, from coordinate 21,168,282 downwards.
TTGCTCGACTGTGTGCACTGGAAGTTTCTATTAAATTCCGGAGATGTCTCCATTGAAAGCCTAGCGTGTAAAAGGCAGTTCAACAATTGTTGTAGGGGAGAGAGATATCATAATACTTCATCGAGACCAGACGCTGTCATACTGCTGTGTTATCATTGTCCGTTTGTTGAGAAGTTATTCTCTGACCGAATCACCTGAAGCCAGCCACTGACACTACACACTTGTGATAAATTGCCCTACGCCGTTTCTACACTGTGTATTGAGATCGTTATCATCCATCATCGCCTAGCCTTGTCATTATTCACTCGTGGAACCAGTTCCTACGCTACAGCACGCTGCAGGTCTACTACTGTACCATCGTCGACGTGCATGCACTACCAACCCTTGGACCAGACCAGAATAATATTAAGTAAAGGATTGTGAGTAAATCTAAGTAATTATTGTAAATTTAAGTAAGATAAGGAGATCGTAAATAATAATTAAGTTGTTGAATTTTAATCGCGTTCTTCTGTGATCTGTCGCTGTTATTGGTTTGACTGGCGACCAAGCCGTAACAGAATTGGGGGCCTAACATCTGGGAACGAAAAATACTAGAAAATTCGAGAAATTCTGTTGTAAATCGTAAGCAACTGTGTTTGTCCAGACTTGTTAGTTGTTTGATGAACGCTTGATACAACTTCAAAATGCCATTCAACTTAGATAAATTCGTGGCTAGTCCCTCAGTCGAGGAACTAGATTCATTAAAGAAGTCTGAGATTGTAAAGGTCGCAAAACATTATGACACTGAATTTCAGCCCTTAATGGGGAAGGACGAGATTAAAAGATATGTTCTGGAATATCTCGTAAATGAAAGTATCTTGCCCATTACAGTACTCGAAACAGTCATTACCGTGCCAACTGATAACACATTTGAATTAAAAAGGCTCGAAATGGAAATGAATAAGGAGGTTAGATTAAAAGAAATGGGAAAAGAAATGCAAAAGGAAAAAGAAGAAAGAGAAATGCAAATGCAAAAGGAAAAAGGAGAAAGAGAAATGCAAATGCAAAGGGAGGAAAAGGCGAGAGAACATGAATTTAGGTTGAAACAACTAGAGTTAGGGGTCATAAAAGGCTCAGACCCAAATATAGGCTGGGATACTGGGGGATTCGATGTTTTTAAGCACGTAAAATTTGTCCCCAAATTTCAGGAGGATAACGTGGAGAAATTCTTTAACTTCTTCGAAAAGCTGGGTGAGCAACTAAAGTGGCCGAGAGATAAATGGTCCATACTCATCCAGAGTAATTTCACAGGCAAGGCCCAAGAAGTGTATTCCGCTCTGTCAATAGAGGACAGCATGGATTATGATAAAGTTAAAAAGGCCATATTACAAGCCTATGAATTGGTGCCCGAAGCCTATCGCGAAAAATTTAAAAAGTATCGTAAGGCGGATACACAAACATAAGTAGAGTTTGCTTATCAAAAAGAAAGGCATTTCGATAGATGGTGTGCTTCCAAAAAGGTCTCCACATTTGACGCCTTAAGACAACTGATGCTGGTCGAGGAATTCAAACGGTGTGTGAATGATGACATTAAGACTCACCTTGAGGAAAATAAGGCTGACAAATTTAAGGAAGTGGCAAATTTGGCTGATCAGTATGCACTCACCCATAAGTTTGGTAAAGTGGGTCAGACTCAAAACAAGGGTCAGTTTAGTAGGCCAAATAAGAAATATGGCAGTAGTAGTGGCACAGCAGGTAACAGTGGATCTCAGTCTAGTTCTATCTCTCCAACAAATTCTGGTAAAAAACAACCAGATTCAAGTCGTCAAAAGAACGACCAGGTCAGCTCAAACAAAGCTGCCTTTAAAGACATAATTTGTGGTTTCTGTCACAAAAAGGGCCACACAATGGCAAATTGCTTCCAATTGGCAAAATTAAAGGAGACAGAAACAGCTCTGAATGCCTTAGTCAATGCAGAAAATTCGTCTGAGGTAGTCGTGACTTCCACAGGGGCAAACGTACTAATTCAGGGCATTGAGTGTGGATTTATTTCTGTTCCTCTCCACAAAATTAATTTGAAGTCAGATTTAGTTTCTGGATCGGTCATAGTAGGGGTCAGACCTACTCTACCTGTAAAGGGGGTATCTCTGTTGCTAGGCAATGACCTAGCTGGTGGAAAGGTAGTAGCCAATGCAATTTTGACAGATAAACCATGTGATTATAATAACACAGAGCAATTAGAAAAGGAATTTCCAAATTTATTCCCTGCCTGTGCTGTCACTAGAGCTATGTCACAAAAGCTCGCCATGGATGATAAACTTAAACATCCACCCTCCAAAAGTGAGGATACAGTTCCCAAAAGTGGAACAAATAGGGAATCATGTAAGGATGATAATCTTAAACATCCACTCTCTAAAAATGAGGGTATGATTTCTGAAAATAAGGATGATAAACTTAATCATCCGCCCTCTAAAATTGAGGAATTAGTTCCTAAAAATGGAACAACACTCCCAAAAGAGGAGTCAGAGTCTGGAAAAGATTCTAGTAAAAATATTCATGAAAGTGAAGATTCTTGGTATGATCTCAGCCAATCTTTTATGACTAATCTTAATGATAGTCAGGATTGTGAGTCTCCTGGCCCCACACATAGTGAGGGGGTAGAACAGGAAAAATCAAAAATGTCTGACACACTCCAAAGAGACCAGCTGTCAGTCCAACAACAACATGATGAAGAGCTTCAGCCATTAGTAGCTGGTGCATTCACTGAGGATGAATCGAAAGACGTCCCAGTCTGCTTTTATCTTAAAAACAATATTTTGATGCGTAAATGGCGACCACCTGATGCACCATTAGATGAAGAGTGGAGAATTTACCATCAAATTGTGGTACCTAGGACTTATAGAAGGGAAATACTGAGTATTGCTCATGAAATGCCGTTTGCAGGGCACCTAGGAGTCAATAAGACTTACCACAGAATTCTAAATCACTTTTATTGGCCAAAACTTAAAAGTGATGTGGCCAAATTTTGTAAGACCTGTCACTCGTGTCAAATGGTTGGGAAGCCGAATCAGAATATTCCGGCTGTACCCTTAAAACCAATTCCTGCTTTTGAAGAGCCGTTTAGTAGAGTCATCATTGATTGTGTAGGTCCCCTACCTAAGAGTAGGGCCGGGCATCCGTATATATTAACCATTATGTGTGCTTCTACAAGGTTTCCAGAGGCCATACCTCTGAGAAATATTAAAACTCGGACAGTCTTACAAGCTTTACTTAAAATTTTCACATTGTTTGGGTTGCCTAAAGAGATCCAATCAGATCAAGGGTCTAATTTCATGTCAACTGTATTCCAACAGATGTTATATGAGTTAGGCATAGACCAAATTAAGTCTTCGGCTTATCATCCTGAAAGCCAAGGGGCTTTAGAAAGGTTTTACCAAACACTGAAGAATATGTTAAAAACATATTGTCATGATAATGAGAGAGATTGGGATGAAGGCATTCCATTTGTAATGTTTGCTGCCAGGGAGTCTATACAAGAGTCACTTGAGTTCAGTCCATTTGAACTTGTCTTTGGACACACAGTTCGTGGACCATTGAAATTGTTGAAGGAGAAGTGGTTATCAGATCCAGGTGAAGACATACATCTACTTGATTATGTATCCCGCTTTAAAGATCGTCTTCATAGAGCATGTGAACTTGCTCAGGAAAATCTGAGGCACTCTCAGAAGAAAATGAAAGCGTGGTATGACAAGACCACTGTGAAAAGAGAGTTTAAGCCTGGTGATAAGGTGCTAGTGTTTTTACCTGTTTCTGGTCAGCCACTTCAAGCTCGCTTTCAAGGACCTTATGTCATTGAGAGAAAGGTCAGTGACACAGACTACGTCATTTGGACACCTGACAAGCGTAAATCTAAAAGAGTATGTCACATTAATATGATGAAGAGATATTATGAAAGAGAAGATTGTGACATTTCTAAGGATGAAAGTGTACATGATGTAAATAGTAACACTAATGATACAGGTGATCAAGTGTGTATTATCAATGCTGATCATGAACTCAGTAATGATGAGATCAAGGCTAATAATGTTCCTGACATTTGTATTAAGTTACAAAATTCTGATGTGTTGAAAAATCTCGACCAGAAATTAAGTCATCTGGATCACAAAGAAAAGTCAGAAATGAAATCATTAATCAATGAGTATGCATGCTTGTTCTCAGATGATCCTACTAGGACAAATTTGATTGAACATGATGTTGATGTGGGAGATGCTACACCAATCAAGCAGCATCCTTACCGAGTTAACCCTCGAAAACGACAACATGATGAGGATCGGTACATGTTAGACCATGACCATTATTGAACCTAGTAATAGTGAATGGTCTTCCCTTTGTATTTTGGCCAACAAGCCAGACGGTGGGTACAGATTTTGTACTGATTACCGAAAGGTGAATGCGGTCACAAGAACGGATTCCTATCCGATACCCCGTATCGATGATTGTATTGATAGGATTGGGAAAGCTACGTATGCATCGAAGTTTGACTTACTAAAGGGGTACTGGGAGATACCACTCACTGAGAGGGCTCGGAAAATCTCGGCATTCGTGACGCCAGATGGGTTATTTCAGTATAAGGTTATGCCGTTTGGCATGAAAAATTCACCGATGACCTTTCAACGCTTAGTAAATAACCTTACTTCAGACTTAGAAAATTGTGAGGTGAATGTTGATGACCTTATTGTGTACAGCAACTCATGGGATGAACATGTACAACATATTAAGGCATCATTTGACAAGTTTGCCAACGCTAATTTGACTGTCAATTTGGTCATAAGTGAGACTGCTTGTGCCCATGTGATATACTTAGGGCATGTGGTTGGTCAAGGTAAAGTTAGACCAATTAAGGCCAAAGTTGAGGGCATTGACAAATTCCCTGCCCCAACTGATAAAAGGCAGCTCATGCGCTTCCTAGGCATGGCTGGTTACTACAGACGTTTTTGTCCAAATTTCTCTGACATTGCTGCACCATTGACAAAATTATAAAAGAAAAATGAAAAGTTTGATTGGACGGATAATTGCCAAGCAGCATTTGAATCATTGAAAAAGGCACTAATGAGTTCACCAGTGTTGACTGCTCCAGATTTTGGAAAACAATTTAAGTAGATGCCAGTGACAATGGCATAGGAGCAGTTTTGCTTCAAGCTGATGAGCATGGTGTTGATCACCCTGTTTGTTATTATTCGAAGACATTTGACAAACACCAGAAAAATTATTCAACAATTGAAAAAGAAACATTAGCTTTGATACTTGGTCTTCAACACTTTGATGTTTACTTGGGAACTACTAGTTTTCCTATCACTGTATACACTGATCATAACCCTTTGACATTTTTATCTAAGATGAAGAATAAGAATCAAAGATTGATGAGGTGGAGTTTATTTCTGCAATCATATAATGTAGATATTAAGCACATTAAAGGGAAAGACAATGTTGTACCAGACTCATTGTCAAGAATTTGATCTGATGCAGTATGTTGAAAATCTTACTGTAAGTTTTGAAATTTTGTGTTAACTATGGCACAATATATATTGATGATGTTACTGTATTCATGTATCATCACCTTGCAAGACAAGTCATATGTTATGATTATACCTTCCAATGAATATTGGACTATATACTGTAGTTATTACTGTAAAGTTATACATTGTAAATATTGTAACTTAAGTTTTGTCCGAGACGTCCAAAACTCTTTCAAGGAGGGGGGGGGGGGGACTGTTACAAGACGACTCGTCAGGAACACTAGATTGAATCCATCGACGAGCGAATGGAAAGCTCCAGAGAATTAGAACAGCTACATCAACAATGTCACTTTCAACGCAGCCTTTCCAGAATTCTGTAGAAGGAGAACTGTTTACGTAATGTGCCAATTATAGCAGCGGCCTGGCGACACTTCTAAGAAACATTGCCACTGTTTACTACTACTGTGCATACAAGGAACATTCTTGTAATTGCTCGACTGTGTGCACTGGAAGTTTCTATTAAATTCCGGAGATGTCTCCATTGAAAGCCTAGCGTGTAAAAGGCAGTTCAACAATTGTTGTAGGGGAGAGAGATATCATAATACTTCATTGAGACCAGACGCTGTCATACTGTGGTGTTATCATTGTCCGTTTATTGAGAAGTTATTCTCTGACCGAATCACCTGAAGCCAGCCACTGACACTGCACACTTGTGATAAATTGCCCTACGCCGTTTCTACACTGTGTATTGAGATCGTTATCATCCATCATCGCCTAGCCTTGTCATTATTCACTCGTGGAACCAGTTCCTATGCTACAGCACGCTGCAGGTCTACTACTGTACCATCGTCGACGTGCATGCACTACCAACCCTTGGACCAGACCAGAATAATATTAAGTAAAGGATTGTGAGTAAATCTAAGTAATTATTGTAAATTTAAGTAAGATAAGGAGATCGTAAATAATAAGTAAGTTGTTGAATTTTAATCTCGTTCTTCTGTGATCTTTCGCTGTTACTGGTTTGACTGGCGACCAAGCCGTAACAACAAACTAAGTCTTAGGGTGTGGTGTGGCACAATGCTATGTCACAGCCGCAAAGGAAATAAAAAACTAAATAATGAGCAATTTTGATGCATAAAATGAATCACAGATTTTTCAAAGATAGCACCATTTTGTATCCAAGGAGCTTTAGAAAGGCAAAATTTTCTCGAAGGGGGAAGGGGCTTGGAGAGCACCCTCTCCGCACGCAGCCAAAAAGAAAAAAGACAAAGGCATTAAAAAGAGGGAGTTTCTAAGCATGCAACCATTTCAAAACTTTCCCAAAGATAGCACCATTTTGCATCTTAAGCACATTACATACACAACAACTTCTCAAAGATATTGTGTGGGCTACCCCGGCCCTTAGACAGCACCCCTCAAACAAAAACAAAATAATAAAATAGACACTAAACAATGAGAATTTTTAAACACATTATCAGACCAAAGCTTTGCCAAAGACAGCACCAATTTGCACCTATAGACAGACCTTGCGTAAATGTCATTTCCTTCCGTTAGACCCGTTTCCTACACCCCTCCCTCAGGGCGGCAGTTGGTGAAAAATCCAAAGAAGGGATTCGTCTGGGTGCCAACCATCACAGGTACGCCACTAAACGCTGTCATGAACTCCCCTCCCCTTGGGATCCCGGCCAGACTATGGCCCTGTTTATAAAGGTTTTGATCAATTTTCCTTTTAAATCCCAGTTGAAGCCACCATCCAAATTTTCACTGCGGGATATTTAACTCCTTCCAAAATGTTGGAGGTTGTGAATATGAATTGATGTTCGTTACGATAGTCTACGATAATGATCATGAACGCCATTGGTGCAAATCTTAGTCATGACGAGGCAGGTAAGGTACCGGTCCCAATTATACGTTTGCACGTAAGCCTATCATGCATAAATAATCTGGCTCATATGGCACGGTATGGTAGCTTGTTACGTAATTACAAGAGTGAAATCATGAACAGATAAAAATATGCGCAAACAATACATAAACCATATAAACCCTTCTACTTAAAGTGTGGTTAGTTTGGCCATGGGGCTGTTGGTTTGGACAATTCGTGGTAGGAGAGTGACCATTTTGTCATTACGTCGAGCTCGACGTTACAGAATTTGGCAAGACGACAGCCGCCGTTTGTCTCTTCTGCGCACTGATAAACCGAATGTGTTTTTTATGGACAAGTGTAACAATACCTATCGCCAAATGACTACATTGGCGCACGGTTGCCATATTGGCGTTTTAAACGCCAAAATAGGCAAATTTGGCGTTTTTTACCTTTGTTGGCCTGTAAAAATTGAAAGTGCACGCTCAACGGCATTTTGGCGTTTTTTGGCGTTTTGGGGGGCTCGATGGAAATTAAAATAAAACACCTTCTTTTTCCACCATATTTCAATAAAAACCCTTCTTTTTTCCCCGATTTTAATAGTCACCCGAGTGGGACGTGGGTTTACAATTTACACCCCATTTGTAGCAATAATAGATTGAGTATGTAATGATATATATCGTATTAAAAACTTTGAAAACGTTGACAATTGTTGTACTGTACATAAATACAGGGTCAATTTTCCTCAAGTAGGAGCTTATTCTGATTTGGCGTTTTTTCATGTGATTTGGCCGGAAATTTGGCCGATTTCGCCACAGAAAATCTGGCAACCCTGCATTGGCGTTATCTTGACATTGCATTGGCTCCACTTTAACTGAAAACACCGAATCAAATTTGCGCTGGTCAGATTCAGTTGCTTCGGAGTTCGGACGAAGAGAAGGTAATCTTATTTCAAAATTTGTCCAATATTACTTTGATCAAATAAAACAAACTCTACAGGATAGATCCCTAGCAAGTGTATGAACCAACTGCGAACAGTTAATTTGATTGAGTTTTGTAAACATTACTGGACCGTAGCAGATGCTTCTCCCCCACCCCCTCCCCCCACCCCACAGATTTCCAAAGTGTAAATTAAAGCTTAGGTACTTTAGAAAAAGTACTGAAATTCTAAAAATCTGACTGTTCTAATCATGATTTATGGCTCTCAGAGCCTGGGAAATCGCATCCTTTTCCCCCAATATTCATTGGGATTCCCCGGACCCCGGACGTGGACTTGTTCTTATGTGGATTACTCTTCCTGACGAATGAATGAACCCTCTTCCTCCAACATGATACACAGTTTGAATACACCTGAAGCATATACGCAGACCAAATACATCTTTAGTGTTATTTCTCATTCCGTGTCACAGCTATAGTCTATGATTAAGTTTAATCAAATCTACCTTTTCCTTTTTAAAATCTAAATTTGTTTATAGAGTATGAAATGTCAAAGTAGTGGATGTTTAGATGCAATTTATAGATGTACAAGGTCTAGAATATGCCACCTCCCCCACCACCTTGGAGGTACTTTTTACGAACAAATTTCTTAGGCCTTCCCTACGCCAACCGATGTAGATCCCTTCGTGTCGTACTAACAGCGGGAAGCAAGCACCGTGTATCGGCTTTGAAAGAGTGCCATTCAACCACCAAAACTTTTAATAAATAAGCAGAATTTGTAAATACGTGAGTCAGCTCAATGCTTTATCACAGAAAGCACCATTATGGATCTAAGAAAACTTAACAACAAAATTTTCTCAAAGAGCAGGGATCCTCTTCTTAGACAAAATCTCCTTCAATTGCACTCGATCAGAAATAGAAAACATCACTAAGAAATGAGGATTCCTAAACATACAGTCAGTTCAACGCTTTATCAAGCTTAACTAAAGATAGCACCAGCTTGCATGTAGGCTAAGCCACATCAAACAGACAAAAATCTCTCAAAGAATGGAGGTGTCATCCCCTCCTCTTGCCCGGTTTACACCCAGCCAAAAATCAGAAAGAATTCACTAAAAAGGACAACTTCTAACCATATAATCAGTTCAAAGCTTTGCTAAAATTGCGCCATTTTGCACCTCAGCCACCTTACCTCAATGTTACCCCTAAGTATAATCCCTCAGGATGGCACCCATGCACGTGTGACATAGGAAGGGTCCTGCTGAGTGTCAACTATATATAGGCAAGCCGCTCGGTGTTTCGCTTAGCTAGTGTCATGAACTTGCCCCCTTGGGACTTCATCCAGGCTACGGCCCTGCATTATGAGCAATTCCTTCCAACTCTGAATAGTCAATTTTAGATTCCAAATTTCCCTTTAAAATCATTGTTTTTCGTGATATAAGTTATGCCCGGACACCGTTTACACATAAACAACCCGTGGAGGGATGGTGCAAAGTTTCGTAACTGTACACAATTTGAAAACCTCAAGAAGAAGGAAAATTTGCCCAAATTTTGGAAAATAAGTTGTAGCGACTTCAAACAGCCATCTATCAGCACCAAACTTTACAAATTAAATTTGCGTGACAGGATGTACATTCTCAAGTTAATCACCATATCTTTTAAGACGGTTGAGAAAACGCAATCGAAAGGCAAGAGATCTCGAAACGCCTGGCCCATCTTGTTGCTCGCATTTTTTCGACTAGTCGTTCTAGGGGAAGTAAAACATTAGGCTTCTAAACACAACTTACTTTTAAGTTGTAAAATAAAGTGATATAGGCGCTCAGACTGCCAGAGAGAGCATTGTTTTTTTTTTGCCTTGTTTAGGTTTCCTTTGTGTATGTGTAGGTTATTTTTCTGGGGTCCATAATCGTTAAAGAAAACGTGCTCAGCATGGATCTGTCTACAGCAAATTTTTCCATGACAAAAACTGACAATTTTGCTTCATCAATATGTAAAAGCTCTTGAAACAGTTCTGAAGAAACTGGCTGCTGATCCGCTATTATGTTTGTTCTTCCAGAGGTTTAAGTAACAACAGAATCTCGGAAATACCATCGAACATCTTCCCGTCAACACTGGAAGTTCTGTAAGTAGCATTCATCCTGTTATTGACCCATCTACAAGAAGTAACTGAATGCAGATAGCGCATGGTAGATTACTATCATTCCATCCAAAGCGTGAGAGAAAGAGATGTAATTTATTTGGGATGCCCCATGTAACGGCTGAGTTGCTTTGAAAAACTAGACAACACATAGAATAAAAAGGCGTTGACGAAACGAACTTGAGATTTCAGTTTTTGCCCATTTTTGCGTTGGTAGGAGGCATATTTCAATTGCACATTCGATGACAGTTAGGAATAGGTTAATCAGGATGAGATTTATAGTGATTAATTATTAAAAATATTAACATGGAAAACAATGTCATGATGACTGACAACAAATTGTATACATATCCATATGGTAAAGGACGCTTTCAGGCAATTCCCTTAATATCTACAGATGTCAGGTTGTCTCTGATCATATTTCTTGATCGCAAACAGTCTTACAACAATGCTGCAGTTTTCTGCTAGCGTAGTCAGACTCAGTGATTGAAAAAAGGAACGTTTAAAACAGACATTTATACCTTTACATAATAAATAATTTCTTCTAAATACTAGTGCTTCCTTAAAAGTCGAAATAAATCAGTTTTATGTTATTAAGTATAAGTAGAGTATTTGCTTCCAGTGTGTTGCAAGTCAATATATATTGATATTCCTTATGTAAATCGACGAATATGAAAAGCTCTCGTCCAATCAACAAGTACAACTTTGTATGTCTTGTCTATTTCGACTGCAATGCAATGTTTAACATATTCTTTATCTCCCGGTGACAACACATCTCGAGGTTAATTGGGGCTTAATAAAGCAGTCCCTGCTTTAAAGATAGTTTTATCATAATGTCCTCACCAACCTATTGGGCATTATAATTATTCATTTAGGCTTTTAACCAACAACAGAATCTTGGAGATAACCTCGAAAACCAGCGCACCAAGTGCCACATTTTTGTAATTTGTATTTTACTTTAAAATGTAAATTATGCATTCATCTTACTTGAATTTCTTTTTTGCGAAAAGTGTCTTGATGTATATTTCATGTGGAATAGTCGAATGATTTCCCCCAACGCGTGAAGTGAAGAACAATACGACAAAACTTCTCTTAAGACTATGTTTCTTCAAAAATCTTATACAATGAATCAAATAAGTCCACAAGAAGTTCTTTAAACTGAATACACTTTTACCAAACTTTCCTCTTAGCAAGGAGCATATTTCGGAAGTAAGCATTGAACATTTTTATTATGTTCAGCCTGAGGAATAGCCTCGTTTGGTTTGTCTTGTTCATTTTGATACTAGCATGATCTCACGGTCAATGGCTTGTCACTTGTCACTTCGAAATAATGAGCAAAGGCACGGAATGCTTTTGAGTATTTATCTTATTTCAATAAACAAGAAATATCACATCAGTCTCTGATTTCGAAATTTTCCTATAGGGAGGACCCCAAACCTTCCAGCTTTGCTATTTTGAACACCACAACATGTGATCTTAGTTATACTAGCAAGCATATTCGAAAAGCCGTACCCCTAATTGGTAGGCAAGGTGTTTTGGGGGTCGCGTGGTCCATGGGGTGGGTTTTTCAGGAGCGAGATATGTAAAACAATAGTAAGTTTTGTTCTAATAACTTTTCTTAGGGCAAATATTTTCCTTGGAACCCCGCCCCTATCCCCCTGAATGACGGGCCTGTCAAAATTGAAGGGTCGTCACACTACATTATGATGCACGATTTCTAAAAATGTTTCTTTTTTGTAATTATCGTGACTGCCAAATCACAGAAAATTGTATCGAACAGTGTTTAATTTCAACATTTTCCTGGGAAGCCCCTCAGCCCTTCTTTGGGGTTTCTTGCCTTTAATCTTAATTCTCACAAAAGAATGCCAACCTCGACAACTTTTCAAAATCGTGGATCCGCACCTAACTGATAACGTGAACATTATTTGGTTTCAATTTTGCCACCATTCTAGTACAGGAAAGACAAAAATTGAAAAAAAATCAATGGAAAATTTTTGTATCACTTTTGACGGAAAGAATCGTGAACAACGTTTTAAATCGGGTAGGATATGACAAAGAAATGATTGAGAAGCACTAGCATAGTACTACCGATTAATTAGATATCTACTTGCTACAAAACTCCCGTAAATATCATTTTTGCCCCCTCTAACCGAGCCACCTAACTCTGCCACTGAATTTATTCTGCTCAATTTTAGAAGTTGCACATTTCATTTGAAACTTTTTGTATAAAAATAACTGTAGGTAATGGCCCTGCGTCGAAAGGTGAAATTCCCGGTATGTATTTTCTTGCTCGTAAATACATCACACGCTTCGGCTACCATCAAAGTGCTCACGTACTCTTTTTATAATCTGGTTATTGACGAAATTACTGTACTAGGTTCACCTGCTATTGCAATTAACACGAACTGGGATTAACCAAAACCAATTTCATTTATTTTTGTACTGATATTATGTGCATACATTATCTTCTATTTCCTGTTTAACACATAATAACACCTAATGTAGCAGAGCTTGTAAGTAAAGTTCAAGATCAATTTCCCTTCGCAAAATTTATGGAATAAAATGTGTATGAGATGTCCCTTTTTAGCAGGAATAAAAATGTCTATATCATGAAAGATTAAAAAGTCTAAATGCAAATTGACAGGCCGGGGAAGTACCATTTTCCGCAATCCGCCCGCACCGGCATTTATGCAAACAATTTCATAGACTACACGCCAACGAATGGATGCTTAGCGAATGTCAGGTCTTGCTAGTGTCCGTATTTGTGGGGTGGAACCCTTTAGTCCCACTCCACAAATAACGTCACCACAAATGACACTAAGTGTATGGAAACTGATGAACTTTGCAGGGGTTGTACATGCGTCTTAAAGTCCAAGTATCATGGTTGAAGTTAGGCCTTCACTAGAGTGTTTAATGAATCTATTAAATGACGTCTGACATGGTCATTTTTGCAAAATGAAAATTTTGGCTAATTTTTCTTGTTTTGTTTTGTTGGTAAACATGGATTTTCAGCTTTGTCGTGCTTTGACGTGCTTTTCCGGAAATAAAATCTGTGACATCATAGAGTAAACTCACTCGCGCACGACTATATACTGACTTTAAGCGTTAGCTGGTGAGTAGTGTAGTATGCACCGCACGCACCCCTTTGTGGTGGGTGAATTGTGGTGGGTTCTTGTTGAATTCACCCACCACAAAGGGGTGCGTGCGGTGCATATTGTTGCATGGCTTCATCGATATTATGTCAATTATGTTTTTCATACGAAATATGTAATGTGCACAACTTGAGTGTAAAAATGATTCACATAATTAAAATAATATCGTGTTGCTTGTAAAATGAGTTGCATAATTTACTCCATATTTGGTATATCAATGAAAAAAGAGAATGTTGTTAATATTTCCTGTCATATAGATTGACATTTAGAAAACGCAGAATTGAAAGAAAAGAAACGAACAATAAAGTTGTGTGGTCGGACAAAACTCGATTGGTTTGGCTTATTATTATTTTTATTATTATTATTATTGTTGTTTTTGTTGTTGTTGTTGTTGTTGTTGTTGTTATTGTTTTTTTTTTTAATTTTATTGAGAATTTAGTGATTTAACTTATTGCACTCCGCACTGGTGGATAAGTAGGCAATAGCGTGCCTATGCCTTACACTACATTCCAAAGTTTCAAAGGAACAATGCTTGGAAGTATTTAAACATTGAATAATATTAAAGGCCTAGTTGAATTATTCCTAAGTGGTTGTGCTACATCAGGTTTCAGATGGCTTTGTACTAATAAATTAATACACATTCCACAAGATTCGGGATATCCTACAGCTAGATCCAAATTTACAGACTTTTTAAGGAATCTTTGTGTGTTTTCTGTGTTACAAAAGTGTACTCTAATGTAACCAACATTTGGTTTTTCCAACCTAAAAGAAGACAATCAATTAATATGAAGGGTTCTGTCTTTTTCAGGAAAAATAAACATTAAAACATACCTTTCTGTTAGCGTTTAGCCTTTTTAAGAATTATCTGCAAATGTAGGCCTACATCCCTATTGGTAAACCATCTTACTTTACATTTAACTCAAAAACCAACAACAAAAGTCATTTAAGCACTTGAGGGAAGCTGAATTGACAGCAAAAGCCACTAAACACTGTCTATTTATTGACAGTTTTATGACGTAATGAAACATTATACTTAAATAGGATGAACTATTTTTGCTAGTATATTTCTTAACTAGGGTTGTTGTCTCATACCGTAATGTATTTGTCTTTGGTTTATCGGGAACTGAATCAATTATTTACCTTTTTAAAGTAAGGTTTGTACAGAGAATTAAGTGGATGCTAACAGAACAATCCATTTTTTTTTATTTTAGGGGTGGGGGGGGGGGGAGAAGGAGGGAAGTACTGTAGGATCTACGTACCTTAATGACCAGGGCTGAGTGTAGCAAACGTTTGCAACCGGATAACCCTTTTCATTACACGTTCTGGTATTTAAAAGGTACCGGAATCTTCTTAGGAACTAACTTTGCAAGTTTGTGACATTCAGAGCCAGTAAATACATGGTTGATTCCGAATATGAACACCATGCACATGGTAAACAAACGATTATTCAGACCATTTGTAGGGCATAAAACAGAATTTGACAGTGCTGGTTCTATGTACTGAACAGTTTCAGTTTTTTAAACATAAGATGGGTACCCATTTTGTTCATTTAATGTTTGGGTACTCGTATGTACGGCCACGTACCTGGTACCTGACTCAGCCCTTGTAATGACTAGACTTGAGGCAAAGGTGCACCAAATATGCCTATTGTACTTTTCATCAGGTGTCCTACATCGTATACAGTATGGGCTACAGTAGCAGACATTGGATCTGCTGTTTCTACTGTACTGAGCCATTAGCTGAACATTATCGACAGAAATGTTTATTACCCCTCACACACAAGAACTTACCTGTGCAGTCGATTAACACTTGTACACAGTTGAAGAACACAAGGTAGGCCTATATAATTATATTGACCTTGTCAAGAACATAACCATGAATATACTGTAACCACTGTAGTAAGTGGTTGAGGACAAGACCACTGTATGCTCTACAACACCCAAAAAAAGTAAAAATACATTCAAAATTGTAATTGGGTTAGCTCATTTTCCTCAAGGAAAAGGAAACTACTGTAGCCCACTGTGCAGTACTAACATCATAAAAAATTACAAGAAACTGATCAAATAGTTACAATAACCATAATAAAACCACTGATTCACCGGGGACATTTTGGTACGGTACAGGGACATTACTGTACGACACAAGGGCCCTTTGACTAATAGCTGAAGGCAGGGGTTTAGCCAGAATGGTGAGCTCAAGGAGTCCAAACAGGAAGTACTAGTGATATTCTTACATTAAAATGTACTACTGTAAACATGTGAGGCAATCTAGGATTTCAGGGAGTCCAAATGACTCCTTGACTGCTCGCTGGCTAATTAAGCCTTGGTTGAAGGTATACAGAGCTTACAGTAACTTACAGTACTATAAGGATGTTTAGACTGGAAAGGGACAGTACTCTAAACTAGGCCTTCCAAGCACAATGCCATTAAACTGTCAATAGAGTTGCCTGAGGGTCATTCTCTGCTAACTCAAAAAACTTGTAATAACTGTAAGCACTAAGCACTTATTCAATTCACAAGTATGTACTGTACTGTGCAGTACAGTTATGTACAGTACAGTACTTACAGTATACAGTGCAGTATATACTACAGTATAGTGCATGAAATGTACAGCATACAGTATACTGTATGGGTAGCCTACAGTACCCTCCTCAATTTTCATCAACCCCAGGTCATGAATCCCCTCCTTATAAAATTTACCTTTCATTAAATGGTCAGTGGCACATCTAGAAGAGGGTAGAGTGCCTCTAAAAATGCCAACAGTGGTATTAATTAAAGAAGTAAGGAGTCGGGCCACTTTTCAATGAGCCATACAGTAACTCCAAAACAGCTTTGAATTGTGACCTAAATTTTTGGTGTGATCTTCCCATACTTTTATCTATAAATCATAAGTGTAACCACAGGCATTCTGAACATTATACTGTTATAATCATTATGTAAATATAGGGCCTACAGTACTATCCCCCCCTAAAGAGTTGTCCCCCCCCCCCAACCAGCGGCAGAAAATGGTTTGAGGGGGGGGGGGAAAGTAACGGCATAGAATGGAAAACCTAAGCGAGTTGAAGACTCCATAAACTCAAACTCAAACTAAATTTTCTTACTCAATGAACGTCTCTCCAGTTGTAAAATGTTGTCTTTTTCACGACAATCCACAGACACAGTAAACTCATTGTTGCCACGTCACTCAGACTAATTCCCGCCCAATTTTTCTTGAAAACCCGCCCAAAACCGCCCACATTTCGCAAGACCCGCACAAAACCGCATAAACGTAAGATTGTTGTAAAACGTCCATCCGTGCACCCCTCAACATAATTTGGCTGTTATTTTACGGTATGTAAGTAATTATAACGATCAGTGGCTGCGTTCTAACTACGGAGTTGCTATTTACTGAAAGTGTTGCATAGTGACTGCAGTCGATCGGAAGATAATAGACGAGTTGGGAAATGGGATTTTGCTGTACCATGTAGTACCACCGATCAGGTCCACGGATATTTCCGTACGGATACTAAGTTTTCGAGTGACTGTTTTCTTGTCTTCCACAATTTGTCATACTGCCCAACCTTTTCTGTCCAAGTTAAGGAGAAAATAACTTCAAAAAGAACCATTTCCTCCAAAGGAAGTTCTCTTTGACCCGTGATTGATATCTAGAGAACCACCATTTTAAAGTCGAAAATAATGCGTGATTACAAAAGATTTTCTGTGTTGCACATGCAGTCTCTGTTATGGTACACTTTCCTTCCCAGCATGCATTGTGTATCACACTTTCCCAACTCGCTTATTCGACTCTTCTCAGGATCTGCAGATAGCGTTATCAACGGTGTGCAGTCATCACAGAAATATCCCAGATACACAAAAAATATTGTGATGACAAATACCCTTTGTAGATTTAGGTATCCCTTTTAATATTTCCAACCTTCCAAAGATAATTTCGTTAAAACGAACTAAGCAATAATATGAACTTACGCAATAACATACTTGATCATGAACTTTTAATACTACAGTAGGCTATAGAAAATGTTTTAACGCCGTTTTAAATGCCTTAAAATGGACCGTCCCTTTGATCACACGTTCGAGTATCTCGAAGTCAGCGAACAGAAGCGTTATAGTTAGAGCGCGCACTTTTCACTGGATGTTTCACAATACTTTATGAACTCTTTAGAAGGCGTTTCTTCTACGAGAAAATGGTAGTAATGAGATCGCTAAAAATGTACATACCGCAAAATAACCCCCAAAGCCAAACAAGCCCAAAAATACGCCCCAAAACTCGGTACTTACTGTACGCTGACTTCTTTTTCTTGCTAGCAGTGCAATGTAATGAG
Source organism: Holothuria leucospilota (assembly GCA_029531755.1). Lineage (NCBI taxonomy): Eukaryota > Metazoa > Echinodermata > Holothuroidea > Aspidochirotida > Holothuriidae > Holothuria > Holothuria leucospilota. The sequence continues at coordinate 21,150,386 of CM055964.1, read as the reverse complement.
TATATGAAAGTACATACTGTACATGACTAGTCCTCTGTAAAGGACTGTGGTGCTCACTGTACACAGTCCTTACTCCGACCATTGGAAATAGCGGGGGGGGGGGGTGGATCGGCCGTCTGTGTAATGGTTGAAATTGTCTTTCTTCTCACAGCCACATTTTAAAGAAAAATCCTAATTTACTACCGGGACTTTTCTTCTTTTCAGATCTTACAGGAATATTGCAGCTGTTTTTGATCACTGAGAATTTCTGCAAAGTGTCAAAATATGGAATGAAATCAACAACTTTTTCTCGCCGTAAAATTTACTGTGTGACTTTGGAACTTTGTTTACAACATTATGCTAATGAGCTATATCGTTACGTCAGTATAGAACGTTTGCAGGGGCACTTGCCATGCGTATGTATAAATCAAAATGTGTGCGTGACGTCACAAAGTTACACATACGGCATTCTGATGTCAACAACAATTTCGAACGCTACAGTAAATTTTTACGAAGTGACAAAGTTGATGATTTTATTTCAAATTTTCGGAACTTTTCAGAGGTTTAAAGTGATAAAAAACAACTGCAGTATAAGCGTAAGATTTAGAAAGGAACAGGAATGGCAGTAAATATAGACTTTAGGTCCTAGATTTGCTAAAAGAAGAAAATCAATTTTGACCAGCACTGTGCTGGTCGAAGACCCCGGGTTTTCAATGAGTTGGAGTGAGGACCGTGTATAGGGAGATATCGGCGACCGGCTATACACGTACGAGTCTTTCTTTACTGAGGGCTAATACTGTATACAGTAATTAGCCCTTGAAGAGGACTCTATGCTACATCCACTTTGTTTTATAACTCTGCACTAAGCCTAATTCACACGATACGATTTTTTCACGCGATCTTTCGTACGCAACCATCGCGTGCAACAAATCGTTTCGTGTGAATGGATTTTCACGCAACCTTTCGTCGCGCACGAATTGTCGCGCCAAGTTAAGAAAAATTCGTGGCCCACAAAGTTGTTGCGTGTGAACGACTTGTGTTTGGTTACGCGCGACTCTGAATTCAAAGTATTTCAAGAGATGGTTCCAAGTCCACCATTTCTGCGTTCAAGCGATACGACAAAGGTGCGTGATTTCATTCAATGTGATGCAATGGATGACGAAAAAGTCGTCGTATGGGCGAGTGTATTTATAGGTCTAGCCCCACATTCATGAGCAGTCTTGTTTTTCTTTAAACTTTACAACCAATTTTCTCCTCAACAATCCCATGTTATTGGAATGTGATTGCATGCGAGGCATGGGAAAATTACAAACTTTACATTCCCCATGGTCCTGTCCTGTCCCATTCAACTTCAAGGTCAACACAGTAGACTGAAAAAAATTAAGGAAACAAAGTATTCCTTATCAATGTGAGGAAATCATATCACCTTTATTTGCAAGGGCGCAGATCCATCTCCAAAGGTGGGGGGTTCACCATTTGTGAATCGCCGTCCGCGGGAGAGGTCTTAGGGGAGGGGGAGTCCCCTCCATTTTGGAAAAAGGAAATTTGAAGGTGTCTATATGGCAAATGGTGCCATATTTGGGCGCAATTTAGCTTTTAAAATGTAGTGTCAATTCGTTATCTAAATAATATAATTGAAAAAGTGGGGTTTTTTTTAGAGATGTCCTCCCTTCTAAAAAGTGAGGGGGACGCGTCTCCCGTCCTCCCATGATCCAAACCCATGTTTACATGTGTCAAGCTCACTTTCGGTCACATATGTAATCATTTGCTAATATCTCGAGTAATACACGTCCGGTTTGAATGGAATTTTTACCTAATTGGCAAAAATTTAGTTCCTCTTTCACTTATGAAAAGTAAGTTTTTGATTAGACCCTTCACACATTTCGTGAAAAGTGCCCAGTTGCACTTCCTGTCCAGATTTCGAGCCTTCTACGCTGGCAAGAAAGACTCCGCCCTTACACGTTGAACCCCTTTCCCTTTTTAAAGTCCTGGACTTGCACCTGATGTGAACTTTAGTCAAAATCAATTTTAGCGATGCTTTTTGTTATATTTTGAAAAAGAGAAATAAATGTTAAAGCCTGGCCCATATTGAATAGGGTGAACTGGTTCAAAAACCATTGCTTTATAGTGAATAGCCAATTCAAATGTGGTACTAATCAATGCCCAAAAGTGACGTAAGTCTTCATAAAATCGTAAGTTTGGCCTAATTTCACCCTAAACTTAACGCAAACTGTCAATTTAAACCGTTATTTTTGGTCACTTATTCTAGGTTGCCTAGGCTTAAATGACTTTAAGGATTTCCTTAAATTTTGTCCGATTTCCTAGCCTAACATACCATACAATAACCTTTGTGAGTTCTTAAGTGCGCATTTGACATACTGTAGTCGTCATCACACTATACTATATCTGCTGTACATAGTAAGGCGAAAATGCCCTTGTAACATACAAAAATTTTCTCCGAGGTCAAAAAATTGTATCTGTATGACATAATTAACAGTACAGTATATTTCTTTTGTATGCTAACCTGGTCCCCACTTTCAACAATGAAGTTGGCCATGTGACTGCCTGTGCACTCCAAAATCCTGCTTGCCTGGTGTTAAGGTCATTTTTTACCTCCGCTGGCAGACCTGCAAATGACTCCAAGTTTTGTGTAGGCAGGACAAGGGCCCGTGGTATGGAGTAGGTTCTACCGTAAACGTAGTACACGGTCCTGTTCAAGGACTAGTACATAATATACACGCATGTATGTACCTGTACAGTAAACGTAAACAGTGCTGTGAATAAATTCTATACAACACTTATACGCTAGATACAGTATCTGCCTAGATCATATTCTTTACCTAATGATTTCTGAAAAGTACTACAATTTCATCATCCTCTTGGCTTCAGAATGAAAAGAAAGTGCCTACAGTAACCTACTCTTGTACCGTACATTAATCTTTAATGATTCATGGTATTTTCCACCCCAATAATTTTAATGGTGGAAAGTCAGTGGCGGAAACTGGGGGCGGGAAGTAATGGTACCCCGGCCAAAGACACCAGGAAAAGGGCGATCAGCCTACTTTGCCTTCGTCTGTCGGCTAACGGCTTAGTCTAACATTAGATATAATGTAATTTTAAACATTCAATAAAAATAATACCTGAAAAGCAAGGAAATAACATTTACAGTACTAACTCCTCTGTGTAAATACATACTAGCCTAGGACTATACATCTGCCACGAGAACCGCTTTGAATTGTCAGCTAGCGGCCTAGCCTACTGTAGATATATAACTTTGGAGTAACTATACAATACCTCGCCACGGTTGAAAAACACCTTTTAAACTTTGAGGCAAAGTCACACTGCATGGCCACCGCACCCAAAGATTGTTATTTTGAAAACGAGTCAACACACGTTTTGTGTTGTTTTTAGTGCACTGAGCCTCCAGTTTTGAGTGGAGGTGCAGTCGCCGTTGCTGAATTTGTGTTATTTTGCAACACAATTATTAGGCCTATGTGTTATTTGTGAAAAATGTCTGAGTCCACTGAGCCTCCAATTCTGAGTGGAGGCTCAGTCGCAGTCACTGTGGCCATTCATTAATGCTACTGCGAGTTATTTTGTCAAGTGCTTTGTCTGTGCTATCACTGTGACTGCACCTTCGGAGGCGTGGTGAGATTTATTATTGGCGGGGTATTCTATAGTTGTACCATAATTTTAAACCTTACATATATTAAAAATAATACATGAAAGCAAGGAAATACATTTTCTAGCGCCTTGCGGTGTAAATACGCAGGCCTAACGTTACTGTACGCCTTCCACCAGAATAGTCCGCAGTGTACTGACCTGGTATTTTGGTCGCTTTAATTTGGGGCTTCCCATACTAGTTCGGGGACCAAAGTCTAAGCCTACATGAGAACTAGGCCTAGCCACCAGAAATTGCTTTGATATGAATTGTGATTAACGGCCTAGCTTAGGCCTAGATATAATTTTAAACCTTACATTCAATAAAAATAGTACCTGAAAGCAAGGAAATAACATTTTCTAACTCCTCCGTGTAAATACATATGCCACCGACCACTGAAAACTGCAATGATACAGTAGCCTAGTAAATTGACAAGAAAAATGCATTTCGCAAAACTAGTTTCTGTACAATATTAATGGAAAGTGTGATCGCAGTAAACAATTCTACAGTAAACAATTCTCATGGGCGTCACCAGACATTTTAAAAGGGGGTCGTCTTTTGTGTGAAGAAGGAAGTTATTGCAGCGTTAGTGGCAATTCTCGCGCGTAGCGCCAGTACTACGGCGTGAGGTCCAGGGGCCCGGCCGCTTAGGGGCCCCTGGTTGGGTGCAGGGAGCGGAAGCTCTGAGGAGTTAGAGCATGTCTGTATACAAACTGTATGGCGGCCGAGTCCCCACTGCATGCCATCACAGCTGTTTCGGGGAGTGAGCACTCTAGTTCCTATATCCTACTCTATGGACTGGGCCTACTTCTTCTCAATACATATTGTGAGAAATACATTACCTTGTCTTATTATATATATAACTATAAATATATATATATATATGTATATGTATGTATATATATATATATTTATATATATATATATAATAGTGTGTAGTGTGTAGTATATGTACGTAATGTTTCGAACGCATGTGACTCCAAAGAATAGCTCATCAAAATTATCAATGTCACATTGTGTGAGTAACGGTTACTCACAATTAAACTAAACCTCACCTTGAAGATGTAGGCATACCTTGAGAAGAGGTTACTTGATTCTTTTTGCCATTTGTGCCTCAACAATTTCAACCCAACAGTGCTCTGAGAAGGCCACTACTGGCCAATGTTCTAACTGACAAAAAGAAATTTGAAATTTGTCTTGCTTATGATGGCGCCCTCTGTTTCACTTGGAAATGAAACTGTGACTTCAAACTCCTGCCATTTGGTAGCAATGAATGAGAGGATAAAAGGTTGAACCTAATTAATTGGGTTTATTAATATTTTCCATGTAAGGCTGTGAAGTCAGGTCATTGAGGAGGGAGAGGGAGACCAGAAACCCCTCCCCTTTTGTCAAAAACAACATTTCACTGATATCAAAACAGAGAGTCACGGAAGAGGAGGGAATTGAGAACGTCTTAAAATCATGCCTGATGACTCCCATCATTATTTTTATTATTACTATTTTTCGGGAAGGGGAGGGGGAACAACACCTTATCTGAAAGGCTATATACATGCCCCTCGGTTTCTTAACAAGGTGGAAAGGAAATTCAAGGGAAGGGAAGAACACAAACAGTAATAAAAGAAAATGTCAGCGCCTCGCTTTTTATATCCGCTATGACTATGATTATGCTATGAAAAACAGAATTGCTCTTTTGAGATGTTAATCGGAATACAGTTTACATCATGAGTTCTTATGCAGAAGTCTTCGTGGTGAAAGGTAGTTAAAGTGACTCTTTGTTGAACGTAAGATTTAAATTTTACAGGATTTTTCCAGATAATATATGCATGTACAATTGGCCCCTTTAAGCTTACAACTTCCTGTTATTTGACAACAAGAGTGCTTGACAATATTCCGTGTTGACAATATTCCGAATATATTTCTCGTAAACGTTTTGACAAACAACAATGAAAAGAAAGGGAAAACATTTAAACATTTAATCAATGTTTTAAAAACACCACTTTGAAATGTTTTATACAAAACTGTTCGGCGACAATGAAAAACGTCACGAAAATATTGTCTGTGATGTCTTTTAGAGTGTTTTATAAAAAAAAAACTGTTTTTGAAACATCAACGAAACGTTGTAACAACGGCCTGAAGTATCACTGCAGAAACGTTATGAAAAAGTAATATTTCAGTAAAAGAAAGAAACAATATTTTCATAATGTTTTAGACACATCACTTCTCAAAAAAGTGTTATACAAAACTACTTTGAAACAATTAAAAAAAGTTTCGAAAATGTTGCTTGTCATCTATTCTGAAACGTTATAAATACGTTTCTTGTGAAGGATGAAACAAAATTTAAAAATATCTTAAAAATATCACTCTTGAAATGCTTTATACAAAACAATTTTGAAGCAATAAAAAAACGTTTCCAAAATGTTGTTTGTAATCCCCTCTAGAACGTTTCCTAAAAACATTTCTAAAACATAAGTGGAACCCGTAATAACGTATTCAAATATGTCTGAAGGAACCTTATGAAAATGTTACTTTTTAAAGAAAGAAACAATATTTTAAACATGTTTTAAAGATGTGACTCTTGGAATGTTTTATACAAAACTATTTTGAAACAATAAGAAAACGTTTCAAAACTGTTCTGTGTCATCTCTTTTTATGAAAACATTTTGAAACATAAATGCAACGTTTTAATAACGTCTTAAAGTATGTCCGCAAAAACGTTATGAAAATGTTACTTCTTAAAGAAAGAAACAATATTTTAAAAATGTCACTCTTGGAATGTTTTATACAAGACTACTTTGAAACAATTACAACACGTTTTGAAAATGTTGTTTGCAGTGTTGTAGTGTGAGTACGGGACCATGAGTACGGGTACGGGTACGGGTACCAGGTCATGAGTACGGGTATGGGTACGGGTACCAGGTCATGAGTACGAGTATGGGTTCGGGTACCAAGTCATGAGTACGGGTACGGGTCCGGGTCCAAGGAAAAAGTAATCATGAGTACGGGTACGGGTACGGGTACGGGTACAGGGTCATGAGTACGGGTACGGGTACGGGTACGGGTACAATTTATGAGTATGGGTACGGATACCAACTCATGAGTGCAGTTTTGAATATGCATGGTACCAAGCCTTTGCTGCATTTACTACTTATTACTGGAAATTTGACAAACTCAAACGCCCGTCATATTGCTCTCCTTCCCAGAAAATTCCAACCTTGAAAAGTTTCCCATCAAGCCAATGCCCCGTGAACGAACCTGGCCGGCACCCAGTGTATGTAACCCCAGAGCAGCTTCCTCCATGGACAATCCAAAATTAACACACGGAATGACCTAAACAGCCTATTTAAGTGGGAGCCAAATCTAGAGGATATAATTAAGGATTCATGGTAGGATTCAATTCTCAGTCGAGATGTTTGTCAGGTTTGGTAAGTTGGCTGGATGGATATTGTGTGGTGGGGAGTGGCCCATGCTAAAATCATGTATCTAGGGAACCGTCTAGTCTATTAGAAACTGCTGGCTATGCTAAAACACCTATAGTCAGCTAACGCACGACTCAAATTTTCCTGCAGAGCAGACTCTGTTGGCTCAATCTCTCTTTTAGGTTTCGCAAACCAGGGATAGCGTATGACTGCCAGGGAATATGCCGCTCAGCCTGCTACGTAGGTAATACATTTAAGTGTAGTAGCTTGAGAAATTGCAACACAAATATGCACATGTAAACAAACAAATGACGTCACTCAATTGCGACTGCTGCTTGTGGTTGGCAAGACCACAGTCGTCTGCACTCATATTCATCGCGCTACACACTGTAAGTGTATGTACCACATGCACAGAACAGAGTGACTTTGCGGTATATCTACGTACTGTGGGTCCTACAGCTCCCTTTTTCAGCTGACATGCTACCGGCTTGGTTTGCGGTAAGCTGTTTTTATTATTCAAGATCCACCTTTAGGGAATGGATCATTATTTCTTGAAATAAAAGAAACCCTGCAAGCTCATTCAGAGCGTCAATTAATATGTCAAAAGGCTAGGTGCATAAAGTAGCCATACACCAGTAGGCTATGTGGACGACTCATTTTGGTTAACATTAGCCTAACATTATAGTCACTGTAATTTTGTAAACAGTATTTCCGCCAAGGGGACTGGAATGATCTAGCCTATAGTTTGAGCTAAAGGGAATGAACTGCAGTCATAAATTTTAGTCTGCATGTTATGCTGTTACGCAGTATAGTATACGTGGTACAGTACAGTATTTTCATAGCCCCTCAAAATTTGCACAAATTTCATAAAGATTAGTAGTGAAGACATAGATATCCCCAGAAATGTTAATTTAAAGTGTATAGCCCAGCCGGCTGCAAATTATATCTACATATTGCAGCCCCACCCCCACCCCGTCAATAAAAAAATATGTCCATACATCCTTACAATTGCGCCTGCTGATGCCTGAACTAGACATGTCATCATCTCTACAGTTTAAAGTAAATTTAGTGCAATTTTCATACCTGTTACACTACTTCATTTCAAGTACACAAAACTTACTTATAAACTTTGGCAAATTGGTATTGATTATTTTCTGATGCCTATAAACATATAGCTGATTCACTGCCATTTTGTGTGATTGGACTTCACACCTTGCCATCCTAAAGGCTGATGGTCATGCAATACTTGAATAGCTTAATCAACTTGAACCAGGGGCTTGTATGAACCAAGGATGTGTTGGAGCAACCACCTATCTGTTTACAGTGCAATCAAAGCCAATTAACAGTTTTTACAACAGAAGCAGTCAGATTTGCTGGGGCTGAGAGTTTAAGAGGAGGCTATACAAATCTCCAAAGCACTGGAAGATTCAAGGGAAATACAAACTACACTTTTTGTATGAAAAAAAGTTTAGCCTAATCCATTCAATGGTACAATATGTGCCTATTGATTGTTACACACCTTGCACAATGCAAACAATGAACATAGGTCTGTGCCATGCCTAATTGCAGTACATTGTCAGTGAATCTCCTAAAATCCTCCTATTCAAACCATAAAGTTATTATGGGCTCTGAAGGAGGTGACACTTTTTGGCATCCTGTCTCTTTAACAAATTTTACAAAAAATCTATACTAGCTGTGTAGACTAGGAAGGCTTAGTATTAAACTGCTACAAAGGGGGTAATAATTCTTGCATTTGTAAGTTTTAACCAGATCAGATGTAAACAAACAACAGAATGACCTAGGTCAATATAGCTTCTGCTGATGTGTTGATGAATTTTGCAGAACTAACTGTACAGATCAGTCATGTACATGAATGGAGCTTAAATTCAGTAAACCTAATTTAGTTCAAGGACTTTTGTACTATAATTTGATGAGGGTATATGAGGGCAGGTAGTGGATTGGGATCAACTGGGAGAGTAGGCTGCAGGCCTAGGTTTATGTGATGTTGCCAACATCACAAATCTTGGTTCCTCAAATCTGACCCCAGTTGCACTATAGTCCTACATGATCTGAAGTACAGTAGTATTAACCACAGTGTATGCCATCACACAGTATTAGTAGAATGCACCTGTAGCAGGCGCATAGCTACGGGGGTCCCAGGGTCCCCAAAATTGTGCATCCTAATAAAATTTGTAAGAATTAAGGGCGGTGATCGATGCTGTGACACCCCCCATTTGATACCTAGGCCCCCCTAAAAATTTCATTTTAGCTACACCCCTAAAACATAGGACTGGGGGATGAAAAAACTTCAACCCACCAATCATTCTCCGTATTATTAAAAGCGGACGGATCACCGCTAATTAGACCAAAGAGGATGCATGTGCTGGATCGTGAGAGCCATTGTATATCTTGCTGACTGGCTGGCCAACAGTCATCAATAGTAAGTCAAGACTATAGATTTGTACACGTGGTACCAGTTCTGCTAGAATTGACTGGTACAGTTTTATGGTTCAGTTCTAATGAGTTCATCATTCAGGCTATTCAGACTATTCATCTCCTTTCAGTTGTCTGTTCACCTCAGTTTGAGGTTGTCTTACATGAAGTACCCATCATCATGTATACTACTGCAGCATGAACAACTCATCTCCCCCATGGGGTATATGACACGGTTTCACATTAACTGTTCCAATTTGGTCCCACAAAGGAGAAAAAATAAAAATTTCCAATAATCCTTAAAGCTCCCTTAGTTTGATTAATTAGGCTTCAATTTCAAATAAAAAAATAAAAAGAAGATAACTCCTTGTGCATTTCCTTCGTTCAAATGAAGTTTAACTGGGTTAGTGTTAAGTTCCCATTACAGTGCTGTCAGTAGTAACATTAGCAACATAAACGCAGGGTGTCAAACATAAGGCATACCCTAGTATGCATAGGAAATAAATTTGTGTGTTCATTTGCCTTACAAGTTCAGCAGGAGCAAGACAAATCTGAGAAATAAGATATAAATATGGTGTGTTTAATAATGGTTTGGATAAAAAAATTTGAAGTGTGTGCTAATGTTACTATGTTGCAGATGTTATGTATTCTTGATAGCAACCATACCTAGTCAGGTGAGGTGACAGATCAGGGATATTTGCCAAACTTACTATTATGTTAGCTTCAGACAGGTAGATTCTATAAATTGACCATGAAAGGGTATGAATACTTTCAGTATTTTTCTAGTGGAATGCATTTATTGATTGCTAATGTTATGCTTATAAGTTTGACAGCACTGCAAATAGTAACATTAGCAACATCTAAAGCCACAAATTAACCATTTTCACAACTAGACACAAGTGTGATCTTAGTATCACTGATTTGCTATGCTGGTAATCATTCATTCATGCAGCAGTCATACTATTCCCTCTGTCTTTGTGAATTCCAGCTTCAGTTTTTATTTTTTGTGTCATGTTTGACAGCAGAACATAACATTAGCATCAAAATTCAATTCAGGACCATTAACTATCCAACACAGATGCATAGATGACAGGTTGCTTACTTTATCAAAGGAAGAGGTCAATGCTATCTAGAATATAAAGTTAATTACACTGAAGTGTTCATACATAAAGAATTGCTATCATGATTATAGTCATATTTGGACAGCATTTTATATGTAGGGACAATTTGCTGTCAAATTTTAGCACTTTTCAGTAATGAAAGTTATTAGTGTTTTATATTGCACAAGACTGTGAGCTTCATTTTAATTTTTCTATCTCACTAGCTGGTCTAGATGGTAACTGGAGATCAAAAACGTTAATAAACATTATACCTCCACTTTTATTTATCACAAAGGAACAGATCTATCTTTTGGTACAGTTAATGTGAAACATGATTATACTGTATACTATCCAATTATCATCCAGATAAAAAAATATGATCAAAATTTTACAACTGATTAAATCTACCTTACACATATTAACAGTGTTGTAGTGTGAGTACGGGACCATGAGTACGGGTACGGGTACGGGTACCAGGTCATGAGTACGGGTATGGGTACGGGTACCAAGTCATGAGTACGGGTACGGGTCCGGGTCCGAGGAAAAAGTAATCATGAGTACGGGTACGGGTACCAGGTCAAGAGTAAGGGTACGGGTACGAGTACGGAAACTTGTACTCGAGTACGGGTACGAGTACGGGTACGGGTACGGGTACTACAACACTGGTTGTTTGTCATCTGTTCTAGAGGGTTTCATTAACAAATTTTCGAAACATAAATGCAACGTTGTAATACTGTCAAAAAGTATGCCTGCAGAAACGTTATGAAAACAATACTTTTTTAAGAAAGAAACAATATTTTAAAAATATTTTAAAAATGTGACTCTTGAAATGCTTTGTGCAGAACTATTTTGAAACAATAAGAAAACGTTTCAAAAATGTTTTGTGTCATCTCTTCTGAATGTTTTATGAACACATTTTTGAAACATACATGCAACGTTTTAATTACGTCCTTAAGTATGTTTGCAAAAACGTTATAAAAATGCTATTTTTCAAAGAAAATAACAATGTTTTAAGATGTTTTTAAAAACATCATTCATAAAATGTTTTATATTAAAATATTTTGAAACAAGAAGAAAACGTTTCGAAAATGTCGTGGTGTCATCTCTTCTAGAACGTTTTATTTAAGCATTTTTGAAACATAAAGGCAATGTTGTAACAAGAGGGCAATCCACGGAGTTGCTTATCTCATCGCTAGCACACGCATTAAGCCATATAACTCACAGGAAGAACTTTCTCTCTTCCTTGTGGCATAAGGCCTACACATAACTGCAAGGACCGCTGAGACGGGAGGCTAAGGGGCTTTAGCCCCCACACTTTTTCTGCCGTGGGTATTTTGGGCCGCAGTAAACTGCATTTATTTTATTGAACATACTGGGTGGCTTCGATTATTAACCCCCGCACTTCAAAATTGGCTCCCCAGTCTCTGAATAAGTGCACTTGAATATGAACGTACAATGAGTGGTTTGAATTGAAGCTCATAATCTATCCATATGTATGTCAGTTTCTATGGTATCTTCAAATTACTCACTTTAATATCGGCCTTTAATTTTTCACGAGCTCACAAAGTGAAAGCAACTACCAGCGCGTACGTCGATGATAACGCAGAAGTACGTGTGAAGTATTCTAGATAAAAAGACAGGCCAACTACTTTCTGCGCGTATACAATGCTTACGCAAGCTGCGTTGTTCTAACAATGACGTTTTCCGTAATGCGTGCCTATTATACGCACATCACCGAATAGAAAGGCGCGTATGTCAAATCCGCACTGCCGCCCTGATATTAGCGACTTTTCGATTTCAGGACGGTAGAGCAACAGGACGGAGGGTTAAACGCACGCGCGCCCGGCGTTCTGTCCTGACATTTAAGGCGTTTCGATTTTAAAGACGACGGTGCGGTAGAATGACAACAAAACAATGACGCGCCCATTTATGAACTAAGTTGCAGTGCTTTGTTAGCATCCACACTCATCGCTAAGTTGTAACAATGACGAACCTCGAACCTACACAGGATTATAGAGGCGCCATCGTTACTGGGTATTTTACAAAAATTTGAAAGTTTCTACCTCAAGATAGCTTTCCTTGGCTTAGCACGGAACCGTTCGTAAAATGGCTTTCCAGATATGCACTGTTCTTGTTTGTCATGTTCATTTTTGTCAGCAGCTTGCATGCTACATGTACAAACGATGTACATTTGCATACAGCTAACTTCAAATTTAACGTCAGAGAAACACGAACTTTATGGACGAGGGAAATTACCATGGCAACCCCTGTACCGTCCTGTTTCTAACAGAACGTTAAATCGGTAGACGACCGTCCTGAAAATCAACAGGACGGAGCGATGCTCACTTCTACTCATGCGCGTCCTCTTTGTCTACCGTCCTGAAATCGAAAAGTCGCTATTTGCATCTCCATGAGCCCTTTTGTTCTGCAAAAAGGACGAATTCAGTGCGCTTTACAGAAAATCTGTGCACACAATATGATATGCGGAAGGCACATTCATCATATGTGCGAAATTTCATGTTTGGGTGATTCCATAAATAAGGGAGTCAGTAGATTTGATGTCCCACTTTACATTGTGATATATTTCACCTTCAAATTGGCAGTGCATAAAAGCATTTAAGTAGAGGGAGATGGTCTCAGTCACAAGCTTTAGTGGTACCTTATATATTCTAAAATTTACTAAACATATCAATAACTCATTATGATATTATGTGCCATAAACTGATTTTTTTTCCAGTGTAAATGGGACACCAAGGGCCGTGACATCTACAAATTTAGTAAAGCGTTTTTCCTTATTACAATGAGCTGTGTAAAACCCCTAAATCATGAATAGGTTTTAAGATGTATCTTTAGGAAGCATTTGAGTAGTACTTTGGAATATATGCATCTCTTCTAATTCTGTTTGTGCAAAATGTAATAGCACTGTGAAAAGAGTACAGATTCCCCGTGTAAAACCACGTGTAAATTTTTGGTGTCCCACTGCAAATATACTTTTGTCATTTTACTACAATTGTACTTGAAATATTTAAAAGTATCTTTATGTATTTCCACGTACTTTATAGTCACTATTTAAAAATGCAAAGTTTGCCCAGTTAACAAACGCGTGCATAGTTAAGTTTTGAGAAGAAAGTTTCACTTAGTAAGCGGGATACCAAATGGGGTACATTTTCCACAAGCTCAGCCCAGTCTCCTGATTTTATGCATTTCCATTCCATAGAAAATCAAAAAGCATACCATCTGCAACGTTGCACATCCATTTTAAAAGGACTTCAATAATGTTTTCAGTATTATATAGAAAATCTGTTTTTGGTGTCCCGTTTACACGGGGAAAAATGAGCATATTTTGAACCGTAACTATTGTTAGGAATAACTGTTTTCAAACTTTTGACATGATTTGCACTTTTCCTGTTAGCCCTTTAGTTATGGAACTGAAAATTTTACCCAAATTACACAAGTTGACTCCCTTATTTACGGAATCACCCGTATGTGGAATGTTTCCTTCTGGAGTTATACTTAAAATACTAAAAAAAATGTGATTTTCACAAAAATTGACCTTTGACCTTATTTCACGTGACCTTTGATGCCGGTCGCCATGGTAACCATATATTATGGTAGTATTAGGCAGGTTCATCATATGTGTGAAGTTTCATGTATGTGGAATGTTTCCTTCTGGAATTATACTAAAAAAACTAAGAAAATGTGGTTTCTCACAAAAATTGATCTTTGACCTTAGTTGCCATGACAACCATATATTTTGGTAGCATTAGAAACGTTCATCATATGTGTGAGGTTTTGTGTATGTGGAATGTTTCCTTTTGGAATTATACTAAAACAACTAAGAAAATGTGATTTCTCACAAAAATTGATCTTTGACCTTGGTTGCCATGGAAACCATATATTTTGGTAGCATTAGACACGTTCATCATATGTGTGAAGTTTTGTGTATGTGGAATGTTTCCTTCTGGAATTATACTAAAAATACTAAAAAAATGTGATTTTTCACAAAAATTGACCTTTGACCTTACTTCACGTGGCTTTTGATCCCGGTAGCCATGGCAACCATATGTTATGGTAGAATTAGGCAAGTTCATCATATGTGCCGAGTTTCATGTATGCGGAAAGTTTTTCTTCTGGAATTATGCTAAAAAAAACTAAAAAATGTGATTTCTCACAAAAATTGATCTTTGACCTTGGTTGCCATGACAACCATATATTCTAGTGGTATTAGGCACGTTCATCATATGTGCAAAGTTTTATGTACTTGGAATGTTTCCTTCTGGAATTATACTAAAAAATCTAAAAAAATGTGATTTCTCACAAAAATTGATCTTTGACCTTGGTTGCCATGGCAACCATATATTCTGGTGCTATTAGGCACGTTCATCATATGTGCAAAGTTGTTTCATGTTCGTGGAATGTTTCCTTCTGGAATTATACTAAAAATACTAAAAAGCCTTGAATTTTCCCAAAAATTGAATTTGACCTCTGACCTTTGGCGTTTTCTGCCGAAAGTCACGGAGACACAAGTTTACACTCTGGGGTACATACCCACCAAATTTCAAAAGAATCGGTCTGGCCCACAAGGAGGAGTTCATGGAACACTTTTTCGCTTAAAATGTCAATATCACATGACTTTTGACCTTGGTTGCCATGGCAACCATATATTTTCGTAGTGCCAGACACTCTTATTATATGTGTGAAGTTTCATGTTCATGGGATGTTTTTTCTTGGAGTTATTATATAATGAGTGATTTTCACATAATTTGACCTTTGACCTCTGACCTTTGACCTTTACTTTCGGGAGTCAATTTAGGACTGGGGTTCCACCTAGGACAACTTCCCACCAAATTTGAAGAAAATCGGCTTTACCGTTTTGGAGATATTAGGAAAACAAAATTGAACACACACACACATACACACACAGCTTCGGCTCACCCATACTCACCCTCGCTTCCTTAGCGGTACGCGGGAAATGTACCGGTAAGGAATTCGCGGGATTTCCCCATTAGCCTGGCTGACCTCCAACTAACCCAGCAGACGTACGTGCCTGGCTGGAGGGCGGGCTGCTTGCCAAGGCAGGCACGTGCAGGCGCGCGAGACTTCTCATTGCAGCGACGGAATTTTCGGGCAGCTACGCCAGTTTCGAGCTCCGCGTGAGCTAGGAAAGACGTGCGAGAGCGGAGCTCTCGCCGGCTGCACCGTGTCCTGTTAAGGACATGTTGCTGAGTGCACACACTAACACACACACACACACACGGACACGTTTTGACCCCTCCCTCCGTTATGGACTTTTGGTCACAATGGGGTACCCCACCATGGGTTAGGACTTTAGACTAGTAACTTGTGAAAATTAACTGTTACCATGGCAACGGTTGTTATTTCTGCTGGCATTGCAGAATATCGCCCAACAGGTCAAGTGACTACAATATCCCATCCTCCTCACGGAGCGATGAGATAAATAACGTCATAAAATTTGTCTCCAGAAACGTTATGAAAAAGCTACTTTTTAGAGAAAAAAATAATATTTAAAAATGTTTTTAAAATATCACTCTTGAAATGTTTTAAGCAAAACTATTTTGAAACAATTACAAAACGTTTCAAAAATGTTTTGTGTCTTCTCCCCTGAAACGTTTTATGAAAACATGTTTGAAACATAAATGTAACGTTGAAATAACGTTTCAAAGTATGCCTGCAGAAACGTTATAAAAACGTCACTTTTTAAAGAAAGAAAGAACATTTTAAAAATGTTTTAAAAATATCACTTATAAAGTGTTTTATACAAAACTGTTCTGAAACAATTAGAAAACGTTTCGAAAAAGTTGCGGTGTCATCTCTTCTAGAACGTTTTACGAAAAAATTTATGAAACATAACCACAACGTTTCCAAAACGTTTCAAAAATGTATTTTCAAAAATGTTTCAAGAAAACATTTTTTGGAAACGAATTAAAATATTATTATAACGTTATAAAAATGTATTTTTGAAACTTTTCAAGAAAACATTTGTGTAACAAAAACAAAATGTTTCGAAAACGTTTTGTGTTACCTGGGATATACGAATATTTTGGCTATTATAAGCCGACGGAATTCGATTCCCAAGTTGCGTATCGTTAGGCGGATAGGAATGAAATTGGGGACCATTTTGAGCCCTTAAATGTTCTTGTCGCAGGAAACAGTTTGCTGCTTTGTGTCCTGGGACATTGCAATAGAAACACAGCCCTTTAATCTTGGCCTAGGCTTAGGTTGGTAGGAGCGCGCCTGTATGTGCGGCCTACGGCGGGGGCCTTGTTGTATGGTATCTCTCGAATTGTATCGCTGACGAGAGGATTGACCATTATTAACAGGGGCGGATCCAAGGGGTTAAAAGGGGTTTTAACCCCCCCCCCCCCCTTAGATTTTTGAGGATATTTTTCATTTTGTATAATATATTGTTTATTTTCCCAGGTGTGTTTTGAAGGTTATTTTCAGTTACAACAATGCAGTTAAAATGCCATAATAAGTTTGCTGACAGCGTATTTTTCCTTCTATCGTCCCGATTCTCTCTCATTTAAAATCCTTATAGCGTCAGTAAGTCCTTCAAGAGGAGGTCCAGCTCTATGATTAGCTCACCAAAGAAACGCAATGTTTCCATGGAAATGACAAACATACAAAACAAGAAACATGAAGATGGACTAAGTATAGATTGTAAGATTTGAGAAGGGTCAATTTTTCTTGGTTCACGCCGCGCCAACCGATGGTCGCGCTCCGCTTAGATAACGAACAACCAAAAATCCCATGCATGAGCACAAGCAAACAACTTTCAGTGAGTCACTGTGAGTGCCTACAGAGAGCACAACAAATGACTCAATGCTCCTAACTCCTGACGCCCAAGATTGTTATCGGCATTGGCGTAGCCAGAGGGGGGCCACGGGTGCTATGGCCCCCCAATCGAATTCTGAAAATAATTTTTTTTAGGAATTAAAATGAGTTTGTCGGCTCTCCAGATCACAGTGACGTGACTGAAGAATACTGATATGTCGGGATATACAAGATACCTATAATGTATCCTAGAACTGTCAAGTTACCATGTCATGGTAACTGAAATAGGAAACCATGATACCAGGGATGGGTCTGGTTTAAATGGTATAGAGTGACGTTACTTGGTAGTAAGCCATAACTGGTATGCTATTGCTAGACGCGTTTCGACCATGGAAGATAAGTACCAGGTCTCATCAGTAGCGGAGTCGGCGATAGAATGCCAACGAGTTGACGTAGAAATTTGGTGAACCATAGTTAATAGACACATCCCTGGTTAGGAAACTTTACGTGCACCCTACACACACCACGTACAAGCCGAGTAGCTATGTTGAGACGTGCAGAAAAGTGCATCACGTGACAGTGACCGTGCACACGATCGATCGAGTAGCGATATGGCTACATTGAGTGTTGTGTTGTTCAGTCATTCATGGAAATAAATTGAAGTTGATTCAAGGGTTGGAAGGGTTTCAGGATTCTTTCGAATCAGTAAGTATTTGTGAACGTTCAAATAAACGAAGAAGACCACGGCCCACAACCCCCACGTTTCTTGTTTGAGTAGAATTAAACTACCGTACTCTGCAATTTTGAATTGATGTATAGCGTTAGCTAAATACTATCACGTGTAAAAGTCAAAGACGGTATATCTGACGTTACGAAGTCGGTTATCTGTTATATTCTTAGGGAAAATATCCAATCATGGTATACAGTTTATAAAAGCACAAAATTCCACTCTTTAGGAAGAAGGTGGGTAGTTCTCAAACTGACACAGACCTGCCAACTTCTCCCCCGGTTTTACCGGGAGACTCCGGTAGTTCGCACGCCGACACCTCGCGGCAGTGAGATATGCCTACAATACGGCGTACGAGTAGCTGCAACGAACGTGGAAATACAACGGCAACTTTCACGGTGCATTAGCGAATAACGCGGCGTAATAACGACCGTACGATCGATTGAGTTGGCTATAAGGCTACATTTAGATAAAAACCTTCCAGTATTCCTAATTTTCCACTAATCTGGCTATTTTTTGCCCTGAAAAATTTAGATTTCCCTATTTTGGTCTGTTGACAATTGCGGAGGTTTTATCGGTAAAGTTGGCAGTGTATGTAGGCTACTAACTAAAGTTGGCAGTGTATGTAGGCTACTAACTATAGCTAGTAACTCCAGCCTCAAATACCGTTCGGTGTTTGGAGGGTTTTAAGACTGAAAAGTAACAAAAACCAAACTTTTACAAAAAAATTTCATAATTACCGTTTGATAAAGGTTCACAAGTAGTGCTACAGAAGTACTACTTTGGAGCTAGGTAGTACTTCCATAGTGGTGTATGTAACGCCTTGTGCTACGAGTACGCACGTGTAGTAGAGCTAATCAACCAGCCTTGTGCACGGTTAGCGTCACGTGACTACTGAAAATCAGGATCTCAACATAGACAGTGCAGTTCGCCGAGTTTCCCAACCAGGGATGTTTCTATTAACTATGGGTGAACCAATCGTGAAATCTGACTTCTCATAGTTTTAGATAAGCTGGTGCATAGCTAGTAAAAGAGAAAAACAAATCGGTTGCATGATAACAACAAGACCCCCTCCCCAAAGCAGTACTTCACTTGATGGAATGATTTAAGAGTTACGATTCAATGCTTCTTTTCGGGTACTGTATGTCGAGTTAGTGCCAGTAGCGGTTAGAAATATTAATGGTGAATGGATATTTACATAGCACAAGACTGCGTCTATGAATGGTTTACAAAGAATAAAATTGCGGTGAAAGAAGCAAGGATGTAAGCGACTGGATGTAAAATTATTTTTCCAGAATAAAGTAGAGCTAAGTCTTTGTAGGTGTCGAAAGCTTTCTGAATTTACAGAAGGATATGTTTCACTTTTAGGAAGTTTCTCGAGTGCAGATAAACCTTGATAGGTTGGTTTTCTCCCTGGTAAAGTATAAAAAAAAATTTGGGGGGGGGGGGATTTTTATATTAGCTTTGATAATACACATGTCTCATCGGTATGACCAGAGAGGCGAAAAATACTCATGATGTGAATTTCTTCAGATAAACAAAGCACACCTCCGATACGACTGATGTTCCGATGAAAATAGAAAACGCCGTTATTCAGTGTATTTGTATTCGGAAGAGATTTGGTAAAGTTGCTGTGACACATTAATTGAAATTGTTACAAACGCATAGTAAGACCAGTGTTCGATGGGTTGGAAGTGTAGTGCGCGTAAGGACTTACAATTCTGTGTTGTTAAAAGGTAAAAACTTTAGCAATAGCACAATCGCTATAGCTTACTACTACGTATAGTCAACCAACTACATAAATTAGACCCTTCACTGGTTTCCTGAAAATTTACTCCTATACACCATGAGATATAGATTGACTATTTCTATATCAAATTATTTTATCCCGATATATCACTACTTTGGTCACGTCACTGAGTTCTGGAGAGCCGACCATTTTCTCTAATTATGCCAGTGCTCAACCCATGGCTTTATTAACATTCTGAAGCGAAAACTATTGGCTATGTTCAGTTATAACGCTAATGACTTTTGGTAATTTGTTTGACCTTTTCTTATGACTGAGTTACACCAACAGTCCCGGAAAAATTTGCATATAGGCTAGTGCCTACCTCGAGAAAGGCCTGACTACACAACTACAACAATGTACTGACAACCTTTGTTTTTCTAAGCATAATTTTTCTTATGACATTTCAAGACCGGATCCTGGGGGCGTACGCACCCCCCCCCCCCTCATTCTTTGCAGAACAATTTTTTGTAATGGAACAAACAAATGACTTCAAATGATGCTAAATGTTGCACCAGATTGCATCTGAGGGTACTTAAATATTTAAAAATTTCTCCCCCAGGCCGGCTTTTAAGTCCTGCGGTTGGCCACCCAAAATAAAAAATCCTGGCTACGCCAAGTGGTTATCGGGCTGTAGAGCATGCATCTCTCATAAGAAGGAGGACAACTTTCTGATAGGACATTCATCATAAAATTTCTGACACAGGGAATTTCAATGAAGCTTGTTTTTATACGGATCAAAGAGCCTAAGAAACGCGTGGGAAAATGCCACTTTTTGCAATCTGGGGGTCTTCTGGACCAAAAATTTTCTCTGTACGCTTCGCGCCAACCTATGATGGCGCTCCGCTTAGATAGTAACTATATCGCAAAACCTGCATCCTCCCTGATTAATTTAATATAATTTATTTAATATTAGCCTGCCTATGAAAACTACGAGAGCGGCTATCTAGAAGACCGTCAATTTTATTGCATAATTCTGCAGTGCTAGCATTTAACACATTATATGTCTTCGTAGACATGACAGTGTCTTGTGAAGAGGCGACCTTTGTAGGGGTGGGGCTCGATGAAGACGAATTCTTCTTCAAATCTAAATATATCGGGGCCTTTTGTAAAAGGGCGTCCATGCCTGCCATTTGGTCCGTAGACATTAAGACTGCAGATTGACAATCCATAGGAAGAGCAGCTAGAAACTTATCACGCACTTGAAGTTCAGTATAGCCAAGAAGTAGAGCCAGTTTTCTAATTGAGACTAAAAATTATTCTGCGGTATTTCCTTCGACATATTTGAGGTCTGAAAATTGCCTACTTAAGGCATGATGTGAGGAAGATTCACTAAATCGGGCAAGAAAAGAGGCCCTTAAATTTGGAAGATCTCGAAAAATTTTGCCCTCAATCCATATACGTGCAGTACCTTGAAGGGTACGTTTGAAAAGAGAAACTAAAGCCTGAAATTGGGCGTTGTCTGCAGCATTTTGCAAAATGTGTGCCTCTAAATAATCTGAAAAGGCCAGAAAATGTGCTCTCGCCAAATCTGCGTTAATTTTTATCGCCATGGAAACAGGGAGGAAGTCTGTGCTAGGCAGATTAGCCATGACTAAAAGTGTAAACAGCTTGAGTCAGACCCACACTGTTGCGCTATACAACTAGGCTAGGCATTGTAGGCTTAGGCTAGATAACAACAATAGCGTTTAAATTTAGACTTCGATAAAGTTACACAAAAATGCACACTTGTTTGCAGTAGGCTAGAATAATACATCTTAACATGAAATTACTGGAAAGTTACTTAAACTAGGCCTATGCCGTGCAGAAGTGAGCATACTCGGGGGAGGGGGGGGGGGGATTGTCTCGCACTCACCTTGAATAAATAACAGCCGTCATCCTCTGGGGAACTTCTGCGTTGCAAGTAGCCGTTGTACGTGACCCGCGTAAAGAGTTCACCGGCGTTGGCGTAGGCCCTAGATCACTGTCGTTGGCTAAACCTTTCGCGAGATCCAGACTGGGAGTAGGCTAGACTGATATCGTTGGCGAAAGGAAATCCTCAGGAATTTACAAATTACAGCTGCTGAGGTCCACAAAGATCCAAAAGGGGAGTCCTTCGATCCATACAGGTGGGGGAGATTTCCTTTGATAGACAGTTCGGGCTATCGTTAAGAACGGAACAGGGGACAAAGACGTAAAAAAATTCAAGCCCGTTTCTCCGCCGTGTTGGGTTGGTCAAGAGCTCGCTCTCTCCACCATGTGGGATAATGGGCCAATCGCTCCTGCGAAGGCTTGGTACGGGGATCTTGGGGTGTAGCTCCAGAGAGAATTGACAAAAAATGATGAGAGTTGATTCCAGTTCACTGGTGATTTATTTCCATTACAAAAGGTTATTAAAATTGATTACTGAGAGAGGCCGGACAAAGATGAATTATCTATATACAAGGTGACTACGTGTTGTCTACTGTTCCAAGGTATGCAGCACGGGTGAGAGCTTGCGGGCTTGGAGCTCTTATCGTACTTCCAAGCCACGAGGATTGTGGGAAGATTCAGGAACTACCTGCAGTCCACTGATTGGTTAAAAGTTAACACGCACTCAAGCAAATAAATATTAATGTGTCGGTACTGTATGGCCAATGAGGAGGCCACAGAAGGTGAAATTGGCCACACCTAGGGAAATATGGGATGGGGACTTTCCGGCGTGGTATGAGACGTGAAAGTAGTCACGTGCACCAAAACACGTGACAGGAAACCGGAAAGATTACCAGGTGTGCTAGAAGTGGAATAAACTAAATTTAATGAGATAAACAAGTCTGCGTGGCGTACCCTGTAAATTACTTGGAAAGGGAAAGTATGAACTAAACACTCTCTCTCTCTCTCTCTCTGCTTCAAAAATCAAACTCATATACAATGGATCACATAAGTCCACAGGATGTTATTTCAACTGAATACACTTTTGCCAAACTTTCCTCTTAGTAAGGAGCATATTTCGGAAGTAGGCTTTGAACATTTTTTTTATGTTAAGCCTAAGAAATTTTCAAAATGACGAGTGACTATGACTCTTGACCGCCAAAAAAGAGTTGGCGTACTGAATTAAAAATTCTTGGCAATCCCTAATGATTTGAATTTACACTTTCTAGGAAAACTGCACCAATTGTCTAAACAGCGACAGCGGGTCTCCCTTTCCCCACATCCTGACAATTTATATGTAGTCTGTTGCCATTTTGGCATGTTTTTTCGTATCTTTGAGCACTACTTGACAAGGCATATACAGATATAAGCTTCTAGTTAAACACTGTTTAACATCCATACGTAGTACAGCTGGACCCTTCTCCAATTAGAAGAGCATAAATGCGTCAACCATTTCAAACCAGGGAGCTGCTGCTCGGAGTGAGTCTGTTCAAACCAAGATCACCTCACTTAGTTAATGAGTTCTAGACTCGCCAGATACGTAATTGTTTAACCATAATAGCTCCATGGTTTAACCTGCGAAGGCCGTAGATTTGAATTGTTCATGGTCCATTTCCAACGCGTTGAAATCAATCCGTCTTATGCCCAGCTCGGCCAGCTGTAAATGCTCCCGATCAATATTTGAAAGCACGTTACGGTTGAGTTTTAAGAGAATACTGAGCTTAAACATTTGAACAGAAGCAAGTAGAGTGCGCTGTAACATTTGATGGTTTGCAAACCGTTTGTGATAGGAAGCAAGTGAAAAATGTGCTTCAGTTAACAAAAAGACACGCGACTTCACCTCTTCAAACGTCTGTGACGATAAACTTTATGAACCATTTTTAATAGATCAAAACTCAAAGTGAGGTACGTACCTAAACCATGCCCCCTTTAAGTGCTACTAAGAGCAATTGGGGTAATAAAAATAAAAATAACGTCTAAATGAGCTCAAACTTCTTTGAACCTGATTTTGTTTTCGTCATGTTCGTTTCAACAGTGGATACCGATAGAGGTAGATGTAGATGAGGTTTTACGGCTCAGTTTTAAACAAATTGGTTTTAGTCAGGCCGACCATGGCCTTTTTCCCAGTTGTGGCTGATAGAGGAGGGAGATGATATTAGCTGGTACCACCTCCCTGGAGGGAAAACCTAGATCCATCGCGAATGTGCCTTTTCTCTCGAAAGTTTCCATAAAACGTCTTTATTTCGGCGCTCTAGGAGTGCGTTAACAATTTAAGGGTGGCTGATCGCTATAGTTGAGATGACTTAAGTTAACAATTTAAGGGTGGCTGATCGCTATAGTTGAGATGACTTAAGGCGAGTTCATTTTCTTTTGAAATATATCAGTGATGGAACCATTGAAGTCTTCCGTTTTAATTATCCCCTTCCTACAAAAGTTACAACTATTCTTTTCATGTGAGTAATGTTGGGAATACCGCACATTTTGATAATTGCACTTTTCTACAGGACAATATGTGACAACGTTCTGACGGGGTCTTTAGGACCACTATTGAGTACTTCCAATCATTCACAACCGGATCAGTTCTTTTTTATCCCATTGACAGGGCCGGATTTACCCAATAATCGAGGCAATCTGTAGGTTCCCCCACCCCCTTGATATTTTGACTTCAAGTATGGGGCGGGCCCCGGAAGTTTCCATAAACGAACATCCTTTTGGCTTTGCTTTCACATCTGCTTCTGATTGTGTTTAAACAAAAATTCTGCCTTGTTTCTTTCTTGTTACTATAATACATACTCTACAGCACGAGTCCTTTTTCTCTAATCCATATATTAACTCATATGGTAGGAAATTCCATGAATCTGAAATTACTTAAAAGATGTACCAATTAATATGCATGTTTTAATCATGCTTTTAATCGTGTTTTTTTTTTTTTTAGCTTAATTTACAAACTTTTCAAAAGACGGTCATTAACTGAATATTATACTGGTGGGCAGGTTAAATTCGGACGATAAAGGAGTTATTTTAGGCCTGCATCTTATTTGGGTACCACAAACCTTGAAGTGAATTGAGAAGGAGAAACATGGATAGATGTGATTGTGTAAAGACAGTAAGAAGGACTGGATTCCAATCTATTAATGGCCTCGTTTGGTTTTCCTTGTTCATGTTGATATTATCATGATCTCACGGTCAATGGTTTGTCACTTGGCACTTCGAAATAATGAGCAATAACATGAAGTGCTTTTGAGTATATCTCCATACTTCAATGAGCACGAGATATCACATCAGTCTCTTATTTCGAAATTTTTCTCGGGGAGGCCTCCACACCTTCCTGCTTTGCCATTTTGAATACCACTACATGTGAACATAGTTATACCAGGGAGTTGCTATTTGTCAAATAGCAACTCCCTGGTTATACTGGCAAGCATTTTCTAAAAGCGGTACCCCTAATAGATAGGCAAGGTATTTTGGGGGTAGGGTGGTGGTTGAGTTAGCGTCCATGGGGAAGGTTTTTAGGAACGAGATATGTTAAGATGTGTAAAGCTATAGTAAGTTTTTTTTTCTAATAATTTTTCTAAGGGCAAAAATTTTCCTTGGGGCCGCCCCCCCCCCCCCGTCTCCTTGAATGATGGGCCTGCCAAAATTGAAGGGTCGTCACACTGCATTGTAATACGATTTCTTAAAATGTTCCTTTGTATAATTATCGTGACTGTCAAATCCCAGCAACTTGTATCAAACAGTGTTTTAGTTCAACATTTTTCTTGGCAGATCCCCCTGTCAGCCCTCCTTCGGGGTTTCTTGCCTTTAATCTTCACTCTCACAAAAGAATGCCACCAACCGCGATCGACGACTTTTTCAAAATCGCGGATCCGCACCTAACAGCTAACATGACCATTATTTGGTTTCAATTTATACCTTTGTTCTAGTATGGAAAAGAGAATAATTGTACATAATAAATAAATGCAAAATTTCTGTACACTATTGAGGGAAAGAACAAGGAACACACGTTTTAAACAGAGAAAAGTTTGAAAAGCACTGGCATAGTACTATCGTTTAATTAGATATCTACTTATCTACTAGCCACAAAACTCCCGTAAATACCGTTTTCGCCCCCTCTAACCAAGTCACCTGACTCTCCCCCTGAATGTATTCTGCTCAATTTTAGTAGTTTCACATTTCATTTGAACTTTTTGTATAAATATGACTGTAGGTAATGGCCCTGCGTCGAAAGGTGAAATTTCCGGTATGTATTTTCTTACTCGTACATACTTCTGACGCTTCGGCTATCATTAAGAGTGCCTACGTGCTCTTTTGTATCTGGTTATTGACGTCACAATGACTGTACTACTTGCAGGTACTCCCGCTATTTGCAATTAACACGAACTGGGATTAACCAAAACCACTTTTCATTGATTCCTGTACTGATGTCATGTGCATAAATTATCTTCCATTTCCTGTTTATCACATGATAGCATCGAATATACCAGAGCTTGTAAGTAAAGTTTTAGATCAGTTTCTCCCTACACAAAAATTTATGGAATAAAATGTATCTGAGATGCTCTTTTTTTAGCAGGAAGAAATATGTCTTAATCATAAAAGATTAAATAGTCTAAATTCATATTGAGAGGTCGGGGTAGTTTCATTTTCCGCAATCTGCCCGCACCGGGTATTTATGCCAACAATTTCTCCCTTAGGCTATAGTACGCCAACTGATGGTCGCTTAGCTAACTAGTATCCGGTTTTGTGGGTTGGGACCCTATTTCACTATTAGCGTGCTCAATTTGCTTCCCCTGGCTTACTCGAGCTTCCGCCTAGGGTTATGATGGACATGCTTAGATGGGTGAAATAAACGAACGCTTTACCGCAAGTATCGGACAAGTTGGTCCACAAGAGCCAATGACAGAGCCCGTAGCAGTGCAGTACTCCGTATGTACTACAAACGCTCACGCTTGCCTACGTTCATTGCCCTGAAACAATGCTCCTTTGGAATATTCTGGAGGAATAACACATACGTGACTTTACCCACTCCTCTAACAACCACTTACACATCTCTTATGTTGCGGAACCGTATTTGCATGTTCAGAAATTGTTCACTAGTGTGCGCTATTTGTTTGGCTGCCATGTTTTTGCAAAGGACGATGGGATACTTCTCCAAGTAACCGGCTCAAGGGGTCGCTCACTTCGGCCTGGCACGAGTAAGCGCGACTGCTGACGTCACAGGCTAATCGAATAGCGTCGCGGCAGACCCGAGTTGGCTCGGGTGAGTAATCGAACACGCTATAAGCATTCTAAAAATAGGAGTCGGCTGTTTAATGGGTTGTGCAAGTTAATTCCTGATGTAAAAGAGGATGTTGTACGGTTCGAGGTAGACTTGGAAATACTACTTTTTCCAAAGTCCCCTCGACTCTAAGGCGAAGAGCCAATGGGCGAAACCAAACGGTACTCCCGAAGGGAGCTACGTTACCTAAAGGACAACAGACTTATCTGACCAATCTCTCGACCCTCCGACCTCTACATCAATGGTCTGTCATGCGTGGTCCCATTCTCATCTGGATGAAAAGAACAGATAAGGTACTTCATATGATCTTAGATTTGAAATGTCAACGTTTATAAAGATGGAGTGAAACATGCAGTCAATCTTCCAAAAATTCCATCCGTCGGGTTACAGTTCTAATACGGTAATCATGCATTTCACCAGTTGATCGGGCTTCAAAGCATTGAATAATACGTGGTGATGCGCAGAAAGCTGTTTTAAAGGACTGTGTTTGTATTGTATGAATTGTAATGCTTCATTGTAAAAGCAACTTACAGCCGAATTTTCTAGTCACGCTAAAAAAGCTTCATTTTTGACTGCGAGGATGGATTATTTGGTCCTATGTTCTTAAAGGCTCTCACGTCAAACGAAATGAATGTTTATTTAGCTGTCTTGCTATTCACTCTTCCCATATAAAACTACATTAGATGCACATTCTTTTCTGAGTGCCATTAGGAGATTTTTTAGCAAAATAGGAGTGCCACATCCTTTTTGTAGTAACAATGGTACGAATTTCGTTGTGACTGAGCGAGAATTTATAGAAAATCTTGCAAGTCTTAATCAAGGGACTCTTCCCGATGTCGCCGTTTAAAGAGGGTGTCACAAGTTACAGTGGTGTATTCGCATGTGAGTTGAAAATTTCGAGGTCTACACATGTAATGTATGTTATGCACGGCCATGGCCTGAGCGAAATCTCTAGGGGGTAGTTCATGACACTATCTAAGCGGAGCACCAAGTGGCATGCCTGTACAAACTGTTGATCCCGGGCGGACTCTTCCTTTTTCACGTGTACTCGAGTGTAATTCTGGGGGAGGGTAATGAGGGGTAGGGTTCATGAAAGGCGTAGGTGGAAAATTGTATTATCGTTGCCAAAGCTTTGAACTTATTATATCTTAACAACTCGTCATTGTCTGATTATCTAGTGATATTCTTCCTATTTACTATTGGGGGGGGGGGGGGCTGGGCGTAAGTCAAGAGGTGCTGTTACTCATACTCTTTGAGAAGTTTTCGTCTTCATGACTGGAGGTGGCTTGGATGCAAAATGGTGTTGTCTTCGGTAAAGCTTCGTAAAGCGTTGAGTTGATCATATGTTCAGGAATCCTCATTATTTAGTTATTTGTTCCTATTTTGGTAGGATGTGTAGTTGAAGGGGATGTTGCCACACAGGAGGGATGACACCACTACTCTTTGAGAAATTTTTCTTGTACTAGGTTTGCCTAGATCAAAAGTTGCGTTATCTTCGGGAAAGTTTGGACTGATAACATGATCTGAAATTTAATTATTTACTGAATTTTTCGGCTGTGACATGGTATCCGTACAAGGCTGATACCCAGTGCGGGTCTCTCCCTAGGGTTCTTAGCACGTCACTAGGAGAGCCACCATCGGTTGGCGCATAACTGTAGCGTAGGCCTTGCACGAAAATGTTGGGTCAAAATGTCACCCATATAAGGGAAACGATACTTTTTAGCCTTAAAAGTTGCATTTTAACATTCTTAACTTTTAGATTTGATGCTTAAGAAACAATTTTAGATTTCAAGAAGAAAACTTAGATTTCGTTTAATTAAAGGGAAAATGTAGTCACCCCGATCTGAGTTAGTGTACCCGGATATCCTATTTCATGAATGACATTTGAAAATCATGTTACAGTATGTTTTCTACTGGGTTGTGAAATTCACGAACAGAGTAATTCCTGGTTCACCTTGAATATGCATTATTTATGTTCTTACATATTATTAATTAACGTAAGGGCTCATGCGAAGGCTTGGGGTGGGCTCCGTTGAAACCGGAGAGAAAGAATCCCGGGATGTACAGATAATGAGAGCTTTCAGCTCATTGATTTATTGATTTGTATTTCTCCAAAAGGATTAAGTCATTTCGTTGGTGATCACAGAAAAATATTACAGCAAAGGATCACAGAAGTTATAGGCCGGCCTTATAGATGATCAATATTTACAACAGCTTCATATCTCTTCCTTAAATTGCCTTGCCAAACGGCCTAAGCCGCGGGCGTTAGTTGTTTCTGTTTTGTCTCTCTTTAATTTCGTAGCTTCTGATCTCAAGTGACTGCAGGATTGCCGACAGACACATGGAGGTTCTGATCCTAACAGTGACTACTACTATTATGGGATACAATTTGTGAGCTCCTGATTGGTTCATAGTAAACATGCACTTCACGATATGGATACAAATGAACAGGCTGGAAGGATTGACCAATTAGAGGGGAATAAAGGGTTTGGGAAACCACACCCATAAATTAGGGGTGCTAGACGTCTAAGATGTCAGTGGTGTGGGAGTTTCCTAAACGTCCGGAAGGAAGGGACCTGGGGATCTTGGACAAAAGGATGGAAGTAAAAATCGAAAACAACGAATGCCTCTTTCTTGATCTATACTAATATACCATCCATACAACATGACAATATCATGAACATACTTGAAGTAAAATAAGAGGATATTTGTAATATTTAGCCGTTGTTTCAAAATAAGTTTGAGACGACTACCATATGCACTTTAAATTAAAGTTTTTTTTGTACAGCCACGTATATTATACCGTGTGAGTTGCATTGTAGAAAAGATCGGGACTCACAGAATGGGTAGCTATTTAAACTTGCGGTGCAGAGTGATGATGGGTGTGACTACCGTCCAAGAGGTAGTTGAGGTGGCGAACGCATGTGTAAAATACTGCGCGACCAGCCCACCGTGATGTTGAGACCGTCGTATTTATATAACCTGGTCATCTATATGACGTAGGTCCGTGAGGGCTAACTTTGCTTAGGTCCGTTAGGGCTAACTTTGCCCAGTGGTTGGGTCATGAGTGTTTGAGGATTCTTTGGATTATGTAGTCATTGTGGTTGTTTGCTTAAAAGTGAATGTTTTGGCTGGACATATCGGTCTTAATTTGCCTCTTATCATCTCCATATCTCAAACGTGATTTACCGGAAGCCCATCGAACGAACTACTGGTCTTTTGGTTCACTTTTTGCTGATGTCATGATTTTCAGGCCAAACGTGGACATGATACTTAAAATATGAGAGAGTCATACTTTGCCTTCTTTTTCCTTTGTGTGGTTTTTCTGTCCGCGTTGTCATACCGACTCTCTACACTCCCATCCTATTCCAACTTTCAGTGACAGAGGCATTGGATAGTATTTCAACTCACCTACTGCAAGTCATATGGACGATGCGTGGAAAAAGATTCTGAGAGCTTAGAACATGAAGACTTGATGCCTGTGGTCGACGAAAATTTATCTGGTCCCAAATGGCCGTTGGGAAGGAAGGCCTGGTCATTTCAGTCGGTTACAGTAGGCTCCAATGTTTTGAGAAGGCCTATTATTAAGTTGTATGATGGTCCAAAAAGATGAGTCTTTTTAGCACGTACACCAGGATGAAATTCCATTCGAGAAACGTATGGCCGTGAATGTTTCCATTCGCATTTTGCAGGGCCGTATCCTGTGGGGGGAAAGTCTTGAGGCAGCTGCCCCGACTTCTAAACCCATGAACTACTTCAAAAAATACTAAAAATCCCATCCTCCTATGTTTTTAAGGTCATCAGAACCTGGGAAATTGCATATACAGGTTCGTCTCTTTTCCAAAATTTTTTCCCGGGGAAGTTTCTGCACCCCCGCCGCAGATAGGTTCTTATGCGGGTAACTCACTCTAACGAATGAACCTCCTTCCTCATGCACGATGCACACAACACAGCTGAAGCCTATTCGTTGAAGACTTTTAGTATTGTTTCGCACGCGGTGACCTGCACAGCATGTCTTTTCAAACTACAGTATATCCTGTGGTAACCTTTAATATCATGCTAGAGCTAATGAGCTTATTTGAGTACCTTTTAGTACCGTTTTCTCCTACGAAGTGATTTTACTAAATAAATTTTGCAAGTTTAACTTTTGGTCTTGAAGTCTCCGTTTCTAAAGAACTTTGGAGGTCTAGAAGGATTCATTTCCATAATCTGGGAGGCACTTTTGAGAAAAATGAAGCTATGCTACATATCAACCAACAGTGGCTCTTAAAGTAGCGCACAAAGAGAATGTGACTTCGCACAAGCTTAGTCTTAGGGTATGGTGTGGCACAGTGCCATGTTACAACCCCCCCCCCCCCAAAAAAAAAGAAGACTAAGTAATGAGCAATTTTAAAGCATAAAATCAATCAATTTTTCAAACTTAAGATATCACCATTTTGTATCCAAACAACTTTAGAAAGGCAAAAATTTCTCAAAGGGGGAAGGGGGTTTAGACAGCACCCTCAGCGGTACACCCAGCAAAAAAGAAAAAAACAAAGGCACTAAAAAGTGAAAGTTTTTAAGGATGCAACCATTTCAAAGCTTTCCCAATGGTAGCACCATTTTGCATCTTAGGCATATCACATAGGCTACACAACAACTTCTCAAAGCGATTAGGTGGGCTACCCCGGCCCTTAGACAGCACCCCTCAAACTAAAACATAATAAAAAGACACGTAACAATGAGAATTTGTTAAACAATTACCAGACCAAAGCTTTGCCAAAGACAGTACCAATTTACACTTATGAAGAGACCTTAAATGTCATTTTCTTCTGTTAGACCCCCTTCCTACACCCCTTCCTTAGGGCGGCAGTTGGTGACAAAGCCAAAGAAAGGATTTGCCTGGGTGCCAACTATCACAGGTACGTCATTGGACGCTGTCATGAACTGCCCCCCCCCCCTCCCCCCATTGGGATCTCTGCCAGGCTATGGCCGTTTGTAAAGGTTTTGATCAATCTTCCTTTTAAAGTGGGATTTAACATTTACCACCATTCAAATTGTTCACGATGACATAACCAGTTTAAGCACTCAACTCTATTCACAGTTCAATGCGTTTAGAGAAAAAAGTTAAATAAACATTTCACCGCGAGATATTTAACTCCTTTCAAAATTTTGGAGATTGTAAATATGAATTGATGTTCGTACCATAGCCTACGATAATGAACTTGAACGCCATTGGTGCAAATCTCAACTATGAAGAGGTAGGTAAGGTGCCGGTTCCAATGATATGTTGTGCGAAAGATATCATGTATACATAATTTGGCTCATATGACACGGTATGGTAGCCTGTTACGTAATTACGGGAGTTTATCCTGCACAGTTGAAACACACGTGAAAACGACGCATAAACCATATGAACCTTTTGATTAAAAGGTGGTTAGTTTGGCCATGGAGCTGTTGGTTTGGCCAATTCCGACGTGGTAGGACAGTGACCGTGACCATTTTGTCATTTCGTCGAGCTCGACGCTTGAGATGAATTTGGCAAGACGGTGGCCACCGTTTGTCCTTTCTGCGCAGATAAACGGAATGTGGTTTTATGGATAAGCGTAACAATACTTATCGCCAAATGACTTCACTGGCGTTATCTTGAAATTACTTTTGCTGCTCTTTGACTGAAAACACCAAATCAAGTTTGCGCTGGTCAGATTCGATTCCTTCGGACGAAGAGGAGGTCAAACTTTATCCAAGATACTTTGATCAAATAAAAACAAACCCTACAGGATAGATCCCTAAAAAGTGTTTGAATCAATTGAGATCAGTGAATTTGATACTATGTTTTGTAAGCATTACTGGGCCGTAGCCTGCGGGGGGGGGGGGGGCAGTTGCTTCCCCTGAGATTTCCAAAGTGTAAATGAAATTTTAGGTACTTCAGAATAAAATATTGAAATGCTAAAAATGTGACTGTCCTAATAAAGACTTTAAGAGCCTGCGAAATCGCATACAACGGTTCCCTTTTCCCGAATTTCCTGGGGAAATCCCCGGACCCCGACGTGGACGTGTTCTTACGTGGATTACTTTTCCTGACGAATGAATGAAACCTCTCTCTCCTACATGACACACAGTTTGAATACACCTGAAACATATTCGCAGGCTAAATAGATCTTTAGTGTTGTGTCACATTCCGTACCACAGCTTGCTTTCATAAGATCAACTGGCCCTTTCCTTCTTAAAATCTAAATTTGGTTCTAGAGGATGAAATGTAAAAATAGTGAATGTTTAAGCGCAAATTATAGATGTACAAGGTCTAGAATATGCTACCTCCCCCACCACCGTTCTACCAACAAATTTCTTGGAAGGCCTTTCTTACGCCAATCAATTGTAGATCTCCTAGTGGCGTACTAAAAGGGGTAGCACGCACTGTATATATCGGCCTTGAAGGAGTGCCATTCAAACACCAAAACTTTTACTAAATAAGTAGAATTTCTAAACATAAGTGCCAGTTCAAAGTTTCATCACAGATAGCACCATAATGGATCTAAGAAACCTTAACAAAAAAAAATTCTCAAAGAGCAGGGGCCCTCCCCTTAGACAAAATCCCCTTCAATTACTCCAGATCAGAAAAATCTAAAAACGACAACTTCTAAACATATAATCAGTTCTAAGCTTTGCCAAAATAACACCATTTTGCACCTTACATCAATTAACCTCACCTAAGTATCTTACCCCAGAATGACACTATGCTCGCGTGACATAGGAAGGGGCCACCCTGGTCTCAACTATCTGTATGCATCCCACTCGGTATTCCGCTTGTCTAGTGTCATGAACTTGCCCACCTTGGGACTTCACCCAGGTTACGGCCCTGCATTACGAACAATTCCGTCAAACCTTGAATGGTCAATTTTAGATTCTAAATTGCTTTTTGTAATATCAATTATCTCATGACACCCTTTTGTGCATAAAAACTCTTGGACGGTTGGTGCAAAGTTTCGTACACAATTACAAAACTTCAAGAGGAAGGAAATTGTGGAAAATTGTGGAAAATAAGCTTTATCGATTTCAGACAGCCATTTCTATCAGCACCAAACTTTACAGATTAAATTTACGTGACACGATGCACATTCTCAAATAAATCATATCTTTTAAGATATTTGAGAAAAGGCAACGGAAAGTCAAAACATCTCGAAACGCCTAGCCAATCCTGCTGCTCGGATTTTGTCGACTATTCGTTAAACATTCGGCTTCTAAACACAACTTTTAAACATGGGCTTCGCCAGAGCATTTATCATGGGGGTGTGGTGCCGTATTTGCCGACTGAGAAGAAACAAATGTCGACTGAAATTGTTGATAAGAGATGCAGTTAGCGCTAAGAACCGTTAGTCCAACCGGTAGTGGTCCAACGAGGGTGGCGCTGGGATTTACCCAACGGGGGGGGGGGGGAGGAGAACGACCCTAAGGCTCGACAGCCACGATGCCGTCGAGGGGGTGGTGAAGGGAGTTTTGAAGAAAACCTGTGTACTATACCATGCCATTGCTGGGCATTTATTGCATAAAAGTTTGTATAAACTAGAGGAAAATAGTTCCGCCCGATTTAAAGTTTTTACCGAAATCAAAACTGTGAAATTTCAAAGCGTACGAAATTTTTGGGTAAGCTTACACAGGTCAACCAGTGGCGTACCCAGGATTCTCTCAAGGGGGGCATGCAATATGTTTTGTGAAAGGGGAGGGGGTGTCCCCTCCCCCTTTGAAAATTTTGAAAAATTAGGTGTCCTCACATGCAATCTGGTGCCACATATGCCACCTTTGGAAGTAAAATTTGTGTTTAAACATTTACGTTTTTTAGGAACTGAAAAAAATTGGCATCTGTGAGGCAGGCATGGCCCAATGGCCTCCCCCTGTGTACGCCACTGAGGTCAACTGTCCAGGCAGTTGGGCCCTGTCGGGCACAACTTACATCGTACTTCCCTCTTCGAGTCACTAGCCGCACCGAAAGACAGACTCAAGAGAACATTAACTTAGTTTAGCGAAATGAAATGAGATTCCCGGCATTTACATAAAACGATAAATTCTACTTAAGTTACTTGAAAAGATGGAAAGGGTTTGTTCTATATTTAGCTATTAGTAACGAAACTGAGGAAGAGCTCGCAAAGCATACCAAAAATTTTGAATTTTATCATAGAAATGACCCTTTTTAAAGCTAAAATAAGTAAACCGACCATGGGTGGCGACAGAATTTTCCCGACATAGGGCCGGGCCATGCCAGCGACCCCAAGTTCCGACAGCATGTCGAGGGGCGTGAGAAAGGGATATGAAGGAACCTAACTATCCCATGCCATTGCAGAGTACCGTATATTTAGCATTATATCGCTTAATATGTCAAGAGCCGAGATACCCACTGATACTGTTGTTTTGAGTCTGAATCGTGAAATTGCAAAAGGCGCAAAAATGTTTGGTAGGCTGACACAAAAAACATGTTATCATTAAGTACAAGAAGAAAAACATAAAAACTGTAAGGGTTGTAGACTGTATCGGGGATAACATACATTGTTTCGAAACCACCTGGACTACCCGACAAAACAGCCAAATTCTGCTCCGTGAGTAGCTCCCCAACTGACCGTACCGCATGACACACACTAGAGAACAGCAACTAGGCTTTGCGATATGGGATGAAATTTACGACCTCTACATAACCTGTGTACCCTGCCTACATGTTACTTGGTAAGGTTGACAGGACTTATGCTATCTAGCTATGTGGAATGGAACTACTGAAGAAACTGGAGTGACGTTACAGCGCGCGTAGTGCGTCGAAAATTTTGGGATCTGATAACAGAAATTGTCCTCTTTCTTTCACTTCTTTTCTTCTTTTTTTTTCCCTAATGTTTCCTTCATTTTGCCGACTGGTGCACAATTTACCGATGCAATGACAGAAACCACATGAACGATGAACTCCTTTAATACACAATCATACTGAAAAGCACTATGCAGCTTTTTTGCCGAGAGAGTATGCTTTAAGTTTCAAAAAGTGTTGCTTATGGGCTTTGAAATTATTGTGATAAATTTTGTCTACAAAGGCATTCCAATCTCCTGTCTTCCGTCCGCACCAGCCCCTTCCTCATGCCCTGCTTTGCCCCTCACTCCCCTGTTCTTTTCTCTGTTCGCTCGGTCTTTCTCTCGCCCTCTTTTCTCTCGCCCTCTTTTTTCTTTTTTCCCCTTTCTTCTTCCCTCTAACTTTCCTTCGTTTGCACTTCCCTCTTTCCTTCATTTTGCAGACTAGTGCAGGATATTGCCGACTGCGTGGATGATGGGGGTGTCACACCCCCCCCCCCCGCACATGCCCTTCTACCGTCGGCCCTGCTTCTAAGTTGTAAAAAAAATGAAATGGGCGCTTGTGTTTGTTTCAGTTATTTTCCTAGGGTCCATAATTGTTAAAGAAAACATGTGCTGAGCGCGGATCTGTCTAGAGAAAACTTTTCAACGGCAAAAATTGACACATTTGCTTCAACAATATGTAAAATCTCTTAAAACGTTTTTAACCAAATTATATTGAAAAACTTATTATTTACAGAGTGGATGATCCTTATTAAAAATTTTGTAAATTCCATTGCCTTACTCCATTTTCGGGGGATAACGATAGTTCTGAAGGAACTGTCCACTGATTCGTTATTATGTTTGTTCTTCCAGGTATTTATATAACAACAGAATCTCGGAACTACCATCGAACATCTTCCCGTCAAAACTGGAATGGCTGTAAGTAACATTCATCTTGTTACTGACAAATCTAGAAGTTGTAACTGAATGCAGATGGCGCGTGATAGATTACTATCATTCCATCCAAAGCGTAGGGGCTGAGTTGCTTTAAAAACTAAGATAACACATTGAATAAAAAGTCGTTTACGAAACGAACTTGTGATATCAGTTTTTGCCCAATGTTTGCGTTGGTATGAGAGGCATATTTCCAGTGACCATTCGATGACACTTAGGAAATGGTTAATCAGGAGGGGATTTATAGTGAGGAAAAATATTAAAATGGAACACAATGTGATGACGACTGACAACAAATGGTATACATATCCATATGGAAAAAGGAACGTTTGAAACAGACAGTCACACCTTTACATAATACATAATTTCTGTTAAATATTTGAACTTCCTAAAAAGGTCGAAATAAATCAGATTTGTGTTACTAAGTATTCGCTTCCAGTGTGTTGGAAATTATATATATATATATATATATATATATATATATATATATATATATATATATATAATACGAACAAAAAAGACAAGAAATATGTCATTGTTGACAAGAGGAGTACAATGATTTAATATCTAAACGAAATTTTCGACTCCCCTGGAGTCTTCTTCAGCGTATAATGACTACACTATAAATTTACAAGCAAAACACGACTGGGTATGGTCAAAAAGCGAGCAACAGAAAACCAACATAACAGAAACAGAATTACAAGGAAGCAATAGACATCAAGTTACTTAGCGGTCCCAAATCTCTGTTTAACCCGATCTCATTAAATTTAAATTTGAGAATGCAGTGAATTTCGGATTGTTTCCGTTGTCTGGGGGAATTAAAGTTGGAAGCTATCAATGTGCATCGTAAGTTATCTTTAGAGTGATTTGGAAGATTAAAGTGTTGGGCCACGGGAAAGCCTGGTTTATTGTCTCTAATGTATAGATAGATGGATGGATGGATGGATGGACGGACGGACGGACGGAAGGACGGACGGACGGACAGACAGATAGATAGATAAAAAGAAGTAGTAAATAGTGCTAAAAGTTTGTGAAAAATTCCACGACGTTTCGGATTTAAACCCTTCATCAGGTGGCAAAAATGCAACTGATTGTTGACACGGCCAAACGTACAATTTAAAAAATACCCAATAAAATTGGGCACGGTAAAACCTGCTAGGAAAACAGAGAGTGTTAAGTGGTTACCACAGGTAAAAACAACCTGGTCCGTGCCTCTCGACCTCAAGCAGCAGTGCCTAACACCCCAGGAACTTTTCCATGCAACCGTGGGAGATGCAATAAAAATCTCGGAGATAGCCCCGAAAACCCTCCCATCAAGTGTAATTTGTAAATTGTATTTTACTTTAAATGTAATAATGCATTAATCTTATGGAATTTTCTCTTCTCGGCGAAGGGTCTTCACGTATGCATACATACTGGGTATGAACCAGTACAACGATTTCCCCAAAAGTGTGAGTGAAGAACAATACGACAAAACTTGTTTTTACCGTTTCTATTATGACCCTATTTCTTCAAAAATTAGAATGGATCAAATCAGTCCTCAGGATTTTCTTTTATCTGAATACCCTTTTGCCAGACTTTACTCATAGCAAGGAGCATATTTCGGTAGCGAGCTTTGAACATTGTTTTTATTATGTTCAGCCTAAGGAAATGTTGTGATTTCCGTCCACCCCTGAGGTGGTTTCCGTCCACCCCGACTGTAACATCACAATCTAATCCTCCCCCAAAAGTTCTGACACTGGATTTGTTAGGACTAGGGCCTAGGGCCACTAGGCTGGACTAACGTTAGGGTAAGTGAGGGGGTTTCTGTCCACGAGGGGGTTTCCGTCCGCTAGGCACTTACTTGGACTTAGCCTAGCATTCCCCTCTGTGAGAGGGAAATTACCACATGGGGTCTCTGTGGATAGAGAAACTTCCACCCCGTCATTCTGTCATGAGATACTGGAAAATCGTTGAATTTTAAGCAAAATTTTGGACTTTGTATTAACAGGATTTATTTGGGCGGCATCCATTTTGGGTCCCTTAACGTTGGATGTAAGGAGTGTGGGTATGATTTTAGTCTCCAAAATCTAGTAAGGATGTCATACTGGAGTGAAAATTGCTCAACATACCCAGAATAAACAGTAAATTTATATTTCAATCAACCTTACATCCTGGAATAACAATAAAAAAATTATTGGGGGTGGACGGAAACCCCCTCACGAAATTTTGACAGCCACCCAAGCAAAAAAGGATGACGTTTTTGCAATTGGATCATTTATTTGATTCCAAACTACTGGGATACACAATCTTATATCTCTTGATTGTATGGAACAACTTCAAAACTGATTTCCTTTCATCTATGGCATAGTTTTAATGATTTGAATATACGTTGTGCCACTATTCACTGTAAATTATGAGATTAGGCCTATGGCACTGTTGGTGGTAACTGTTAATGATTTTGATACTTCATCATATCAGAAAAATATATAGGCCTAGGGTCATCTGAGTGTTAAGATTTTTCTTTAATTCATCTATCAAAGAATGCTAATAACAAATCCAATGTCAGAGCTTTTGGGGAGTATTAGATTGTGATGTTACAGTCGGGGTGGACGGAAACCACCCCTGAGCACCCCAGGAGTGGACGGAAACCACAACATGCCACTTGGATGTTCAGATGTTATTTTTTCAGTGTTTGAGCAGAATTTTTGTCAGGGAACATGGTATATTAGGTAAAATGTAAGTTAATTTCAATATTCATTCTACTTGAACACTTGGAATTCCACGATTCCATAAAAATTCATTTTCCTTGTAAAGTGACTGAAAACCCCCTCATTTACCCTAGCCTAGTCAATATGGCCTACACTCCCCGACAAAAGTAAATGAAACAAGTCACCTTCCCCGCTCCCCCTTTTCAATGTTGGCTAGAATTTTGTAACTATCAGATACGACACAACATTGGAAGGGGGAGAAGGGGTTGCAAGTCAACTTTGAAAGATTATTAGTGCATTTTGTCACTGTAACAGCGATTTTGTTTCATTTGTTTTGTCGGGGACTGTAGCCTAGGCTAGCCTAAATTAGGCTAGGCCTCGGCCTATTCAGCAAAAGGTCATACAACCGGTCGCGAGCTTCTCCCTAAGCATGTGAAGGAATAGCAATTGTATAGGGAGCAATCGGCGACCGTGGATACAGGGGCCTAACGTTAGTCTCGGCCTACCCTAGCCTACAGTGTAACGTGAGGCCTAGCATTCAACCTAGCCTATAACGTAAAATGACACTGGTAAAATATCGAAACTGTAGCCTACGCTACGCTAGAAAAACATATTGCCGCGCTCATCACATATTTCATCAAATTCAGCATGAGAATGAACTAAAGTTTGCTTATTTTCTGTGGTTGGCCTAAATTTCGTTTCACTGTAGGTATGATTAGGCTAACCGTACTTACTTGTGAAGTTGTGGTTGTATCGTCTGTTCGGTCAGTGTAGGCTGTGTTACTTTATAAGTTCGTTTCCAGTACAAGTCCGGCTACGCAGCGCATACGAATATTGTGGGCCGGCTACAGTTACGATCGTATTTCGCGGTATTTTCTGTTACTCGAAAACTGTAATACCGCCATCTCTCAAAAATTAGTAGTAGTGTTAAATTAGATGTACTCAGTGACATTTTAGACGTACATTTTCGTTTAGTGGTACCACGTGTTGCTTAGTACTAGTACGTGTGAGATTAGATGTACTACGTGCTGTTTTAGTACTAGCACGTGTGAGATTAGATGTACTATGTGTTGTTTTAGTACTAGCACGTGTGAGATTAGATGTACTAGTACGTGTGAGATTAGATCATGTACTACGTGTTTTTTAGTACTAGTACGTGTGAGATTACATGTACTACATGTGAGATTAGATGCAATACGTGTTGTTTCAGTACTAGTACGTGTGAGATTAGATGTACTACGTGTGAGATTAGACGTAGTACATATGCAATTAGTAGTACAACGTGTTGTTTTAGTAGTAGTAAGTATTGTTTTAGTAGTAGTAGGCCTACCTGTGAAATTAGATGTGCTACATGTCCAGTTTGCCCTTTTCGGACTCCATAGGTATTAGCTTATACCACCTCCCTGGATGGTCTGCCTAGGACCATCGCCAATGTGACTTTTATCTTGAAAGTTTCCATAAAACGTCTTTATTTCGGCGCTCTGGGAGTGCGTTAACAACTTAAGGGTGGCTGATCGCTATAGTTGAGATGACTTAAGACTTAAGGTGTATTCGGTTCCTTACTGAAATATATCAGTGATGGAACCGTTGAAGTCATCCGTTTTAATTATCACCTTCCCACAAAAGTTACAACTATTCTCTTCATGTGCGATATGTTGGGAGTACCGAACACTTTGATAACGGCACCTTCCTGCACGACCATGTGTGGCAACTTTCTGACGGTGTCTTTAGGACCACTATTGAGTAATTCCAATCATGCACAAACGGATCAGTTTTTTATCCCATTGACAGTGCCGGATTTACCCAATAAACGAGTCAACCTGTAGGTTCCTTACACCCTCTTGATATTTTGACTAGAAGTTTAGGGCGGTTCCCGGAAATTTTCATAAACAAACATCCTTTTGGGCTTTGCTTTCACATCTGCTTCTGACTGTGTTAAAACAGAAATTCTGCCTTGTTTCTAGATACCAAAATACAGGCTCTACAGCACGAGTCCTCATTCTCTAATCTTAACTTATATGGTAGGAAATTTCATAAATTTGAAATTACTTATAAGATACACCAATTAAAATGATTTAATCGTGTTATTTTTTGACTTAATTTACAAACTACTCAAAAGGCGGTCATTATCTGTATGTTATTCTAGTGAGAAGCTTCATTTCGGACGATGTAGGAGCTATTTTAGGCCTGCATCTCATCTGGGTACCACAAACCTTGAAGTGAATTGGGAAGGAGAAACAAGGTTGGATGTGATTGTGTAAGGACTCTAAGGAGGACTGGATTCCAATTGATGAATGGCCTCGTTTGGTTTGTCTTGTTCATTTTGATACGAGCATGATCTCACCGTCAATGGCTTGTCACTTGGCACTTCGATATTATGAGCAATGGGATAAAGTGCTTTAGAGTATTTATTTCAATAAGCAAGAAATATTACATCAGTCTCTGATTTCGAAATTTTCCTAAGGGAGGACTCCACACCTTCGGCTTTGCCATTTTGAACACCACAACATGTGATCA
Source organism: Holothuria leucospilota (assembly GCA_029531755.1). Taxonomy (NCBI): domain Eukaryota; kingdom Metazoa; phylum Echinodermata; class Holothuroidea; order Aspidochirotida; family Holothuriidae; genus Holothuria; species Holothuria leucospilota. The sequence continues at coordinate 21,108,379 of CM055964.1, read as the reverse complement.
TAGTTTCACTGGCAAGCATATTCTAAAAGCCGGACCCCTAATAGATAGGCAAGGTGTTTTGGGTGATGGGGTGGTTTGTGAGATAGCGTTCATGTGGAGGATTTTTCAGAAGCGAGATATGTTAAGCGTGTTAGGCTATTGTTTTTTTCTAGTAATTTTTCTAAGGGCAAACATTTTTCTTGGGGTCTCGCCCCTTTACCCTTGAATGATGGGCCTGCCAAAATTGAAGGGTCATCACACTGTATTATGATAAACGATTTCTTAAAATGTTTCTTTGCGTCATTCTCGTGACTGCCAAATCCCAGCATCCTGTTTCGAACAGTTTTTTATTTCAATATTTTCCTTAGAAGACCCTCTGTCAGCCTTTCTTCGGGATTTCTTGCCTTTAATCTTCACTCTCACAAAAGAATGCCACCACCCTCGACGACTTTTGTTCAAAATCGTGGATCCGCAGCTAACAGATAACAGGAACATTGGTTTCAATTTTGCCTTTGTTTAAGTATGAGAAAGAGAATAATTGTGAAAGAAAAAGTAAAGGAAAATTTTCGTACACTTTTGCAGGAAAGAATGGAGAACAAACGTTTTAAACAAAGAAAAGCTTGAAATAAAAGCACTGGCATAGTAGTATTGATTAATTAGATATCTGCTTGCTACAAAGCTCCTGCAAGTACCATTTTTGCCCCCTCTAACCGAGCCACCTAATTGTGCCACTGAATTTATTCTACTCAATTTTAGTAGTTGCACATTTCAGTCGAAACTTTTTGTAGAAACATGACTGTAGGTAATGGCCCTGCGTCGAAAGGTGAAATAATTCCCGGTATGTATTTTCTTGCTCGTACATACATCACACTTTTCGGCTACCATCAGAGTGCCACGTGCTCTTTTATATACATCTGGTTATTGACGTAACAGTTACTGTACTACTTGCAGGTATGACCGCCATTTGCAATTAACGCGAGTTGGGATTAATCAAAACCACTTTTCATTGATTTCTGTACTGATGTCATGTGCATACATTATCTTTCCTGTTTAACACATAATAACATCAAATGTATTGGAGCTCAAGATTTAGATCAGTTTCTGTTTCTCCCTACACAAAAATTTATGGAACAAAATGTGTCCGAGATGCCCCTTTTTAGCAGGAATAAAAATGTCTTAATTATGAAAGATTAAAAAGTCTAAATGCAAGTTGACTGGCCGGGGAAGTGCCATTTTCCGCAATCAGCTGCCCGCACCGGTATTTATGCCAACAATTTCTTCTTGGGCTATACGCCAACTAATGGTCGCTTAGCTAGTGTCGGGTCTTGCTAGTGTCCGATATTTGTGGGATGAGACCCTATTTCACTCATCGTTCTAAAAATAGGAGCCCACAGTTTATTGGGTCGTACAAGTTGATACCTGTTGTAGCAGAGGGTGCTGTACGGTTCGAGGTATAGACTTGGAAATACTACTTTTTCCAAAGTGCCCTCGACTCACTGGCGAAGAACCAAGGGGCGAAACCAAACGGGAACTCCCGAAGGAGTTCTGCCCCCGAAGGGAGCTTCGTCCCGAAAGGAAAACAGACTTAACTGACCAACCTGTCGACCCTCAGACCTCTACATCAATCTTCTGCCACCTGTGGTCCCATTCTCAACTGGATGAAAAGAACAGATAGCATATATGACCTTAGACTTTGAAATGCTAACGTTTGTAAAAATGGAGTGAAACATGCAGTCAATCTTCCAATATGCCATCGGGTGAGAGATCTTATAATCATATAGTCACCAGTTGATGGGACATTCGGGGTACGGGGGTTCACTTGGGCTTCAATACATTGGATAGTACCTGGTGACGTCGCAGAACACTGTGTAAGGGCAGTGTTTGTGTTGTATGAAACGTAATGCTTCATTGTGAAAGCAACTTACGGCTGAATTGCCTAGTCACGCTAAAACACCTCCATTTTTCAGTGTGAGGATGGATTATTTTGGTCCTACGTTAGTAAAGGAAGGGCACTCTCACGTAAAACGAAATGGATGCTTATTTACATATCTTGCTCTTCATTCTGCACATATCAAACTTTCTTAGATTCTTTTCTGAATGCCACGAGGAGATTTGTCAGTAAGAGCAGGTAGTTGTTGTTGTGCTAACAACTCCCTTGTAGGAGTGCCACTTTCTTTTTATAGTAACAAGGGTACGAATTCGAGGGTGTCACATGTTACAGTTCTATTGGATGGTGTATGTATTGATGGTACCCTGACATGGTGTATTCTCATGTGAGTGGAAAATTTCGAGGACGACGCATGCAATATATGTTATGCAGGGCCGAAGCCTGGGCGACAAATTACAGATTTCGTCGATTTTGAACCCTGAGCATTTACACTTTGACCTTAATTTCCGAATACGCAGTAATGTAGTGACGTATTTTTGAGGTTAACCTTAAGATCCATCTTCAAAACATTTCAAGGGTCGATTTGAATTTCCACGTATGATGTGATTAGAATCGGATTCAGTTGCTAAATTAATTATTTTCGGTTTTCTATCATTAAAGAAATCGGCCAAGTCGTGACGCCCATTTTCAAGTGGCGGATTTTTCTAATGATCTCGGGGGGGGGGGGGGGGGGGAGTTCATGACACTAAGCTGAGCACTAAGTGGCATCCCTATACGGATAGTTGATCCCGATCGGATCCTTCCTTTTTCATCTGAACACGAGTGTAATCATGGGGGGGGGGTGATGAGGGGAAGGGTACATGTAAGGCTTGCCGTAGGTGTAAAATTGTATAATCGTTGTCAAAGCTTTGAACTGATTACATCTTAGCAACTTGTCATTACGTCATCATTTAGTGATAATCTTCCTATGGGGGGGGGGGGGCGTAAGTCAAGAGGTGTTGTTGCTCATACTCTTTGATAAATGTTTGTCTTCATGAGGTGACTTGGATGCAAAACGGTGTTGTCTTTGGTAAAGCTTCGCAAAGGGTTGAATTGATTATATGTTTAGGAATCCTCATTATTTAGTTATTTGTTCCTATTTTGGTAGGACGTGTAGTTGAAGGGGATGTTGCCACTGGGGAGGGATGACACGTCTACCCTTTGAGAAATTTTTCTTTTACTAAGTTTCCCTAGATCCAATTGGTGTTACAGCTTTGAAATGATAACATGATCTGAAATTTTTATCATTTTCTGAAGTTTTTAGCTGTGACATGGCATCCGTACAAGGCTGATGCCCGGTGGGGGTTTTTCCCTAGGGCTCTTAGTACGTCACTAGGGGGCCACCATCGGTTGGCGCGTAACTGTAGCGTAGGCCTTGCAAGAAAATGTTCGGTCAAACTGTCTCCCATATAAGGGGAAATGATACATTTTAGGGTTAGAAGTTGCATCTAAACATTCTTTACTTTTAGATTTGATGCTTAAGTGGAAGATGTAGTCACCCCGATCTGAATTAGTGTACCCGGATGTCCTATTTCATGAATGGCATTTAAGAATCATGTTATGGTATGTTTGTCCCTGGGTTGTGAAATTCACGAATAGAGTAATTCCTCGGTTCACCTTCAATATGCATTATTTATGTTCTAACATATTGTAAAGGCCAGTCGCTCTGGGAAGGTTTCGGGTGGGCTCCGTTGAAACCGGAGAGAAAGAATCACAGGTTATACAGATAATGTGAGCTTTCAGTCCATTGATTTATTGCTTCGTATTTCTTCAAAAAAGATTAAGTTATTTCGTTGGTGATCACAGAAAAATATTACAGCAAAGAATCACAGAAATTGCAGGCCGGCCTTATAGATGATCAATATTTACAACAGCTTTATATCTCTTCCTTCAATTGCCTTGCCACAACGGTCTAAGCCGCGAGGATTTAGTTGTTTCTGTTTTGTCTCTCTTTAATCTCTAAGCTTCTGATCTCAAGTGACTGCAGGATTGCCGACAGACACATGGAGGTTCTGATCCTAACAGTGACTACTACTATTATGGGATACAATTTGTGAGCTCCTGATTGGTCCATAGTAAACATGCACTGCACGATATGAATATAAATGAACAGACTGGAAGTAAGGAACAATCAGAGGGGGATAAAGGGTTGTGAAACCACACCCATAAATTAGGCGTGCTAGACGTTTGAGATGTGACGTGATAGTTTCCTGAACGTCCGGAAGGAAGGGACCTGGGGATGTAGGACAAAAGGATGGAAGTAGAACTCGTAAACAACAAATGCATCCCTCTTGATCTATACTAAAATACCTTCCATACTGCATGACAATATCATGATGAAACATACTGGAAGTGAAGTAAGAGGATATTTGTGAGATTTAGCTTTTGTTTCAAAATACGTTTGGGCCAATTACTGCTCATGCCCTTAAAATTAAAAGTTTCTTTGCTTGCTCCTTGAGTTTATCTAATAATTAAAGGTGACCTTTTTCTATTTATCTTTATCCAGCGTATATGCTGGTGAATTCAAGCGGTGCATCTTGTAGGAGAAAGATGGTTCACTTGTTGGAAGAAGAGACCCGCATAAGAACGCCTCTACGGCGGGGGTTTGGGAATCCCCCGGGAAAATTTAAGGAAAAAGGACCCTTATATGGGATTTCCCAGGTTCTGGGGGCCTTTTAGTATTTTTTCTCAAGTAGGCCTACTTCCAATTACGATTTGGAAATCTCAGGGCAGTTTCCCCTGTCCCGTCCCCGCAGGGTATGGCCCTGATTACATACTTGCTCTTGGGAATGGCAAGGAAATTCCCATTGTTGGAACAGCCAGGTGTATAATGCCGTGTAAGTTGCATTGTAGAAAAGATCGGGATTCAACAAAAGAGGTCGCTATTTAATATTTTAATACAGGTTTTAATTTGCCGGCCTCTAATCATCTCCATATCGTGATTTGCCAGAAGCCCCATCGAACAAAATCCTGGTCTTTCCAGTCGTTCACTTTTTGCCGGTATGTTGTTTCTCGGCCAAACGTGTTATATATATATATATATATATATATATATATATATATATAATATATATATATATATATATATATAATATAAATATATATATATAACACTATATATATATACATTTATATATATATAACATATATATATATATATATATATATATATATACATATATATATACTTATATAGTTGATATATTATATATATATATATAGAGCAATGAGTATCCTCGTCACTACTCTATTTATAAATCCCCCAAAATTGTCATGCCTTAAGGGAATAGGAGCTTCAGTCAGAGAAACCGATTCTTATCAAGGCCCCCGTAAACTCACACTAACGACCCTATGAACCTCCTTCACTCATCGCAATGAAGCACACATACACAGCATGGAAGCCTATTCTTTGAAGACTGTAAGTATGCGTTTCTCTCGAGGTCACAAGGTTTTGGTCCTGCCACAACATGTCTTTTCAAAAAACAAGAATCCACCTATAATAACACTTAATTTCATGCTGAAATTATTGAGCTTGTTTGTGTACCCTTTAGTCCTGTATTTCTCCTATGAAGTGATTTTACTAAATAAAGTTCCTGCAAGTTTATATTTTGCTCTTAAAGTCGCCGTTTCTATTTTTGAGAACATTTGGAAGAAACGAGAATCGTTCATTTCCGCCAATCATCGCGGAGGCATTTTTTGAGGGAAATTAAAGCTTTGCGCTACCACACCAACCAGACTGGGGGTGTTGTCCTGGCTCTAGAAGTACGGCGTCACTAACGCAGAGAATGTGGGGGGTTATCGCACAACAACTAAGGTCTAGAACGGGTGTGTGCTGTGGCCCACAGTGCTCTGTCACAGCTCCGCAAAAGGAAATAAAAAAGAAATAAGATGAAGCAAATTTTTAATAACATAAAATCTGGGGGGGGGGGGTGGGGGGGGGGGGGGGTGGGGGGGGGGGGGGGTGGGGGGGGGGGGGGGTGGGGGGGGGGGGGGGTGGGGGGGGGGGGGGGTGGGGGGGGGGGGGGGTGGGGGGGGGGGGGGGTGGGGGGGGGGGGGGGTGGGGGGGGGGGGGGGTGGGGGGGGGGGGGGGTGGGGGGGGGGGGGGGTGGGGGGGGGGGGGGGTGGGGGGGGGGGGGGGTGGGGGGGGGGGGGGAATGTTGAGAGGAAGAACCCTATTATTTTTGGTGAAGGTCAGAGGTCATTTGAGGTCACCTTAAGGTAAATGGCCGAAAAGCTCGTAATCACTATATCTCAAGATAGGAGTGACCAACACTTTTCATATTTGGTTTGTAGATATGTCATATTGAGAGAAAGAACCCTATTGTTTTTGGTTGAGGTCAAAGGTCATTTGAAGTCACCAGAGGTCAAAGACCGAAAACCTTGAAATTGGGATATGTCAAGATAGGAATGGCGGATATAGATAAGTCATGTTGAGAGGAAGAACGCTATTATTTTTGGTAGAGGTCAAAGGTCATCTGAGGTCACAAGAGGTTGAACTACAGAAACCTTGTAAATGGCTTGTAATCACGATATCTCAAGATAGCAATGACAGCCACTTTTCATATTTGGTATATAAATTTGCCATGTTGAGAGGAAAAACCCTATCAATTTTGGTGGAGATCAAGGTCATTTGGGGTTACCAGAGGTCAAAAAACAAAATTTCCAAAGAATTCCCAAGATTGTCATCTGGGGTCACTGGGATCAAAAGCAACATTTCCCAAGAATTCTCAAGATTGTCTTCCGGGGTCACTATAGGTTAAAAATCAAAGTTTCCCAAGAATTCCCAAGATCATCATATGGGGTCATCAGAGGTCAAAAAGCAAAATATCGCAAGTATTCCCAAGATTGTCCCCTGGGGTCACCAGAGGTCAGAAAGCAAAAGTTTCCAAGAATTCCCAAGATCGTTATCTGGGGTTATCAGAGGTTAAAAAGCAAAATTTCCCAAGAATTCCCAAGATCGTAATCTGAGGTCACCAAGGGTCAAAAAGCAAAATTTCCAAAGAATTTCCAAGATTGTTATATGGGGTCACCAGATGTCAAAAAGCAAAATTTCCCAAGAATTCCCAAGATAGTCATCAGGGGTCACCAGAGGTCAAAAAACAAAATTTCCCAAGAATTTTCAAGATCCAAGATCCATTGGAGTTGAATTCCTTTCAAGACACTTTCGTTTTTTTTTTTGTTATATTTGGTGGGGTTCAAAGTTCATGTGAGGTCAGCAGAGGTGAAATTGTTAAAATATCGTAAAATGATGTAGTCAAGGAAGATAAATTTGAGGGATAAACCTCAGTAAAACAAAGCATCCCCATTCGGCAAGGAATCACTAAGCCCCTAGGCTTTCTGGTTAAAAAGTAACAACTGTGCCTCTAGTTATGGCTATAGCAGATATCACAGTCTGGTTGCTATATTTTGTTCACTTACTAGTAATGGTTAAAAATTCTAATGAATGCTTTCAGAATCTAGACTAAACCTACTCTTATGGAAATGGAAAGTTATTTTCGTATACGCCTTGGCTATGTAACATTATGCAAAGCCCAGCACTCCCAGCAAGGGTAGTAGTCTTGTCATCTGGAATATGACTGGGTACTATTATAGTATACAACAGGATAGTAGGATGACCTCAGCACCTCATCTATGTATCCCAAAATACCTGCAGCTGTACACACAGCTCTTACCACAGATGTGTGAGTCATGCTGTGAATCCTTCTAATTCTTGTGACTATCTCCATCCTAATATGACATGTATCCTTACCACTGACCTTGACACAAAACTCAATGCAACCCCCAGTATAGGCCTAGTATGGTTCATGCAGTACAAAACAAATCAAGAATGATACCTGCAGCCAATGTCTTTTAGTTACAGTAAACCAAACCTTACTGCATCAAGTCAATACTAGCCTGCCTAGGCCAATATGTACCTTTAAAAATAAAAAGTGATGCTCATAAGATTTGGGCCAGCCTGGACGCTTAAGCTCCTGCAACCGAAGCTCCTGTCGCGAAAAAGCTCCCTGTACAAAGTTTGTACAATTACTGGTTTAATGTGACTGACCAATGTGCAAAGTCAGTGAAGGAAAACGTGTTAAATTTTAACTTCATTGTGATTAAAATACAAAATTACTACAAGAATCTTACTATTCAAGTCAAACGCTGCTACCTCCTCGTCTCTGGCTGATGTAGATAACTTACAAGGAAAGATTTTGGCATGTTTCTGAACACGGAAATGTGGTGTAATTTGTACGTGTTTGAATGAAAGTTCAACGGTGTAAGAGCGACTTTTGCCCCTTTTCAAAACGGCGGCCTTGTCGGACAAGGCCCCCGAAAAAGCTGTGATCGCATGGGGACATTAAATGTCCCCATGCGATCACAGCTTTTTCGGGGAGTCCGCCCTCCAATTCCTATATCGTGCTCTATGTTTCAGACCGGCCTTCAATTTTCACGATGACATAGTAGTATGATCCGAATTTTTGAAGAATTTTCTTTTCTGTGTTTTGCTTTTCGGGCAAACTTTTTCACTTCAAATATTGTTCATGTCTGGTCTACTGTTACCACGGCATACTGGACTGGCTTTGAGACCGACTTTTTGGAGCTCAGAGACCGACTTCTGATTTTCACGGGGGGTGTTACACACCCCCACATCCCCGTATTTACGCCCCTGCTTACATAAATTTCATTTTCTTCCCTTAGACCCCTCTTCCTACACCCTCCCTCAGGAGCCGCAGTTGGCGACAAAGCCAAAGCATTCGCCTGGGTGCCAACTATCACAGGTACGCCACTGGACGCTGTCATGAGCTGCCCCCCTCCCCTTGGGATCCCTCGGCCAGACTATAGTCCTCTTTGTAAAAGTTTTGATCAATTTTCCTTTCAAACTGGGATGTAAACATTTTGTACCACCATTAAAACTGTTCACGATGACATAATCAGTTTGAGTCATTCAAAACCACTCAACTCCATTCACAGTTCAAAGTGTTAAGTGAAAAAAATGAAATAAAATTTCACCGCGGGATATTTAACTTTATTTCAACATGTTGGAGGTTCTGAGTATGAATTGATGTTCCTTACGACAGTCTACGATAATGAACATGAACGCCATTGGTGTGAATCTCAATTATGGCGAGGCAGGTAAGGTACCGGTTCCAGTGATATGTTTGCACATATTACTCTTCCTGACGAACGGATGAACCCTCTTCCTCCTACATGATACACAGTTTATATACACCTAAAGCTTATACGCAGGCTAAATAAATCTTTATTGTTAATTGTCTCATTTCGTACCGCCACAGCTTGCGTACATAAAATAGCCTATGATAAATTCTAATCAAATCTATTCTTTCCTTTTTAAGATCTTAATTTGTTTCTAGAGAATGACATGTAAAAATAGTGACTATTTAGATTCAACTTATAGATGTACAAGGTCTAGAATATAACACCTCCCCCACCATCTGTGAAGTTCTTTTTACGAAAAAGTTCCTTAGAAGGTCTTCCCTGCGCCAACCGAAAGTAAATTCCCTTGTGGCGTACTAACAACGGGCAGCACACACCGTGTATTGACCTTAAAGGAGTGCCATTCAACCACCAAAACTTTTAATAAATAAGTAGAATTTCTAAAAACAAGAGCCAGTTTGAAACATTATTGCAGATAGCACAACTGTGGATCTAAGAAACCTTAACAACAAACAAAAATTTCTCAAAGAGCAGGTGTCCTCTCCATAGACAAAACCTCCTTCAATTACACTCCATCAAAAATAGAAAACATCACAAAGTAATGAGGATTCCTAAACATACAATCAATTCAACGCTTTATCAAGCTTAACCAAAGATAGCACCATCTTGCATGTAGGCTAAGCCACCTCACACAGACAAAACTCTCTCAAAGAATAGAGGTGTCATTCCCTCCTCTTGCCCGGCTTACACCCAGCCAATATATTCACCAAAAATGATAAATGACAATAAAACATTTAATTAGTACAAAGCTTTCCAAAATAATACCATTTTGCACCCCATCCAAATAAAATCAATGTTACCCCTCCCCTAAGTATCAACCCCCAGAATAGCCCATGTACAATTGATATAGAAAGGGCATCTAAGTGTCAGCTATCTATAAGCACGCTGTTCGGCCGGTTTTCCCCTTGGCTAGTGTCATGAACTTGCCTCTTGGGACCTCACCAAGGCTACAGCCCTGCATTATGAGAAATTCCTTCCAACCCTAAATGGACAATTTTAGATTCGAAAATATATTTGATATCAGTTATGCTCGGACACCGTTAAGGCGTAGACAACCCGTTAACAAATGGTGCAAAGTTTCGTCACGGTACACAATTTCAAAACATCAAGAGGAAGAAGATTGTGGCGAAATGTTGAAAATACCCTCTAGCAACTTCAAACAGCCATCTATAAGCACCTACTTTACAAATCAAATTTGCGTGACACGATGCACATTCTCAAATTCGTATCTTTAAAGACGACTGAGAAATTCGTTCGGAAGGCAAAAGAGCTCGAAACGCCTGGCCCATCCTGCTGCTTGCATATTTTCGACTCGTCGTTCAAGACGAGGTAAAACATAAGGGCTTCTAAACACAACTTTTAAGTTGTAAAATAAAATGAAATGGCGCTCAGACTACCAGAGACTGCATTGTTTTCTTTTCTTCCTTGTTTATGCTTCCTTTGCATTATGTGTCAGTTATACTCCTGGGGTCCATACTTAGTAAACAAACGTGCAGAGGATTGATCTGTCTAGAGAAAACTTTTCAATAGCAAAACTTGACACTTTTGCTTCAACTATATGTTAAAACCCTTGAAATGTTTTTAACCGAAGACTATTGCAAAAAATCATTATTTACCGAGTGGATGATCCTTTATTAAAAATTATGCGAATTTCATTGCGTTATTCCAGTTTCAAAGAATAATGATCGTTGTGAAGGAACACCACTGATTCGTTATTATGTTTGTTCTTCCAGAGATTTAAGTAGCAACAAAATCTCGGAAATACCATCGAACATCTTCCCGTCAGAACTGTCAGACCTGTAAGTAGCATTCATCTCGTTATTGACCCATCTGGAAGAAGTAACTGGCTGCAGATAGCGCGTGGCAGGTTACTATCATTTCATCCAAAGCGTGAGAGAAAGAGATGTTATTTATCTGGGATGCTCCTGGTAACGGCCGAGTTGCTTTAAAAACCTAAGATAACACATGGATTTCAGTTCATCCCCAATGTTTTCTTTGGTGGAAAGCGATATTTCAATTGCACATTCGATGACACTTAGGAAAAGGTTAGACAGGATGAGATTTATAGTGATTAATTAGAAAAAATGATAAAATGGAAAACAATTTCATGACGACTGAAAACAAATAGTATACATATCCATATGGAGTGATGGATCTATTGTAACCATTTTCTATCACAAGTTGTTCTCAAACTATCAGAATTATGGCGAATCCTTCGCAAAATATCAAATTTTTCGCGCGCTCTGCGTGATTTAAGCCTTTCCTCGGTATTGTCCTTATTATCAATAATTTCCAGTAGCAACTCCCGCAGAAGCACAGCGACAAGATTTAAAAGCTGTTTACGAATTTTGAGGTAAAAGACGGGCTTTTTGATTGGCAAATAGGTTTGTTGGGGAATTAAAATTGTCTCGATGCAGAGCATGAATGTAGGTTGGTTTTGTCATGGTTATCTTATTTAATGAAAACTTTCGGCGCGCTTCGCGCGCATTCGTCACGGATTTTACTCCATCCCATGACCATCATTAATTAAATTAAGGTTATAATGCATGCATCAAATCTGATCACAGCACTTGTCCAAACGATAGAGGTACATCCTCAACCACTGTAGAAGCCTATGGGATCTTTAGAATCTTATTTGTAGAATGATGTAGAAGGTTAAAAGTACGTATTTCCCGCTATACATTTTTCATAAATTTTTTACCGAGCGATTTGTGCGCAGCCATTACCGGTACAAATGGTAATTGATAGTATACTTACGACGAAAAAGGCATTCTGAAACGCGCTTTTTAGTCCTTAACCCCTTTTGCCTTACCTATCAGGAAGGTCTAATATCACCTCCCTGCACCTATACTCTCCCTTTCATTCCCAGTGCAGTGTAGTACTGGAGACCGGTCTCTGACTCGAGACCGGTCTCGAGTCACGATTTTAAGGACTCGGACTCTTGACTCGGACTCGCAAGGTAAGGACTCGGACTCGGACTCGGACTCGGTCTCGTACAGTCCGGACTCGTGACTCGTCTCTAAATTTCCCGCGACCGGGCACGAGACCGGCAGAATTTGGGATTCACTTTTATGCAATTAAGCAATCGTCACAAAGCATTTATATTGTCCTCTTCAAATTTTGTACAACTCAACATAGCATCTACGTGTTTGCAATATGTGTTGTATTGTAAAGATGATATTTATAAAAACTCTACTGTAAAATCGTATATGGGGGTCCTTAATTATTTCGATGGTGGCCCACATTTTTAATCGGGAAGGCCTCACGGGTCACAGCCAGACGCAAAACCATGATTTTGCCTTTGGGATTCATTCTGAAATGGTTAGCTTTCCACCTGAGTGCGTGAAGGTGTGAAGTCCAGGGACCCCGGGTTCAGAGTAGAGCGGAGCAGAATGGAACAAAAAGAACGTAGCCCAGGAAGCTCTAGGGGTATTTACAAAATTGTGGACATAAACCTGAACACTTCTATCTGTAAATGACACTGAATGCGCACTCAATAGATGATTACACGTATGGCAATTTTAACATTATTTTGTAATATTCTTAATCCAGACTGATAGCGGGTAACATAATAATTGGCTCAATTCTATGTTGAAAAGTGTTTATCTGGGGAGAAGGTGGTTTGTTGTGTCTTTATCTGAGCGGAGCGTCACTATCCGTGGGCTCAGTAACAAGAATATTTTTTGGCCAACTGCCCCCTGTATTGCCTTAAGTGACAGGTTACCAGGCTTTGTAAGTTGTAGATTGATACGTACCATATTCGTTACTCTGAAATATTATAATTAGCAATCGTGCAGTTCAAATAATTAAAGGCAAATAAGAGAAAAATTTTCGACCTTCAAGTCAGAACCACTGGAGTACTTACGTCAGGATAATGGTCCGTCGAATTTACTGCAAAATGACAATGACAATGGCAATGACAATGACACAGCATATTTCCATCCACATGGTATACATGGCACATAACAGAAGCCAATGGTAAATATAACATAAATATTTACAATATACATATTTTAAATTTGTCTTGAACATATTCGAGATAAGATGGAAAAGGAGGAAACGAAAGTATAATACTTTTAAATTGGGTTCCCCTGCGAAGATAATTTACACAATGAATTGAAAAGAGGTTTTGATAACAAACTTTGCAAACCAATATATACTAACACCAGAAGAAGACACTACAGAGAAAAGAAAAAAAGAACAGAAATTAAGCAGAAAAAAGATAATAGACTAGTACACTCTTTCAGAGTTTTCTACATAATCAAAGAAAGGAGACATAAGTTAATCTTGACAATCTTGTGATGACAATAACTTCTGCTTATATCTTGTTTTAAAAAGAAAAGGGTTTTTTCAAGTAAATTCCATAGTTTGATTCCTGAGGTGGAAATACACAAATGTTTTTTCTTTGTTCTTACATACTTTTGTTTAAAGTTGTTCTTTTGTCTTATGTTATATCTGTCATTGGATGCTAAGGTAAAAAGCTTTGTATGGGCTTTGGTAACAACTTCTGGTACGCCTTAAACATAAATGCTCCAGTGCAAAGTCTATAATTTGTGATAATAATAGGGCTTTTAACTTATGGAAAAGTTCAGCCGTATGATCTAAGAAATTTGATTTACATACAATACGAATAACTTTTTTTTTTTTGCTTTAAAAATAATGGAATAATATTAGATTTGTAAGTATTTCCCCATACTTCAGAACAGTAATTGAGATATGGAAGAAAGATTGCACAATATAACATATACAAGGCCTTAGTATTTAAAAAGGGACTGGCTTTATGAATGATCCCAATACTTTTAGAAAGTTTTCTGGATATGTTTACAATATGGTCTTTCCAGTTTAGATTATGATCTGTATATACACCAAGAAATTTAGTGACATTAACTCCATCAATATTAACATCATTTATCATGATTATCAAATCAGAATTGGTTTTATAATTGGAAAATAGCATATAATTAGTTTTGTTAACATGGAGTGATAGTTTATTCACTGCAAACCATACACTGAGTTTAAGAAGCTCATTCCTAATCACCCTGCATAGCAAATATATGTCATTATGAGAACAAAAAATGTTTGCGTCATCTGCAAAGAGTACAAATTTTAACAAGTTGGAGACATTGCAAATATCATTGATATATAAAATAAACAATCATGGTCCAAGGATAGATCCTTGTGGTACTCCACAAACTACATTTCGTAAATCTGAACTTAAGTCATTACTTTGTACATATTGTAGTCTATTGTTTAAATAACTCGACAGCCAGTCATGAACTATCCCACGGAAACCATAATGCTCTAATTTCTTTACGTAATAAATGGTGGTCTATAGTGTCAAAGACCTTCTTCAAGTCAATGAAGACTCCAATGGTTCATTTTTTATTGTCCAATGATGTATTGACTTCCTCAAGTAACTCTAATAATGCCATGGAAGTAAAACGTCCAGACCTAAAGCCATACTGACTTTCCGAAAGGAGATTGAATTTGGAAATAAAGTTGCCTAGTCTTTTATCAAACAACCTTTCAAGTATTTTGGAAAATTGTAGGAGCAAAGAAACTGTTCTATAATAATTGAACACATTTTTTCGCCAGACTTAAAAACAGGTATCTTTAGCAATTTTCATTCCGTCTGGGAATACTCCAGTAGAAAACGATTTATTACAGATAAAAGTGAAGGGGTTTACAACGGACGAGATAATAAGTTAAACCAGTGACAGGCATAAATCATTACTGTCTCCTGATTTGTTACTTAATATTCTAACAATATCCAATACTTCACCTTCAGTAGCTTCCGCTAAAAACATGGAATGTGTATTCATCACATCCAAGTAATCATACACTGAGCTGTTTTGTTCTGGTATAGTTGCAGCTAAAGTAGGTCCAACATTAGTGAAGAACTTATTAAAACCATCTAAAATGTCTTTACCATGAACATTCTTATTATCTACTATAAAGGTATCAGGATAAGCATTACTTGGATTGTAATTACTTTTAATAATACCATTTAACACCTTCCATGTTTCTTTAATATTATTTTTTCTAGCTACCTATAAGTTTTACATAGTAATCCTTTTTACAAAAACTCAACACAGAAGTAAGTTTGTTCTTACACCTCTTATACCTTTGTTCACATTCCAAAGTTTTATTCCTGAGAAACTTTACTTACAAACAATTTTTCTTTTTACATACATTTATCAATTTTTTTGTAATCCATGGTTTGTTACTTCTACCACGTTTAATTGATTTTTTGGTTACAGGACAACGTTCATTATACAACTTAGTTATAATATCTATAAAATGATCATAGGACTTTTGTACATTATTGGCAGTGTAAACCAGATCCCATCTTTCCTGAACTAATTTTTGCTTGAGAAGTTGACTCGGAATAGATGCATCATCTTCCTTCCTGACTTGAAAACTCTGATGCACACTTGTTCTATGTATACTGTAATCAATTATGCTAAACACTGGAAGATGGTCACTTACGTTATTTATAAATATACCACTTTTCGTATCAATATTCATAACACTGGTAAAAACATTGTCAATCAGGGAAGCTGGATTTTGAGTTATACGAGTAGGCTTATCCATTAATGGAAAAAACCCAAACTAAACATTATATCTACAAAGTCCCTGGTACCATTATTATTGTTTTAGCTAAGGGGATTTATATTGAAATCCCGACATAAGTACATGTCTGACTTTTTATGCATATACAATTTTTGTAAGGTATCAATCAATTTATCAAGGGCAGAACAAGGTTGTCTGTACAGACTAATGATGACATTCTTCTTGCGATCTAGACATAGTTCAACAGTAATACATTCAAAGACATTGTCCATTTTAATGCACATTCTATCTATAACCTTGTACTTGATATTTTATTGATATACATAGCTACTCCATCCCCTCTTTTATTATTGCAATCTATATGACACATATCATATCCTGCGAGATTATACAATTCAGGGCTTGAATTTGAGTTCAGCCATGTTTCACTTATTGCAATTACATCAAAACTAAAATCTAATTTCTTTAAGTAGTCTTTCAAGTTATCAAAATTAGCACGAAGGCTTCTACAATTAAAGTGAACAATAGAAATCCCTTTCTCAGAATGAGTGTGATCTTTAAACTGGGTCTCTATAAAGTATTTGCAATCTAAGTACATATTTTTATAAAAATTATTGTTAGCATCAATGTCAATTTCAAAATCGAGAGAGTGGTAGTCTGTGTAATTAAACGTTTCCAAATTGTACTCATCATTATTATACAGACTAGCATCTATGACAGACTCTGGATTCATAAGAGCAACATCATCATCCATCACAAACAATAAAAAATGTTTAGTATGAAGAACAATCATTTGCATTTTAGGATGTGCTTGATATACATTGCTCAGTATTTGTGTAGTGCCTAAGGAATAGAGATAAAAAAAGAGTAAAAGTAAAATTAAAGGGAAAGAATTCAAGAACAACAACGACATCAGACATAAATAAATGGGAGAAACATTAATCCAAGGAGCGGTAGTTAGGACAACATGTGTAATAATGAGCATGTGAGTGGGTATGTGAGGGATTATTGATGATGGTATGGTTTCGTTTAGCAGATAGCTTTGTGAATGTAGGAGCTAAAATTCAAGGTGGGTCTGAATCCAGAGAATTCTAACTGTCAAAACCTACACCCATCAATCAGGCCCCTAGCTAGACAAGGAACTGAAGGGGGCGAAATATTTTTTTCAGAAGGAAGCAGACGTACTAAACTGCATTAACGCAATGATAACTTTTTATCTCCTTGGGGCAAAAATTTTTCCGGTGGGTTTCGCCCCCCGTGGCCGCGGCTACGGGTTTACCGTCAACCTTACTTCACTGTAACCAAGATGTAGCCAGTCACTACTCTATCAGCACACGCACTTTGGTTCCAAAACTGATGTGATGTCATGTTGTCAGCACAATTGTTTTGTTTAGTTGGCAAATCTGTATCCTCAATGCTCCTTCTTTATAAGCGTTCGGTACTAGTCCTTCAGGAGCGGAAACAGTTTGCTGAATTGGGGCTCATTCGCAAAGAAGAGTGACGCTCTCATCAGGTGGCTGTGAGAGTTCCCTGCTCTCATAGACCCATTGCCACATTGCAATTTCAAAGGATTGCGTGATAGAGTTTTGGTACTCATCGTTGATGTCAATGGCATTTTACTGCGGCAAAAGACGGCCAACACCAAAACTCTCGGGCTATCCCACAATGATTTGTAATTGCTATTTGGAAAAGGACTATGTGAAGAGTACCAAAGTCTTCGCGGGCAGGGTCCCGTGGTCTCCCGGAGCATTTACAGAAAAGGCCGATGCGAAACTTAATGAGCAGACCAATAAACGCGAGAAAATTTTGACAGCTTTCAACAAGTCTTAATAGAAATACTAAATGATCGATCATTGAAAAGACAACCACCCTACCTCTAGGAGCAGCTTTCACGCCTACACCGATTTTCCCAACAAACCTATACGTCAGTTCCTGCCTATCTGGTTATACGAAACAAAAGCAGTACCATGTTTGGCATAAATGCAGTAATAACGCATGACCAATAAACAGATAAAAAGAGAACCATCTCCAGCAAAGGGAACGACGTTTGTGATTTTGGCAGGCAGAATGTTCATTTCCCTACCTGTGAACCTGGTTTTTTCTGTCACAGGCTTGAAGTTGGAAATTGGGAGTTCGGCAGTCAAAAATTCAGCCTTCACACTTCCATTTAGTAACAAGGTCTACTGAAAAAATTACCAAAACGGGAGGGGTGTGGAACCCCCCTGGCGACATTCTTGGCCGCATGAGGCGTTGGAATATTAACTGCACGACTGTCCTAAATGACGTAATAGTATGATGACTAGTTACAACAGATGTAGGAAAGATTTTCTTCCTTTTTCATTACAAAAATTTCCCCTTTCTAAAATGCCTTCAGTACTGATAATCCTCTATTGTTGGCGCATATTTTCAACCCTCTTTTTTAGCCTCAGTTTGCTTGACGGTCTGGACTAGAACACCTTGTGGGCCGAATGTGGCCCACGTGTTGCCGTTCAGACACCAGGGCCCATATCATAATACACAATAACATTGCATAAAAGACAGTGTAAAATTTGATTATTTGTGAATTCCTATTCTTAGTGTACACTTTTCCATAGCAGGGACTCGGGATTCGGACTCGGACTAGGAGCTTGTGACTCGGACGCGGACTCGAATGCCAGTGACTCGGTCTCGGACTCGGACTCGGCAGGTGAGGACTCGGTCTCGGACTCGGACTCGGCAGGTGAGGACTCGGACTCGGACTCGAAAGGTGGGGACTCGACTACAGCACTGTTCATTCCCCATTTCTGGAAGCTGTTCGTCTGTATTTTCCTTCAAACTTTGTAAAAATACGCTAGTTGTAAAGCATTCGGCATTATACTCTATACTATCATTTGGATGTCAGATAATTATCATCATATCTGTGCCCATTTTAGTTTATTTATCCAGAGCTTCCAAGAGGCACTATACTGTTGTCTGTCAGCCTTAGATGCCCTATTATAATGCACAATGAAGCAAAGGAAAATTTTCGAAATAGTCAAAGAATATTTCTATGGACTCCAAGCAGTATTTTTACGTACAAACCTTCCCCGAATAGAAGGCATTTAAAGTAGCCAAAGGGGGGGGGGGCTTCAGAGTGTTTGTTAACTTGACAACATACCCTTCTCTAAGACAACATACTCTCATCTTTCACCTTACCAAAAATTAGAATTCAGTAAATTATGGGTACTTTCCAGCCATATATGATTAGTTACAAAAATACCCTTAAGATAGCACCATTTTGCGTATAGACAACCTTAAATTAACGAAAAATTCTCAGAGGGCAGGGGAACAGACCCCCCCCCCCGGTCAGAAAGGCAACTTTATGTAGTGACAAAAAAAGATTCCACACTTGTGTATACAATCTCGGGGACGCACAAAAAAGTACAATGTCGACAGACGGGGGGGGGGGGGGGACTGAGGTGGCATTCAGTTACGACGTCATCTTTTCTGCCACCCAATCACCAAATTGTGGCGGCGGCACTGATTAATCATGTATATTTGCTTCCAGTTTGTTGAGAGTTAATATATACATATATTATATGAAAAGCGATCGTCCCCTTTCCAAGTACAACTTTATTTGTCATTTAGACTGCAATGCAATTCTTTATCTCCCAGTGACAGCACATCTCGAGGTTAATTTAGGCTTAATACAGCAATCCCTGCTTTAAATATATTTTTGTGGTAATGTCTTCACCAGCTTATATTAGTTATTATAATTATGCTTTTAGGTTTTTAACCAACAACAGAATCTCGGGGATAGCCCCCAAAACCCTCCCACCAAGTGTCACATTTTTGTAATTTGTATATTACTTTAAAATGTAAATTTCGCATTCATCTTGCTCAAATTTCAATCAAGATCTTGTACAATAGATCAAATAAGTCCATAATAACTTAAGGGGCTGATAGCTATAGTTGAGATAACTTAAGGCGAGTTCGTTTCCTTACTGAAATATATCAGTGGTGGGACCTTTGAAGTCATCGGGTTTTAATTATCCGCTTCCCACAAAAGTTACAACTATTCTCTTCCTGTGCGTAATGTTGGGAATGTCACACACTTAGATAATGACACCTTCCTCCAGGACCATGTGTGACAGCGTTTGAAGGGGTCTTTAAGACCACTATTGAGTAATTCCGATTATGCAAAACCGGATGAGTTTTTTATCACATTGACTGGGCCGGAATTTTGACTTCAAGTTTGGCGCGGGTCCCGGAAATTTGAATAAACGAGCATCCTTTTGGCTTTGCTTTCACATCTGCTTCTGATTGTTTTAAAACAAAACTTCTGCCTTGTTTCTAGATACCAAAATACAGAATCTGCAGCATGATTCCTTATTCTCTAATCTATTAACTTATATGGTAGGAGGTTTCATGAATTTGAAATTTCTTATAAAATTTACCAATTAACATGATTTAATCGTATTATTTTTTAGCTTAATCTACAAACTACTCAAAAGGCGGTCATTATCTGTATGTTAAGCTAATGGGAATGTTCATTTCGGACGATGTAGGAGCTATTTTAGGCCTTCATCTCAGTCGGGTACCACAAACCTTTAAGTGAATTGAGGAGAAAAGGGATGGATGTGATTTTGTAAGACTCTAAGGAGGAGTGGTTTTCGATCGATGAATGGCCTCGTTTGGTTTGTCTTGTTCATTTTGATACGAGCATGATCTCATGGTTAATGGCTTGTCACCTGGCACTTCGAAATAATGAGCAATGACAAGAAATGCTTTTGAGTATTTATCTTTATCTCAATAAACAAGAAATATCACATCAGTCTCTGATTTTGAAATTTTCCTAGGGGAGGCCCCCCACACCTTCCGGCTTTGCCATTTTGAACACCACAACATGTGATCATAGTTATACTGGCAAGCATATTCTAGAAGCCGTACCCCTAATGGGTGGGCAAGGTGTTTTGGGTGGGGCGGTGGGTGAGATAACGTCAATGTAGAGGGTTTTTTTCAGGATTGAGATATGTTAAGACGTGTTAGGCTTTAGTAACTTTTCTTCTTATATTTTTTCTAAGGGCAAACAATTTTCTTGGGGTCTCAATTTGGGGTCTCAATTTTCTCGTGACTGCCAAATCTCAGCAACCTGTATCGAACAGTGTTTTATTTCAACATTTTCCTTAGAAAACCCTCTGTCAGCCCTCTTTCAGGGTTTCTTGCCTCTAATCTTTAATCTCACAAAAGAATGCCATCAACCTCGACGACTTTTCTTCAAAATCGTGGATCCGCAGCTAACAGATAGCAAGAGCATTATTTGGTTTCAACTTTGCCTTTGTTCTAGTATGAGAAAGAGAATAACTGTGAAAGAAAAAATAAAGGAAAATTTTCGTACACTATTGCAAGAAGGAATGGGGAACAAACGTTTTAAACAAAGAAAAGCTTGAAATAAAAGCACTGGCATAGTACAGTCAAACCCCGTTTATCCGAACTAGCCGTCATATTTAACAACAACAATATTCAACACAATTACGGTAGTATCCAACAAGTTTTCAGTGCTTTACAAGGCAAAATTCAAAGTAAATTTTGGCAGAAATTAAAATTTTTATCGGGACTTTAAAAGTCATGCTAAGATGTCACGATGTCTAAAACAGTCGATATGTGGACGTAGAAAACAATCTGTTATCTCTTTGTCACATTTGGAAGGACTAACATACGCATTTGCTTTCAAATTCTTGTTAGGAGCCATGAGTGGGTAAAGGCTCAATATCCTCCTCTACAAAATACGTTAGGCTAGCGTAAGCCCTAGTTTCACTAAATTTGAAAAGTTAGGATCGTAGTGAGCTTCACACCTAAAAATAACGAAAGTCCTTACAAAAACATTGCGAATTGATGTTTGAGAGCCTCCTACACATGTGTCTCTAAACTTTTTGGAAATTTATGCAGAATTTTTACTCTAGATATCTCTCCAGATCAGTAGCGTAACGTGAGGGAGGCAGGGAGCTGTCGTCCCCCACTTGTCGTCCTGAGATGGTCTGTTGGTACATTTGCTGATCTTGTCGGTACATCCGCCGGGTGTGGACGGCGACTAGTCTCCCTCACGGTTTGCCTGTTTTTGCTCTCAAGAGGACAACTTCTCTAGAAAGAACCCAAAATTTCCGGCGCGCTACGGGCGCTCTAGAGTCACACCAGTTTCTCCAACAGTTCCATTCTACAGTTCTACATAGCTAAATAGCATAAGTCCTGTCACCCTTACCAAGTAATATGTAGGCAGAGTTCACAATTTATGTAGAGGTCGTAAATTTCATCACATATCGCAAAGCCTAGTTACTGTTCTCTTGTGTGTCATGCGGTAGGGTCAGTTGGTGAGAGACTCACTGAGCAAAGTTTGGCTGTTTCAGAGGGTAGTCCAGGTGGTTTCGATACACTGTATGTTATCCAAGATACGGTCTAAAGCTACAGTTTTTATTTTTTCTTTTTGTTCTTAATGATTGCGTTTTTATTGTAAGCCTAAAAATTTTCTCCCGCCTCTCGGGCTTTGCATTTTCCGTACGCTTTACCCACTCTTCCTCAGTTCCGTTACTTATAGCTAAATTTAGCACAAACCCTTTCCATCTTTCCAAGTAACTTAATGAGTAAAGTACATGGATTTACGTAAATATAGGGAATTTCATCCCATTTCACTGAACTTTGTTAATGTTCCCTTGTGCCTGTCGTGCGGTAAGGCTAGTGAGTCGAAGATGGAAGTAATCTACAAATGAATGTAAGTTGTGCCCGATAGGGCCCAACTGCCAGGACAATTGACCTATATATAAGCTTTATATAAATATAAATTCTTTTAAGTGTCGGCTTAGCCCCCCCCCCCCCAAAAAAAAAAAAAATCGCGCGCTTCGCGCTTTTTTTCACAGTTTAGATTCCGGGGAAAACATTAAATCAGCGCGGAATTTCCCTCTTCTTTATTACAAGTTTTATGCAATATATGCCCAGCAATGGCATGGTACAGTACACAGGTTTTCTCCAAATCCTCCCTCACTAACCCCCCGACGCTATCGGGGCTGTCGGGGCTTTGGATAGTTGGCCCTTCCGTCGGGGAGTCTGCCCCCGTCGGTCAAATCCAGGCGCCACCCCTGGGTGGATGGAGGGGGTTCACGGGTGCGAGGGTGACTTGTTAAGTGATAACCCTCTGAAAAAGGGTCGGTACATTGACTTTATGCTGTCGGTACATTTACTTTATTTTCATCCCTGCCCCCCCCCCCCACTTCTATCACCCCAGTTACGCTACTGCTCCAGATCGTTACAGCTTTTTCTTCAGACAGCACACTCATATAGTTTGTAGAAAGCATTTGTCATTCAGAAGAGCAAAGGCTCGAATTTTAGGACTAAAATCTCTGTTTTAGAAGTTTTAAAATTTATTTGTCATATCATCAGTCACAAAAAAGGTAACGAAATATTTTGGGGGATTTTGTCTGCAATATTTAGCCTTTTCGGAATTATTTTGGAAATGTGTTGACACACTGTCTTATGGACCCAGTGTACCGTACTTGAGGCAAAAACTTGGAACCGCGTTTATCCGAATGTTTTCATTATCCGAACTACCTTCGGTCTCGAT
The DNA here is from genome assembly GCA_029531755.1 of Holothuria leucospilota. Lineage (NCBI taxonomy): Eukaryota > Metazoa > Echinodermata > Holothuroidea > Aspidochirotida > Holothuriidae > Holothuria > Holothuria leucospilota. The sequence continues at coordinate 21,085,112 of CM055964.1, read as the reverse complement.
GTGTTCGGATAAATGAGGTGTTACTGTACCATCGATTAATTAGATATCTACTTGTTACAAAGCTCCCGTAAATACCATTTTTGCCCCCTCTAACCGAGCCACCTAACTCTTCTACTGAATTTACTCTGCTCAATTTTAGTAATTGCACATTTCATTCCAAACTTTTGTATAAACATTAATGTAGGTAATGGCCCTGCGTCGAAAGGTGAAATAATTCCTGGTATGTATTTTCTTGCTCGTACATACATCACACGCTTCGGCTACCATCAGAGTGCCCACGTGCTCTTTTATATCTCTGGCTATTGACGTAACAATTACTGTACTACTTGCAGGTATACCCGCTATTTGCAATTAAAGGACCTCTAAGCTCACCCCAGAACAGCAATTCTCCCAACTAACTTGACCCCTAGCCCCGCCTCCAATTTAAACACAAGCAGGCTTCTAATTTAAACACACACACCTCAAGGTCTAGTTAGTAGAATACTTCCAAGACATAGCCACAGTAGCCTGCACTGAGAGTCAATTGCTCGAGGCAATACTGAAAAACAAACTGTGTGTGACTGTGAGCCTAATAAGGAACACAACTGACTGCCCAAATCATCATTACCGACCAGAGTGGTGCTGTTATTGTTTGAATGAATGCCAATCAAAGTACAGTGACCAACTGGATTTAGAATTATGTAGATATGTCTAAATATATTTGAGGTATGCCATAGCTCCTTTAACACGAGTTGGGATTGACCAAAACCACTTTTTATTGATTTCTGTACTGATGCCATTTTCCGCAATCACCTGCCCGCTGGCAAAGGTATTTATGCCAACAATTTCTTCTTAGGCTACGCGCCAACTAATGGTCGCTTAGCTAGTGCCAGGTCTTGCTAGTATCAGGTGTATGGGGAGTGGGACCCCATTTCACGCAGCATTCTAAAAATAGGAGCCCGCAGTTTACTGGGTTGTACAAGTTGATTCTTGTTGTAGCAGAGGGTGTTGCACAGTTCGAGGTATAAACAAGGAAATACTACTTTTTCCAAAGTGCCCTCGATCCTCTGACGAAGAGCCAATGGACAAAACCAAACGGTACTCCCGAAGGAGTTCTGCTCCGGAAGGGAGCTACGTCCCCGAAAGGACAACAAACTTAACTGACCAACCTCTCGACCCTCAGACCTCTACATCTATGGTCTGTCATGCGTGGTCCCATTCTCAAGTGGATGAAAGAACAGATACCACATATGATCTTAGACTTTGAAATGCTAACGTTTGTAAAGATGGAGTGAAATATGCAGTCAGTCTTCCAAAATGCCATCGGGTGATAGATCTTATAATCATGCATTTCAAGAGTTAATGGGGCACTCAGGGTACGGGGTTCACTTGGGCTTCAGTACATTGGATCATGGAGTTACTACCTCCGAGGTGGTAACTCCATGATTGGATCATGGAGTTACCACTTCTAACTCTATGATTGGATAATACCTGGTGATACCACAGTATGCTGTGTTAAGGGACAGCTGTTTGTGTTGTATGAAAAGTAATGCTTCATTGTGAAAGCAACTTACGGATGAATTGCCTAGTCACGCTAAAACACCTCCATTCTTCAGTGTGAGGATGCATTATTTTGGTCTTATGTTAGTAAAGGAAGGGCGCTGTCACATAAAACGAAATGGATGTTTTTTATCTCTCTTACTATTCACTCTGCCCATATCAAACTTTCTTAGATATGGATTCTTTTCTGAATGTCATGATGATATTTGTCAGTAGAATAGGAGTGCCACTTCTTTTTGTTTATAATAACAATGGCATGAATTTTGTTGTGACTGAGAGAGAATTTATAGAAAATCTTGCAAGTCTTAACAAGGGATTATTCCCAATGCCGCTGCTTAAAGAGGGTGTCACATGTTACAGTTCTATTGGATGGTGTATGTATTGATGGTACCCTGACATGGTGTATTCGCATGTGAGTGGAAAATTTCGAGGTCTACACATGCAATTTATGTTATGCAGGGCCGAAGCCTGGGCGAAACATTACAAATTTCGTCGGCTTGAATCCTGGACGTTTATACTTTGATTTTGATTTCCGAATAAGCAGTAATGTAGTGACGTATTTTTGAGGTTAACCTTAAGATCCATCTTCAAAACATTTCAAGGATCGATTTGTTATTCCACGTATGATGTGATTAGAGTCGGATTCAGTCGCTAAATTAATTATTTACGGTTTTCTATCATTAAAACATCGGCCAAGTCGTGACGCTATTGGCCAAGTCGTGATGTACAGTTTCAAGGGGCAGATTTTTCTGATGATCTGTGGGGTGGGGCAGTTCATGACACTAGGCTGAACACCAAGTGGCATGCCTATACAGATAGTTGACCCCGAGCGGACCCTTCCGTTTTCACCTGTGCACAAGTGTGATCATGTGGGAGGCTGATGCGGGGAAGGGCAAATGTAAGGCTTGGCGTAGGTGTAACATTATATTATCGTTGTCAAAGCTTTGAACTGATTACATCTTAACAAGTTGTCATTATGTGATTATTTAGTGATATTCTTCTTATTTTGGGGGGAGAGGGCTAGGTGTAAAGCAAGCGGTGCTGTTGCTTATACTCTTTGATAAATTTTTGTCTTCATAAGGTGGCTTGGATGCAAAATGGTGTTGCCTTTGGTAAAGCTTCGTAAAGGGTTGAATGGATTATATGTTTAGGAATCCTCATTATTTAGTTATTTATTCCTATTTTGGTAGGATGACTGTATATTTGAAGGGGATGCTGCCACAGGGGAGGGATGACACAGCTACCCTTTAAGAATTTTTTTTACTAAGTTTCCCTAGATCCAAAATGGTGTTATAGCTTTGACCTGATAACATGATCTTAAATTTAATTATTTTCTGAATTTTTCGGCTGTGGCATGGTATCCGTACAAGTCTGATGCCCGGTGCGGGTTTCTCCCTAGGGCTCAGGCTTAGTACGTCACTGGGGGGGGGCACCATCGGTTGGTGAGTAACTGTGGCCTAGGCCTTGCATGAGAATGTTCGGCCAAAATGTCTCCCATATAAAGGGAAATGATACATTTTAGCGTTAAAAGTTGCATCTAAACATTCTTTACTTTTAGATTTGTTGCTTAAGTGGAAAGTGTAGTCACCCCGATCGGAATCAGTGTACCGGATATCCTATTTCATGAATGCCACTTGAGAATCATGTTACAGTATGTTTCTCACTGGGTTGTGAAACTCACGAATAGAGTAATTCCTTGGTTTACCTTGAATATATATTGTAATAAGTTCTAACATATTGAAGAGTAACGTAAGTTCCAGTCGCTCGTGCGAAGGCTTGGGGTGGGCTCCTTTGAAACCGGAGAGAAAGAATCACAGGATATACAGATAATGTGAGCTTTCAGTTCATTGATTTATTGATTCGTATTTCTCCAAAAGGATTAAGTCATTTCGTTGGTGATCACAGAAAAAGTATTACAGCAAAGAATCACTGAAATTACATGCCGGCCTTATAGATGATCAATATTTACAACAGCTTCATATCTCTTCCTTCATTTCCTTCGCCATAACGGCCTAAGCCGCCAGGCTTTAGTTGTTTCTGTCTTGTCTCTCTTTAATTTCTTAGCTTCTGATCTCAAGTGACTGCGGGATTGCAGAAAGACACATGGAGGTTCTGATCCTAACAGTGACTACTACTGCTGTTATGGGATACAATTTGTGAGCTCTTGATTGGTCCAAAGTAAATATGCACTGCACAATATGAATACAAATGAACAGACTGGAAGTATTGAACAATCAGAGGGGGATGAAGGGTTGGGAAACCACACCGATAAATTAGGCGTGCTTCACGTTTGAGATGTGGCGTGATAGTTTCCTGAACGTCCGGAGTAATGTTGAGAGTTCTTATATAATACTTAATAATTGCCTACAAAATAAATGTTATAAACTATACCATTTCACAGGTATTAAGATTTCCAAGCAGGGGAATGAGTCGTTAATTAATTCCTAACTTAATTGAAGACACAAATACATTTGTTATCTAAATAAGCTCCGCCTACCAAACTGGAATATGCCTTTATTTCCAAAACTATCAGCACTCATGAGGTGCTGTGCCTTAGCACTATACAAATGCACTTTAGTTTTTAGAGTTTAGAGAGGCAAAACTCTCTCTCTCTCTGTCTGTCTCAATTTAGGATAGTCATAACAGAAACAAGATTCAAGATCTGAGCTCATCTCCACCTGTAGACACAAGAAAAAGTTTCTCCTCTCTGAATACGGATAAATGTAATCTCTCTATTGTCATACCGTCAGGAAAGCCAACCTTCTTACCTGCCTCGAATTATGCTACCTAGTTAGTTGCTGAAGAGCCGTCTGGCGAAACAGTCTGTACAAGTAAGCTAAACTATTCCAACCCATCCTAAATTGTGTATAGCTCCTATAGTTGAGCACTCTCAGAACTTGCAGTACGTGCAGATGCACCTATACTTATATATATATATATATATATATATATATATATATATATATATATATATATATATATATATATATATATATATATATATATATATATATATATATATATATATATATATATATACTGCACTTGCAACATTAGAATGATTTTCCCAAACGCGTGAAGTGAAGAACAATGCGGAAAAGCTTGTTTTTCCGTTTCTGTTATGACTCTTTTGCTTCAAAAATCAATATCTTATACAATGGATCAAATACGTCCACAGGGAGTTCGTTTAGGTGAATACACTTTTGCCAAACATCTCTTAGCATGCAGTATATTTTAGAAGTAAGTTTTGAACATTTTGTATATTCCGTCTAAGGAATTTTCAAAATGACTACGACTATTTATCGGCAAAAAAGTTGTCGTGTTGAATTAAAAATTCCTGATTATACCTGATGCTTTGAATTTGCACTTTCTTGAAAAACTGCACTTACATTGTCCAAAGAGTGGGTCTCCCTTTCCCCACATCCTCAGAATTTATTATGCAGAGAAACTGTTGCCATTTTGTGTGTAAAAATTTTTTTATTTTGTATTTCTGAACACTTTTTCAAGACATATAAGCTTCTAGTTAAACACTGTTTAACATTCATACGTCGTACAGCTGGACACTTCTCCACTTAGAAGAGCATAAATGTGTCAACCATTTCAAACCAGGGAGCTGTGACCCTGTTCAAAGCAAGATCACCTTACTTAGTAAATGAATTCTAGACTCGCCAGTTGCGTAATGGTTTAACCAACGACCCGTAGATTTGATTGGTTCATGGTCCATTTCCAACGCGTTGAAATTAATCCGCCTTATGTCTAGCTCCAACGGTCATAAATGCACCCGATCGATACTTGTAAACAACTTACGGTTGATTGTTAAGACAGTACTGAGGTAAAACGTTTGAAGAGAAATCATAGAGTGAGGCAGTAGCGTACGCAGGGGGGCACTGAGCCATGGTCCCCCTCACAGATGCCGATTTTTTTTTAAATACGTCCATTTTTTAATACAAATTTTTCTCCAAAAGGCTGCATATGTTGCGACAGATTGCATGTAAGGACACTTAATTTTTCAAAAATTTTCAAAGGGGAGGGGGATCTCCCCTTAGACTCCTCCCCAGGCCTGCGATTCTTTTGTTCTTCCTTAAAATACGTAAACATTTTAACAGAAATTTTACTTCAAAAGGTATCATATGTGGCACCAGATTGCTTGTAAGAACACCTAATTTTTCAAAAATTTTCAAAGGGTAGAAGGTTGACACCCCAATCCCTATTCCCTTCCCCCTGCCCAGGGATTCTCTTTTCTTAGTTCCTAAAAATACGTAAGAATTTGAACACAAATTGTTCTTCGAAAGGTAACATATGTGGCACCAGATTGCATGTAAGGACACCTATTTTTTCAAAAATTTTCAAACGGGAGGGGGACCTCCCCTAAGATCCCTTCCCCAGGCCGGCGATAGTACAACATACTGCATGCAACCCCCTTGAGAGAAATACTGGGTACGCCACTGGGGTGAGCTGTAACATTTGGTGGTTGTGAGGTTGTGAACTTTTTGTGGTAAGAAACAAGAGAAAACATGCTTCAGTTCACTAAAAGACACTCGACTTCAACCCTTCAAACATCTGTGACGATAAACTTCAAGAACCATTTTTAATTGATGAAACTCAAAGTGAGGTACTTACCTATACCATGCCCCCGTCAAGTGCTACTAAGAGCCATTAGGAATAAAAATAACTTCTATTTGAGCTTACACTTCTTTGAGAATGAATTTCTTTTCGTCTTGTTCGCTTGAACAGTGGATACTGATAGAAGAGGACTTTTCTCTTGAAAGTTTCCATAAAACGTCTTTATTTCGAAGCTCTGGAAGTGCGTTAACAACTTAAGGGTGGCTGATCGCTATAGTTGAGATGACTTAAGGCGTATTTGTTTCTTACTGAAATATATCAGTGATGGGACCGTTGAAGGCATCCGTTTAAATTATCATCTTCCCACAAATGTTTCAGTTATTCTCTTCATGTGCGTAATGTTGGGAATACTGCACACTTTGATAGTGCCACGTCCCTCCAGGACCATGTGTGACATCGTTCTGACGGGATCTTTAGGACCACTATTGTCGGTAATTCCGATCATGCACAACCAGATCAGTTGTTTTTGTCCCATTGACAGGGCAGGATTAACCCAATAAGGGAGGAACCTGTAGATTCCCCCACCCCGTGATATATTGACTTCAAGTTTGGGGCCGGCCCAAGAATTTCCATAAAAGAGCATCCTTTCTGCTTTTGCTTTCACATCTGCTTCTGAGTGTGTTAAAACAGAAATTCTGCCTTGTTTCTAGATACCAAAATACAGACTCTACAGCATGAGTCCTTATTCTCTAATCTACTAAACTGTATGGTGGGAATTTTCATGAACGTGAAATTACTTATAAGATTTACCAATTAACATGATTTCATCGTGTTGTTTTTTAGCTTAATTTACAAACTACTCAAAAGGCAGTCATATCTGCATTTTATGCTACTAGTGGGAAGGTTCATTTCGGACGATGTAGGAGTTATTTTAGGCCTGCATCTCAGTCGGGTACCACAAACCTTGAAGTGAATTGAGAAGGAGAAACAACGTTGGATGTGATTGTGTAAGGACTCTAAGGAGGACTGGATTCCGATCGATGAATGGCCTCGTTCTATTTGTCATGTTCATTTTGATACGAGCATGATCTCACGGTCAATGGCTTGTCACTTGGCACTTCGAAATAATGAACAATGACATGAAGTGCTTTTGAGTACGTATCTTTATTTCAATAACCAAGAAATATCATATCAGTCTTTTATTTCATAATTTTCCTAGGGGAAGACCCCACACCTTCCGACTTTGCCATTTAGAACACCACTGCATGTGATCATCGTTGTACTGGCCACTGAATCATTTGCTAGGAAGGATCACTCGACAATGCATTGCAGCCTTCATCTAGGGTCACGTGATGTAGGTTGGCTTATTCAAGTCGGTTCACTGCAGTAACAACTGTATAGCGGAGGAACTTATAAGGCCACTTTCAAATTAGGTGAGTGTGGTTACAGGGAAAACATAAATTGGACACCTTTGAGAACCGCTTAATATTCATTATATTACGTACCTGTTTTGGCCCATCCTACTTACAGACGTCACCCCCGGTGTGAAATCGGACAGAACGATCCAGCACTTCCTACTTCAATGCGTATTTTTGCAGATCACACAGCTCAAAAAGACTTTGCGTACAGTGTAATACAGTAAAATCCCGACGTGAATTGTATAAGGAATTTACAGGTTCCTCACGGAAACCTGGAAATAATGTAACCGAAAACTTTTCTGGGAGCTTTGTTGTTTTATTCTTACATACAAAGCACGTGGTGTTATAACTCTTGAATCTGTCATGTTTAGTAACCTTTTCTTACGAAACATTTCTTCCTCAATGTATTAGCTCTACCAGCATAAGAGTTTAATTATGCCGAAAAGAGGTTCACTTTCGACACGTACCTGCTGTGAAGGTATACTATAGGGTGGGTTGAAGGGGGGAGGGGGACGGCGGAAATTAGCTGCCAACCCGAGTGATCAATTTACAGTACAGTGGAAAACACTTTGCCATATGTGGGGATCGGACGTAATGTAGCCTTATTATCAGTTTGCCAATGCTTTTAAGCGGCCATTTCTTGAACTCGGGGAGGAGCTTGTCAATCGCCAACTCATCAAATTGTGCAATGGTAACTGAAAGCATGGTTGACTCTGCATTTAATTGGAGCTACATCTGGGTCCATTATTTCCCCTTAGATCATTTTGTTTTTCAATCAGTGGTGCCGCCAGAACCTGGCTATGGAGGGGGATGGCACCACATCTAGATTACTTCGTAATGCTACATCAGTTTAACCCCTATGTCTCCGTAAATTGTACTTTTTGAAGCGTCCCTTCGATTGTATACATCAGTGGGATATCCTTCCTTTGTTACCTTACATAAAGGTGCCGTCCTGGGGAGGTCCCGCCCTCCCCTTTAATATTTGAGAATTTTTTGTTAACTTTAGGGTTGCTTCGTAGCTGTAGAATGGTGCTCTCTTTAGGATATTTTTGGAACTGCGGGATCATACATGGTTGGAAATGGTCCTAAATATTATTCTAATGTTTGGTTAGGTGAAAGAGGGGAGTATGTTGTCAGCAAACCTCCTGAAGCCCCTCCCTTTTGGACTACTTTACTGCCTTCTATTTTTGAGAATTTTTTGTTAACTTTAGGGTTGCTTCGTAGCTGCAGAATGGTGCTCTCTTTAGGATATTTTTTGCAAAGCCCCCCCTGCCCCTAGCGCTAATCGCCCCCCTGAGTTGCGCAAACGCCTCGGGGGCGATAAGGCCCCGTTATGAACTACTGCCCTAGACAGTACAAATTCTCTCTACTAAGTTACTTGTATTACTCCTCCTCCAATTTAAACAAAACCACCTGCCATGCCTAGTGCAAGCTTACTGTGGCCAGGAAATGTGCTGAAGGGACGAGAGGGCTTCCAGGAGCGAAATATATTTTTTTTGGGGGGGGGGGGTGAGATAAACTTAAATGCTTTAATGCAATGGCCATTTTCATTTTCTAGTGGACAATTGAGGGGAGGGCTTCAGGCCCTGGGTCCCTTATTGACGGCCTTGATCTATTTCATCCCCTAAATAAAGTTACAGTAGCTTGCACTTGCGCTGAGTTATGATTGCTCAAGGCTTTACCAATATACAACTACTGTGTGTGAGTTGTCGAGAACAACTGACTCCTCAAGTCATCCTTGAGCAACCAGAGGGAAGCTTCTGTTTACATTAATATCAAATAAAGTGCACTCACCAATTGTATTTAAGGATGCAATCATATTCCTTAATATGTTTGGGGTGATGTCATATCCCCCTTAATAAGGGCCCCCTGATACTCGGAGCTAGGGAAAAAGCCACCCGGAAGCCTTGGAACTCGGGAGTTGTGGGCTTTAAAACAATGCACCTTCAATTTATAAACAGCATCAAATGTGCACTGGTTTTGGGTGGTAATGGAAAGGATTCACATAAGTGGAGACGGTGTTTCCCAGATAAAGTGAGATTTTGAAAGGCACATAAGTAGCGTTAAAGGAGTAGAGAAGGGGGTAACTTCAAAAAGGAAACAAGAAGAAGGAGAAGAAAAGAAAAAGGATCCAAGAATAAAGGTAACAAATTAGAGAACGAAAAGAAGTGGTAGGCCTACAGGAATTATTGAAGAAAGGAGGCCAAGAAGGGGAGCAGGAATACAGGCTTAATAATGAGGGGAAGAGTTATGGGATGATTAATTAGGACTAGGGACGATGGAAACGACGAAACAGTAAGGGGAAGGAGCCTGTGAGATGGAAGGGTAGGGAAGATAAGACTGGGACAAAGTTGTCCCCATGGATCGATTCAAGCTGGGGTTACAAGGGAAGGATAGGACAGAATGAGGGAGAGAGGAAAAGGGATGGCTTATGATAAAATTTCAGCGTTCTAGTGTTCTCAGTTATCACCCTCTGCAGCATAGTAGGCGTACGGGGGTCAATATTTCTGGAGACAGGGCTATTTTTGCCCGAATTTAGAATTTTGGACCAAATTGCCCTAATGTTGGCACGCAAAAAAGGGCATAATTAATTTTTTGGATCTCTCATTTGCCCGAATGGATCCACTATTTTTGCCCGAATTGGGAGGGCATATGCCTAGCTGCCCCCGCCTCGTTCGCTGATGTTCTGCAGCCCGCCACTGGTCTGCCTGCCGACAGTAAAATGGCCAGCTTTCCCTCCCTCGGTCCTTCAGCGGAAAACGCCACAGAAATGCAAACAATGTATGTAAGTAATTTGTAATTCATGGATATATGAATTGTTTTGACTATCATGAAATACATTTCCTTTCTCAGAGAATTTTTTCCATCGGTCCTGCAATCGAATCGCTTTTGGTTTTCCGCTTTGGCTTCCGTGGTAACTCTAGAGATCTGCGTTAGGAAAGCTAGCGTTTTTCCGTCCGTGTTTTCCGACGTGTTGCACACTGGGTTAGGCATTGTTATTATGGTTCCTTTTGAAAAATGCCCCCATGAAAAATTTCAAAAAAATCGAAAGGCCCTTCTTTCTTTGATATATTTGCGTGTATGAATATTACAGAATTTCTCGGAATTTCGGTAGTGAACCAGGGGTAGATCTAGGATTCCAAGGGGGGGGGGGTTATAGGTGGGCGCGTTGCGATTGTTGGCTTAGACTGACGCGTACGAGCAAGATAGCGAGAGCCAATGAGCGTGGGGTCCAGGGCCCCGCTCCAGGGGCAAAGCCCCGGTCCAGAGGGCGAAGTACCCGGAAGCTCTGGCATTTAAGGCTTTTTAGGGGCCTTTAGTGGAAGAAAGTTTTGACTAATTTCTGAGAGCCACAAAGTCCGGGATCAACAACCGCAGAATACCTTTCTAACAGATCCTGCCAGGTGGAGAATTGAACCGGATCTACTGCGTCGCAAGGCCCAATTCGTTACTATTGCAACAGGCTACTGTCTCCCTCCTAATAGCTACGCTCAAGCCAATAATGCAAGAGAATGCAAAAAAATTAGAGAACATGCTTTCCCATTACACTATACAATATTCAGTTCCGAAAGTTCCGATGTGTATGATAAGATGATAAATATTTACTTCTATAAGTTCTCTTGCTTATTTCGTCGGTGCCCCCGCCCAAGCTGGTGTTCAGTTGTCTCCTGTATAAAAACGAAAATTGCTAGCAAAGGAAATGAGTATTCCTGCATACCTGCAGTGTACAAATACAACATGAATGTTAAATATCGCAGTGTCCACGCTGACACTACATGAGAAACGAAACAAGGTAGAATTAATTTATATGGGGAATATTTCATGTTCATCTTTACTTTAATTTTTCCTGGAAAGAAGGGGGTTCCGGAAACCAGGAAACCCCCTAAATATTCCCTTGGTGGGCGGCCGGGTATTTCGAGTTTACGACGGGCTCATAACCCCAAACCGAGCCCCCCCCCCCCCCCAACAGTGCTTCCGTTTGAAGTTTGACATACTTTTAGTCTAATCGCTCCTCCTCCTTCATAGCTGGTTGGGTTGGATCCGCCCTTTCCTCTAAACATGCAAGAGCGGCGATTTGTTCTCAATATTGGGGGGGGGGGGGGCATGACCAGACTTTCCAATAATTTACTGTGTGAAAAACAAAGTCAATGGGAGATTTCTCAAATCTGGGGGGCATGTCCCCGCCTCCCCCCCCCCCCCGATCGCCGCCCATGTTAACATGCCAGTGTGCAAAAAGTGAGAGCTGAGGCTTGAAAGGCCTGAGCCTCAAATAATCAAAAGATTTCCCTTCCGTCCCTCAGGGCAGCCGTCCAAAACAACGTTCAAACCCCTCCCCCTCCTCTTGTCGAAAGCAGCTTCCACCACGCCTGGTATACTAGGCTTTACGTATAACACAGCCTATTATACTTCTGTGAACTACAGTGTCATTTAGGCCTTCATTCAAAGAAAAAGTCCTAAAGGCGAATACTAATTGTCGGCCAGGACGACCTGTAGCTCACTGCAGGTGAAATAATGCGTAAGTCATATTAATTTTCTCAATCATAATTATCGTACCAAAATATTGTGGAGGTAACTGCATCTTTAAAATAGCAGATACTTGTTTGGCAGCTCCCCGATTCACACATACACGGGCACCCATACCATAACCGTACCATCAACACGGCAATATGATAGCATACGATATTTGTGACATTCCGAACCTGTTCTCACACAGACTGTGGCGTATCGTATTTCTCGGGAGGTGTCTTACTCTCTTTTGTAATAACGTCAAATCATGAATATTAAGCCGTTCTCAACGGTGTCCAATTTATGCTCTCCCGTGGTACATACTGTACTGTCTTTGTTAGGCTAGTGATACGGCCGCAAACGACAACAATTGTGGACCGCCAGACTCTGTACGGACGGGATACAAGCAGGGGCGGATCTAGGATTTTTCGTTAGGGGGGGGGGGCGCGCTGACGGCCAAACATCCGCCCGAACGACTATCTAAGCGGAGCGCCACCATCAGTTGGCGCGGACCGTACAGAAAATTTTGAAAAATCGCGACCCCTCAGATAGCAGGAAATGGCATTTTCCAGGCTTGTAAGTAGAGTCTAAGCAGTCGATATTTTGAGCTTTCGTTTGCCAAAAAAATTTCCCTTCAATTAAAAATGAGAAAATTGCAAAATGATTAGAAAATTACCAAACAAAATGCAGGGGCAAAGTCTATTCATAGTTCCCGTTTTTGACCGCCGTCATGGAGTGTCCCCTTTCCTTTTAAAATTTTTTTTGCCGTCCCGAAGGGCTTAAAAAATCGTGCTATATTTTGCTTCTTTTCACACTAGATCCATGTGCTGAAAATGTCTTGATTTTCATTCTATCAATGAATAATATTATTCATAATTTTTACGAAAAACGAAATACGATGTGGACGCTACATTGTTCTGTTAATCTGTTTCGTCATAGTTTTCAATATCATAAAAAGATCACAGTTGTGAAGGAAATATTTCCCAATTACACTCCCTCTAGCTCTAGGCCTCTAACCCTTACCCTTCCACCCGAACAACATCCCATCCGTCCCTCCTCTCGCCGTTTTATTTTTGATCCCCTTCATTTTTTCAACATCGTCGACAGCGTCCCTAAAATTTCTGTGCGGGCATTCTGCCCCCTGCTGGCTCGGTCAGTGAAAACATGTACCACTACCATTGGATGAAATGGTCTTGTACCTTTCCGGGACAAAAAACCATACAACGGAATTAAAAACATGCTTATGACTGCGTATCTTTTACGACACTTGTCCGAACTGAAGGTCCACTGAATTTATGCCACTGTCTATATTGCTGCCCGAACTCCCGACTATAGATGAATTTACTCAGTGGCGTGCGCAGGAATTTGAGGAGAGGGGGAGACGTAGCCCATAGACAGACTCTCAGCGCTCCGCGCCACCTTCGTTTGGCGCTGAGCGCAAGGAAATTTTGGCTCAAAATGCCTCCCAGATAGCTGGAAATGGCACTTCCCAGGCCTATTTACCGCAAATAAATTTGGGGAAACACTAGCAATATTGTATAAAATAAACATAGAATACTAGAAATAAGGTGGGACTGTCCCCTTCGCCCCTCCTCCTTGGCTTATAATAGATGATTAATTAAAAAAATCATACTCGTCAAATTATAGATTAATAGATGATTTACCGTTTTTTTTCAGAACTGCAATTTATTTAGTGGTATACCTTTGGAAGGTAAAACAAGTTTTAACAGAGGTGCGCAAGGTTTGATTCTTTGCTGTCCTGGGGAGGGGTCTAGAAACTTTTGCCTAAGAAAGAGAGCTGAGATGCAAAATGGTGCTATATTTGAAACATTTTGAAGCATATTAAAACACACATGGGAGAGAGCGCCTGTTGCTCCGCCAGAGTAGGTCAGACTGCTCCCGATTTCCACCGACCAGTTGATTTTCCTCCGACAACTTATAGCGGTGGGGCCCATGGCCCACCCGTCCCCCCCCCCAATGCGCACGCTACTGAGTTTACTACTAACACCTTCTGAGAAAAACCGGTATGTCACGTTCCAAGATGGCTTTGAAGAATTTTCAGGCGGACTTATGGGAAGATTTTCTCACACTAAATTCATATGTGAAATTGAAGAAAAAGATACTTTTACCGTTGCCCGATTTGGGGTTAAAAGCACTGCAGCCTATAAGTAGCAAGTTTTGCACAAGTGACGGTGGCTCACATTGAAAAATGCAAAATCGTGACCACACATAGCTGCCCGAATACGTCCCGACTAAACCGAATCTTCGCCTTATGATGACTACTGGTAGTATTGTCATAAAGAAATATGACACGTCAAAAATGGTCTTTGATTAATTTCTTTGGGCAAAATTTTGGGCTTTGTATACACCTATACACCCTCCCGTCTGTCAGTGTAATCTATCAATTGAAAACATCCCAGAACTTTTTTACAACTTTCGCGAATTTTTGTGTTCTTTTCGTTTCGTCATGAAATTTTTTACTTTGACTATGATGCTTTTTATGTTTCGGGCAAATGTTTCAAAGAATTGGGAGATTCGGATTTTTCGGGCAAAGTGTTGCGCAAGACTATAAAAAGAGGCAGAGGAATAAAAGTTTTTTTGACGCTTTTTAATTTTTCTGGCAAATCTTTGGAAGAATTCGGGCACGATAGGAATTTTGAGTGGAATTAAAACATGCGAGATTTTTTAAGACTCAAATGGCTGTGCAAACCCATGCCTTGTACGCCTATTTGACAAATGACCAGTTTGGAGTTCGACTTTCCCAGTATCTGTAAGCCGTAAGCGATCATTGGTTCGCGCGTAGCGTAAGAGTGAAATTTTGCAAAATGAGCCTCCCAGATTGCAGGACTCAATGGCCCTTCCCATGCCCTATAAGTTGCGAGATACGGTCGAGATCTTCGATGTCACCCTGTTGCCATTCCATCGGAAAACTTGAAACTGTATACTTTTAAACTGCTATTATTTTGCAGCAATTATAAGACAATATAACATGATGAAGAATCAAGTAGGCGAAATGATCCGTTCGACGAAGGTAAAAAAACAAACCTTGGAAAATTTTAGGGGGGGGGGGCGCGCGCCGGGTGCGCCCCCGTCTAAATCCGCCACTGTACAAGCACAGAAGGCCATATGCTTTTGTCAATGCGTAAGTGGCCTAATTAGGTTCCTTGCTCGAAGTCAGCTTAGGCTAAAATTTGTAGAAGTAGTACCCTTTATCTAATTTGAAAAATTTAAAGGTCAAAAGCATATTTTGAAACAATAGCTAAATGTCACACATTTCTTATTATTTCTCTTCCAAGTATCTTTCATGATATTTTAGGTCATAAATCGTGCATATTCAAGTAAACCAAGCAGTTTCTCCTCTTACATTTTACAGTTGAGTGAGAAAAATACTGTCACATGATTCTCAAGAGTCATTCAGGAAATAGGATAGTCTACTATGCAATTCTTTATTGGGGTGACTGCATTCTCCCTTTAAAGAAGAGAAAAGGAACAGCTTGCAGCTTGACTTCCAACCCAGTAAGATGTCCCTCCTAGATATTGTTTTGTTTTGTTTTGGCTGAGAAGAATTATTTAGCGCTCTTACTCTTAGAGTAGCCTCGTATATTCCACCTTCATATTTTTTGACAACCATATATACTTTGTACAGTAGCTTCGTCAAGAATTACCAGAAGAAACACCCTGTGATAGTCCGGCAGAAGAAACAACTGCAACTGAAATTGTTGCAGGCTAGGCAAGCTTTGTGTACATGCACAGGCAGTTCTTAAGTTCTACAACTGTTCCGCGCTTGGAACACTGCATGCATGCTATGTAGTGCCCACAGTACGTACGTACTGTATATACAGGGCAATACAATCTGACAATGCAGTTAACAGACAATATCAGTTGCATACGGTTGAATCGACTTGAGTAAGCTAACCTCAGGGGTGGCGCCAGGATTTGCCCGACTGGGGGCAGACTCCCGAAGGGGGCTAGCGAAGCGCGCAAAAACTTTGGGTGTAAGCCTACAGTAAAAAGAATCCCTATGACTTATTTAAATCTTGTACAGGTCAATTGTCCAGACCGCTGGGCCCTATCGGGCATAACTACACATTACACTTTCCTCCTCGTACCGTACGACAGACAATTAGGAGGAGAAAATTAACTAGATCTAGGGACGTGGCATGAAATTCCAGATATTTACTTAAAATCCATATATTCTACTTATTAAGTTACTTGAACAGGTGGGAAGGATTTGTACTTTATTTAGCTATAAGTAACGGAACTGAGGAAAAGTGGGCAAAGCTTACCGATAATTTTGGGTTTTATCGCAGGAATGACTCTTTTGAAAGCCTAAATAAGTAAACCGACCATGCGTGGCGACAGAATTTTTCCGACAGGGGCGGGGCCATGCCAGCGGCCCCGTTTCGACCGTCCTTATGTCGAGGAGGGCGAGGAGGGGATACGAAGGAGCCTAACTATCCCATGCCATTGCAGGGCATATTTTACATAATATCACTTAATACTTCAAGAGCCGAGTTTGTGCACTGATAGTGTTCTTTTGAATCTGAATCGTGAAATGCAAAGCTCGCCAAGCCCGCGAAAATTTTTGGCAAATTACACACAAAACATACGTAATCATTAAGAACAAAAAGAAAAAAGAAAACTTTAGCGGTTGTAGACCGTATCGGGGATAACGTACACTGTATCGAAACCACTTGGACTACACGATAGAATAGCCCAGCTTTGGTCCGTGAGTCGCTTTCCAACTGAACCGTACCGCACGCGTGCACGACACACACGAGAGAACAGCAACCAGGCTTTGCGATGTGGGATGAAATTAACGACCTCTACATAAATTGTGTACTCTACCTACATGTTACATGATAAGTTGGACAGGACTTGTACTATTTAGCTGTGTGGAATGAAACTATTGAAGAAACTGGAGTAACTCTTCAGCGCGGAAAATGTTCGGTTCTTATTATAACAATTGTCACCTTGAGAGCAAAAACAGGTCAAGGACTGCATACAATTAACATTATCAACAGACTCCCCGACGAAACTAAAAATTCCCTCCGGCCGACGGGGCAGCCTTCCCCGACGGGGGGCCACTACCGCCCTGCCCCCACCTGGCGCCACTACTGGATAACCTACATCACGTGACCCCTGATGTCGGCTTCAATTTCGATGCATATTCCACATTGGCGTTCGTCCCCCAGTTATATAGCTCAGTGATACTGGCAAGCATATTCTAAAAGCCGTACCCCTAACAGGTAGGCAAGGTGTTTTGGGTTTGGGGTAGTGGGTGAGATAGATGGGGAGGGTTTATTCAGGAGTGAGATATGTTAAGACGTGTAAAGCTATAGTAAGTTTTGTTCTAATAACTTTTCTAACGGCAAAAATTTTCCTTGGGGCCACGCCCTTGTCCCCTTGAATGATGTCACAACGCATTATGATATACGATTTCTTAAAATATGTTTCTTTGTGTAAATATCGTGACTGCCAAATCCCAGCAACTTGTATCGAACAGTATTTTATTTCAGCATTCTCCTTGGAAGACCCTCTGTCAGCCCTCCTTAGGGGGTTTCTCGTCTTCAATCTTCACTCTCACAAAAGAATGCCACCAACCTCGACGACTTTATTTTCGAAATTAGTTGATCCGTACCTAACAGATAACATGAAAAATTTGGTTACAATTTTTGCCTTTGTTCTAGTATGTGGAAGAGAATAATTGTAAAAAATAAATGGAAAAGTTTTGGACACTATGGCGGAAAAGAATAGGGAACAAACGTTTTAAACAAAGAAACGGTCGAGAAGCACCGGCATAGTAATATCTATTTAATTAGATAATGTTCTTGCTACAAAGCTCCCGTACATACCATTTTGCTCCCTCTAACCGAGCCACCTAACTCTGCCACTGAATTTATTCTGCTCAATTTTAGTTTATAGTTGCACATTTCATTTGAAATTTTTTTGTATAAACATGACTGTAGGCAATGACCTACTGCGTCGAAGGGTGAAATTCCCGGTGTGTACTTTTTTGCGGGTACGTACGTCACACGCTTCGGCTACCATCAAGAGCGCCCACGTGCTCTTTTGTATATGGTCATTGAAGTAACAATGACTGTACTACTTGCAGGTACACCCGCTATTTGCAATTAACACGAATTTGGATTAACCAAAACCACTTTTCTTTGATTTCTGTACTGATGTTATGTGCATACATTATACTTCATTTTCTGTTTAACACATAATAATATCGATTATACCAGAGCTTGGAAGAAAAGTTTTAGATCAGTTTCTCCCTACACAAAAATTTATGGAATAAAATGTGTCTGAAATGCCCCCTTTTAGCAGGAATAAAAATGTCTTAATCATAAAAGATTAAAAAGTCTAAATGCAAGTTGACAGGCGGAGGAATTGTCATTTTCCGCAATTTGCCCTCACCGGTATTTATGCAAACAATTTCTTCTTAGGCTACATGCCAACTAATGGTCGCTTAGCTAGTGTCAGGTGTATGTGGTTGGGCACCGATTTCACGCAGCATTCTAAAACGCAGCCCACAGTTTATTGGGTTGTACAAGTCTCCTGTTGTAGCAGAGAGTGTTGTACGGTTCAAGGTAGACTTGGAAATACTTTTTGCAAAGTCCCCTCCACTCTCTGGCGAAGAGCCATGGGGCGAAACCAAACGTTACACTCCCGAAGGAGTTCTGCTCCCGAAGATAGGGACTCCGCGAAAGGACAACAAACTTAATTATCCAACCTGTCGACCCTCAGACCGTCTACATCAATGGTCTGTCATGCGTGGTTCCATTCCCAACTGGTTGAAAAGAACAGACATATGAACTTAGACTTGGAAATGCTAACGTTTTTGAAGATGGAGTGAAACATGCAGTCAGTCTTCCAAAATGCCATCGGGTGACGGATCTAATAGTGTTTTTCACCAGTTTATCGGGCATTCAGGGTGCGGGGTACACTTTAGCTTCAATACAACGGATAATACGTGGTGATGCCCCAGGAAGCTGTGTTAAGTGGCAGTGCTTGTATTGTATGAAACGTAATGCTTCACCGTGAAAGCATCTTACGGTCGAATTGCCTAGTCACGTCAAAACCTCCATTCTTCAGGGTGAGGATGGATTATTTTGGTCCTATGTTAGTAAAGGAAGGACGCTCTCACGTCAAACGAAATGGATGCTTATTTAGCAGTCTTGCTCGTCACTCTGTTCATATCAAACTTTCTTAGCTACAGATTTTTTTCTGAATGCCTTGAGGAGATTTGTCAGTAGAGGAGGAGTGCCACATTCTGTTTATAGTAACAATGGTACGAATTTCGTTGTGACTGAGCGAGAATTTATAGAAAATCTTGCAAGTCTTAATCAAGGGATTATTCCCTGTGCTTAAAGGGTGTCACATGTTACAGTGGTGTATTCGCATGTGAGTGGAAACATTTCGAGGTCTACGCATGTATTGTATGTTATGCAGGGCCGCAGCCTGGGCGAAATCTCGGGGGCAGTACATGGCACTAAGCTGAGCACCAAGTGGCATGCCTATACAGATAGTTGAGCCCGGACGGACCCTTCATTTGTCACCTGTGCACGAGTGTAATCCTGGGGAAGGGTGATGCGGGGAAGGTATATGTAAGGCTTGACGTAGGTGTAAAATTGTATTATCGTTGCCAAAACTTTGAACTGTTTATATATTAACAAATTGTCATTATCTGATTATTTAGTGATATTCTTCCTTTTGGAGGGCTGGGCGTAAGTCAAGAGGTGCTGTTACTGATACTCTTTAAGAAATGTTTTTCTTCACGAGGTGGCTTGGATGCAACATGATGTCTTTGGTAAAGCTTTGTAAAAGGTTGAAATGATTATATGTGTAGGAATTCTCATTATCTAGTAAATTGTTCCGATTTTGGTAGGATGTAGTTGAAGGGGATGTTGCCACAGGGGAGGGATGACACCACTACTCTTTGAGAAGTTTTTCTTGTACTAAGTTCCCTAGATCCAAAGCGGTGTTATCTTTGGTAAAGTTTTGGACTGATAACATGATCTGAAATTTTAATTATTTACTGAATGTTTCGGCTGTGGCATTGCATCCGTACGTTTTTCCCTAGGGCTCTTATTACGTCACTAGGGGAGCAACCATCGATTAACGCGTAACTATAGCGTAGGCCTTGCAAGAAAATGTTCGGTCAAAATGTCTCGGAAATGATACTTTAGCCTTAAAAGTTGCTTCTTAACATTCTTTACTTATAGATTTGATGCTTAAGAAACAAATTTAGATTTCAAGAAAAAAACTTAGATTCTTTTAAAGGGAAAATGTAGTCACCCGGATCTGAATTAATGTACCCGGGTATCATTTCATGAATATCATTTGAGAATCATGTTATATAGTATGTTTCTCACTGGGTTGTGAATTTTACGAAAAGAGTTGGTTTACCTTGAATATGCATTATTTATGTTCTAACATATTGTAAAATAACGTTAGGACCAGTCGCTCGTGCGAAGGCTTCGTGTTGGCTCCGTTAAAACCGGAGAGAAAGAATCTCAGGATATACAGATAATGATGTGAGCTTTCAGTCCATTGATTTGTTGTTTCGTCATTTCATTGGTGATCACAGAAAAAAGTATTACAGCAAAGAATCACAGAAATTACCCGCCGGCCTTATAGATGATCAATATTTACAACAGCTTCATATCTCTTCCTTCAATTGTCTTGCCCAAAGGCATAAGCCACGAGGCGTTAGCTGTTTCTGTCTTGTTTCTCCTTAATTTCTTAGCTTCTGATCTCAAGTGACTGCAGGATTGCCGACAGACACATGGAGGTTCTGATCCTAACAGTGACTACTACACTCTTTAAAAAGATGGGCAATTTTGCCCAACTTTTTGACCAACACTGGGCATCTAGTCAACAACCAAAACAGTTGGTCAAAATTTTGACCCAAAAAAATTTTTAAAACAACCACATATAAACCAGTGAATCGCTCAATGTTGTTTAAATTTCAAACAAGGTTGTTTGAAATTTAAACCATGTTGTTCAAATTTCAAACAAGGTTGTTTGAAATTTAAACAACATTGAGCGATTCACTGGTTAATATGTGGTTGTTTAAAAATTTTAAACAGTGTTTTAACAGTGTACTTGAAGTGAAATAAGGAGATATTTGTGAGACGTAGCGGTTGTTTCATAATAAGTTTGCGTCAACTGCTTATGCCCTTAAAGTCAAAAGTTTATTGGCTGGCTCTTTGAGTGTAGCTGATAATAAAAGGTAATCATAGGCTATTTATCGTTAGTCAGCGTATATGCTGGTGTATTCAAGCGGTGTATCTTGTAGATGGTTCATTTGTTGGGAGGATAAATCCGTATAAGAACGCGTCTACGGCGGGTGTCCGAGGACCTCCGCGGGAAAATTTTGGGGAAAAGGGACCGTTATATGGGATTTCCCAGGTTTGGGGGGACTTGAAAGATCGGGATTCAACAGAAGGGGTCGCTATTTAAACTTACGGTGCAGAGTGATGATGGTTGTGACTACCGTCCAAGAAGTAGTTCCCGCTGCGAACGCGATGTGTGAAATACTTCGAGTCCAGCCCACCCTGATGTTGCAGCCGTCTTATCTTATTTAGGCTAGCCATCTTTATGATGTAGGTCTGTGAAGGCTAAGTTTGCCCAGTGGTTTGGTCCTGAGTGTTTAAGGATTCGTTGGATTATGTAGTCCTCGTGGCTGTTGGCTTGAAAGTGAATGTTTTGGTTGGACATACCGGTCTTAATTTGCCTCTTATCATCTCCATATCTCAAACGTGATTTGCCGGAAGCCTATCAAACAAACTGTCGTCGTTTGGTTCACTTTTTGGTGGTTTCCTGATTTTCCGACTAAACGTGGACATGATACTATAAATACGAGAGAAACAGATTCTGTCTTCTCTTTCCCGTGTGTGGCTTTTCTATCCCCGTTTTCATCCCGACTCTGACACTTCCATCTTATTCCGACTGTCCGTGGCAGAGGCATTGAAGAGTATTTCAACTCACGTGTGTCATATGGACGATGTGTGGGAAAAGATTCTGAGAACTTAAAACACGGAGACTTGATGCCTGTGGTCGACGAAATTTATCTCGTCCTAAATGACCGTTGGGAAGGATCTTTTCGCTCCGTCTGAGTAATGCCTGGTCTGTCCAGCTAAGGTTACAGTAGGCTCCAAGGTTTTGAGAAGACTTATTATTAAGTTGTATGATGGTAGGAAAAAGATGAGCCTTTTTATCACGTATGCCAGGATAGAATTCCATTCGAGAAACGTTGAATGACCGTGAATGGTTCAATTTGCATTTTGCAGGGCCGTATCCTGCGAGGGGAAGGGTGGGGCAGCTGCCCCCGATTTCCAAACCCTAAATTAAAAATGGCCTACTTAAAAAAAATAATAAAAGTTCTATCCTCCTGGCGGGCTATCTTTTTAAGATCATCAGAACCCGGGAAATCGCATGTACAGGTTCGCCTCTTTTTCAAAATTTCCCGGGCAAATCTCCGGACCCCGTCGCACACAGGTTTTTATGCGGGTAACTCACTCTTACAAATGAACCTCATTCCTCATGCATGATGCAAACAACACAGCTGAAGCCTATTCGTTAAAGACTTTTATTGTTGTTTTAAACCCGACCTGCACAGAATGCCTTTCTAAACTATATCCTATGATAACCTTTAATTTCATGCTTGTTTGATTACCTTTTATAGTCCCGTTTTCTCCTACCAAGTGATTTTGCAAGTTTAACTTTTGTTCTTGAAGTCTCGGTTTCTAAAGAACTTTGGAGGACTAGAAGGTTTCATTTCCGTAATCTGGGAGGCATTTTCGAGAAAAATATACTCTACCCACCAACTCACAGAGAAGCGCACTAAGAAAGAAGCGCACTAAGAGAATGTGGCTTCGCTCAAGTTATGAGTCTTAGGGTGTGGTGTGGTACAGTGCCATGTCACAGTCGCAAAAGAAAAAAAATTAAGTAATGAGCAATTATAAAACATAATATCAAATCAATCTAAGATTTTTCAAAGATAGTACCATTTTGTATCCAAGCAACTTTAGAAAGGCAAAAATTTCTGAAAGGGGGACGAGGGCTTAGACAGCACCCTTTCTGTTACACACAGAAACAAAGGCACTGAAATGTGGGAGTTTCTAAGCATGCAACATATTCAAAGCTTGCCCAAAGATGGCACCATTTTGCATCTTAATTAAGCACATACATACACAACAGCAACTTCTCAAAGAGTAGGTGGGTACCTACTTAGACAGCACTACTCAAACAAAAACAAAGTAATAAAATAGAGACTGAGCCAAAGCTTTGCCAAAGACAGCACCAATTCAGGGGCGGATTTAGGGGGGACCCGGGGGGCCCGGGCCCCCCTTCCAAAAAATTTTGAAAGTTTTTTTCAACTTCATAAAACAAAGGACAAGGCCCTATTCTAATGAAATAGGCCTATGAGATGTGTCAGAGTGAAACTCAAACTAAGTGTTATGCTAATAACTCTGCTACTGACTTTAAACTAATAACATTTTGGCTTATATTGGCCTCAGTGACTTTCTCTGGGCATTGCAAGGAGTTACTCATGAGCGCTGCATTAATGGATTGCTAACTTCAGTCTGTTACCAGCCAGGCCCACAGCATTGGGAGCGCTGCTTCTACTTTCAAGGGAATTTCAGAATTCTTTAATATTTAGAGGAATATTTTCGACAACATCAGGCTTTTAATTATAACTTGCTGCAATGTTACCCTGTAGTGTCTTATTGAAGCCTTGTAATTTATTTTAATGAATTTAGGGTAAAACTTAAAATTCACCAAATTGAACATTTCCAGCCATATATGATCAGTTCAAAAAATACACCACAGACATCACCATTTTGCATCTGAGCAACCTTAAATTAACAAAAATTTCTCAAAAGGGAGGGGGACACCCCCTCCCTTCAGACCCCTCCCCAGAAAAGCATCTTTCACCTAACCAAAAATTAAAATCACTGAATTATGAATGCTTTCCAGCCATATATGATCAGTTCAAAAAATACACCCAGACATCACCATTTTACATCTGAGCAGTCTTAAATTAACAAAAATTTCTCAAAGGGGAGGGGGACACCCCCTCCCCTTAGACCCTCCCCCAGGACGGCGATTACCCCCTCACATGCTTTTCCCCCTATCAAAATACACTGGTACTGCCCCCCCGTGACACCCCCTCTCCTTAGACCCCTCCCCCAGATCGGACTTATACAAACCACTATGACCTGGGGCCCCCCTTTTGCCAAATCCTGGATCCGCCACTGCCAGTTTCTACTTATAACGAGACCTTACATAAATGTCATTTTCTTCAGTTAGACCCCTCTTCCTACATCCCTCTCTCAGGGCGGCAGTTGGTGGCAAAGCCAAAGAAAGGATTCGCCTGGGTGCCAGCTATCACAGATACTGCCCCCCCCCCCCCTTGGGTTCTCGGCCAGGCTACGATCCTGTTTGTAAAGCTTTTGATCAATTTTCCTTTCAAACTGGCATTTAAACATTTACCACCATTCATATTGTCCACGATGACATAATCAGTTTGAGCCATTCAAAAATAAAATTGCACCCTGGGATATTTAACTCCCTTCAAAATGTTGGAGGTTGTGAATATGAATTAATTTTCGTTACGATAGTCTACGATAATGATCATAAACGCCATTGGTACAAATCTCAATTATGACGAGGGAGGTAAGGTGCCGGTTCCAGTGATATGTTTCCACGTAAGATATGATGCATAAATAATTTGGCTCAATTCAAGGATTCCAATGATAATGGGAGAGTTTGAACGAAGCTATGAAAAGCTAGATGTTCTGCAGGAAGTATAACCTGGAATCCTTGAATAATATTAAAAACGGGTTCGCGTGAAGTGCGCTGAATTAAGAAAACACATTAAGACGTTTAATTGTAGCCCATTATTTTTCTTTAGTTTTAAATGCAGTATTGTTCATTACACAAAAATTCCTTCCTGTGTCCTGTTCTATGGTTCTTTCCTTCATGTTTCATTTTTGTCGATGGTCTGGGACAATCCCGCTCAACTTTTGTTTTTTAATTTGAAAAATAACCTGAAAAATAAGGTTATCAGGTTACAGAGTATAATTCTGATAATTTAAAAAAAAATAATGCAATGTTTTACCGATAATTTTTACATGGACATGGCCAAGGCTAGGGTTGTCCAACTTTTTTGGAGCCAACCTCCCGAGATCACAAAGCATACACTGTCATATAGTTACACATAAGAAACTTTACTTTTTCAAATTACATCAATGTTACCCCTCTCCTAAGTATCCTCCCCCAGGTTACATTTTTATTAAGCGTCACCTGGGTGTTGACTTTCTACTGGCATGCCGCTCGACCGGTGTTCCCCTTGGCTAGTGTCATAAACTTGCCCCTCTTGAGACTTCACCCAGGCTACAGCCCTGCATTATGAGCAATTCCTTCCAACCCTGAATGATCAATTTTAGATTAGAAATTGCCCTTTGAAAACGTAGTTTTCCGTGACACCAATTATCCCCGGACTCCCTTAGGCATTAATAACCCGTGGACGGATGATGCAAAGTTTCATTACGGTAAACAACTTCAAAACCTCATGAAGAAGGAAAATGTGGCAAAACTTGTAAAATAAGCTCCAGCGACTTCAAATAGTCATCTATCAGCATCAAATTTCACAGATCAAATTTGAGTACGCATTCTCAGATTTGTATCTTTTGAGACAGCTGAGAAAACGCAATCGAAAGGTAGGATATCTCGAATCGGCGGACTGACACTTCTGTCGGTCTCGCGGACCCTTTCTCATTTTTTGGTCTCGCAGACCTTTTCTTAATTTCGGTCTCGCGGACCTTTTCTTATTTTCGGTTTCGCGGACCTTTTCTCATTTTCGGTCTCGCAGACCTTTCTCATTTACGGTCTCGCGAACCTTTTTTCATTTTTGGTCTCGCGGACCCTTTTTGTTTTTGATTTTCGGTCTCACGGACCTACGGTCTCGTGGGATGCCACCCACCACCTAATTGCCAGTGCCTTTGCTAGCCACCGAAACCCATCTATGTGGTGGTTAGACCAAGGATTTGCCCAACAGAGGATGGGGGGATGGGGACAAGCTCCAGATGAGTTAGAGGGCATCAACTGGAACCCCCAACAAATTGCCCGGGCGATATATGCTCAATAGACTGTAGGGGGTTCACTAGACCAAAGGCCGGGGGGATACCCACCGTAGACTGAATTGGGTTCACTAAAAGTTAGCTAAACGAACTTCCCCTTGAACAAAAATCTATTTTGGGTCACGAGTGCATGTGGTCATGGATGGCCACAAGATAAGGCTTAATGGAATAAGTTAAGGATTTAGCCTTTGGTAAGGTTAGGGTTTGCATAATGATAGGGTTAGGATTTAGTTTTGTCTATAGTAAACCTCGATCAACTAGTGAACCTTACATCTAGCAAACCCTTCTCCCGTTGGGCATTGCTACACACCAAGAGTGCTCGATGAAACAGTGATTTCGACATAATGGGCCAGCGTTCTTCAGTGTGTGTGTGTGGGGGGGGGGGATGTTGTCCCTATCCCCAGCCTAACTAAATGTAACCCCTGGCCTTATTATAAAGTAAATTGGGTACATGGTGTCATAGCATTGTCAGAGAACTCATTTCCAGCCTAGGTGTGAGTGCATGGTGCCATTTTGTCACTCACAAGTTTGGCACAAAATGTAAGGGTGAATTTGTTGTTATATGGATGCTCTCACTACTTATTAGATAACAGTTAGGTGGGATATTGGTGGGTATAATTTCTTAAGTAAGGAGTTGCACATAAACAGCTTTAACATAGGGATGACACAGAAATGTGGTTTAGACTGTGTGTTGAAAACTTCAGAAAAAAGCACAACTTCATTTATTTTTTCATAAATTGTATGATATAAACTTCTACTTCTTTTTGCACAAAAAAGTTTTGCTATCATTTGCCTCACTTGAAAAAATGCATTTTTG
This sequence comes from Holothuria leucospilota, assembly GCA_029531755.1. Taxonomy (NCBI): domain Eukaryota; kingdom Metazoa; phylum Echinodermata; class Holothuroidea; order Aspidochirotida; family Holothuriidae; genus Holothuria; species Holothuria leucospilota. Next base: position 21,058,113 of record CM055964.1, on the reverse strand, counting down.
CACAGCTATAGTTCTTCCTAAAAAATTTCTCACCAAGTTCCTTTCCCCAAGAACCATACTTCTTCCATGCTCAGGTGATTGTCATGAATTACACGATGCAGTTTATACTGTTGAAACATCATAACATTTCCAGTATCATTACAAAAGAATCTTAAGACTGCTTTTGGACACTGCCTTTAATTATCCTTTGTTTATGACACTTACACATTTTGTTTGATGAACAATGCCATCACGACTGCATTCAATTCTATATGACTAGAAAAATTGAAAACACCTTGCTGTGGCCATGCGAGCCATGGATGGATACTACATTTGGAAAAGACAGCCTTCCCACCATTATCCTCTACCTCCTCAAAAAAAAAAAAAATACTACAATTACTGTATGCAATCAACAAAAAGACAGGACAAGATTTACTACTTCATTCAAAACATTGAAAATGCTTGCATGTTCATTGCTATGCTGTATAGTTACTCTCCTAACCCCATCTCCAATGTTTAAGGATGAAATTTCATTTTTCCTTGTGGTCTATATCCTCCTACAGAAATTTGGAGTGGCACATTTATTTTCAACTTTTTCTTTACACTGTGGTAATCCGACAAAATAGTGTAGTTGGTGTACTCAGCATGTATGGCCTTATCCAAGAAAGTGACTGGAACCTTAAACAAGCTGTTTCTTATAAAGGCCTCTACACATGAGATCCACATACAGTAGAATGTTTTACTTATCGATTTAAGATGTTGAAAATATTTGTTCGTTGCTATACTCTTTATAGGAACCCCTTGCCTCAACAGTTCCCTTCTTTGTGATATATGATTGGCAGTCTCCTGTGGTTCTTTTAGTTCTTTTTTTTCTTCATTGTCATGGGTGTGTGGCAATCTCAGTAGGCATACTGTGTGCAGCTATTGTCTTCATCCTTCCAGAAGTTAAGGGGGGAAGGGGGAGGTATGTCCCCAAATCCCTGCCTATTGTATAGGAACTCAATATATTGTACACTGAAATTCAGTATGAGCATAAATGTACTGGACCATATTCACTGGCGGATCCAAGGGGGGGGGGGGGGCAACAGGGGATATGGCCCCACCCAAAGGTGCGGCCAAAATTTTCTTTCCGGGAATTATACCAAGGGAAGCGATTTTTTTTAGAAAATTAACTTCGCAGTTGTACACTTTTGTTGCACCGAATCGCATCTGAGGGCTTTCAGTTATAGAAAAACTTCCCAAAGGACCCCTCCCTCATATAGCTGTACCACCAGTTTGGCCCCTCCCAAACAAAGGCCCTGGATCTGCCAGTGACCACATTTAGCAACTATTTTCTTCCCAAATGAGAGGGGTGATAGCATGTTTACCTATACTCCCATTTATTTTCAGTAATGGGAGATAGCATAAGAAGTTCTGCGACAATCTGTGGTATCTGCAGTTATTTGCCTCAAGAGAGTATAAACTATTTACAGTTTACAACACTAATTTCACTACTGTTCCTCTATGGGTTCATCGAAAATTGTGGCTCCCTTACATTTGCAGGCCTCCCAGAGTGGCATAAAATCATAAAATTCATAAAATATGGTTGAAAATGTGCATGTAGCATAAAATAGCATAAAATTGAGAGGTAAATCATAAAAATCATAAAATAGTTTGATAAAAAAAATAAAACAATATTGTATTGCTTGTATCTCTCTCGTCAAAACATCCTTAATGCCCTGGAATAAAGTGTTTATGTATGTACTCCACATGACTCACAGTTGGGCTACAACTTATGCCATTTGTGTATGTGTGTATGTGTATTAATGCATACATGCTGTCAATGTTTAGGCAACAGTAGTTTCATAGGCCTAAAGCTGATTTTAAATGAAATCAATGCTCCTCTGATGTTGTGTGTGAACGTTAAATAACATGAGCCCATGACCTAGAGTACATTTAATTTATAAAATAGTCTAACACTCCTGCCCCCTCCCTAGTGTTATAACCCCTCTCAAAGAAGTGTCAAGTATGTCACCTCTTTTGAATCACTGCAGCTTTGGTTCCTGTCAATTATTTAGCTCAAAACAGGGTTATGCTGGTGCAATTATTTAGCAGTGAATACATTTTCACACCATCAATTTTCAACCTAGAGGCTTGGTCATGTTCATAAGTGCCATTTTATAGTAGTACCTGTACTTAAAAGCAAAACAGTAGTACTGTATCATGTTGCCGCAGTAATTTGATGAACATGGGCTGGGTTGGGCACTCTTCATGTGTTTTAATCTTATCTTGATCAGGCAAACTCATAGTTGATGTTTTTAGCATAGTTACTACTTGATCCCTATGTTTGGCTTTAGGTAAAAGGCCACCTGAGGTCAAGTGTTGAGGTGAAAGTGTTAGCATCTTATTATCACTCTAATAGATATGGTGAACTTCAATCAAACGTCGTTAGTGTGTACAGCAGAGCTGCTGGTTGTATGTTTTTATTTACATGAAAAGTCACTTGGTAAACTTATGGATGGCTGACATAATCAATGGACTAAACTACTGCACCACTGGTGTTCTGGTTTCTTGTCAGTATGTCATCTAGAGTTATCTGGGCAGGCTGCAGTGTTTTAGCCAGTGCCTATTTTGTGAGACAGTGCTGCATATAAATAGCAGCAAAGGTCGCATAAAAAATCTGACAAGCAAATTCTATGTGGGTGTAAATTTTGACAGAAATGGCCTCACCAGAATAATTTTGCCAATTCCTCATTAGGGCAGAAATCCACTCAAATATTGCACCATTTGCCATCTAGGTACCTTTCAAATCCCAAAAATTTTCCAAAGGGGAGGTTGAGGGGGACGCCCCCTCCCCTTAGACCCCTCCCCAGGCCACCGATCAGTAAATGTCACATTGAGAAAATGTCCTAGCTAAAACACTGGTAGACTGTATTTGCTACTGTCCAGTTGCTGAAGTTCAACTTGAATGATGTGTTCACATCAAAAACAAAGTTTCAAATTTGTATTGTGGTTCAGTACTATAAATGCTTCATGCTTCGTGATAATTATTATTTTTATTTCCTCAAAATGTATTGCATAGTTTCAGTTGGGTTTCTCCAGTTCTGCTAATGAGTTTGTGATTTACTGCTTTCTATTTCTTTGTTGTTGGGTAATGACATAAATGTTGCAAATTTATTTACTGTGACATGGGCTGGGACCAGTAACAAACATCCTATTTCTCACCAGGTGTTGGTCACAACAACATACTTTCGCAGCATTTTTACACTGCGTATGGCATAAAATTGCCATAAAAATTATAAACAGTGGCATAAATAAGCATAAAATTTACATAAAAACGGCATAAATTTATAAATAAATTTTCTCCAAACATGCTGGGAGGCCTGCATTTGGACCTGCTTTTACCCTTCTTTAAGGGGAAATGCAGTTGCCCTGCACTGATCTTGTATGCATGCAGTCCCTGGTATCTTATTTCCTGAATGGCTATTTTCAATCATGAGCCAAATGATATTTTTAAAACTGATGATTTCATTTATACAGAATACATCTTAATGTACTTTTACATCTAGTTTCTCTACAATATACTGTAGTTACAGCACAGTAGTCATGTGCAGAGTTGTTGACTCGAGTCGCTGACTTGGACTCAAGTGCGACTGGAGTCACACTTTGTCTTGACTAGTGACTTGACTTCACTTTAAGCCAAATGACTTGGGACTTGACTTGACGACAAATGACTTGCAACTTGACTTGAACATATTTGACTTGGCGAAAGTAAAAAACAGTGTTTTCACTCAATGTATCATGAACTTTTTTACCACAAATTAGGTAACTGACTACAGATTGCAAACTTTTCCTTCATTTATTCTAGATTGCATTGTGTCATGAGTGGAATGGATACTGAAAAGATACTGAGGGGTCCAAAAATTACAGCTCTAATATAGCATTATAGTTGAATCAATGAGACCTGTTCTACTAGGAAAACTTCCTTGGTTGAATTAATAATTCAAACCCACAAAGTATACCTTCTAGGCTCACCCCTTATTACAAGCATACGTAGCGTTTATATTGTACATCAGTGCTTCCCATGCTTTTCGGCTTATCGCCCCCCCCCCCGCACCAGGGAGTTGTCCTGTTGTCCCTGCTTGCACAGAATGGTATTAAGAAAACTCCCTCCCTAAAGTCTACAAATATAAATAACAATAAAAGAACACCCCATCTATAAAATATGAGTGACAAGAAAATGAAACGACACGGTTTGAAAATAAAGGGTATTAAATACCGTCTTTGTGTGTGTGTGGATCAAATAATCCACACACACACAATCGTCGAAGGAGTGATGACACCCACACGCACCCTCGCTCCCTTAACGGGACACGAGAAATGTCCCGGTAGGGAAAAGACTGGAATAGCCCAGCAGCGGAGCTGCCAGAGATCTCGGCGATCAGACGTGGCCGCTTGAGGGCGGGCTGCGGTGCCGTGCAAGCACGTGTAGCCGCGCGTGACTTCTCGTTGCAGTGGCCGAATTTCCGGGTATCTACTCGCAGTTTCGAGCCGCGCGTGAGCTACGAAGGACGTGCGAGCCGTGCGAGCGGCGAGCTGCCCGGTGTCCCGCTAAGGACATGTTGGTGAGGGCACCCATGTCCATAGCACATGGTTACACAGCGCGGGTGCCTAATGGGCTGTAAGCGTCCTCCTCAAGAAAAACCAATGAAACACTGTAAAATGCAATTTCCTGTCATCTTACAATTAAGATTAGGTCGCAAATGGCAAAACTTTGATATGGAATTTTACTATAATGCATTGTGACCTCTGCAATTCCAGAATAGGGTAGCCAATAATGATTATTCATCAGTCAAATGGCCACGACAACAGGTGAGGGGGACTCCCAAGAAACAGATTAACATTAACATTGTTAGATGCATTTTGCTGGCATCTGGCAATTGAAATGTTTTAGTGCACCTTGAGGAGGAGTAATACATATATAAAGAATATTAATTTCCAAGAGGCCCCTGCTGTTCTTAACATTAACATTCTCCTCTCCTCATGAATAGCAATTGCCCCCGTCATCAAAGAATTTCCATGTTTGTGTGGTCCACCATAATCATACATGTGACCCCTGCACGATGAGAGGAAATCGTGGCATTTTCAACCCTGCTTTCTTTCTGAAATCTTTCCTTTAATATAATTTGATAAAGCAGCTTCACTCTTTATGAATCTTTCAGAGAAAGAGCAGGCATATTTCCACTTTCTTTACCATTTTATGCATATATTCAGTTTAATGGGTGACCTTTACGCAGATTCAGAGAAACCTACCACCACATGAAAAAATGTTTGACACTTAAGTTTATTCAGGGTACCCATAAAAACTAAAAAAAAATTGTTGAGTGGGGTCCTGTTTGGAGAATATCCTCCTTACTTTTAAAATGATACCATTTCCATAAGAACTTAAGTTTTTCTTACTTAACCTATTTTAGTCATTAAGTGTAAGTGTGTTAAACTTAACGTGATCCATTGAGTGTACTGTAAAGGTGTTGCTTGGATGTTCTTTAGGATGGTGAGAATGTATTAGGTAACCTGTTGTCAGCCTGTGATTTCTTTGGATTAAAATTTTTCGAGATCTACCACTTGATCTCCATATTCAGACTGTATCTAGGAACTGCAGTCTAGTTTACAGGCTTGTTAATTTTTTTATTTTGAAAATTATGACTTGTGACTTGACTTGAAGTTAAATGACTTGAGATTTGACTTGAAGGTAGATGACTTGCGACTTGACTTGACTTGAGAAAAAATGACTTGAACACAGCTCTGGTGCTGTGAGTTTTCTTTAGGTGTAAACACTTTCTGTACAGACTGTGCTGTTCATCTTAAACTTCTCCCAATGGCAAGGACCAGGAGGAGGCAATTTTTTCCTCTTTCAACACACTTTAAAGTTTCCTTTATTCATTTTCATTCATTTATTTGTTTTTCCACGTTATCAGAAAATATACAGACAGAAGTATCAAACAAAATAATATGTGGATAGAAGTGAACTTAAAACCCTTGTGGGCTTTACAAAGAAGATCACTCCCGTAAAAGAAAAAAACTTAATTAGAAAAACCAAAACATTCAGTACCATATAATACCATTCCCATTTACTTCATCCCTTCCCAACCCTTTCCTAACCCACCCGTATGCATGACAATCAATTCTAAACTATCAAACTATCTCTTCAATACTGACAAATGTAGTAATTCTGAAGGAATTTTCTGAAAGAAGCAACAGATTGTTTCGCATGAAGACCATTTGGTAATGAATTCCACAGATAAATAGATCTATACCTAAGACTGAGCTGACTGCGAGATTTACGATACAAAGTATTTCGAAGTTTGTCTGCGTGGCGTGTGTCGTGATTATGAATAGAGAGATTACACGTATAAAAAGAAGAAAACGAGCCAGGAAGAAGATTATTTAGACAACGATAGGTGAAGGTAGCTACATTTAAGGATATAAGATCCTCTAACTTAAGTAAATTTAAAGAAGAAAACATTTCATTGGTGCTACTGCGTGGTAACGCACAGGTGATGATCCTAACGGCTCTTTTTTGAAGGACGTACAATTTATTTAAATTTGTCTTAGTTGAACCAGACAAAATCGATGAGCAGTAAGAAAGATGGGGCAATACAAGGCTAAGATAGATAGATCTCATAATTTTATGGGGAAGTATGTGCTTTAATTTTGATAAAAGTCCGATACCTTTGGAAATTTGGTTTGAAATATGGCCAATATGATCCACCCAGGAGAGATTAGCATCAATATGTACACCCAAAAATTTAGTACTATTAACCCTTTCCAGAGGAATACCATTCATAACAACATGCATATCAGTATTTACATTAGGCCTACTATAATTAAACAAAATATAGTGCGTCTTTTCCACATTAATAGACAATTTGTTTGAAGCAAACCAATCATGAAACCTTTGCAGCTCATTACACACTGTTCTTTTCAAACTATTTATATTGCTTTCAGTGAAAAATATGTTCGTGTCATCAGCAAAAAGAACCAAGAAACACTTTTTCGAAATGTTACAAATATCATTTACATACAAAATGAAAAGCAAAGGTCCTAAGATGGAGCCTTGGGGAACACCGCATTTTACAGTAAGTTTGCTTGACCATGTCCCATTGACAGTTGTTAACTGCTGCCTATTTGACAAGTAACTAGAAAACCAAGAATGAGCAGGACCTCTTATTCCGTAATGTGTAAGCTTATGTAGTAAAATGTTATGATCAATCGTGTCAAAGGCTTTGGAAAGGTCAAGAAATATCCCGATACAATATTTACTACTGTCCAAGGCACTGTATATCTTATCAATAGCGTCGGCCAGTGCCAGTTCAGTTGAGTGACCTGGTCTGAAACCATATTGATTATCATGTAGTATACTGAATTTACTTAGGAATTTGTTCAGTCTATTAAACATTAATCTCTCAAGGATTTTGAAAAGCAAGGCAGGATTGATACAGGCCGATAATTACAAAGAGTGTTGGCATTTCCTTTTTTAAAAAGTGGGATAACTTTGGCTAGTTTAAGTTTATCTGGAAAAGTTCCAGTACTGAGAGACAAGTTGAAGATGTGACAAAGAGGCCTTAAAATGTAGGGTATAACTTTTTTGACTATATTAGGTCTTAGATTATCGACACCGGCTGCTTTTCGTGGATCTAGTGAATCAGTGGTAATTTTTTCAACCTCGTCCACTGTTGCTGGAAAAAGATAAAGAGAACTAAGATTTGGATCACTAAGGTAATCACTGGGAAGTGTAGCAGAGTAAATTTTTGCAGCTAAAGAAGGACCCAAATTTACGAAATAATCATTAAAGCTATTAGCGATTTCTTGTTTGTCACTGACTGTGTTATCCCCAATTTTAAAAGTATCAGGCAAATTAACATTATTATTTTTATTTAGCAGCTCGTTCACAATTTTCCAAGTTCCTTTCATGTCATTTCTGTTCTCCTGAAACTTATCAAAATAATATCTCTTTTTTGCAATTCGAATGACATGATTCAGCTTATTACGAAATCTAGTATAAATTAATTTATTGGCAACAGATGGGTTTCTCAAAAATTGTTTGTAAAGTCTATGTTTTTTCTTTATGGAAGAAATAATCCCCGAAGTGATCCATGGTGAACTCTTTTCCCCTTTACCTTTATCTTTAATACGTATCATAGGAAAACATGCATCATGGATATCCCTAAACATATCATAAAAAGTATCGAAGGCCGTATTTGTATCATTCTTACTTAATACATGCTCCCAATTTATAGCAGTAATACGTAAAACAAACATGCGAATGTTATCTTCTGAAAAGTTTTGAATATACACATCACGTCTTTTCACCGACATCTTACATTTCAAAGAAGTATTAAGAAATATTGGAAAGTGGTCACTCATATCAGTAACTAATACGCCAGCTCTTAACTCATGACTTGTATCATCAATAAACGAAACATTACTCAATATGTTATCAATAAATGTAACTGAACTGTTTGAGACACGGGTTGGTTTAGTAATGACTGCAGAAAAGCCGCAAGTGTATAAAGTATGCAAAAAGTTTGAAGAGTCCTCACTTAAAGTATCTATATTGAAATCTCCAAGAATGTAACAGTATTTCCTCTCTCTAGAGATTTTATACAGAGTGTCATACAAATAATCATTGAATTGTGAAATATCCCCGTTTGGTGGACGATAAATAACACCGACGATAACATTAACATTGCAATATGGGGCAGTCATTTCAACAAAAAGACTCTCGACAGTATCGTTAAAGAAAGAAAGGTCTACACGTTCTGAATAAGTAAAATCACGACGGACAAACAAGCAGATGCCCCCTCCTTTTCTGTGAGTACGATGATGTTCAATAAGGCTGTAATTATTGATATTAATTAAGGGTGACACATTATTGTTCAGCCACGTTTCAGAAAAAGCGATGACAGCGAAATTATGTTTTATGATGGAAAGATTGTCAACAATAGAGTTAAAGTTCTTATTTAAACTTCTGCTATTCACATGAAATACATTGAAGCCTTCATTCGATAACATATTAAACTTATCTACATCATAATAGCAACAAGCATCTGTATTTCCACAATCAAAATCAAGGGTATACGTTCTAGGTGACATAACACGAAGAAAAGGCGGAACAAAAACCCACAGAACCCACAGAAGAAAAGAAAAAAAAAGAACAAAACGTCACCAACTCAAATGTAAAGCGGGTGAAGAGTAAAATCACTCGTTTACTCGTAAACAAATGAAAGACATAACTAGGTATAAGAGAAAGCAGACTTAAACGGTATTGCAGTATAGCAAACAATGGCTATGCAGCTATCGGGACATTGCAGCTGAATTGTTGTACAGATTACCTCATAGTATTGTGTGTGCAACGGCTCCGAATCCTTACTGTCGGTATGGGCCTCGCGATGACTTAAAGTAATATGGTGTGAACGGTGATTGCGATGTTTAGTTGTCTAAGTCGCTGAGGTCCCTTAATTTTTTTGACATAACTTCTTTCATCACTTTTGAAGAGGGCAAAATTTTTCCCATCATTCGACCACGCATTTTCAACTAAGTTATGGTTTTGAGTTTTCTTCAGCAGTTGTTGGTTTTGATAGGTTAGGTCCTCCTTGATGACAACCCTTGATCCTTTTAGTTTTCGTCTGTTATGAATGACAGCGCTACGTGTACACATGTTATTTCAGTAAGAACAGTAGATCATTTTCTCTCATTTTTCTAAGGGCTGTGAACAAATGGCAAAACCATGATTCACTTTATCCAAAAAATTTTATACGGCAATTAATCGCGTTTATCACCTGTGCAATCTGGGGCCAGTACTGGGACGTTACACTGATCAAACAATTGCAGAAGACACAGCAGAAACTCATTAACCATTGCCTTCTATTGGTCATCTTTGTAATTTAATATTCCCGAACGCAGGATGGGCAGAAAATAGGAAAATTCACAGATATTGATATCGATAAAAGTTGGGGAGCAAAAACTGAGCTTTTCATTTAATTGGAAGAAGTTTTTTTCTAAATGTTTAATTCATGTGACATCATTTTGCCATTAATCTCTACACTGTCACAGACGTAATTTCTTGTGTTCTCTTTAATGGCAAGCTGAAGTCTTAAATTCAAGTATCTCTGAAATTCCGTAGGTATGTGGATCAAATTTCTTTGAATCTGTGGCACTTGTTTTCAATGTCCGGTACTGTGGCACACATGTTACACTTCCAGTATGGTGTTCACAATGCAGGCCCACTAGCAGCAACAATCTGCTCGAGTCCCAGAACTGCAGAGTCTTAAGAGGTGCCTTGGCTGTCTCTGACAAAGCTGCATTAAGACCCCTTGTAGTTATTCTCTTGACATAATTATGCAATCTAGGTTGAATAAAGAAAAGAAAACTTGCATAGCTACTTTTCTTATCTGCAGATATACACTGTACAAAATATAAGTGCTCATCCCTCAAGCAAATACTGGTATCCCCCAACAAGTATTGGCACAAGGTCTCAGAATTTGGTGCTGCCCAGGGAGGGGGACAGATTCACCCCTTCCAAAATCGTTTGAAAGAACTTTTGGTTCAAAGATGGGGATCTCACGAAGTTGCAAAATAAAAACCATTACATATTTTCATGTACAAAACTAACCAAATTTCCCTCCAAATGCCCATATTTTTTTCTAATACCTAAATTTTGCAGCAAGGAACTTTCCACATTGCTGATTTCATTTTTTCTGCACCCAGTAGAGGGTAACAGTCTTCGTGCTAAAAAGGTAAGGCTGGAATTATCTTCATACTCATTACTGGCTTTTGGTTTCGGTGGCCAGCCGCCAGTGCCCTTAATTTGCGTACAAAGTAGGAACAGATTAATGCATGCAGAAGAAATAGTTTTATTCAGGTTACAGAACATTCTGAGGCAGCATTGCACAACACATGTCGGTCATAACATTACTGTAAAGTTTGTTTGAAAAGTTCAAAACAAAAAACGTAAAAGAAATGGTAAAGGCATGAACAAGAGGAGGGATCTCTGGCTCGAGCTCCCACTTCTTCTTTAGGAGACTGTCCCAAAAGTGCTGTACAATATATATGCTTATTTTGATTGACACATGCCGGGAAATAACCATTTGAGTGTCAAGATTTCAAGTTTTTCCCTAGACCCCCCACCCCCTCCCCATCAAGGCTTTGTACATTGGAAGCGTGTAGGAGCGAAATTTGCCCTCATTAAGTTAGCCAGATGCCACCCCACTTTAAATCCTGGATCCGCCCCTGCACTCCTATAAAATATACCGTATGCCCAGCAACAAGACATGTTTGTGCACATTCTGCGATCAAGTACTGACCTGAATTAAAGCAGTTCAGGAGCTGCTACCTGTACATCATTAGTCTGGCTTGCCAATGAAAATCTATTCATCGGCGATTGCAGATTTTTATAGTTTAGAATTCGTTCACTTGACTTACGATAAATGTCATAATTTACGTCATCCTGTTGGCAATGAATATCCATACGTAACCACCTCGGCTGAAATACATCTTGCTTTATAATTTGAACACAAAAGGATTTACCTTCCTTGCCGGGCAGTCGAATTAACTTCATTAAAGACAGAAAACTTTCACTTCAAATAAAAGGAAGGAGGCCGTTACGAGTTGCTGATGCTGTAATAAATTTGATGTTAATGCTGACGTGTCACCGAATTTTCATGACGTAATTTCCTGCAAGGACTACCCCGAGAGCGAATGCAGGAGGCCGAATATACCAATGCCGGTTATAATTTTAGATTTACGACAGATTACTATACTTTTCGAGTTGCTTGCTTAACGTGGGAAATTTTCAGTTATTGAATCATTGTTTTTCTGTGGAAAACGGAGAAGTTTTTACATTTTGACGAAGGGTATTCAAACCATTCGGCGTGGATTTCATATCGAATATTACTAAAATCATATCCAGATTCTTCGACTCGGATGTAATACTTTTTTATCTGAACGTGCGACCAATTCAAGTGTACGGAATTCGAAGCAGAAAATAAGCTTTATTTGTGTTTTCTTAGTGCTTGTCTTATTCTTTTCTCGAAGGATGATTAAAATTATTTCTTGTTGGATACAGTTTCAGTCCGCGACATATATTTCCTAGTGGATTTCTGAGTGACCGCTGAAGTCAACCTTTTGGATTTTAAAGAATTCGGGATCAATGGTAACTATGTACTACTCCTCTGTTATGTAGGTGTCTGATTTTGTTGGCGTGAATGCATCCAGCAGTAGGATTACGTAGTTTTGAAGTAGTTGAGTTTCCCTTGGTCACATTCAAAAGAAAACCCATCTCAGATTCACTCTTCGGGTTGAACAGTTACCAGAGGAAAGGAACCCGATGGATATTTTTCAAAAAAAAAAAATGTTGTAATTATTGCATGTATTTTGAGTGTATTTGACGCAATATAATATTGCAGAAAGTTTTTTCTCATTCGAATGTAATATATCATTAATACCGTCTTTCACAAAAATTGATGCATTGTGAAATTAATAAAATATGGTATTCAGAAGATTGTTTTATTAATTCTGAATTTGTAGGGAAAAGTCACGTGAGAGTTTTAACTAGGTTTCCGTTAACAGTATATACTGTATTTACTGCATTTTGGTTGGTAAATGTCACAAGGTTTGGATGTTTTGAGTATTATCAGCCACTTTTTGAGGTCATCAATTCGTTTATTACTTCTATATTTAGACGTTTGTTTCATCATGTGAAGAAAACGTATTAATTGTATTTTTGTATTTGTGAACAGTCGAGGTTCGTTATTATTTATCGTTTTGTAGACTGAGGTAAAGTTGCGGCTAAAAACGAGGGCAGAGGTTCACTAGGGCTGCAAAGTTTACGGGAGTCAGTGTTACAATCTATAAATTTTAATTTTGAATTGAAACGATATTTTCTTATGTGTCAACCATCAGGTATTTTACATCCGCTTGTATTGTTCATAATAATTTGTCATTATGGGGCTTGGTTACTAAGGCTGAAATTTTCAATATGTCTAGGACCGAGGGTACCAATACTCTTAGTTATCTTCCCCATTACAAAATTGACCTCCCCCTGTTTTCTGTGCTAATGGTAAGGAAGAATTTGTTAATTGGTTGAGAAGGTTAAAAGTAACAATAGAAGCGTCGGATGATTCTGACAGAGATTCAAAATTGGTGACAATTCTACCAGCCAGACTGTCAGGTGCAGCCTTTAATTGTTTGGATTCCCTTCCTTTAGCAACAAAATCTGATTATAAGGAGGTCAAAAAGCAAATGAAAGAAGTCTTTGGCAGACGCTCATTTATGATAACATTCCAGGCTGATGTTAGGGCTACACCAAGGCTTGTAGGGGAACCATTGGAAGTTTTTGCAGCAGAGCTGTCCAAATTAGTAGAGGAAGCCTTTCCAAATTATGGCAAAAATGCAAAGGAAGTTGAATGTTTCAGAAGGTTTCTCTCTGGTATTTACCCTTACCTGCACTTAAAGGTTCATGAACTTGGTGCAACAACTTTTAAGACAGTACTAGAATATGCAGGTAGAACTGAAAGGGCTCACGAAAGAAGTAAAATAGCCGTACCCTCTTCCCTAAATCCAAGTTTACTTAAAAACCCACCGGTAGTCACAGATGAAACAGATCCTTCAGTTACTACAATTCATGGAGATAACTTACAGAAATTACAATCAACAGTGGATACATTAGTAAGCACAAGGTTGAAGCTCTGGAAAGTAAACTGAAGCACTGTCGTAGATTTGATGCTCGTGACCGCCCACGTGAGTTTCTTCGATCACCATCCCCTAGTTGCAGATACCGTAACCGATCTCCTGAATGGCGCCCTCAATCGGAGAGACAATACTACAGAGACCAGAGAACACCAGATCGAAGACGGTACAGATCACCTTCACCTCGACCAGTGGAAGACAAACGAGGCAGACAAGTTGATCGTTTTGAAAATAATTTCAATTGATATGAAAGACGATATTCACCTCAGAGGCAGTACAAAGAGAACAATGAAGGATGGACGGATAGACAAACTTACCGTCAAAGAGACCGTAGGGACAGAAATCAGTATCCAGTCAGGTACAGGAGTCACAACAATCCCAAACGATCTGTACATTTTGAGGATCTTTTAAACTAAGAGAAGTTGACTAAGCGGGTCGTTCAACGACTTATCAACCTCAACTTGCCCACAACATAACAAACCAGGAAGTAAACTAAGAAGAAAAAGGGGACACCGCATAAACTTAGTAAGAAGGGAAGACATTATGCCGTACATACCTATCACTATTGAAGATGTCCCAGTTGACGCCTTTATAGACACTGGCTCAGATCTAACAATCTTGAGTGAAGAACTACGAAATACAATTCCCTCACTGTGTAAACAATCCACAAGTCAACCTAACCCCCTAGGTAAATCTGTAACCGGAGACACTATTGATGCAGTGGGCAGAGTAACGGCGATTGTGTCTATTGGTTCCAATCATCTGCTAGATGAGTTACACATGGCCAGGAATGTTTCAAAACCACTTATATTAGGATGGGATTTCCTGCTACGTCACAAGGCATCTGTCGACATAAGTAAAGGCGTTGTGACCCTAGGCAATGAAGAAGTACCCCTCCTCAAGAGGCAGACTGGTGCACCCTTTTGTTGCAACCTGATCCTGCAAATCCAGTGACAATTCCACCAGAAAGCCAAGTGCAAGTTAAGGCAAAATTAGAAATAACTCCATATAAGATGTTACCAGATAAGTACGATGATGTCATTGAACCTAGATATTTTTATTATATTTAGATGACGAACCCAGTATTTTGATACCTAGGTCTTTAGTACAAGTTAAAGAAGGCCATACCATAGCCACGATAGTAAACCCTACCAGGACGCCACTACAGGTAAAGAGAAATCATCCTATTGGAAAAGTATTTGCCACTAATGCAGTAAAAAATGCCGAGTACACTGTCCTAGAAGATGTCCGAAGTCGTGAAGTCACATCACATGACACCATAAAACAAGATGTACATGAAGCAAATGTTGATGAGGAAAACTTGACTGATGGGCAAGGAGCAGAAGGTCATAATCTTTTGCAATCATATCCAGATGTTTTCTGTAACAAACCAGGAAGGACAAGTCTAGTGAAACACTCAGTCAGAATCGATGAACCACCAATACGACAAAGGGCATATAGAACATCCCCAAAAATGAAAGTGGAAGTACAAAAACAAGTGCAAAAATTGCTTGAAGACGATATCACAGAGGAAAGCAAATATCCTTGGTCATCACCGATGGTTATGATGAAGAAGAAAGACAATACCTACCGTTTTTGCTTCGATTATCGTAACCTCAACTCCCTCACCATTAAAGATTCTCATCCGTTACCGAGGACAGACGATACACTAGATGCACTTGCAGGTTCGTTTACTTAAGTACGCTGGATCTTACCACCGTTTTCTGGAAAGTGACACTGCAGTGAAGAGAAAACAGCCTTCAACACAGGATTTGGATTATACCATTTCAAGGTCATGCCTATGGGGCTTTCAAATGCACCGCCTACATTTCAGAGGCCTATGGAGCTAGTTCTCAGAGGCATTCATTGGACGACTTGCCTTGTCTATTTGGATGACGTCATTAAACTTGGCAAAGACTTCAAGACTCATTTCAACAACGTAGAAGAAGTTCTTAAACGTTTACGTCAAGCTGGACTGACAGTAAAGCCAAAGAAATGTCATCTGTTCCAACGTGAAGTCAAGTTTCTTGGTCATGTAATGAATCATATGGGTATCAGACCAGATCCATCCAACACAAAGAAAGTAACAAAATGTGGAACACCTCGGAACACGACAGAAGTCCGTTCTTTCTTGGTTTTGGCTGCCTACTACCGTAACTTTATTCAAAATTTTGCTCACCTGGCCTCTCCATTGCATGAACTTACCAGAAAAGATGTTCAATGCAACTAGAATCCCGAATGTCAACTTGCGTTTGAGACTTTCAAGATAAAACTTACTTCAACCCCCTTACTTGGTTATCCAGACTTCACTAAGGAGTTCATTCTTCATACGGATGGTTCTCGTACAGCTATGGGTGCAGTGCTTAGCCAACAACATGAAGGAAAAGAAGTAGCTGTTTCATATGCAAGTCATGGGTTTACTTGACAAGAACGGAAATGGTCAACCTATGACAAAGAGTTACATGCAATCGTGGGGGCTGTGAGACACTTTAGACACTACCTGATGAGTACAAGTTTCAACATATTTACTGATCACCAACCTTTAGCTGGACTCAAGAAAATACCAACACAGAACGATTCTAGTGGCCGAAGAGCACGATGGGCTCTGGAGATGGACCTCTATGAATGGGAAATAAAATACCGCCCAGGTAAATCTAATGGCAATGCAGATGCAATGTCCAGGATCCCGGACCACCAAAACAGTGATAACAATGAAACTGAAAGTTTGGAGGATGATCCAGAAGGATGGGACCCAACACCAGCCATCAATATACTTTTTAAGGAGGAAGAACCACAAAGTTCCGGTCATGAGAGTGAAGAAGTTGAGGAAGTACACACTCTTGAGGAAAATGATGTGAAAGACAACACTCCTAAACCCAACACCGATTTTTTCAATGGTCGTTCTTCTCAATCTTTAAGTGTTGATCAGAACGGGATGCGTAGAAGGCTAGAATGAGGTGAAAACCTGCGACAGGTAACGCAGTGGCTTCAAGAAGGTGAAAGACCTCCTAAGTCTCATCTAGTTGGTTCAGACCGTTCACTTCGCACACTTTGGTGGGAATATCCGAAGCTAAGATACATTGACGGTATATTGTACAGAGAACTACTGCTACCTGGGAGAAGTTGCATGCAGACCGTCATTCCAGCCGACATGATACCCATGACCCTTGTGTTACTCCATGGTGGTGGATATTCTGGGCACTTAAGATTCGGAAAAACCTTCACGAAAGCTCATCAAAGATGCTATTGGCCATATATGCAAAAGATATCAGAATGTATTGTGAAACATGCAACTCTTGTAATACCAGACGTCAACCAACACCGAGACACACAGCTCCCCTTCAGAATATTGCAGTTTCCCGATCATTTTAAGTTGTGTGTGCAGATATAACTGAGCTACCAGTCACCCCGAAAGGTAACCATTACGTGCTGGTGGCGATGGGTCACTTCTCCAAGTACGTCAATCTCTACCCGATGCCGGACCGGAAGGCAATCACTGTTTCAACTTGTCTTTCGAACAGCACATCAGACAACATGGAATACAGGAACAAATCCATACCGATCAAGGGAGACAATTCGAAAATGAGCTTGTAACCTCATTGTGTGGAGCCTTAGGGATTAAGAAGACCCGAACAACCCCATATCACCCCCAGTCTGAAGGCCTCATTGAAAGATTCAACCGGACACTAAAAGATCAACTTGCCAAATTTCTTATGTACAACCGAGGTCATTGGGACGATTACTTAGGCCAAGAAGAGTTCGCCTACAACTCGCCTTGTTACTCCACCACTGGACTCAGTCCTCATTTCATATTGCATGGCAGAGAACCACGAATTCCTGGATCATTGATGTCATCTCCTCCAGTTCCTTCAAACGCATTCCCAGGCACTCCAGCCGAATATTGTACTAGTTTAAAGGAACGACTTAGATCTACTTCCAGTAGTGATTGAAGAAAGCCAAGCTGCACAACAAAGGCAGAAATACTACTACGATACTACTACGATAGGAAAGAGAAATACACGCCATACAGTACAGGGAACTTGGTTATGCTGGACAGTGCAGCAGAGAGTAGGCTAAAGCTGGCCTCGAAGTGGTTAGGCCCATTCAAAGTTGTATCGTTAAAGACACAGCCTGGTGAGCAAAACTTGACATACGAAATCCAAGATTTGAACAACCCACGAAGGACAATAAATTGTTCACCACAGTAGTCTAAGACCTTTCGTCAAGAGACCTACTCAGGGACAAAATTTAGCTGCCCCATCACAGCAAGAAATTCAGGTGACCCACAAATCACTTCAGCAGCAAAATAAAGTCATCTACCCAACCACTTTCCTTTTGTACCTCACCGTGAAGGCAATAGAAACTTCCATGGTATATTTTCCCCCAACCATAGGTCCTCATTACGTAACAAAATATGGAAGATCAGTTAAACCGCCAGATCGTTATAGCTGTAGCTTATGACTGTTGTCGAATTACGCGTTAGTATGTGGCAGTTTGGTGTTAACTCGATCATTGCTTATCTTAAAGAGTACTACCTGACTTTCATCCTTTCTTAATATGCCGGCACGTTATGTATGTGTAAGTTATCTTCCTGGGGTTCATAACTGCTGAAGAAAACATGTGCGGAGCATGGATCTGTCTAGAGAAAAATTTTCAATGGCAATAATTGACACTTTTGCTTTAACAATATGTAAAAGCCATGAAACGTTTGAAAACAAATTATAATCCTTATTGAAAATTGTAGGAATTTCATTGCCTTGTTCACGTTTCAAAGGGTAGTGATCCTTCTGAAGGAACTGTCCGCTGATTCGTTATTATGTTTGTTCTTCCAGAGATTTAAGTGACAACAGAATCACGGAAATACCATCGAACAGCTTCCCGTCCAAACTGAAAGCGCTGTAAGTATAACATTCATCTTTTTATTGACCCATCTAGAAGTAACTGAATGCAGATAGCGGGTGGTAGATGACTATCATTTATCATTCCCTCCAAAGCGTGAGAGAAAGAGAAGTGACTTATCTGGAGTGCTCCAGGTAACGGCTGAGTTGCTTAAATAACTTAGATAACACACTGAATAGAAAGTCGTTTACGAATTTAGGAACTTGTGGTTTTAGTTTCTACCCAATTTTTGCCTTGGTAGGAGGTATGTTTCAATTGCACATTCGATGACACGTAGGAATAGGTTAATCAGGATGAGATTTACAGTGATGAATAACGAAATATATTAAAATGGAAAACAACACCATGACGACTAATAACAAATTGTATACATGTCAATATGGTAAAGGACCCTTACAGGCAGTTCCTTTAATACTTACATACATCAGCGTGTCTCTGATCAGATTCTTTGATCAGAAACAGTCTTATTACTATTTTTCAGTTTTTCTGCTACGGTATTCAGACTTGATTGAGAATAGAAACGTTTAAAACAGACAGTCATATCTTTACAGAATACAATAATTTCTTCTAAATATTACCATTTTCTGAAAGGTCGAAATAAATCAGTTTTGTGTTACTTAGTATATTTACTGGCTTCCAGTGTGTTCGAAGTTAATATTCGTTATGTCAAACGACGAATATGAGAAGCGTTCGTCCAATCGACAAGTACAAATTTTTATGTCCTACCTGTTCAGACTGCAATGCAACGTTCAACGTTTTCTTTGTTCTTCATTGACAGCGCATCTAGAGGGTTAATTGAGGCTTAATAAAGGAATCCATGCTTTAAAAATATTTTTGTGGTAACGTCCTCACCAACCTTTCCCGATTAATGCATGTAAGAAGTCGACGCACATATTTAACTGCGTTTTTTGACGAGACCATGGTAACTGATCGAGCTATTTATAAATTGCGGACTTGACAGAGTTCATGACAGTGTTTGTTTGCCACTCCACGGGGAAGAAACTTACTTCTCTCATTGGATGGAATGTATTGAGGAGTAATGATTTCTTAGATTTAAGAAAGCTCCAGTTAACAAGAAGTTACACTTGGGCAAAACTTTAATCCGTCTGATCGTTTTCAAAACGACTGAGCCGTCCCGATATTTTGGCCTCCATGAGGAGTCAGCGCACCATTTTAAGTTTGGAATTCATGCTTATAATATCTTTGTTTCCTAGCAAAGATATTATAAGCATATATATATATATATATATATATATATATATATATATATATATATATATATTTCTCTAATTCGGCACTTAGGGGGAAAGTTGTTGTTGAAAAGTCGACCTTGAGGGGAAAAAATTTTCGGGTGAAATATAAGTTTCGCGTTAACGTTTCCACACACTTTTTCTATAGGAATACGTAAACTTACAAGGGCGCCTTCTTAGATTTACAAACTAGATGCCATTACTTCAAAGTTGTCAAATTTACGGACACCTAGCTGTTAACACGAACGGATGGCTGGCCATTGAAATAACATTAATTATATGTTTAGACGTTAGGGCGAATTTATTTCTTATGTATTTTATTATCTTTTTTTCGCCCTATGTACAAGCAGATATAACAATTTCCCCTTAAGGTGGGAATTAGCGTTATACATATATATATATATATATATGTATAACGCTACATGCATGAACCCCCCATTACGGCCTTCAGAGTTGAAAAGAACATTTCCAAGCACTTAGTTCGGGCTTCCCACCCACAACAACCAACTGACAAAACCCCAGGTACATTTCCCTGTGGTCGTAGTAGGTGCAACACATGCCCAGTGGTTGGCAAGAACACACTTATCAATATTTTGGGTTCTAACGGCAACAGATTTAGTGTGAACCAACACTTCACCTGCACTTCCACAAACTTGGTTTACATTTTAGTTTGTGGACGTTGCAATTGCCTGTATGTGGGAGAAACCAAACGCCGCCTGGCTGACCGAATCACTGAACACCTCAGGTCCATCAAACAAAACCTTCAAGGTTATCCGGTCGCCACTCATTTCAACCCCCCATCACCGTGCTCAATTAAAGACTTGGCCGTTACTGCAGCCTTAATGTGCAGAGGTTCTGACCGTGATCGTCAGACCGCCGAAAACCGGCTTATCATGAAACTCGGGACCCTCTCCCCACACGGTCTTAACATTAGAATGGACCTTTTTTAACCTGTTCCCCTTTTCATTACTTTTTACCAATTTTTTCAGCCTTCTTTCGCTTTTTTACACCGTGTTCGTTCTGTGCGACCGGTTTGTTCGTGCCTTTCTTTAATGTGTTTCTTCTCTATTTCTATTTCTTTGTTATTCAGTTGCATTTCTTTGCCACCTGATGAAGAGTCTATACTCGAAACGTCGTGGAATTTTCCGCAAACTTTAAGCACTTTTTACAACCTTTATCGACCTATATATATATATATATATATATATATATATATATATATATATATATATATATCAAACAAAACCTTCAAGGTTATCCGGTCGCCACTCATTTCAGCCCCCCATCACCGTGCTCAATTAAAGACTTGGCCGTTACTGCAGCCTTAATGTGCAGAGGTTCTGACCGTGATCGTCAGACCGCCGAAAACCGGCTTATCATGAAACTCGGGACCCTCTCCCCACACGGTCTTAACATTAGAATGGACCTTTTTTAACCTGTTCCCCTTTTCATTACTTTTTACCAATTTTTTCAGCCTTCTTTCGCTTTTTTACACCGTGTTCGTTCTGTGCGACCGGTTATGGACAAATCTGAATATATCAGGACAGCTACAGCGGAACTTAGTAACTCTAAATTTTATGTTAGAGAAAGCCAAAATCTGAACTTTCAGACAGAACTAAAAGTGAACGCTGTCGTTGATTTGATGTATAGGGACGGTGAAATTGAAAGTAATGTAGCCACTTACCTTAAGCCTTCTGGCACAAAAACATCCAGGTTTTACACCCTTCCCAAAACGCACAAAGAGCGTGACCATCAGGGTTTTCTTAAAATCAGACCGGTGATCTCGGGGAGAGGGTCACCCATCGAAAGGCTCTCCCAATTTGTTGACCATTTTATTAATCCTGCTATGCAAAAACTAGATTCCTTCATTAGAGATAGCAAGGATGTTTTGAACAAGATAGAAGCTATCAACAGGGAAGGCCCCATTGACGAATGTATAGCTTTATTCACTATTGACGTCAAGTCAATGTATCCCAGCATGCCCAGGAGCCTAGGAGTTAAAGCTGTAAAACTAGCGCTAGATCAAAGAGATGTCCGCATTCCATCAACGGAAAACCTACTTAAATGTTTGGACATTTGCCTCAAAGAAAATCATTTTGAGTTTAATGATAATTTCTACAGCCAAATACATGGAACTTCAATTGGCCCCAAAATGGCCCCTGGTTATGCGTGTCTGGGCATGGGGTTAGTGGAGAACGAGCTTAAATCTAAGTCCCCTCTGCACCCCAAGTGCTGGTTTCGGTATATTGACGATATTTTCGGTCTTTGGCCGCACGGTGAGACGTCCTTTATTACATTTATGGAGCTACTTAATAGTCTTTATCCAGGGATTCTAGAATTTACTCATGTTTTTCATAAGTGCCAAATAGACTTCCTGGATTTACACATAGAGCTGCAGAGCGGTCGTATTACAACAGACCTTTATACCAAGCCCACTAATATGGGGGCCTACCTTCATTATGATTCATATCATTCCAACAGCACTAAGGATGGCATAGTTTTCAGTCAAGCACTGAGAGTAAAAAGCATCTGCTCTGACCCCGCTAAGACTACTGATCATCTTGATGACCTCGGCAAAAAGTTTAAAAACAGGGGTTATCCCCCCGCCGTTATCAGCAGGCAACTAGAGAAAGCTAGGTCTATCTCCAGAGAACATTTATTGTCTAGAGAGAGTGTTAAGCGCCGTCCCCCCATCAAAGCCCCTTTAGTGGTCACCCGGAATCCTAAGCTCCCTGACCTTCACGATGTTCTACGTAAATATTTCCACATTCTTCAGCTATCTCAGAATTTTCGTAATTTGATGCCTACGCCCCCCAAGGTCATCTTTAGACAACCTAAAAATTTGCAGTCTCTTATTGTGAGGGCTAAAGTCAGTAGTCGTTCTACACCTGCAGTGCACAGAGGGACCTTCAAGACACATGCTCGTAACTGTGTCACGTGTTCAGCCCTTAGAGAAACGACCCATGTTGTAAGTCACACGACAGGAGAACGTTTCCATTTGAACACCTCTACTACATGCACTACAAAAGAAGTCATATACCTTATAAATTGTCTTAATTGCGGCAAGCAGTATGTTGGGGAGACCGGTTCAGAGCTTAAAGTTCGTCACAGAGGTCATAGACAAGAATTCCGTAAGGGTCACACCCCATTAGGCTTTCACTTTCAAACGTGTCAACGCTGCGAATTGATCGGCTTACAGAATCTCACTAACAGCACTAAACAAAATAGAGAAGAAGCTGAATTGAAGTGGATTTACAGATTAAATACTTACGCTCCATTAGGTATCAATGTAAAGGATATGCGACACTAATTGGTTAAGTGGGTTATCTTTTTTTTCCAGTCTCTACTGCTCTTTTTGCAGTCTTTTTTTCATTTTTACACTAGTGATCAAGGGCAGTAGACCTGCTCGAAACGTCTAGTAGTTTCTTATTGTATATGTGTGGTGATCGACATTGAACTTCTCTTGTATTTATTTTTCTGACTTTCTGTTATGGAGTTCTTCAGTTCGTCTCGTTATTTGTTGAGTGCTGGATTTTTCATGCTTATCTATCTATATCTATATTTATATATATATATATATATATATTTATTTATATATATATATATATATTACTCAATCTGCAGACAGAACTGTTTCGATCTTGTTAGATCTCATCAGTGCAGCTCAGAGTAGGTTTCAAGACTGAATGGAAAGACCGACACAAGCATAACTTGCGTCAATCCAACCCTTCACGGTATACTGCTTATGAATACCAAAGTGCACAAGCCCTAAAGGGCGTGCTATGCATATAGCAAACAGTATTACGCCATGACTAAATGTCAAGACTTAGGCGGTAGGCCAAGGGTCTAAAAGTGCTCTATTTCTTGACTTCCGTAGTCCCCCAGGGAAGTACTTAAAAATGACCTAGATACATTGCGAACAATGTCCTAAGACATATTTTACATGTTCCCACTTTCCAAAGTTGCACATTTATGAGTAATCACGGAAAATATGCTATTTTGGTTGCTAAGAAGATTTTTTCCTATCAACGGTAGCTTATGAGCAGAATAAACGCAAATTCCAAACTTCCAATGATGGGAAAACAGAATAAATAGAACTTCCTTTTCAAAAGGATACTCATTTACATATATTCGTTTGATTTGTGACGAGAAACACACATTTTGGGTTGCTAAGGAACATTTTCCCTAGCAACAGTAGTCTGAAAGCAGAATAAACACAAAATCTTAACTTCCAATTATGAAAATACAGAAAAAATGTCATTTCTGTTTCAAACACTAAAACAATCATTCACAGTTTTTGAAATTAGCATGAAAAATACACTTTTTTGGTTGCTAAGGAACATTTTCCCTAGCAGCAGCAGTCAATAAGCAAAATAAACACAAAATCTAAATTTCCAATTATGAAAATACAGAAGAAATGTCATTTTCCTCACGACACGAAAACATTTTATGCATAATATTTGAAACCATCATGAAAAATTCTCTTTTTGGGTTTTTTCCTAGCAACAGAAGTCAAAAAGTAGAATAAATGCAAAATCCAAACTTCCAATTATGGAACATAAAAAATAAAAACAATTTATCCACAATTTTTGAAATAATCATAAAAAATACACCCTTGGTTGGAAACCTTGGAAAATTTCCCTAGCAATGGCAGCCCAAGCCCTGGGAAATGAATACAAGATGCAAATTCCCAATTGTAGGAGTGAACGATAAATGTCTCCACCTTTACGTTTCCAGAGAAATCAAGAGAAAACACCTCGAATGACAATGTCTCAATGAAAATACACTAATTGGTTGCTAAGGATAACCTCACCTAGCAACGAAAGTGTAAGCACGGAATAAAGACAAAGTGAAAGCTTCAGATTGTGCGTATAGGTATTTCAGGGAATAAAGAATACAATTTTTGTGCCTTTTAGGAGAATTCTGCGAAAATGGTAAGGATTCAGAGAAAAAATGTTATGGTTGGTGGGCGTAATTTTCCATAGCAACTGAAGTTACAATACTTGTAGGATAAAAACAAATTGCGACTGATGTTAAAAAATAATTTAATTTGACTGAAATTTGAAAATATCAACATCTCTCAGGTTGAATATCAGATGCACTACACAAATGATGGTAGGAACATGCAAATTGAACCAACAATTACTTAATAACACTGTTCTTCGTCATTTATCTACTAGCCTTTCAGCAGTCCTTTTTATATACTTCTTAAAGTAAATGATGAAGCTTGAAAAACCTTCAGATAATCACACTGAACCTTGGTTGTAACCTTCCATTTCCATATGTACATTAGGTGTAGAAGGGTATAATACCAGAATGACCCGAATATGCCCCCCCCCCCCTCTAAAACACATTCTCTCACTCAGTAGCTGTATTATTCCACTCCAGTTTCTTCAGAGACAGCCTAGTTCCATCCTAATGCTGACCCTACCTAAAACATAAACCTTAACAAGCAGAGCTTCAAGCAGAACTGATAGGTCACCACCAATGAATATTACATTTCACCCTCGCCATGCCTATAAAATTGGTTAAGTAATGTCTGGATTTATTCAGTATTCCTACACATATCCAGCCTCAACTCCACTTACCCTTTACTCATAAAAGAACTGCCCATAAAATGAATAACTTACACACATAACAAAATATGATGTACATATAAATCACATCCACATTACAATCGGTTTTGTCAGAAACAACAATTCTTATACAGCCAAACCAACAGATGGTCATGACCATGTTACTTTTAAAAAAGGCTTATATAACAATCACTTGTTTACTGTTGCCTCATGTTTTCCAGTCCAGCAAGTTTTCCTGAAAGATACTCTTCTGTACTGTACAAACTGCAGGGTTTTTTTTATTGATATATGAGTACCTTTGAGTGCCATTTCTTCACAGTAGTTGGTGGATTCTAGGAGTACACCATGTCCATCGAAACATGTACCAATCTTAAGAGGGTTTTTATTGTTTTTCACTGCTTCATATTTCACCGATAGAAAACATCTCATCTTCACCTCATCTACAGAAGAATATGACTATATCATGATATCTTTGAGTCTCTAGGGTCCCCAATATTTGAAGGCAAATTGTTTCTCTTTAAATAGCAAAGTGGATGGATACCTAAGGATGAAATATAAATATACCATGACTAGCCCTCCCTTTTAAATTCTTGAGTTGTTGCTTACTTGCTACACTAGGCATTTAACTCCTAGCAGGTGTTTCGGCTTCTGAAGCTGCAATTCAAAAAAAAATGTCAAAGGTCAATATCCAAACAACAGTTACTTGCAGACAAGACTTGTTTTTGACATTTTATGAACACTGCTTCTGAATATCAACATCAAAAAGAATCTGCAGCTTTAAAGAATTGTCACAATCATATGGATATGACAAATAAGAGGAAGGGGAGGGGCACTGTGCACTGAAAGTTTTTCAAAACCTCCAAAATTCAGGCAGAATTTGTTGTATAATTCTGCTTAAGAGATGCAGAGATTTGGGGCAAAAGAAAATGTGCCCACCCCCCCCCCCTTCAAACCAATTGGTCCTTAAGCTTATGATTAAAAAAATTTATCTGACTCTTGATTTACTACATTTCTCGAAACTGCAACAGTTAAAGGGACACCCATTTGAACTGGTATCTGTCAGATGGCAGCTGCTGAGTAACTGACTCAGCCAGGTGCATAGCAAAGGGGGTTGTGTCCCATGCAAGTCTTGTGCCCTTCCCACCAGGAACCTCCCAATGGAAAATTTAAAGGTGAACCGAAAATATATTTTGTATTTGAAGCTCCCTAGTGAAATGATGGCATTTCTCCCAACTTAAGCCCCCTTTATAAAAATTTTCTGACAATGCTACTATCTTCAGTTGTTCATAGATGCATGGAAACAGACTAACAGTCAAGGGCTAGTTTGTATAATCTGCTTTTCACTTTACAAATGGTAACCTATATATGCCTATAAATCCATGAAACACATCAGTATAACCTGCAAGGAAAACTTGCCATCACTGATCAATGTTTACATTGACTAGCCTTTTATGTCTCAATGAAAGACATTAACAAACATGCAACATTGAATTAGAAGTGGCTCTTTCAGAAAGCCCAGTCTTTGTGCACTTTAAAGTGTAATGTTTTACACACCTACAGTAATCTCATTTCCATGGAGTCACCAGGCCTTGGAGTTACTGTAATTACTGGGTCTGCCTAAGGCAAGTTATAGGCTGAAGGATGAAGGCCCATCCTCAACCTACACAACAGCATTGCATTATAATGCAATTCAGATGTTACTAGTCACTGAGCATGACTGTATGTATAATCCGTTCCTTCTAGTCACTCCCCAGAAATGGAGTGTATAGTATAGGAACGTAATGCTGAGTCGTGTTCAAGAGCTAGATATTACATGCACCATCTTAACCAACGATAGGGTTACTTCAACAACTTGAAAAATAAAAATGGAGTAATGAAAAAAATGAAGCTATAAAATCTGCATCTTCGAAGACATTTAGCAGTACAGCTCTCAGACAGGGCTGTGTATTAGATGTTACATGGATGTCACAAGGCACAAGCCTAGGTATAGGGCCTGGGGAGCTCAGCAAATAGCTATGATGGCAATGTTCTTTCAGGCCAACTTAGCATCGCCTATCCTTAAGCAGTTTTGTATATTTCATCTTACTTTAAAAGAACAAACAACTACAGAATACCCCGTGAGATATAGCTGTTTTAGTTTCACTGGCTGCAGAGTCACTGCACATCCCTGTAGCCCCTATAAGACACAATTTCAGTTCTGAATGCGTACCTATGCAGTCTCAATAAAACAACCGTAATTCTGTATATCTTTGACCCTCTCAAAGAAAAGTTAACATTCATAGGCTATGTAAAAGGATGCTGCCTCAAATTTTTCATGGTGTTTCCCTGTAGCATCCCAAAGATATCACAGTAGCCCTAAGCCGGTGACGGAAACTGAACATTTACTGAGTATCCTTGTAGCCTCACGCAAAAATAGACTCCTGACGCGCATATCCTCGTATAATGGTATGGGAATCTATTCAGAAACATCTCTGCAGGTCATTTTCCAATAACAATTTTGCCTAGAATCCGTCACCTTACCTTTTCCCAAACAGTTTCGTATGCGGGGTATTCTGCAATTACTTCCATTTCAATACACTGCGAAAGTCAACTTACTTAACTGAACAGGGTGTATCCCTCTCCACTGCACTCTGAACGTTATACTTTATAATGACGAGTGTATCGCACTCACTTTAGGCTGTAATAAACAGAGCATGTTCTAGCAATAGGTGTAACATTACGTACTGGTTTAGCGAAATGACTGGCGAGCATGACAATTGCTGCATCATGTTCTTAGCTGCTACGGTCTCACTGCAGGTCAGATCCTTTCAAACAGAAATACGGCACTCGACTTTTTCCAGCAGGCTTGGAAATGGGTACAGTTAACCCCAAAAGTAAGTTCCAAGCATCCCATTTTTAAAGTTTTTACGTACAGAATCTTGCGTACTAAGAGAGTCCAGTAACTGTGTTAATGCGGGAGTATATACATAATTCCGAATTGTTTACATTCCATCAAGGTCATGTGTTACTCTAGTTGATATGCTATTGGTTACTGACACGAATTCTTGCGCAATCTTACGGCACGTTCGTGAACAGCTATGTTTAAAAATTTTGGCTCATATTTCACTCAATATCTACAAAATGTGCAACTTTTGGGCTTGGGAACATGTAATTTCATCTTAGTTACATATTTTTACGATTTTGGAGTTATTTTCCAAGTAATTCCCTGAGAGGGATCACGAAACAAGCAAATTTTGTGCTTCGGCCCACCGTCTAACTACACAAGCAGCGTGTCATCTTGAAACGGGAAAGTGCTCAACAAAACAAGGTCTTACCGTAGCACTACCATATATATATATATATATATATATATTTATATATATAGATATATATATATATATATATATATATATATATACCTCCCAATCCGGCCAAATGTTAACCATTCATCTTTTTCTACAGATCAGTCCAAATGTTAACATTTTTTGTATCAGTATTTTAATCAGTAGTAATAATAAATTTTTTAGAAAAAAAAGTAACGAAACAGTAAGATTGATGAATGAAGAATATCCACACCAAATTTCGTACATTAATACGGCATATCTGAAAAGTTATAAGCATTCAAAGAATGGGGATATACTTCAGAAGGCATATAAACGCGCCAAAAATTCGCAATATTTGCTTCAAAATATTTCCATAGTGACTAAAAATTTGGGATCAAGTTTTGGCATAATAAAAGGGTATAGATGGTAACTAATTAATTTAAGCAAAATGTTTACCACAATTACCCGTAGATCGTATGTAACAGACACATAAATTAATGTTAACCTTTGAAAGGTTAACTTATTGCAAGGGTTAACATGTTGCTGAAGAATATCTATGCCAGGTTAACGGATGGCCCGATCTGAAGATATATATATATATATATATATAGGTCGAAGAGTAAGTAACTGATTCGATCTGAATTAAATTCAACCCAAGTACTGGCATAGCCTTTTGAACAAGGGAAGAATGAAAGAAGAAACCAGAAGGAAAATTGAGCCACGCGGGTTTGAACCCGGGACGGTCGCTGTCCGGGCGACTGCCTTAACCACTGCACCACC
The DNA here is from genome assembly GCA_029531755.1 of Holothuria leucospilota. Lineage (NCBI taxonomy): Eukaryota > Metazoa > Echinodermata > Holothuroidea > Aspidochirotida > Holothuriidae > Holothuria > Holothuria leucospilota. The sequence continues at coordinate 21,028,599 of CM055964.1, read as the reverse complement.
GTGACTAACGTGATTCTCGTGATTCTCACAAAGTGTGGTAACAAGGAGGGAAAATTGTAGCGTGCGGTATTTGTACCTTGGTTCAAGCCGAGAATATATATATATATATATATATATATATATATATATATATATATATATATATATATATATATATATAATATATATATATATGTATATATATATTTTTATATATTTATATATATATTTATATATATATTTATATATATATTTCTCTAATTCGGCACTTAGGGGGAAAGTTGTTGTTGAAAAGTCGACCTTAAGGGGAAAAAAATTCGGGTGAAATATAAGTTTCGCCTTAACGTTTCCACACACTTTTTCTATAGAAATACGTAAACTTACAAGAGCGCCCTCTTAGATTTACAAACTAGATGCCATTACTTCAAAGTTGTCAAATTTACGGACACCTAGCTGTTAACACGAACGGATGGCTGCCCATTGAAATAACGTTAATTATATTATTAGACGTTAAGGCGAATTTATTTCTAATGTATTTTATTATCTTTTTTTCGCCCTATGTACAAGCAGATATAACTATTTCTCCTTAAGGTGGGAATTAGCGTTATATATATAAATATATATATATATATATATATATATATATGTATACATACATATATATATATATATATATCTATATATATATATATATATATCTAGATAGATATAGATATATAGGTGGAAGAGTAAGTAACTGATTCGATCTGAATTAAATTCAACCGAAGTACTGGCATAGCCTTTTGAACAAGGGAAGAATGAAAGAAGAAACCAGAAGGAAAATTGAGCCACGTGGGTTTGAACCCGGGACGGTCGCTGTCCGGGCGACTGCCTTAACCACTGCAACACCGTGACTAATGTGATTCTCGGCTTGAACCAAGGTACAAATACCGCACGCTACAATTTTCTCTTCCTTGTTACCACACAAAGTGTGTAAATCCCGAAACGGGTAAATAAGATAGGTCGAACGTGGTAAGATCGACTGTAAACGTAGCTCGAAGAGTAAGTAACTGATTGGATCTGAATTAAATTCAACCCAAGTACTGGCATAGCCAGATCGAACCAGTTACTTACTCTTCGACCTACATTTACAGTCGATCTTACCACGTTCGACCTATATATATATATATATATATATATATATATATATATATATATATATATATATATATATATATATATATATATATATATATATATATATATATATATATATATATATATATATATATATATATATATATATATATATATATGGTTTAAAAATCCAAGATCGAATGCACTACTTTTACCTTTCGACCTATATATATATATATATATATATATATATATATAAATCAGAGAGAAAATTAAGCTAAGAGCGGGACTTGAACCCAGCGCCTGTCGTTCACAAGACGACCGCTCTAATCACTAAGCTATCACGGCTTCGTAGTGTTGAGCGTGGCAATTTAGGTACAAATACTAACCCATCTCAATTTCCTCTCCTGTTACCATGGTAACACCCCAAGCGGGGTAATGATCACTCAGTAGGTCGAAATATGGTAGATCGAACTAGGAATAAGTAGGTCGAAAGTTGTGTAAACTGTTTCGATCATGAAAGTTAAATCAATCCCAATTACTGGCGTAGCCTTTATGAACAAGGTGAAGAGCAGAAGAAATAAATCAGAGAGAAAATTAAGCCATGCGTGGGTCTTGAACCCAGCGCCTGTCGTTCACAAGACGACCGCTCTAATCACTAAGCTATCACGGCTTCGTAGTGTCAAGCGTGGCAATTTAGGTACAAATACTAACCCATCTCAATTTCCTCTCCTGTTACCATGGTAACACCCCAAGCGGGGTAATGATCACTCAGTAGGTCGAAATATGGTAGATCGAACTGTGAATAAGTAGGTCGAAAGTTGTGTAAACTGTTTCGATCATGAAAGTTAAATCAATCCCAAGTACTGGCGTAGCCTTTATGAACAAGGTGAAGAGCAGAAGAAATAAATCAGAGAGAAAATTAAGCCTTGAGCGGGACTTGAACTCAGCGCCTGTCGTTCACAAGATGACCGCTCTAACCACTAAGCTATCACGGCTTCGTAGTGTTGAGCGTGGCAATTTAGGTACAAATACTAACCCATCTCAATTTACTCTCCTGTTACCATGGTAACACCCCAAGCGGGGTAATGATCACTCAGTAGGTCGAAATATGGTAGATCGAACTGTGAACAAGTAGGTCGAAAGTTGTGTAAACTGTTTCGATCATGAAAGTTAAATCAATCCCAAGTACTGGCGTAGCCTTTATGAACAAGATGAAGAGCAGAAGAAATAAATCAGAGAGAAAATTAAGCCATGAGTGGGTCTTGAACCCAGCGCCTGTCGTTCACAAGACGACCGCTCTAATCACTAAGCTATCACGGCTTCGTATTGTCAAGCGTGGCAATTTAGGTACAAATACTAACCCATCTCAATTTCCTCTCCTGGTACCATGGTAACACCCCAAGCGGGGTAATGATCACTCAGTAGGTCGAAATATGGTAGATCGAACTGTGTATAAGTAGGTCGAAAGTTGTGTAAACTGTTTCGATCATGAAAGTTAAATCAATCCCAAGTACTGGCGTAGCCTTTATGAACAAGGTGAAGAGCAGAAGAAATAAATCAGAGAGAAAATTAAGCCATGAGTGGGTCTTGAACCCAGCGCCTGTCGTTCACAAGACGACCGCTCTAATCACTAAGCTATCACGGCTTCGTAGTGTCAAGCGTGGCAATTTAGGTACAAATACCAACCCATCTAAATTTCCTCTCCTGTTACCATGGTAACACTCCAAGCGGGGTAATGATTATTCAGTATGTCGAAATATGGTAGATCGAACTGTGAACAAGTAGGTCGAAAGTTGTGTAAACTGTTTCGATCATGAAAGTTAAATCAATCCCAAGTACTGGCGTAGCCTTTATGAACAAGGGAGAGAACAGAAGAAATAAATCAGAGAGAAAATTAAGCCTTGAGCGGGACTTGAACCCAGCGCCTGTCGTTCACAAGACGACCGCTCTAACCACTAAGCTATCACGGCTTCGTAGTGTCGAGCGTGGCAATTTAGGTACAAATACCAACCCATCTCAATTTCCTCTCCTGTTACCATGGTAACACCCCAAGCGGGGTAATGATTATTCAGTAGGTCGAAATATGGTAGATCGAACTGTGTGTGTATATATATATATATACACATAACTTCGACCTACTGATTATTCATTACCCCGCTTGGGGAATTACCTTGGTAACAGGAGAGGAAAAGTGAGTGCGGCAGTATTTGTACCTTGTTCTACGTCTAAAACCACAAGTGTCACAATGGCCAAGTGGTTAAGGCGCTCGCCCGGTACGCGGGAGACCCGCGTTCAATTCCTGGTTGTGACTTGATTTTTCTCTCTGAATTTATTTCTTCTGTACTTTTCCTTGTGTGAAAAGGCTATGCCAGCACGTGGGATTAATTTCAACTTCATGATCGAACACCAAACACAGCTTTCGACCTACTTATTCCACGTTCGATCTACCTAACTTCGACCTACTATATATTATATATATATATATATATATATATATATTATATATATATATATATATATATATATATATATATATGTATATATATATGTATATATATATGTATATATTGTGGGATAATAGGCCAATCGCTCCTGCGAAGGCTTGGTACGGGGATCTTGGGGTAGCTCGAGAAAGAATTATCAAAAAAATGATGAGAGTTGATTTTAGTTCATTGGCGATTTATTTCCGTTCCAAAAGGTTATTAAAATTGATTACTGAGAGAGGCCGGACAAAGTTGAATTATCTATATACAAGGTGACTACGTGTTGTTTACTGTTCCAAGGTATGCAGCACGAGTGAGAGCTTGCGGGCTTGGAGCTCTTCTCGTACGTCCAAGCCGCGAGGGTTGTAGGAAGATTCAGGAACTACCTGCAGTCCCCTGATTGGCTAAAAGTTAACACGCATTCAAGCAAATAAATATTAATTAATGTGTCGGTACTGTATGACCAATGTGGAGGCCACAGAAGGTGACATTGGTCACACCTAGGGAAATATGGGATGGGGACTTTCCGGCGTGGTATGAGACGTGGAAGTAGTCACGTACACCAAAACACGTGACAGGAAACCGGAAAGATTACCAGGTGTGCTAGACGCGTGAGAATAAACTAAATCTTATGAGATAAACAAGTCTGCGTGGCGTACCCTGTAAATTACTTGGAAAGGGATAGTATGAACTAAATACTACCTGACATCCCCTTTGCATTTTTAAAATTTTGAGAACGCAATTTGGAAAAAAAAAATTACTCTTAAAGGTGATAGGACATCACGAGAAACCTTTTCTCTACAAGCAAAATACAAATGATAAGTACAACATGATGAGTGAGTGCGAGACAATAAAAGGAAGGAAGGTGGGTCCCACAACTAACTGAAATAGCTCAACTGAAGTATGCACGGCGTAATCACACATTTGAATCAACGTTTTCTCAAGGCAAAACTTTACGAGACAAAGGTAAAATAATTGGAGAAAGGGTTCTCACTAAAGCAAATTGGTGATAACTACACACACCGTTGATGCTGACTTTGACACATCTTAACACTACAACGCCAACTGTCCTTTCCTTGTCGTTAGACTTCTGCTCACAACACAAAGATCGTCGGGCAGCATATAACCTAGCTATCATTATGTGAGATGACGGAAGGAACCAATACTTCAAAAAAACATTTTTTACAGGAAGGGATGGTCTATTCATATGCAAACTGTATGTTTTATCAACAAGTTACCACTGTGTCTTAAACATATTGAGATTGCAGACTCGAGTCATTAGACTTTGACTCGAATCGGACTCTAGTCGTTGTTTTTGTGACTTGTGACTTGACTTGTAAATAATAGCAAAGACTTGCGACTTGACTTGGACTTGCGAAAATGCCTGGTTATTAAAGGTTGTGTGACATGCCACCAAAAAGAGCTGTTTCACTTGTCACTTAAAGAATTAGGTCCTCCAATCAAAGATCCTTTGGAATTATTTCAATATCTTTTACCGTTCTCAAAATATACGTCTTCAAAGTTTGATGGTTTCTGAAGCAACTAATTGCCTATGCAAAAATAATGATGTGGAGTATTGCACAGTGTTATGATTTCTTTTGTTAACCCTATATAAATTATCTCTTAATTACTGATCATATAGATTACAGTTTGGTGAGTGATATCAATATTTTTCAAGGAAAAAAATTTAAGTTCTATAATAAACCCCTCAGGGAATAACAATGCTACTAGTGTCCTTGAAATTAAGGTTGAAAAAACAAAGGCTAACATGTGCCATATATGGTATGTCCATCTTTCGGTGTCACATATTTCCATATTAAGCTCATGTTTATATTATTCATGATGCAAGTGTGATATAGAAATTTCCCTGTAAAGTGGTTAATATTTGATGGATTTTAATGGAAATTGAAGAAGCTATTTTCTGGATTTTTAATGCTTTTTACATCAAATATCCAACTATATTATTTTCATGTCACACGACCTTTAACGCATGTGAAAAGCTCGTCGAATGACCCTATATAACTGGAAATATCAAGATCATGCTTCAGTCACCAGTCTTTGATTCTGGATTAACCTGACTAAGTTAAATATGTTAAGTGCCTGGATAGTCAACTGTCCGGTTGAGTGTATAACAACAACCCTCGGCCCTGTTCTTTTCTCTGAGCGCCTTGACTGCCCTTGTCCCCATTGAACGTGTGTTTAGGGTAAATTGCGGTCATGATATGCTATCCAATATAATACATTTGAAATGCAACAGTTTTTTCATGATAAATAGATCCTGTGTATTAACAGATTTCGTTTAAAAGCTACTACACTCAGATACACTATACAGGACACCCACATTGCCATACGCAGAGGGGCAACAGGTATTTTCCCCCTCGAAATTTAAAAGCAGCTTTTCAAACATTGAGCTGTGTAAACTTTCAAGATAGGCTATTACCATAAAAATTGCTGGGATGCAGCTTGAAAGGCACGAAAAGTGCCATTCCCCGCTAATATGATGGGATATGTGGGATGTATAATGGGATGGAGCGAGGAGGACAAGCACCCCTCTTGAGTATATTTTGTTCATATTTTTCTATTAGTCATATGACTGAAACGTCTTAAAAATATTTCCCAAGTGCGCCTCTCGCGTACCCATCCCTACCTCTTGTTTTCTCATTACTTATTCCTACTGGACAATTTTGTTGATATTGTTATTCTAATACCACAGGAAGACCTCACCATCATACATCTTACCCTCCACTCTCTTGCCTTCTGCATCATCAATCCCGGTCGACTGTTAGTAAGACGTAGTAAGGCTACAATTTATAAATTGTCAGGTTGTGACTTTGTTGTCTCTTTTGTGCCCATTAAATGTTATTTGAAGAATCTTAAATGCAACATTCTAATACCCACAGTTTTTAAGTCCACGGCGTCCACCCCTCCGGCAATCCTTGGCAATTTCCAGGTTACACGCTTGATATGGGAAGCATTTTTGGGAGTTTTCCTAGCACTCTACACACCAATTGTTGATCGCCTTGTCTTTATACTGGCTCTCCGTTCCCGGGCCGAAAAATCTTGGCAAGACCATGAGCATCCATGAATATATGGCGGCATGTACAATTCTTCTTATATTTATTAACTTCTGAAAAAAAACATCGTCAGTGAATCTATTTCTTTTATGATCTAGTATGACAGCATGCTCGCTGAGAGTCTATTAGATCATGGAAGTACCACCTCAAATTTAATGACGTGAGCAAGGAAAAGGCAACTCCAAGTGTCACATGTAGTGCCCAGACCATCAGTCAAAATTTTAACAAACTAGTGACATTAGCAGCCTAATTATTCAACCAATCATATCTTCAAATTTTCCAGTACTTTTGGAGAACATGAAAGTATCACCTTTAACAGTAACAAGCTTATTTTACCAATTGCGCAGCTCATCTTTCTAGTTTCAAAAGTGTTTGGAGCTTTGGAACCCCAAATCCTAAGAACTCCCACACGAAATGAAGAAAGCACAAGTCTTGCAGTTGAGACTTTTATTTGTTTTCCATCAGCTTCGAATTACTTATTTTGGCAGACCTAAGTTGACGCCTGATTGCTATTAACAGGTGGAAAAATTTTTGACTTCACTTTTACCTGTGCGAAGAGGCTTGTGACTTGCTTTGTGATTAAACAAAATGACTTGTGACTTGTGATGAGTTGTGACATGACTTGACTTGTGACTTGACCTGGACTTGGAAAAAATGGCTTGTAACTTGTTATGGACTTGCATCAAATGACTTCCTACCATCTCTGTGAAATTGGTGTTAATCGAATAAGCAGATCCGGTCCACTCGGAGAGTAACTTTATCAAAAGAATGTTAACGGGTACATGTATTAACTTTTGTGCTTTTAAAGCATTTAACTTCTACATGAAAATTATTTAAGAATGCTTGCATGTACAGTGCAAATATGGTAAGATTTCAAGGGTCCAAGGTTATAGAATTTGAAGTCTAACGTTCAGACCTTGTGGGGATAGGGTTCCAAGTTTCATCATGAGACGGTTTTTGGCAGCCAGGCTATCATGATCGGAATCTCGACACGAGATGGCCGCATGCAAACCTTTAGCACTATTTACTACTTCTTTCTTTGACCTACATACTTCATAAGTGCCATGCAGTACTTTGACCTTATATATATATATATATATATATATATATATATATATATATATATATATATATATATATATATATATATATATATATATATATATATACACACACACACATGTATATATATATATATACAAAACCGTACGAGTTAACAGATACATGTCCGTAAATTCGTCGAAATACAAGTAATAGCATATAGATTGTGAAGTAAACAGGACGTTACCATACGTTTACGTATTTCTATATAAAAAGTGTGTAAACATGCTAAGGGGAAATGATTTCTTCGCCTTATGGGAGTAATTTTTAGCATTTATTTCCCCCTTAGGTGGGAATTAGTGAAATAAATATATATATATATATATATATATATATATATATATATATATATATATACATATATATATGTATATATATATTACTCTCAATCCGGCCAAATGTTAACCATTCATGTTTTTCTACAGATCAGTTCAAATGTTAACATTTTTTGTATCAGTATTTTAATCAGCAGTGATAATAAAATTCCAAAAAACAAGTGACGAAATAGTAGGATTGATGGATGAAGAATATCCACACCAAATTTCGTACATTAATACGGCATATCTGAAAAGTTATAAGCGTTCAAAGGATGGAGATATACTTCAGAAGGCTTATATACACGCCAAAAGGTCGCAATATTTACTTCAAAATATCTCCATGGTAACTAAAAATTTCGGATCAAGTTTTGGCATAATAAAAGGGAATAGATGGGAAATAATAAATGTAAGGCAAATGTTTACCACAATTACCCGTAGATTTCATGTAACGTACACACAAACTAATGTTAACTTTTGGCAAGAGTTAACATGTTGCTGAAAAATATCCACGCCAGGTTAACGGATGGACCGATGTGAAGATATATATATACCGCTCCAGCGGTTGATACACAGTCTGGAAGCTTTGCTGTCCAGATTGTTTTCAATAATTTAACAAATTTAGACTCTTAATTTAGTATGGGACGTGGCTCTTTTAAAAGTCAGAATGTTTATGTAGAGCAACACCTCTCACCAACCTTTAGTCATTTATCTAACGTTACACGTAAAGCCTCTCTAATTTTAAATGTTTGCCCATACCTTCTGTCTAAGATCCCTTATGCTCTTCTGTGGTAACTTTCATTTGTTCCGTAGAAGCAGCCAGCAATGGATTCCTTTGCCTTTCCAGACACATATTGTTGAAGCTAACATATTTTCTCCTCAGCAGAGATTCACTTAATCTCACTGAGTGTGGTAAAACTCACTTTGAAGCCCACAAATTTCATGAGATTTCCGGAAAAACCTTTAAAGTAGGTACAAGCAGACGGTTTCTATACATAGCACTTGCCAGTGCCTGGCCTAAGGATGACTCACTGATTAGGTTAGAAACGACAGGATGTTTATCATTCCTTTGCAAACCTGATTTAATATCACTTCTAGAAGGATTACCAGAGGGCATCGGAATGTGCTCATTTTTGGAGTGACTTCCGGGCTCTAAGCTAGTGGCTAGTGGATTCAGACTTGAAGGCATTTAGGTTCTTTGCAATCTTCTCCTTCTTCTGATAAAGCATCATACTTTGTTTCTGCAATTTTTACTGCAGTACCTGCTTGGATAGCTTCCATCTGCATCTAAATTTGTAGGATTTTTCACCTTTGAAGCTGTTCTTCCTGAAGAGTCTTGGCTGCTGCAAATTTTTCTGCCTTTTCTAATTCTGTCCTAGTCCTTAGCAATGATACTGAATATTTTGCACTTTGACAGGATTGGATTGATTGATGCTCACTGACAGATTCAGTGAAGACAAACGGATGGGCATACTTAAGTCGTCTGGTTTGTTCTCTACCTTTATCAACATCCAATTCTACTGGAGATTCTAACCTTCTTTGCTTTATTTCAAGAAGGTCATCACTGATAGAACAACAGTATCTGTCCCCTGACCTTCACTTCTGGGAAGTTGTGAGACACAATTTCCAACCCTAGAGTACCTCTCCATCTAGGTTGAAGAGAGACAATTAGTCTCTTAGCAGAAAGTTGAGCTTGCAATAAATTTTACATTTAAACACGTTTCCTCTAACCTCGCTTTCCCTCGCAACCACATGTCTTGGTAGAAATTGACATCCCCTTTTCACATGTGACGTTTCACTTTTGATGTTCGTCATTGACTTCCCAGGTTCTGCGAGACACACTTTTCTCCTCTGGAGTACCTCGATCTCCACCAAGTTAAAAATAAAGTTGGCCAAGCGGCCTAAGAGAAGTTTTTAATACAAATTCGAGTGTAACAAAATGCATTCATTCTTGCATCACGTATTCTCTGACCTCAGTTTTCTTGACAACTAGTCACATATTTAAAATGTACTAGACTTCCCCACCATTAGTTTCTTATTGGTGTTAATATTTGCTCTTGAAGTTACAGCCAAAAAGATTTTAACAAACTTTGACTTTTAAATCCGGTAGTATGTCAAGGAAAATGGTTTTAGGTAGGGCACATTTTCACCAAATTTGAAAAACAAAAATCGGCCTAGCCGTTTAGGAAATATTTGTGACACAAACTGGATACACAATTACTTACCCACCCACCCACACGCCCGGAAACACGTTTAGACCCCTTCTTCAGCTATGAACTTCCAGTCAGTGCCCCCCTGGGGTACCCCATCATGGTTCTGCTGCTGATGAAAAATTTTACCATACGTTGCTGTACATAGCTCAACTGACAAAGTAACTACAATAGCTCATCCTCCTGACCTAGGATTGACATACCAAACAACAATTTGTACAAAATTGTGGTCAATATCTATCTCTTATGCAATATGAATCTGGCTGTGACTGGTCGCCTTGCTATCATGCTGGTTGTAAAATTGACTGGAAAACTATTCACATAACTTGACGCATCAACCAAGGTCAGTATAGTCTACGTTAATGAAGTTAACCATTCATCCTTGTTAAACAGATTCGTGCTGGTGCATTTGGCATATTATAAACCTCTGTAACCCACAAACTTGGCATATTGTCACGTTTGGCTCCTCTGACCGTAGAAAAGGGTTATTTCAAAGTCATCAGCCATCGCTACCACTACCTTATCACTTGTCTACTAATTACAAAACAACAAACTGAAAGAGTATTCATAGCTAGTTCAATCCTTTTTTTAGCCTTATGGGCATAGATATACACCAAAGGAGTCTTTCTCTCTTACCGGTTCGGTTACGTCAATCGACAATACAAAATACAGTTTTAAATCTATTTTATGTTGATTGCCATGGGTACCATGCTCCAATTAGCGGGTCACGGTTCCAGAGTCTTTTTCGGCACATTGAATTAAAAGAAAACAGTACTCTATAGAACTAATTGTTGAAAACAATTTCTTGGCTATATGCTCTGTATATAAAGACGAAATGCACTTTCAATTTCTTTGAACTACTTTCAAGATGGTTACCATAACTTTCATAAGCGAAACAAATGTGATGAAAAGGACATTTTTATTATAATTATTATTTGAAATGTTATGGCAGAAATCGATTCATACAGCGTCATTTTTAATTATAGAACTAGTATCGGCTCCGCACTCCTTCGGAGCAACTTTGAGAATAGTGCAATTAGGAGATATACAACTACGTTACACAATAGGTATGTTTGATATGCGGGTTTCATGAACTACCGTAAATATGCAATCCTTCATTTCCTTTGATGATTACACAAGCATAGCACCAGGATGAAACAGTTTACCATTCACCACTTCACGTCCATGTAAATACTCACATCCCTTGAAAGTTTTACATCGTTTTGGAGTAGTTCCATGTTTTCACCTAAAAAAACGTCTAATGAGAATCAAGTTAATTGGATTGCATGTCTTATGTTCTCACGCTATCGATCATTTCAGTCATTCCAGTTGATCCGGGGAGTGTCATTCAAGATGTACGTCTGGCTGATGGAGTATCAAACTCGTCTGGTCGAATTGAAGTTCTGCACAATGGAGAATGGGGAACAGTGTGTGAAGATGGATGGAATTTAACTGACTCTGATGTAGTATGCAGACAACTGGGATACCCAACAGCAGAAGTGACTTACAGGCACGCATTCTTTGGTGAGGGATCTGGGTTCATATGGTCAAACGAGCTACAGTGCAATGGAAATGAATCTTACCTTTCGGAGTGCAAACAAGATGAATTCAGAGAGCTGGTCTGCAATCACCGACAAGATGTCGGAGTCTTTTGCGGAAGTAAGAGGATAAGTGTTTGTTGGGAAGACATTACTTTAACCTTGGCTAATTTTCGAAATAACCCCTATTGTTCCGCAAATTACCTGAACATCTTCACTTTTTTCACTCACTATATGTTACGGTATCTTGGAGGGTGATCAATGAGGGACTCAGATAATTTATAGTTTGTGGGAATAAGCTTCTCTAAACATAACAACATCACTATCCAAACCACAAACCCCAAAGGCTTGGTGATTTCTTGCCGAAAGTGGGTGCTTGACTGTATCCTTTTTACGATATTTTCACTCTCTAACCTCTTTTGACTTCACAAGACCTTTTAACCCCAGCAAAAATTGAATAAAAATAAAAGGAACGTATCTTAGAATGGATTTGAGCCCGAGGCGTCTATGTGAGAAACCGAGCACTAATCCACTACGCCATCAAAGAAGTCGGTCAGCTTATGGTATTTCTTATCATGCTATAGTCACAGTAGCATCCTTTGCAAGTAATGATAGTAAGATAATTCAAATTCGAATACTGCTGAAACAGTTATGCTTGTGAAAAGTAAATACAACTTTATCGTCGCAACTTTTCATACTTGGTACATAAATTTACCATATTGAGAGGAAGAACCCTGTTAACAGTTGTCATTGGAGGTACTGGTTATTTCAGGTCATCAGAGGTCAAAAACAGAATACCGTGAAAAACACGATAATTCAAGACAGTGGTGATTGATACTTTCATACTTGGTATGTATATTTGTCACTTTAGGAGTGAAAGAACGCTATGGGTTTGTCGGGGGTCGCAGGTCATCTGAGGTCATCACAGGTGAAACTACGGAAACCTTCTCAGGTAAATAGACAGTGGGAAGTACAGCCAAATTGTGTCAAGCCTTTCGTGACTAACAAAAAGTTACGGCTGATTTTTCGTACCATTCCAAAGTTAAAATTATATAGTACACCGTTTATTTTTTCACAAGCACGACTGTTACAGTGACAATTCTAATTTTAATTACCTAAGTATGAACACGTGTAAAAGATGCTGTGACAATAGCTCGATTAGAAATATCATACGAGTTTGCTGATGACGTAGTGGAAAGTTTTCTGTTTCTCACACAGATTGTTCCGTTTCAAATCCTTTCAAAGACCCTTCAATTTTTTTTCAATTTTTATTAAATATTTGGTGGGATTCATGTTAGGTCAGCAGAGGTCTAATTTTGAAAACATCGTCAGAAATGATATAGTCAAGAAGTAAAAATTTGAGGGATAAACCTTAAATTAACAAAGCATTAATTTATAAATATTTATTAATATATATATGTAAAGATTAAAATTTATGTATAAATGTTTAACATTAACATTCAAATGATACATGAACATTTGCGTAGCACCAACTCATAGATCCAATAATGAAATGTTATTAACATACAGTCATAAAATCATTTGACATAATTTGCCACCTTCGTCATAATGGTCGTATTTAAGGGCTAACATACAAATATAACTTCATACTAATAAAGCAGCGTTCCTTAGAAGTGTTTTAGGGTTTCAATGGACTGACAAAGTGGTGGTGACAGTCAACTCTGTCTAAAACAGGGTCCTATGAACTCCTTAGCGCTCCGGGGGGAGGGGCAACCAGTTTATTGGTTAAAGGGCTTTCAAAACCGAAAGTAGTTTACTTTGCTGTCAATCGGCAGTTTTGACCTTCATCCAAGAAATTGTTTTCGTTTTTCGTTGTACGTTAATTGACATCGATATACTTCATTTATAAGACTTTGAGGCAATAAAGGTATTATGCAAATCATTCGTTTAATTTACGCTGTTTATAAGACGATTCCATTGTAGCAAAGTCAACCGATGCAACAACTGATGATAAAAGTTGTTCGAAAATTAGCCTACCACTTTCAGAAAACTTTTCAGTAAAATATCTTTTTCCCTGTTCCCCTTTGTCTAGATGGAGATGAATTCGGTAAGTTACTCTTCTTTGTGCAATCTGTTTTATTTGGAAAACAAAAGAACATTTTACAGTAAAGTTTAAGATAAATATCGACTTACTCTGAGATATTCACCTTTAACAAGTGGCTATTGACTTTACAAAAGAGTCGATCCGGTGCCTTTAATCTGGTATTGCTATTTTTAGAGGCTTACACTTAAAATGACCTTTTCATAGCTTTGCTGAAGGATAACTTCAAATAACTTTATGAAGCTTGCGTTGTTATATGTATGAAAAAATTGCGTAAAGGTAGTAGAATTTGAGGCAATGATTGTCAGTGAGACATCTTGAATATGTGACAGGTGAAAGTAGGTTGTGTTCATCTAACATCTAGAATGGCCTTCTGGATTGGACTTAGAGGTACAATATAAAGGAGAAGCCACCCAAAGTAAAACTGTAATTCATACGTAGTAAAGATTATCATTTCAGGAAACTTCTTCCAAACGACAAAGCACTTTCCTGCCAGCGGTCATGTATGTGTATTTTATGAACGACTTTGGGCATGTTTGACTCGGAAATGCTTTCCATAAGTACCATAGTGTTTTGTATATGGGTAAAACAGTCTCACACAAGATTTTCACATTTAACAGGACTGATTTTTTCTTATACACAATGATGGAAGATTTTACTCATAATTAATCATACCATCTTTAAACCATCTACGGTATGACTGATCCAAAAGATCTATTCAATTTGAAGAGCCAAATGAATTTTTTGGAACTGCAACTTAAAGTTTGAAACCAGTTTTAATTAATTAAACTGATATTCCTTACGACACTATTAAGCTGGAGTAATAGTAAGTACGAATTTCCTGTACTAGTCTCATTTCCAGATACAAGTTTGCCTTCTTAACCAGTAGACAATACACTAGAATTTATTGGAACAAGACACTCTTGTAAAGCGTGCCTTACTCGGTATTAATGGCCAAAAGCTTTACGAAAATATAACTTAGTTCAAGGACAAAAATATTAAGGTAACAATCAGACATGAATCCTTACTTAATGTTTTGAAAGAACAGAAATTGAATGACTTCCTCTCAACATTCCCCCCGGGGATTCTCTATACTCTCAATGTCAAGCAACTGACACACAGACTGCCGCAATATTTAATAACTACATGGCTATTAACGTTTTCTAGCATTAGCGTAACTGGGGTGATAGAAGTGAGGGTAGGGTAGGGATGAAAATAAGGTAAATGTACCGACAGCATAGAGTCAATGTACTGACACTTTGTCAAAGGGTTATCACTTAACAAGTCACCCAGCACCCGTGACCCCCTCCATCCACCCCGAAATACCAATAACGCCACCGTATGAAGTAGTATAATATTAAAAATTCATAAAACTGTTCCCTGATTAGAAACAATTCGTATACAGTCATGTATGCCAGTCAAATAATCATACCCTTGGTATGTAAATTTGTAATTTGTAAATAACTTAATTTGTAAATAACTTAAAACTGTATCGTCACTATCCTGACCACGCTGGCGGAAAACAGTGCGTATACAGCGACGTCATTCAGTCAAATAACTATAACGGATGTACCGGTAAGATCAGCAAATGTACTGACAGACCATCCCAGGACGACAAGTGAGGGGCGACCGCCCCCTGACCCCCTTCAGTTAAGCTACTGTCAAGCACTAGGGAAATAACGGCTCTCCTGTGACGTCATTCATAAATCAATTAAAATATGCCTTTTTGTAAAAAGGTAAGATATTATTGGAGAATTATTACTGAAGTCATTCCATTCCTTCATAAAACTTGCATAGAAAGGTTGATAGGAAAGTTTCAGTTATTGAAGGAAATGATTTTCCTGTCGGAAATGGATAGTGAGTAAAGCAATGTTCATTTCATACAATAAGTACATAAAACGTAGACTAAGGAAGTGGGAAGGGTCAGGGGGCAGGGAGCTCGACTCTCCAATAATTTGAACGAGGGGGGTGAGAAACCTTTCAGCCCTCTGCAGGAAAACAAATAGCTTGAGGGTGATTAAGAATCAATAATCGTTATAACGTACGCTATTTATGTGCTAGTGTTAAATTTAACGGGTGAGGATGAGACGCCACCCTCGTATACACATCTCTGTTCCACTGCGGCCGCCAGGTCACAGCAACATGATTTGGCCAGGTGTTCGAAAAAGTTGCACACCCCTGACCTAGTGCCAGAAACTATTTTCCTAAATGTTTCAGAGGCAGAAGTTCAAAGGTATTTAGGTGAAGAATTGCATCGTTTACGCCAAACCTGCAATAAGCACGAAAGTCACAATTAGTTCGAAAGTTAGCGACTGCCTAGAATCAATATGTGGGCATGCATAACTGATGAAAGCATTGGCAAAACTTGCATCACAATTGAAAGCTAGGTTAGCCAGTGTTGTTCTTGTGGCCGTACCTGTCTTTCAATATGTAGGAAAAGTTATTACAAACCACGAGATATGGAAAGAAATTAACAAAAAAGGAAAACAAGATAATGCTAAATAGTTTGGGTGCAAAAGTCTGAAACAGTAAAAGGACACCAAAAGTCAATTAGGTCAAAACTGTGCAAAACATGTGGCACAACCCCATTTTATATTGTGCAGTCGTTCGGAGACACATTTGGCTAGCGTCTACATAAACCTGTTATTCACATGCGTGACTCACTGCGTCACAGGTGAGAAGTCAAGGGTCAGAGTACTTAATAATTGGTCTTGACATCATTTTGTGACACGAAATCTCCAAAATGATGTGCCTTTGTCCAGGTACATTGTTTAAATTTGTGAAAACACTGTGTAAACTGATGGGCTGTTGAGATAAACCCCAACAGTACTGCACTGGAATGTGTAAGGGCAAAGATATTAAACTAACAACAGAAACGAAGTTTCGAACATTAAAGTGGATGTTACTATGCATTCGTACTTTTAACTACTATTGTGGAGTATTGAAAAGACCTGCAATGACTTTGACGTCTCCAGAAGGACATCATTAAATACTTATAAAACCTTTCTATCGATATTTATTTTGCTAAAAGCATAAGGGTAGGAGGCAAAACATAGAAGTAGTACACAGGGTACTCAAAAAATGACTTGAATAGGCTACAGACCACAGACGTAAATTGAAAACATCTCCCCTTTAATAAACTCCTTTGTTTGCGAGGTGTATTAATATTGTCTCAAGTATCAAAACTGTACTAAAATAATTGCTTTTTGTAAAAATGCTTCGTTGTTCATAAAGAGTGGGTCCTCCAGGACTGAAACCTGCTAAGAGTTACTCTATACGTGAACTTCACAACTCAGTGTATGACAAGAATAAGGTAAGGTTCTCAAAGATAAGGTTCTCAAAACCATTCGTGAAATAGGATACCCGGGTTAATAATTCAAATTGGGTTGACTGCATTTTCCCTTTAAATCAAATCCAATTTTTGTTCTTGTAATGTTATGTTGGTTAGTATTAAGTACGTATTATATATCTCTAAATCAGGTTATCAATTCATTGAGCAGGTCATTCAACTGCCAGTACGCCACGCAGTCTTATCTAAAATTTCTCACACGTCTTGCACCTGGCAGTCCTTCCGGTTTCCTGTCACGTGTTTGGTGTACGTGAGGGCCATCACAACTTCACCTACGTCTCCCCCCCCCCCCCATCCCGTCTTAACCTTATGGGGCGATCAGTTTCACTTTGTACAGCCTCCTCGTTGTTCATGCAATATCACCTAATTAATTAATTAATATTTATATCTTTAGTGCGTATCAACTATTGACCAATCAGGGGACTACATTAGTTCTGTAGGGCCACGAGGCTTGGAGGCTCAAGCGGCGCAAGCTCGTCACTAGTGCTGCAAACCTCGAAACGTAAACATCATGTAGCAAGTATCGTATACTGTGTTAAGAAGCATGTAGCTTCCCAATCATCTTTTTAAGGCCGGCCAGTATGACTTAAATAATTTATCACTAATCATCTTGTACATATAGGCCTTATTTCATCAAGCAAATAATTAAGGAATAAATCAAGGAAAACTGCAGAATCTAGCTTCTTCATCTTTCATCTTCTCTTGATTCCGACTGGAGCTACACCCCAAGACCCCTAACAAGTTTTTGCAGGAGCGATTAGCCCACAACACAACACTGAACTTGTTTTTGAAACATGAAATATAAAAGTAAAGAATGGTCAGATGCAACTTTAAAATGTGTCATTTTCCCCATCTCGGTGACATTGTGACTGAATATTTTCTTGCATGGCCCAAGCTACGGCTACGCGCCAACCTATGCGGGCTCCCCCAGTTGCGTGATAAGAACTCCAGGAAGAAGCCCGCACCGGTTACCAGTCTTGTAGGGGTGCTATGCCACACCCGAAAAACTAGGTAACTAAAATTTCAGATCATTTATAATTCCAAAGTTTCCGAAAGAAAACACCACTTTGGATTAGAAAAACTTACAACAGAAAAAATTCTCAAAGGGTGGAGGTTTCATCCATCCCTGAGGCAACACCTTCTTCAATAAAATAGAAAAAAAAACTGAATAATGAAGAGTCCTACCCATATCACTATTAATTCAACACTTCACGAAGCTTTACCAAAGAAAGCACCATTTTGCATCCAAGTCACCTCACAAAGACATTTTTTTCAAAAAGTATAGTATTCGCTTTAGACAGCGTCTCTTGACTTATGCCCAGCCATAAAATGGAAGCATTACATACTGTAATGACAATTTGTAAAGATAGAGTCAGTTTAAAGCCTTGCCAGCGACAGCACAATTTTGCAACTAACCAGGCCTTACATGAGCCCCTACACTCAGCACCCTCCTACAGGTTGACACTCATGCACAGGTGGAAATGGAAGGATCGGCCCTGGTGTCAACCATCTCTAGGCACACCACTTGGTGCTCCGCTTAGATAGTGTCTTGAAATGGCTAAGGATATCATCCAGGCTACGGCCCTGTTCTTATCATACGGAACAGAAGTTGTAACCTCCAAACAAGCAATCTGTCACAGTAGTTTATGTAGATAATTGAAAGGACACTCCTTTGCTTTTATATTTGTTGTATGAAAATAGTAGGCAAAGATTCAGCAGTTCGATTTCATAGCTTCTAAAAGCTAATTCAATAAATCAAATTCCAAACTGTTTGAAACAACCATGTAATTTATGAGTGAAAGTTGTGGGAAAATGTTTTCGATTGCATCAAGACCATCTGGAATCCATAGTTTTCCAGGCCTGGATCTTACACACAGTTATGGGCGTTTGATTTGCGCTTAAATTAGTTCTCATTACGGTCATATCCACCCGCTTTTGAGAACCCTCTCCTTTTGCAAACTGTTGACGTTCTTTCACATAGGAACCAATGCCTATTGTCCCACAATTTTCTCAATCGCAAAACTTTATACCTTTTTGCTTTTGAAAAATAAGTTTCACTAGATGAATTCCTCATTTGTAGTGTTCGCTGGAATAGGCCAGTGTACAGGTAACATGAAACTGAATACATCTTGATTACTCATTTTGTAGGTCCTGGAATCATCATTTATGCAACTATCTTGCCACAGATTGAATGAACACTGCACTAAATGACCAAGTTTACCCTGGAGTCTAAACTGGTAGAATGGTGGATGATTACCACTCTTGGGTAGTAGGGTAGTTTGTTCCACTAGAATGTATTACAAAGTCTGTATCGTATTGCTAAATACAATAGTGCACCAATTATATAGAGGCAAACAGCCTCTCAGTGTTAATTCTGAAATTGAAAAAAAAAAAAAAAACAATGAACAGGCATTTAGTCTCCATATTTTTCATTTTTATAGATAATGAAGACTGGAGTAAGTATAAGTTCTTCAAGTTACTACCATGTGGTGTTTTTTTGTTATGGGCATCTTTCAAGTATTTGATGCTTAACTATCAAAGTTTTAGCATGGGAAAATATTTCTTAAAGAAAACCGTGGTGAACAATCGTAGCTATGAGTTAGTTAGTTAGTTAGTTAGATGAGATTTAACGACACACTAACACGAATGTATTATACAGTGTCAACTAGATAAATACGGTTCAAGGTCGGTTTCAAACAGTTCAAACGCAGTGCAAGTCCTCCCCTTTAGTCGGCTCTTACGACAAGCGGGAATACCGTGGGCATATCCTACAACCCCCAGCCCACAAGGGGCCGTAGCTCTGAGAACAATTCATTATTTGGTTCCTACAGTTGAAGTTATTTATTTTCAGGCAGATGGGCTGGTAAGACATACAAGATGCCATTTTTCATAAAGCTAATAAGCATTCCATCCTCACAAAAAAAAAAATCGTGAAAACAAAGCGTCTACATTGCAAAGGCACATACTTGGTTATGCACCAATAATTGTCATAAATTTAAAGAGACAGGGGAAGTGGATAGGGAAGTGAATGTTCATCTGTTGCGAATGTAAAGTCATTTTTGTCGGCTGATGCCATGGGCGTCCGCAGAAAAAAATTCAAGGGGGGGCAAAATTCTTTAGGGGCCCAACTTTTTCCATGGGAAATATTTTACTCCCAGAAAAGAGTTTAGATGCTACTTTTTCACACAGTGTTGACAAAGGCATAGCCAGGAATTTGTCATGGGGGGGGGGGCGAAGCGCCACCATGAGTTGGCGCGGAGCGCAAGAAAATTTTGGCCCAAAATGCTTCCCATGTCGCTGGGAATGGCACTTCCAAGGCCATTTTACCGCATATAAAAAGGGGGAAACATAAGCAATATCGTAAATATAAACTTTAAAAAATACCAAAATATGCTCGGGGGGCTGCTGGGGCCTGAGTGTTGATATTTTTATTTAATTCTTGTTTTGAGAGTAGAAATTCACACTGATTGAACTGTTAAGAAATGTTAAAGTTATATTTTCTTCATTTTTTTCTTTATTTTCCTTCGTTTTTTCAAGTTTTTGATTTTCCAGGGGGGGCAAGTGCCCCCCTTGCCCCCCTCCGGACGCCCATGGCTGATGCGCACTGTCTAAGAAGGTATTTTCTGATTGGCCGATTCTATTGTATTGTATCGCGTGTATCCATTGTTAAGGTGAAATTCTTCCTGGACAGTGCGCATCGTCCCATTTTTGTCCATAAGAAGTGGTGCCATTCTTTGGTTTAATGAATTGCATTTGGTTGCCAACTGTTTCTTGTTTAGTGCGGGATAGCTGTTTTTACCTTCTGCAGACTGATACGTGCAGATTGATGTAGAAATTACAAAACAAAAACAGAAATTAGAAAACATCAGAAGACAGCATTTAAATACATTCAATCGCAAATGGCATTAGATTCTCCCTCAAAATACCACAACCGAAAGAAATAGGGCAATAGGGAGGGGAGCATCACGGATGGTTAGGTATCATGGGGCTTGGCAATGATTTAATACTTAATTGGCATACTTAATTGGATCCTGAGCATTCAGGAGACGAATACTTTGGGTTTGGTGGACTAAAACTAAAAGTAACCTGCGATCTGCAAATATTGTGCCTATGTGGTCTGCTATAATGTTAAAACATGTTTTTAATGAGTTTTTTTATGAAGGATACATTACTTCAAAGTGAGATTTGCACCTCAGCTTCGGATTACAACTCCCTGGCTCAACGGTCAAAAAGTAATCTTTGCCTTTCCCTTTCTGTAAGACTTTAACTGGATTTGAAATTGTCACCAAAGGAATTATCGTAAGCTTCATCTAAAGTAGGACTGGGGTCGTGACAATACACTAAAGGGTTGTATCGTTCAACGCTTGGTGACGCCCATGAAAGTATATCAATTAGGGTATATATCAACTTGTCTGCGTAACTCTAATGGGTTCATTGCAAGGAGCTTGGGGATACTATCCATATTGTCGTAAAAAAAATCAACTTTAGTGTCTTCATCTTATATGCATGCAGCCCCTTGTTTAGGAAGGGACAAACATTTTATTTACATTGATTTACTCTTCTTAAACAGTCGACATTTTGGCGGCGCCAACTTACTAATCAATACATTGTTCTTTGTAAGTCACTTGTTAAAGGATTACTAAGAGTGAGCAATGTTCCCGGGTGATTAATATCAAATTGCAGCCACCGAATGAGAGGGTGCAATCCCCTAGGCCCTTAATTACAAGCAGTTTATCGTCGTTATTTTATTTGCTTGTGATCTAGTGGATCTTAAAGTATTAGTAGTATTCATCAAAATCGCCGTGCTTCCTACTCCCAAAGAATTAATGTCTTCAAAAGAAGATGAAAAACTTTGAAAGTTTGCCACTTTTGTCTCTGTAAAAGTGAAATAAATGTCTGTCAAAAATGTTAGTTTGTGCTTATTGAATGGTTCCCTTATGAAATGCCTGTGGAAGCAATACCAAGGAAATGGTTATTTTCTCTGTTATAATCTGCACTCTTCTATGTAAAACAAGTTTTATGTATAGGAAACGTCAAGACTTTCCTAGCTGTTGTGGTCCACGGGAAACTCAAAACTAAGAAATGACTGTAATCAATGCCTTTGCAGCACCTTTAGGATACATTCAAAGAAAAGGGTGTTTTCTACTTTTGACGTGTCTACTTTTTTCTTTTGCTGGATAGCCCTCCCTTATTGCGAAGAAACATGTATTTCAAACATTTATTCCATTTTCTTTAGATTTAGAACAAAAGAACTGTCAAAGAGAGGATCAGTTTAGTTTTGTGTATACTGAAAGTTTCCTAGAAGGCATTTTCTGTCAGTATACCAATCCTTGGACTTTTGAAGAAGTATCAGAAATGATACGACATAATGGATATTTAGAGATATTGTGAGTATTATACATATGAATAGCTTTGCAGCTTAAAACTGGTAACAGATTTCTTCACTGCCAGTAATAGAAGCTACCCACTACTGTTATGCTGTGGAGAATATTGCTTACTTGAGTGGAGCATGAAAAGGAATTTGATATAAAATGGCCACTGTGTGCGGGATACCTTGTTTCCTACAATGCTCTCGTCTTTGTTTCTGTGTGTGAAATTGCTTGGCAAAACTTCTTTCAGTTAAAAGATTATGTATAGGAAATTGCTGAAAAGAAAAACAGGCGACTCTTCCAACTGTCACTGATTATGAGAGACATTGTTCGTATGGTGATTTATTTTCCGATTCCTTGCCGAACGTGAAGACATTCTGTGAAGTCATGATGATATATGTAGGTGTTTATATTGTGACTGTGTGGGTGGATGCTTTGTGTTGATTATTTTATAAACAACGTTATCTCAAAGTTTTCTTAAAAAGATAAATAACCACTGATGCTGAGACAGGCCAAAGAGAGGGACCAAATACAAATCCAGAAATCATAAATGCTAAGTGATTCCTTGCGGATGGCATATACCGTATCACACGTTGTTTATACCAAAATGTTATCCTGCTTAAGATATAATGTGTTAGGAGGTTTCACAATTTGACCTCTGGTGAATTCATATGACCTTTGATCTCCACCAAAGACAACGAGGTTAGTGTAAACGTCATGCTTTCCACTTTGTAGTTAAATTAGATTCATCACAGTCACTTACAATTTTGTCACAGTTTGACCTAGTTTGACTTGAAATGACATTTGATGGGCCCAAAACAACACGCATAGTGAACTCATTGTGGAGGATCCGCATCCTAAGTCAGAAGTCCCTTATGATTATCCTCTTTGAAATATTGCAGTTGCAAGGTTTAACAATTTATTAAGCCTCTGGTGACCTTAAATGACCTTTTCCCACCACCGAAAGTAATTTAACTTATCGAACGCAATACGGGGCACCCATTTACCAACAATGAGGTTCATCAAGAGATGACCAGTTTAAGGAATTTTCACGAAACGATTTCGATGGCCCCAAATAAACTTTGACCTCCACCTGAAACAAAGGCGTTCTTGTAATCTGTGCAAGGCATCCACTTGTTAGATAGTATGAGATATCTCAATGTAACTCTTCTGGTAATGTCACGTTTACAAGCAGTTTACAAGGCTTTCGTAGTTTCACCTGATCTCTATCAGAATGATGATTCACGCTGGAGGCCCGGGTTCGATTCCCAGGTCGAGTCATACCAAAGACTTAAAACATGGAACCTACTTGCCGTTGTGCCTGATGCTCCGCATAAGCAATGTAGTAAGCAAAAACAAGCCAGTGAGGCACAACTGGAAAAAAGGCCCTCGCCGACTCGACTTGAACCAATTGGTTGGAAACTGGGCCGTTAAACCTCATCTTACTGTTACTACCCTATCAAAATGATATGGTTCTTCCTGTCAATGTGATAATATGGAAATTGAGATAACCTGTTTACAAGCACTCTACGATTTTCGTAGTTTTACCTCAGTTCGCCTCCGACAACTTTTGACCTCAATTCAAAACAATGGTACTCATCTCCTGTCCATAACGAATCCAGATGCCGAATATGAGACGTATCCGTACTTCCTACTTTGAAATATTGTGTTTGCAAGCTTTGCATTTTGGTGACCTCAAATGACCTTTGCCCTCGGCCAAGAAACAGGGTTTTTCTTGGAATATGATAAATCTATATACCAATTGTGAACAGTATCCATCATTCTTAAGTTGAGATATTGTTTTTGCAAGCTAAGCGTCACACTCAACACAAGAATATGTACACATGAACACACGCACATGCATTACCACATCCATACACACTTGCAAGAGTAATTGCATAGATAAGTTCACATTCGCCAAAAAAAAAAAATATATAAAACTTTGTGAAAAGTTAAAAGTTTAAAATAGGAAGTATGGATTTTCGTCGTATTTTGGGTTGTGGATGCCTTCAAGCCAGTGGAAAAATTCTCTTGTTGTTATATAGGTCAAACGTTGTCTGCGGTCGTTAGGATTAAAAGTATGAAACCTTTGCAAACTGCTTGTAAAATTTATAGCCAACAAATCTTTCTTTTATTGAGAATCTGCAGAAAAAATGAATTTTTTGTTCAAAATTTGTATAAATATAACAATGTCCTAAAAATACTCTTAACCTGTCACTATAACATAGCGAAATTGGATGTCCAGGGCTAATAAAAGTTACAAAGTGAGTTCACGGGTACTTGCATTCTACTCAATTTATTGTTTAATAGAACTTTGGACGGCCAATCACAATCACGAGGGAATCTAACATTTAGGAATGCTTTGGGCCAATGGATGTGGACATACGTGCAGTCTGTTATCCTAGGGTAAGACATTCGTTTTTGTTCTTTTTTATCATTTATTTGTTTATTTGTTTATTTATTTATTTATTTATTTATTCATTCATTCATTCATTCATTCATTCATTCATTCATTCATTCATTCATTCATTCATTCATTCATTCATTCATTCATTCATTCATTCATTCATTCATTCATTCATTCATTCATTCATTCATTCATTCATTCATTCATTCATTCATTCATTCATTCATTCATTCATTCATTCATTCATTCATTCATTCATTCATTCATTCATTTATTTATTTATTTATTTATTTATTTATTTATTTATTTATTTATTGGGGGACTAGCCTAATATGTCGGCCTAAGCAGTTTACAACGCTGAGGGCTCTAGAAGTTTTTGGAAAAATTGTTCAAGTTATCGACATAGACGTTTCTGTATATCTAGGTATATCATACCTCCTGGAAGTGTATCATGTCTGATCAACCAAAAAGACCTAGAGGTAGGCTTCCTGGTAGCCAAAATAAGAAAAAAGGTGAGCAGGCCAACGCCCAGTCCAGCCTCTCAAGTGGCCTAGCCTCTAGCCTACCTAATATTGCCAACTTACCTGTAGAGGAAGAGGGGAGTGATAGCGAAAGTCTAACCGGGTCTATGCTTGCCAACCTGGACTCATCTATAGAGAGAATTTTTAAAGAACTGAAGGCTATCAGGCATGAATTTAAAAAGAAACTTGAACATCATGAGGAGCAAATCAAGGAATTACGGGAAGAAACCCAGCATTAAGTGAAAGGTGTGGGGCACTCGAATTAAAGATAAAGAATCTGGAGAACTCCCAGGACAAACACGCTAGCTTATTGAACAAGCAAGAGCGATTTTCACGCCGAAACAATCTTCGCATCGTTGGAATAAAGACTGAAACAGGTGAAAATTGTATTGAAATAGCAAGGAATGTAATGACCAAAGTTGGGGTACCCGACTGTAGAATTGAACGAGCCCATCGCGATGGTAAACAGTACAGAGGTAAAGATAGACATATCCTTGTTAAACTCTCATATTACCAAGACAAAGTTTCAGCTCTCAGAAACAGACGACATGCTCTGCAAAATAAAACTTACCATATTACTGACGACCTTACCCTTGCTGACCTGAACGAGAAAAGGAAGTGGTCGGATCAGGTTTCGGAACTCTTCCAACGTGGTACCAGGCTTCACTTTTCTGGCGGTTGCTGGCGCACATCCCAAGGTAAACCTTACAACTTCACCAGACCTAACGCTCCAGACCAAGCCTAGATCTGGAAAAACTCACTTATAGTGTATGGTATGCTCCTTCCATCTTTGACTAGCGAGGATGTATAGCCTTTATTTTACTTTCCTCCTTGATTGCCTTCATATTGACATGGTTAGCCCAGACATCATCGTCCTTGTTCTTCCAGCACCTTTTTGTGTCGGTTTTTTCCTTACGGAGAACAACTTCATGTTTAAACTTAATCATCCGTTTGGATTGATTTTTATTATTTTTGTATCTCCTTTGAGAACTCTACATGTCAAGATATGTGAGTACTATTCTCTTTATAGCAATCAATATGGTACCACTTTAAAGTTCTTATTTTACCATTTCTACTATTTTGATACAACTCCAGTATGTTGAAATTTATCTCTTACAATGCCAGAGGCTTGAGACAATAAAAAAGCGTAGACGTTTGTTTGCCTATTTGCATAGATGTAAAGCTGATATTATTTTAATCCAAGAGTCACATAGTTCCCATATTGATGAAAAATATTGGTGTAATGAATGGGGAAGTAACATTCTCTTCGCCCAAGGTTCAAATGATAGCAGAGGAGTTTGCATTTTATTTAATCCTAAGCTACATTTTACTGTTTTAAAACATACTAGCCATGTGGATGGCAGATTTGTTATGGTGGACATTCAATTCCAAGATCATATAATTACTATTGTAGGTATTTATGGTCCCAATATCGACAATCCTAGTTTTTTGTTAATCTCTCTAGAGAATTAATGTCTTTCCAGGGCGATACCATTATTATGGCAGGGGATTTTAATTTTGTATTCAACTTGAAACTTGACAAAGTGGGGGGGTCAATTAAGAACTAATTTAAAAGCTAGGGATGATTGCCTTTATTTGATGACTGTGCACAATCTTATTGATATTTGGCGTGAAAAAAACCCTTTTTCGAAACGTTTCACTTGGAGCTCCAACATCACCCCCGGGATTCATTGTAGGCTAGATTTTTATCTTGTATCCCGTAGCATAGAACATTCAGCTACGGACATCTCTTTTTCACCTGGCATCCAGTCTGATCATTCCTTTATTTATCTAACTCTCAATGTTGCTTCAACAAAAAGGGGTCCAGGGTACTGGAGATTAAACAATTCGCTTTTACGCGATAGTAGCTACACTGACCTTATCAACAGTGTCATTCAAAGCGAAACTGATCACCATACTTCTATGGATCCTTGCTCAAGGTGGGTATTCCTAAAGTTTAAGTTACGTGAAGTGTCTATAAAGTATTCTAAAGAGAAAGCTCGGGAAAGGCGTCTCAAAGAGAAGGTCTTGCTTTTGAAAATCTCTAATCTTGAACAGCAGCTCTTCTTGACTGAATCAGCCGAAACTCGCTCATTGTTAACGGCGGCTCAAAACGATCTCATTTCGTATTTGGATTACAAATTACAGGGTACTATTATAAGATCTCGTGCAAGATGGGTTGAGGATGGGGATAAAAATTCAAAATACTTCTTAAACCTAGAAAAACGAAATAAGATTAACAATAAAATTTCCAACCTGTTGAAGCCTAACGGTGATATTGTAGATGATGAAGAGACGATTCTTCAGGAAATCCGTAATTTTTATTATTCTCTTTACACCTCTATCAAGACTTCTCCAGACCCCTTTCTGCATGACTTACCCCATACTTCTTTAGAAATGGAGGATTCAACTCAGTGTGAGGGGGAGCTTACTCTTAATGAATCTTTCATGTCCCTTAATTCAATGAAAAACGACAAGTCACCGGGAAGCGATGGCCTCTCTGTTAATTTTTACAAACATTTTTGGCCTTTAATTGGGCAATTTGTGGTTGATTCTCTAAACCATGGTTATCGCAGGGGGTTTCTTTCACCTGAACAATCGCGTAGTATTATCACTCTTATCTCAAAGCCTGGTAAAGACTCTACTCTACTTCAAAACTATCTTCCAATTTCTCTTTTGCATGTAGATTATAAAATCGGTGCAAAGGCAATTTGCCAATAGGTTTAAACGTGTTATTCAATCGTTAATAGATCCTCAACAAACTGGTTTTTTGAAAGGTAAATTTATCGGTGAAAATGTTAGATTTATCCTCGATTTGATTGACTATACTTCAAATCATAATGTACCTGGTTTTTTGTTCTTAGTAGATTTTGAAAAAGCTTTTGACACATTGGAATGGAACTATATTCAGGCTACTCTTTCTTTTTTTAATTTTGGGATTAGTATCAAAACTTGGATTAGTACTTTTTACAAGAATGCACACGCTTGTGTGCTGAACAATGGTTACTCCACAGGTTTATTCCCGATTAATAGAGGTGTTCGTCAAGGCTGCCCACTTAGCCCCTATTTATTCATTCTTTGCGTTGAAACGCTTTCTCTTAGGGTAAATCAGTCTATTATAGTAAAGGGGATTATTATTGGAGGCGATGATCATAGAATTCTTCAATATGCAGACGACACTACTTTTATTCTAGACCACAACAAAAGTAGCCTTTGTGGAATCCTTGATATTCTCGACGGCCTAAGAAAAGTAAATGTCATGTTCATTATACTATTATGAACATGGCATTGTTACCTGAGGTTCTATGTAAACTCATTGTTTTCCTCTGTAGATATAGGACAAGTCCATATTGTCCATATTTGCCCAACCCGTATCTTTATTTAAATTTTCAAGAAAATTGGCTCCGCCGTCTGGGAGTCAATTTTAACACAAATATGCGCTTATAATGTACATTTTGACTTTTACAACCTGAACTTTATCAATGTTTTCCTTTGATATTTATAAAAAGAGTCAAAACTTCATTTTCACAAAAATTTTCACAAAAATTGACCTTTGGCATTTGACTTTTGAGCTTTAGAACAGGAGGTCTGCGAGAAAATTATCCTCAATCTGGATAATCTTGCCACTAAGTTTAGAAGAAAATCTGTACATTCGTTAAGAAGGAGTTTTTGACTAACCTTTTTCTGTAAAATATAAAAACCACTTGGTTAAAGATTAAATTTAACCTTTAACCACGTGACCTTTCACTTCGATTTCCATGGCATCTTCATATTTTGGTAGAACACAACATTTGCATTACACCTGGTAATATTTTTGTCAACTCAATGCTCCCCCTTTAAGAAATGAAAAAAAGGAGTTTTAAAAAATCTGACCTTTTGCCATTGACATATACTTTCGGGATCCGCGAAAAACAATATCTGATTCTGGGAAATCTCCCTACCAAATTTTAAAAACATCGGTAAAGCGGGGTTTTTGACACAAATTTGTGAAATAAATTTGAAATATACAATTGATCAAATTTCCTCACGTGACATTCGACATCAGTTTCCATGACATCCGCATGTTATAGAAGCACTGTCATCTCGGTCACTTATGTGAATTTTTATGTCACTGCAATGTTCTTTCTTTGCTTTTAGCCAAAGACAATTTTCACAAAATTAGTGCTATTACCTCCACCTTTGACTTTTACTTCGGTAGTCTACGAAACGTAAAAGTCTAAGTTGCTGTACTTTCCTACCGAGGTTAAATAAAATCGTTCAGCAGATATTTGACACGGTTTGACCCCTCCCACAGTCATGGTCTTCTCGATATCCCTGGGGTACCCCACCATGGGTTAGCCTGATACTAGCATCGAGTTAGAAAAACTAACCATTGCTATGGCAACTGCGATTGCTGTATACCCTATAGCCTAACTGGCAAAGTAACTACAATATTTCATCCTCCTTGCGAATCAAGGAGATAAAAACAGATGTGTAACATTGGGAACTGAATTGAAATAAAAGTACCTCGCAATGATATTCACTACTTCAACTGTTTCATAACACCAAATAAACGACGCGTAGGAGCTCTTCTCCCTGTCCCCTAGCCTTTCACAAAGAATGAGTCATGCCAATACCTAACAAGTTATACATCCTACAATAGCAGGAAAGTAATCGAAGCGCAAACCATAGGTTGGGGAGAAGCGTTGAGAACATTTGTGAATAAAATACCCCCATATCGCCGAAAAAGTCCTTTTTCACACCTCACAAAGTTGCAGAATAAACTTTATAAAAGGAAAGGCGAATTCTACTAGCCTCCCTCTACACACATACACACACCCAGACACATATAACAACATGCTACAAAGTGTTTCTACGGCTACAGTTACATCACCGAGTTGAGGAATGATCACTTGAGAACAACTGCCCTAACGACATTCCCTAACGTGGGGTTTGAACGTGGTAGAAGAAAATATGTGTCTTTTCATGAGTGTACATTCGTAGAAATATTATTGAGAATTTATAACTAATTGCCCCAAGAAAACAGTCCTTTCCTTCATCAGCCTTTCGTGTTGATGCTGTAAAGCTACGAATCATCGATAGATATGGTGAAAAGAATAAACCCCTTCACGGCAAGGTGGCTTCCTTAAAGTTGTCAGCTATCATTTCCTAGTTAACCTATGCGTGGACAGTTTAGGTGGAGTAGTAACCTCGAAGATACGAATGATTGGGTCGTCCTCTACCACATATTCCTGACTTAAAATTTTCCACACGTTAAAACTTGTCAGGTACGGACTCATCCTCATAGAACCCCACAAGGCCCAGTCTAGTATAAAATATGTCTCCTTTAATCTGAACAGCTTACTACATTTCACGGTATAGGGGGAAATGATGCTCTTACATGTGTATGTAAAGAATGGCAAAAAGTCGGGACGCTACATGAACGAAAGTCGCTGACAAATTCGAAAACATTTGCCTAAGTACTTGACCAAGAGTAGTGAGTGCCCGGGGGACCTGGTTTCTCAAATGCTTTGGTTGCGGGGGCAAAATTCTTTGATTTTTTTTTTTTTTTTTTTGATTTTTGATTTTAGCAAAAACCGTAATATTAACTGATATCTGGTTGTATCCTAGATTTTCTGAAAATCCAAAGGTCATCATAGTCTCCCACAGTAGGCGCAAAATTATTGAAGGGTACGATGATTGATGATTTGACACGCACTTAGAACTCATTCGGGTAACAATATCACCAACGGAGGGCAGGTATTTGGTAATACTGAAACTTGATGAAGCTTGCCCAGTAGTTGTTCCTTAGAGCATTATCAAGGGGCAGGTTTCCAATGAATTGGGTAAACAAGCTCTCGGGTGGCCCATTTATCAACAATAATTGGGCTAACTTACACCCAGTTTCAGTACTTCATCATACGTGACCACTGTTTGTAACATTTGACACAAATTTTTCTAAGTGCAGGCAAGTGACGAGTGATGATATTTTCAGTAAAATTATGTCGTTGAAAAACTCATCATCTGGTTACGATGGAATCTCACCGGTTGTAATTAAGCATGTTGCTAATTATATATCCAAGCCACTGTGCCATATTTTAAATCTATCACTAAACCAGGGCATTGTTCCGTCACGTATGAAAACTGCACGTGTCGTCCCTATCTTTAAAAATAATGACAAAGAGCTTGTCACAAACTATAGGCCTATCTCAGTTCTTCCTTGCTTTTCGAAAATTTTGGAAAAACTAATGTTTCAACGGTCATTCAGTTATTTATTGAAGCATAATATTTTGTATAGATATCAGTTCGGGTTTATCCCCGGTCGTTCAACTACCCATGCCTTACTTCATTTTTCTGATATGATTACTAATGCTTTTGAAAAGAGAAATTTTGTCTCTGGTACATTTCTCGACTTGTCTAAGGCGTTTAATACCCTCCATCATGATATTTTATTCAGTAAACTTGAACATTATGGAGTAAGAGGCAACGCTTTACAGTGGTTTAAAAGCTATCTTTCTAACAGAAAACAATTTGTTTCAATCAGCAATGTGAATTTTGATTTCTGTGATATCAGTTGTGGTGTGCCTCAAGGGTCTATTCTGGGCCCATTACTTTTATTATTTATGTTAATGACCTACATAGAGCTACTGATGAATTGCATATTATAATGACCTACATAGAGCTACTGATGAATTGCATATTATTAGTTATGCTGACGATACCAATATTTTCTACTCGAATCCTGACCTCAATCACCTATTTGATGTTGTTCAGGGAGAATTTAAAAAGGTATGTAGGTGGTTTTGCGTCAATAAGCTCTCCCTTAATGTTAAGAAGACTACCTCCGTATTGTTCAGCCAAGTAAATAAGCCGATAAATCCACCATTTAAGTCTATTAATCTTTGCAATTCTCAAATCCCACTTTCTAATGTTGCCAAATTCCTGGGGGTTTTAATTGATAAGCACGTCACTTGGAACGACCATACACATTCAGTGACTAAAAAAGTATCAATTTAAGAATATTGGTATTATCGGTCGTCTCCGTTCTACCTTACCCAGGAAAATTCTTGTCGCTCTTTATAATCCCTCGTCCTTCCCTTTTTATCCTATTGTAATATCGTGTGGGGTTCCACTTGTCCGTCTAGATTATTGCCACTATTTATCCTACAGAAAAGAGTTGTTCGTTATATTTTCAATACTCATTACCTGCATCACACTCCTCCTCTCTCTAGAAAATTAAATTTTTTGTCTATCTACCATATTAATCGCTATCAATGTGGTATTTTTGTCTACAATTTCTTAAATAGCAAGTTACCAGATATATTCAGTGATTACTTTCGATGTGTCACGAAGTTAGTTCTTATCGAACTCGATCATCACATCTTTTTACTACACCTCTTTATAGACTTCAGTCCTCCCTCCACTGTGTTCGTTATGTTGCCCCTCATGTTTGGAATTCCCTTCCTCGCAATATAATCAATTGCCGGTATTCTTCCCTCTACAACTTCAAAAGCAAATTAAAGCGTTATCTCTCGTCAAGCCTCCCGTTATAATGGCTCTAAGTCATGAAGATCTTCTCTCCTGTTGATGTCAGTGCTTAGTGTCTGTCAGTGATTCTCTTGTTATTGTTTTTGTGTAAATTATTAAGCTGCACTTTCTATGTTTAAGGGGGTATCCACTCTCATAAGCTTTGCTAAGCTTCTTGTGGATAGCCCTCGGTCTTTTAGTTCTGTAGATATGTACATTGGAAGCTGTTTATAACACATGACCGAAATAAATGTTGTTGAAACTGGGGTCCGGAGGATTTCCTCAAGAAATTAAAGTATGTAAAGACGGATTTATGTAATGCGTCCGCAATCCCAGAGTAAGAACATTGAAAAAAGTTTTGTATTTATATCCCATTTTACATTGCAAAAGGGTCTTCTCCAAGTTTTTCTCCTTCAGTTATCTTCTTGTTGCAACATTTGCCTACATTACTTTCGGGCAGATTTCTGGGAGCATATTCGTTACTCTTCCTTTACCGCACTAGGAATATGATTTTGCGGTAGCCTAGTATCTGGACTGTGCATTGTCTACGCTGGAAGTCACTATCAATTACGTACAATTAACCAAAACGTGTTGCCAAAATATATCTAAGACTGACGAAAATCCCAGCTCTATGCACAGCTTGGATTCAACTTATTCAACGTTTGAGATATCATGGTTCCGAAGGATTCATTCACAGAGGAAAGGAATCTTCCTAAAAATGCACCAAAGACTGGAATACCGAGAGCAATGTGGCTACATAAGACGTCTAGTGTTGCATTGTGATGCATCAAACGTGTAATGGTTAAAATTGTCCTTGAAAAATGGTCGATAAATGTAATTTTGTGAAGACGGATCCCGGACACCCTGGACTCCCGATCCGCCTCGGAACTACTATGTCAGAACTAATTTAATTGCTACACAACTAATTGAAAGAAGGTGGAACCAATTTCACGCTAGTAGTTTTATGGCTTTTTACCTGGTCAGTTTAAAATAAAAGGGATATTCCGGTGATAAAAAAAAAAGAAAAAAAAAATCATAAGATCAGGAACCCTTGATAAATATTCAATTAACAGCAACACATTGCATCATGCCAAATAAGTAGACACACTTAGAGTAATAACCTTCATTTTCTCAAAATTTTATTCTCAATCTAAATAAACGTCATTCATTTTTCCACTAGTGTTCATTTTTAAAAGAAAAAAATATTTTCGGCGCAATATGCCAGTAGTAAATAACATTTTTACACCTTGAAGCAACTGAAAGAGTCTGTTTTTGATGAAAAAATAACTTTAAAAAGGAGTATCTTGAGTTATAAAGAAGCTATGAATGCGAGGTTTAAAGCGATTGTGATGAAAAATTATTTATTTAAAATCCTAAGAAATTGTCACTTGAATATTCTTTAAATCACAGAAAATGTTTTATTAACGCTGTCTCACATTTTTATTGTCTTGTATGGAAAAACGGTTGTATGCTCTCCTAAGTTTTAAAGGGAAATATTGCTTTTGTGGCTAAAAAAAAATTCAAAGTTTTAAAACTATAATTTACAAATAAAAATGATAGGGAATTAAAAAGTAAAACAGAATGGTAGCTTTATTTTCACAGAATATGCCGTGGTTCTCACAGAAAGAAATTTAGCTGTTTGCAGCTCAAAACTATTTTGTTGTCCCTAACTTTTAAAATTTCAAATGATGCAACATCCGTAACTTTTTTTATGTGTTGCATTTTAAGAAGATGGAGCTTTTGCTTGAGTTAATTCGTTAGACTCAGTTGAATAATAATGGTTATAGCTTCTTATGATTACATGTCATGTGGGTCTATTTTAAAGATAATACTTCCCTTAAAGGAAAAAGAAAAAAGTAAGATTTCTGGTATAAAACGCATAAGACGTAACAATTACATCTTTCTGGACCCTGTGTTTAATTACCACACTTTCGCCTATCTTACGATTCATACAGAACCTTTCATTCCCATCACAAGACGACTTGTAGCAAGTCTACTTCAAGCCTGAGATATATTTGTTTTTGTCAGTAGTTTGTTACCTTTGCCCAGAGTTGTAGACTCGAGTCAAGAGAATTGGACTAGTCAGAGGCGAGTCGCTATTTTTGTGACTTCTGACTTAACTTGCAAATACTAGCAAAGACTTGCAACTTGACTTGGACTTACAAAAATGACGTTTGACTTTACTTGGACTTGCCAAAAAGACTTGGTAGCATACGTAAGTCATAATCGCTTCAAGCCCACCCCAAAGAACTTAAAAACATCCATTGATTTGCCTGGATTACGTATGATATCAAGATCGTGTTCCGGCCAAAGGTCGTTGATTTTGGACAGACCTGACTAGGATAAGTTGTGTAAAATGACCTGATAATTAAGCCGAATTAGGTTAATTAAAAGAACTCTCCCTAGACTCTGTCCTTTTGCTGTGAGGGTCCTGGCGGTCCTTGCTAGTAGCTCCCCCGTTGAACGCCTGTTCAGTCTAGGAGGAAATATGATCATGAGACCGCACAGGGCAAAGTATGGTTACAATATGCTATCCAGTCTAATGTATTTAATATCCAACAGTTTGTTCATGTAATATAGATTCTGTTTATTCTCTCCAACAAACCAGACCTGCTTTCAGAGCTATTGCCCTCAGTCCATGGGCGTCAATCCTAGGGGGACGGGGGGACATGTCCCCCCACATTTCGATGAGTGGGGGACACAATATCAAATGTCCCCCCACATTTGCGTAAAAGAGTAATGTCGTGGCTCTATTTGACTGGCTTTTTGAGTGACATGTAGGTTTGTTGGCAATTGTTAAGTGTCTTGATGCAGATTCTGAATGTAGATTTCGTCAGGGAAATCTTATTTAATGGCAAAATTTTGGCGCGCTTCGCGCGCATGCGTCACGGTTTGCACCTGTTTCTCATGACCGTTAAAAAGGTAATTATACATGGAACAATTCTGATCACAACACCTTCCGAAAACAGACACACTCTAAAAACAGTTGGGTAAACTTTTACCCAGGTTGGTTACGTATACCTCCTGCTAAACTGTTGGGTAAAAACTTTACCCTCGTTGGGT
Source organism: Holothuria leucospilota (assembly GCA_029531755.1). Taxonomy (NCBI): domain Eukaryota; kingdom Metazoa; phylum Echinodermata; class Holothuroidea; order Aspidochirotida; family Holothuriidae; genus Holothuria; species Holothuria leucospilota. The sequence goes on along the minus strand of CM055964.1, from coordinate 20,992,504 downwards.
TAAACTTTACCCAGCAATAGATACTTTGTAACCAACTTGGGTTACTTTTTTATCCAACATTTTAGCAGGAGGCATACGTACCCAAACGTACCCAACACTTTTTAGAGTGCATACATCTCCAGACATCTGAAGGGGCCTCGCATTAATATGGGATCATTCAATCAGTGGCGTACGCAGAGGGGAGGGCCATTCCGCCATGCCCACCTTCACTGATTCCGACTTTTTTTAAGTTCCTAAAAATACGTAAATTTTTTAACACAAATTTACTTAAAAAAGGTAGCATATTTGGCACCAGATTACATGTAAGGAAACCTAATTTTTCGAAAAATTTCAAAGGTGATGGGGACACCCCATTGGGCCATGTCCCCCTCACTGATGCCTAATTTTTAGTTCCTAAAAATACGTAAATTTTTAACACAAATTTTACTTCAAAAGGTAACATATGTGGCACCAGATTGCATGTAAGGACACCTAATTTTTCAAAAAATTTCAAAGGGGAGAGGGACACCCCCTCCCCTTAGATCCCTCCCCAAGGCCAGCGGTCACACAACATACTGCATGCCCTCCCCCTTGTGGAAGGTTGAAAGTACGTTGTTGCCGTTAAACACTTTTCAAGAATTATTACCGAGCGTGGCCGAAGCCATTATTTTTACCGAGCTTCGCCGAAGCCATTATCGGTATAGATGGTGCAGGCGCGGATCCAGGTTGGCCTGGAGATCCCCCCCCCCCCCCACGAAAGGAGAAAAAGGGAAGAAAAAGAAAAAAGAAAAGGAGAAAGAAAAATTAAGAGCAAAAAAATAATAAAAGTGTCTAAGAACGTTTTTAAAGTATATATTTCTCTAGGGGTTGGGTGGAGCTATAGCTGGGTTATCTCTTTAGATATCTTTCACATAATGTTCCAAAACATGTGAATAGCTGAGTAATGATCCTTGACTTAAGATCTAAATAAGTAAACATCCTGACATGTGCAGTATGGGCCCTGCTAGCTGCACTGAAATCAGTAACAATTTTGTGTTAAAGAGTGAAAGTTTTTGTAATCGAAAGGGATTGAGAGGTAAAGTTTTCGCCATGCCGACCTTGCAGAATGAATACAGAAGACGAGCTGTCAGGTGACGTGCTATTGTGCACAGTGACACCAGCTGTTGCAGGCAAAGTGGCGGCGTGCATACCCTATTCGATTTCAAAGCTGTCTGAAAAGTTTTAAAATGAACTAAAAAGGCTTTTAAGCTACAGACAGTTGCGTCGGCACAGTGGGCAATGGGTGACGTGTGTCCCCCTCCCCCATCGATTCTTGAAAATTTTTAAAATGGTCACAAAAGTCGTTTAAGCTACAGATTTCTGTGGAGGGTGGAGGGTGAGATGTATTTTTGATGATTGGTTTACTTGTTCTTACCCTTTTCTTTCACAAACTGTTCTCAAACTATCATAAGTTTTGGCAATTCTTGACAAATTCCAAATTTTCGCACGCTCCGCTAGCGTCAAGCCTTGTGTCAGAGTTGTCCTTATTTTCAATAGCTTTCGGTAACTCACGGGGGAACCAAGGAGCAAAAGTGCTTTTTAAGAATTCTCAGTCAGAAGATTCGTTTCTGAATAGCATAGGTTGGTGGGAAAATGACAGTGTCCGATGCAGGTTCTGAATGCAGGTTTTGTCATGGACTAATATCTTGTTCAAAATTTCGGCGCGCTTCGCGCGCATACGACAGGGTTTACACCCGATTTCATATACCATTGACAAAGCTATGACGCAAGAAAATATTCAAATGCAAACATTTTTCTAAAAAGTAAATCTCCTTCTCCGTAGGGCATTCATCATTATGGGATCTTTGACTAATCTAGTCTAGCACATGGTTTGAAAGATTGAAAGTACGTAATTGCCTTATTTTCCAAACATTATTACCGCGACGTTCAATAACGACGAAAATCTTTTCTGAAACGAATTTTGCCTGTCCACCATCCCTCTTGCTATACTTGAAAAGACAAGGTGATATATATCTCCTCCCATATGGTTGCCAGGTAGTGAGAATCCCGTTGGTCCCTCTTTTGTATACTGTAACTAATTAAGAGCTCCCGGGAGGCGCTATACTGTTCTCTGTCAACCTTGGATATCCTTTTAAAATGTGAAGGAAATATTTTATTATAGTCCAAGAATGTTTCTGTGGATTCCACGCAGGTACAGTATAATTGCGTGTACAATTTTCCCATGGGCGTGGATCATGGGGAATGGGGAGACGCGTCCCTCTCACTTTTTTGGAAGGGGGACATCGTCAAAAAGTCCCCTCACTTTTTCAAAAATGATAGAACAGACTGCAATTATGCCTAGGAAAACGAAATTCTTAGAAGAAAAATAACCTAAAAATCCTACACTTTTGTTGCACCAAATCGCATCTGAGGGCATTCAGTTCTAGAAAAATTTCCCTTAGACCCCCCCCCCCCATGCCGACGATCACAAAACTTATTGCCTCCCAGTGACGCAAATTCTGGCTACCACCACTGCTTCTTCCACCAGGACGGAGATTCACAAATGTGGAAAAGTCCCCACCCCCACACACACTTTTGGAGATGGATCCACGCCCATGATTTTTCCTGGGACTTTAGGAGGTTTGAAGACAATATACTAACCGTCTCTTACTCCTCTTTTTCACCTGAACGAAAATTAGAATTCACTAAATTGTGGACATTTTTTAAACATACAATCACTTTAGAATGACCCAAAGATACCACCATTTTGCATATAGGCCCCCTAAAATTATCAAACATTTCTTAAAGGGGAGGGTAATCTCCTTCCTGGGATTGCACTCTCATGTACTAACAGGAAAAGGCTCTCCCGCTCTTGTATATAGCGTATACAACATCCCACTGCCTAAAAAGGAACGGTTTAGCAGTTACCTGCTGTTCCCCCAATCACCAACTCCCGCCGGCACCATCGGTCATAGATTCTGAAGGGTATACCCTTCAGAAATCCATAAAGAAGGTGATATATCATCTCTCCTCCAATATGGACATCAGGTTGTGAGAGTCCTGTTGGTCCCCCTTTTCAGTGTACAATTAATGCAGAGCTCCCGGGAGGCTCTATACCGAAAATTTTCGGCGCGCTTCACGCGCAATTGTTTACGCTTACGGGGAGAGGTATGTTTTTATTGAGTGATGAATTTATTTTTATAACTTTTTAAGAAAAATCATTTGACATCTTTTACGATTTTTGCAAAGTCTTCTCAATATTTCTTGATTTTCGCCTGATCTGCGTAGTTTTAGCCTTTAATTACTCCTTTTACTATCAATAAGGTCCCAAAAGTATTCGCATTACTCATCGGTGGGGTTCTACCATAAGCAAATTATTCATGTGCATAAACCTGATTTCAGAGGAGCCAGCATTGTAAGGATGTAAAGCAACTGATATTCATTTTTTCACCCTCCTCTTCGTATGAGAACTGAAAAATTAGTATCGAACCCACCTTCTTATTGATAGACACAAATAAAGGGAATTGACACCGTTTGTAATAACAATGGTTTTAAATGTAAATTCAAATTTTCGCGGGTAATTGTTTCATCTGACGTCCTTATACCTGAATACCGTATAACGAAAATAAAACACTCATTATGGCAAAATCATTTCAAGTTACCTGAATGGGCTCATATTGTTGGCGTGTAAGTTTTGAGATAACTTAGATTCTCCTGAACTTCTGCAGGTACATATAGTAACTTATACTGAGCCATATACACATCAAATTCCATGCAACATGAAAAGGTATAAAATCTCACTGACATAAGAACTGGAGCTGATTTCTGTGCTCTTAAAATGCAATACTGCTAGAGCTTCCGGGGGCTTCGCCCCCTGGACCCCGAAGGGGCCCTGTCGCGGGCCCCTGGACACCACGCGTAGGAACTCGCGCTTCGCGCTCGTGGTGAACCTTCGGTGCACATGAGATTTTCCATCTTGCCCCCCCCCCCCCCCCTCAAAATTTCTGGATCCGCGCCTGCAGATGATGATTGTTAATACACTTACGACTACAAAGCATTCTGAAAACGCCCTTGCTAATCCTTCACACCTTTGCTATACTACGATCAGCTCCAAAGATATCCCATTTTACATCTAAGTAACCTTAAATTAACAAAAATTTCTCGAAGGGGAGGGCTACACTCCCTCCCCTTAGACCCCTCCCCCAGGATGACACCTTTATATAGTGACAAAGGAAGGATCCCCACTGCTGTGTACAAACGCAGGGTGAATAAAAAAGGTGCAATTTACACGCCGCCACTGCAGTTAGTAAAAACATCCAGCCAGTCGGAAAAATTAGAATTCACTTAATTATGGACATTTTCCCGTCACGTACGATTAGCTCCAAAAATATCCCAAAGATAGCACCGTTTTGCACCTAAGCAGCCTTAAATTAACACAAATTTCTCAAAGGGGAGGGGGTGGCCCCTTAGACCCCTCCCGCAGGACGACACATTTATGTAGTGACAAAGGAAGGATTCCCACTGCTGTATACAAAACGCAGAGCACATAACAAAGTGCAATTTAAACGCTTCCACTCAATTGGAAAAAACATCCAGCCGGTCGGAATTTGGGACCTCCATACGCCCAAAAATAACACCCTAGCAAAGGGCCTGGTCGGGTCCATGATCTCCGACAATGATCCACGCTGCGAAGCGTTGTTTCAGCTAATTTGGGACATGATGAAAATAACATCTTGAAGTAATTCCGTGGACTCCGTTTATTTCACCTGGCAGATCATCTGTGATGGTCATGTTAACTTTGAAGTGATAATTCTTATTAGAATAGGACAACGTCAGTCATCATAAGGGGGGGGGAGGGCCTATAGGAAGACGCCCCCTCTTCAAAACCAAAGGTATTGGTTTGTGCTAAGTCATGTATGTCCCCCGTCCCCCCCCCCACATTTGAATACGGATTGACGCCCCTGCCTCAGTCACGCTATACAGCATACCCAAGTGGCTACACGCAGGGAAGGCAGCAGGAGCAGTGCACCCCCTCCCCCCCCCCCCGTCGAAATTTTTAAAGCAACTTTTCCAAACATCGAGCTCTCTAAACTTCCGAGATAATGAAATAAAGATTGCTTAGATGCAACGTTAAAGGCACAAAAAGTGTCATTGTCAGTAGTATGGGACTGTGCATAGCACAGTGGGAGAGGAAGAAGGGAATTATAACTATCCCTTTTGAGAATATGTTGCTCATTTTTTCTATTACTCATATCACTGAACACTTCTGAAAAAGTCTAGCTGAAACTTTACCCAAAGTGCTTGTTTTTTCATTATGACTTCGTATTGTACAATTTTGGTGAGATCATTTTTCTAATCCCTAGGGTGACCTCACCATCATTCATTTTCCCCTCCACCCCCTTGCCCTCTGTTAATGGGATGGGGCTAGGCTATAATTTAAAAAAAATGTGATTTTTGTGGTGTGAGTAGTTCCCATTCAATGTAATTTGAAGAAGCTTAAAGGCATCATTCTAATGATAACGGTTTGAGTATTTTTCCCTCGACCCTCACTGGGGAGGCCTTGGCCCAGAACCCCATCTCTGGGGCCCAAAGGTAGTCCTCTGTTTTCCACTGCAGTGGGGAGTTTCCGTATTTCAAACTCGGTCCTCCCTACGCTTTGAAAAATCCGGGCTACCCGCCTGATATGGGAAGCAGTTTGGCAGATTTTTTTGGTACGCTTCTCGCCAACTTATGGTAAACCTCTACTTACATCCCCTCGGCCGAAAAGTTCCTTCGCAAAGACATGGACACGCATGCATGAACAGAAGCATGTACAACTCTTCTTACTTACATTTATTACTTTTGAAATAAAACATCTGCAGTGGATCTTTATCATTATGCTCCCTGGACAGTATGACAACATGCATGCTGGGAGGCTATGGGATAGTACCATCTTGACTTTAATGCGTCAGACGTGGATAAGGAAAAAGCAAATTTCAAATGTCAAGGCATGTTGTGCTCAGACCATAAGTCACATTCTTCACCAACTAGTGCCAGCAACAAGCTAATTGTTCATTCATATCTTCAGATTTTGCTGGTATTTTCTGGGAAGATTAAATTACTATCTTTCACAGTAACAAATATATTTGGCAGTTGCGCAGCTCATCCGTTGAGTTTGTAAAAAACTGCTTGGCCTTATCATCTCTAAAACCTGAAAAACACCCCATGGGGTATTGGTCTTGTTGAAACTACTAAAAACCTCTTTTCCCTTCTCTATTACACCAATTGCGTCAAGGCTGGACGTTGCCATTGTCCAGATCATGACATGTGATACAGCTCCTTGGAAAGAGATAATTAATTGGCTCGACGATGGAGATAGCCTCAGGCGTAAGAAAGTGACATATAATCCTACCCCACGAAAGTCGAATTTTGTGGGGTCGGAAATCTAACATTTTTAACGGGTTCAATACGGCATGCACACGAAATTTAGAAACCACAAGTTACAAAATTATTTTGAAGTTGTGAATCTCATTTGTCTTCCATCGAGTGCTAAATGCAAATTTGAGGCAGACGTAAGTTGATGCCTGATTGCTTATAATAGGTGGACAAATTTGTGACTTCACTTCTACATGTGAAAAAAAGGCTTGTGACCTGATTTGTACTGGGACTAAGTGACTTGTGGCCTGACTTGTAAATACTTGAGACTTCACTTGACTTGTGAAAATTTAACTTGGCTTACAGTATCGAAAGACTTGCGATTTGACTTGGAATTGCAAACAAACGACATGCTACATTCCCTTCCTTTATCTCACCTTTCTCTCCACAGCTCCACAGGATGATAGCACTCATGTCAAAATAACATTTCAAAACGATTTCTAAGCATGTGCATTTCTGGATAGGTGCTTTAGATGGTAGATACACCACCGAAAAAAGTTTTTTTAAAATAAATCACAAAAAGGCTTCATTCAGTTTATTCAGGTTATTCTTTGTGCATCCTCATGAGGATACAAAGAGAACATACAGAGGTATGTGAGACTTAAAGTGGGTATGACACGGCCAAAGTACGTTTCTCAGTAAATATCGTTTGGGTACAGCTTGAAATGAAGCAAATGTTTTTCCGACTCAACTACGTCCATAAACACAGTAATACGACCTTGTGAATTCCCATTTATATGCCAGACTCAGCCATCTGAAATCCAAAAGCGAAAAAAGTATGTGAGCGCGTCTCAAGATCGTGACGTCATTGGAGGCACGGTTAGTAACACTGTACCAGGCAGCCCACCCATCGTTCTACACATCGAATCATGTGCATGCTAACGCGTGTTAGCAAGTACATCATTGCAAACACCTGTGCTACGATACTATACAGCAGCGCGCGTGACCAGTGACCACACCGTGAACTATGCGTCGCTGCGCGGTGACTGCTTACCATTCACAATAGCAACGTTACTGAACAACTCACTGAGTAAAGGCGCGCTTGTTATGGACTGTCCATACATGTTCATAGCTGTTCTGTACAGTGCGCCCGGACCGCGTTCTTTTTGCACATGAACAAAGCTGTTTATTATATGCAGGGAAGCTAGAACACGGGCGCATAATATGCACGCGAACATATTGGCCAATGATATGCTTCGAAGTCCCCAACATGTTCCGCGCTTTGAGCTCTGTTTGTTGGGCGGGTATTGTGATGTAATCCTTTTCATGAAGTTTCTAAGATATGAAACTTTCCCAAAGCGTTGCCTTATTTTCACATCTAGATACGCATCCTTACATAGCGCAGTGCGGGGTGCCGCCAATTGCGTCATAAAAGTCAGGTGACCTGTTGCGGCATTTTTCGAAATTGGATTTCTGGACGTTTTTCTTCAAATTTATTTATGCCGAACTGCGCCGGTTTTAATTGTGTGTGAGATGATACTTTTACATTACTGTACCCACTCTTGCAATACACAAAAGTTATTTTGGCCGTGTCATGCCTACTTTAAATATATACACAATTGGACGGGAGAAATAAATAAGTTTCAAAAAAGAATGAAAAATATAAAGCAGACCTTTGTTTACCAATTTATAATTAAAATTGAATACGAAGTTGTCAGAGTTGTTGACTCGAGTCGCTGACTTGGCAGGGCTTGGACTCGAGTCCGACATTTTCGTGACTTGCGACTTGACTTGCTGAAGAAAAATGGCTTGGGACTTGATGAGCCTTGAAGAAAAATAACTTGCGACTTGACTTGACATGAACATATTTGATTTAACGACATTGAATGACAATATTTGTCGCTGAGTGACCTATGGACTTGTTTACTGTTAAATTATGTAAGAACAGAACGCAAGCTATTCCTTCATGCATTCAAGTTTGCTTTGTGCCGTGAGTAGAAGGCTATGATACACTCAGGGTCGAAAAAATGTAGTACTGTAGTATAGCATAGATTAAAGCAACCATTCCAACGCATACTTGTAAGCTAGGGCAAGCCTCACCCCTAATTACAAGCGTACATCATGTTAGCAAGTGAAGATCAGGCCTTTAAACGGCATTACAGCTGCATAAATCCTCCAGTAGGTTCGGATCCTGTTGAACAGCTACACAGTGGATCTCATCAGGAGCAATGTTTCGAAAATTTTTAACATTATGTAAAGCGGGAAGTGTGTGATTTAGGTGGTGTACCGGTAATGGTTCTTTGATTAAGCAAAACTCATATTTTAGCCTGTGTAAAAGAACATCTCCTTTTTGCGGTCAAACTTTATGTACACGGCTACCAGAGAACATGATCCGGTGTATGTTTGCCTATTTCTACTTCTCAATAGTTTTATTATACATCTTCTCTGCAGATCATTTACACATTTGAATATAGGAATAATAGACGGAAATGATTTCAAAGGATTTACTCAACTGCGAGAGTTGTAAGTATACAATGAATGCTTGTCCAATATCGTTATTCTCATCAACATATAGACCTTATATATTAAGAAAGGTCGTTAAGTTCAGTAGCAACGGCTTTGACAAGATACAGAATACTGTTTCACGTTGTTTTCGTTTTTAGGTTTCAGTTTCAGTTTATTCTCCATGTATCCTCTATAAAGAGGTATAAGAGACTTAACAATATAAACAAGATTAAAAGTTTACCATGGATATATAGATGGCAGTCAAATCAGAAATACTTAACAGGTAGGACTATAGGATTCTCGACTGTAAATAACTTAGGCCTAGGCCTATGTAACTAAACTTGGCACCAGCACCAAGTTATGTGCTGAATAATGAAAATAGGACAATTTATGGAAAGGCTTTCATTATCTTGCTACAAAACATACTTAAATTATTAATTACGGATTTAGATTTTGATTGGAAAAGGTCACGCACCTTAATAGAGCTGGGTTTTGTTCTAAAATAAGGTTTGAGAAACAGATTTCTTTCGTTTTTAAAAAAAGCTGCACATTCTAGAATACAAGAGCATGAATGATGCTGTAGCTCAACTACAATTTCACTGAAACAATTTCTTTTATGTAGCTTCATTAGTGATTCAAACCAAGGAGTCATGCATGGACAGTCATGATGTAGTACCTTCAGTGCTATCCATGTACAGTAAATGGTCACAGCAATGGCATTTCAGAGTTGGCCAGCTTGGGACATTTTTTAATGTTTGTGGGCACAATACAGTAGGTAATTGTGCCGATGAAAATGAAGTAATTATACCCAATTTGTCAGGCCCATCCAAAATTATTCCTATGTCAATATATCATACAAAACCAAAACTCATATGGAAAAGCTTTGGCATGGATATCACCATCTGACCATTTGTGACCCCAAACGGCATTTAACATTTACACAAAGTACACCTATGATGAACCATCATCCATGGAACATTAACCAACTTTGATAAGATTCCAATGCAACCCCTAGTATTTAAAGGCTTTTGATTGATTCTACTGTTTGACCCCAAACATCCTTTGACCTTGAAAAGTATAACTTTAATGACCCCCATCTACTGGACTGTCTTGGCAACTTTGACAAGATTCAGACACAAACCCGTAAAGTTGAAGGCTATTGCATGATTCCAATGTTCAACCATTTAATACCCTAAATGACCTTTAACCTTCTGCAAAAGAGCAACTATGATGACCCATCATCTACTGAACATTCTAGCCAACTTTGATAAGATTTGCATATAACCAATGGGAGTTGAAAAAGCTTTTAGTGATTCCAGTGTTTGACCTCTCTATGACCCCAAATGAACTTTGACCTACTTCAAAATGCATCTTTGATGACCAGTCATCTACTGAACACTGCGGCCAACTTTGATAAGATTTGGATATAACCCCTAGGAAATGACTTCTTTGTGATTCCAGCTTTAACCTCTCTATAACCCTAAATGACCTTTGACGTATTTCAAAAATACATCTTTGATGACCCATCATCAACTGATCACTGGCCAACTTTGATAAGATTTAGATATACATGCCAAATTCAGACCACATAAAGTTCTGATCGTTGCAAATTCGGATTTTGTTGCGAATTCGGATTCTCTGTGAGAACTTCGGTCACCCTTTTCCATTTGGATCTAATTAATCTTTCTTGAATGACCACGAATTCCCTTTCAATTCATTGCTCATCCTCCCTCCGCAGTTGAACTGACCACAGCTGCTCCTTTTTTCGTTAGGTCTGATAAAACAAAAGTCCTATTGTCCTAATCAGAGTCTACGCAATCTTGGGGAGTACAGCTTGTGAAGGAGAACAGCCTGTTTCTACTCTTCTGCAGCTGCAGATGTGGTGAGTCATCACTTGAAAGTGCAATCGTGCTTGAAATGATGATTCAACTCCTGCTTGTGCTTCAACTTCTCATGTAACCTCTAGGAGATGAAGACTTATGGGATTTCAGCTTTCACCTCTCTGACCCCAAATGACCTTTGACCTACTTCAAAAAGACATCTTTAATGACCCATTATCTACTGAACACTGGTCAACTTTTGATAAGATTTGGATAGGAGAAGAAGACTTGTGTGATTCCAGGTTTAACCTCTCAATGACCCAAATGACCTTTGACCTACTTCAAAAATACAACTGGCACATGCCATCATCCACTGAACATTCCAGCCACATTTGATAAAATTTGCAGATAACCCCCAGGAGTTAAAGGTTTTTGCAAGATTTCACTGTTTTGACCTCTGCATGACCCCCAAATGACCTTGACCTACTTCAAAAGGACACAGTTGATGACCCATCATCTACTGAATGCTCTTGCCAAATCTGACAAAATTCCAACACAACCCCTAGGAGCTCAAGGCTTTTGCATAATTATGCTCGGTTGGCCTTTTGTTTGACCTCTCTTTGACCCTTGACCCACTTCAAAAGTATAAAAGTACATGGTCATGACCTCACATGTAGTAAACCATGCATGAAAATGACCACTGACCTTAAAACTCTCAACACCAGTAATAGAACTGATACACATGTTACAATGACAAACACCCAAGACTGTCACTGAATCTTTAAGATACAAAGGACCATTTGTTTATTTATAAATGACCCCAAACTGACCCATAAATCTGACCTTTGAGTCCATCCTTGACCACCACTGATAACCCTTATCCTTGTATCACTGTGCCCAAGTTTCATATTTGTCCAAGCATATGCTCGTTTGGTGAGTCTGTACTTTTTAACACTCTCTCGTAACAGTAACATATATGGGTTATGTACTGTAGCTAACCTAAAAAGTGTTAGAATGAAGAAGTTTACAAAGTAACTATGTAGCCTAATCTTATTGATATAAATAAGACATTCCACACATAATAAACACAATACATCACAGAACAAGTACAACACATAAATTTCCCACCAAAAATTATTGAAAGATTCAAAGAAGCCCTGCAGTTCTAGAAGTAGCTGGGCTGTAGAGACACATGTGTAGCTTAGGTTCATGGTGCACATAGCCTAAATTAGGCCTATGCATTGGATATGTTTAGGTAATACCAAAAGTGCCATGCTTCTCTGGAGAAAATGGCCCGTACAAAGACTTTCCAACTGAAAGCTGCGAGTGCATTTCACGTTGTTGTATGAGGGTTTTTTGCACTTGCAGGATTCATTATTGGGGAGTTTTTAACCAATTTGGTAATTTACTTTGGCCATAGCAACAGAACTTGCTTGTGTAATTGAGACATTGTCTAAAGTGTGCACTGTGTGAAGGGTATCCAGTCAAAATGTTCCTTTCGCAAAACATCCCCACGTTAATTTTAGCTACCAAAACATCCCTGCCAATTAATATGTATAGCCTACGTAAAATCTCTTTTTAAGTTCAATAACGACAAGTTTAATTCTAATTGATTTGTTGTAGGCCTACAGTGGGTATTAGGGAAATCAGTGAGTTCTTTTGCTTTTCAGAACTGTAATACCACCACACGAAGAAACGTACTTACCACCGCGTAGGCTATAGCGCCATGTAGGCTACATATACAACACGTGAAATTATGATTGCGGTGGTAGGCCTAAACTGTAATTCGTAATTTTTTCCTTTGAACTTGAAGAAACTGAAACTAAGCTAGTAGCAGTAACTTAGTAGCGCTACCCAGGCCGAGCTTAGCCTAGGGTACCAACGCCTAGTTCTTACGTACACTTTGTTCCCTGAACTTGCATGCGAAGCCCCAAGCGACTCAAGTACTAGTTAGGCCTAGGCCTCCAGGTCAGCAGACTGCGGACTAGGCCGAGCCTAGCCTAGGGTACCTATGCCTAGTTCTCACGTACACTTTGCTCCCTGAACTAGTATGGGAATCCCCATACTAGGTCAGCAGACTGCGGACTAGGCCGAGCCTAGACTGGGCTAAGGGCCTAGCTAAGGCTCGAAGTACTTTTCGCGGTATAATACACAAACAATTTCATAATAGGCCTATCCCGTTTAACGTGAGCGTAAGCGCTACGCCTGTTTCGCTGTTATTATATTACAAATTAGGCCTAGGACTAAAATTAAAAATGTCTGATTCGGCCTACCTTCGCTCTTTTCATGGACGTCTCGTCGTAGCGAAGTTCGATTATTACGACGAGACGTCCATGAAAAGAGCGAATGGAAGGTAGCCTAATCAGACATTGATGTTGGTGGTGTCCGTGTCATTGTGAAGTCAGCGTCCGCCATATTGTGACGAGTCTATCAAAACCGACGAATGTGCAGTTTATTGGGTACACTTTTTTTTTATTTCATTATACTTATTTATAATTTATGCGGAAATCAAAGCGCATTCGTTGTCAAGGGTAATTTTTGTAATTTGCATTGCGATTAGTTTTAATGGATTAGTAATTTTTACCTGTCTACGCAAAAGCACGGAGGTGGTCAACTCCCAAGGTACTTGTTCCGCGATATATTTGCACTGCATTTTGATAGTCGTAAGATGGCCGCTCGGCGACTTCATCACTGATTATCCAATCAATGTGTGGAAGCCAATCCAATCCAGTTAGTATAGAGATCAGTGGTACATACACGGATAGGTTGCATATTGCGGAATATTTCGTACGTGCGTATTACACGTATACAGGCTAACACCATGGAGCTACCACCTCGGAGGTGGTATCTCCATGCTAACACGTAACCACCGAAGCTGTATACGGATGCCTGTGCAAAACACTGTAATCTCTAAAGCTTGAGCATCACGCATCCACTTGGAAGCACAATATGCTGACAAACAATGCACCATAATGGTCAATGGGAGTTACCGTAGAAAGAAGGCTTATAATTATATCTTCATTTTTCATAAAAAATGGCCATGAATTTCACACGCCATCACAGAGCGAGTGAAAACTCAATAAGAACAACTTTTATTGTAGGTTTCAAGATCAGCCACTGTTCACTTTTAGAGTTAATCCTGTTTACCCAAAAAATCAAGATTTGACCTCTGGTGACCTCAATTGACCTTTGACGTACTTCAAAAACACAACTTTGATGACCCATCATTCACTGAACACTCCTGCCAAATTTGGAATGATTCTAACATAACCACAATGACTTGAAGGATTTTGCGTGAAATCACACTTTGACCTCTTATGACCCCAAATGACCTTTGACCTACTTTCTGTTATAATATTTATCAAGTTCTTGATATGGGCTATGCACCTACCAACTTTGACATGGAACGGCCAAAGAACCTGCAGACAGCAGTCTTTTAACCAATGTTGACGGACAGACAGACAGACAGACAGACAGACAGACAGACAGACGCATTGCCATGACAATAGCTCAACTTGTTGAGCTAATAATGGAACTCATCCCCTGAGAAATTATTACTCTTACATAAATTACATATTCGCTGATGAAATACAATATTGTGATATCTTCCTGAAACGACGGGAATGTTGGTATTTGCACAACGATATTTACACAAATAATTACAATTTCGGAAGTCAAGGATATGCAGGTACTTTTCAATTCAAGACTGGTCTTAATGATCCTATACACTTTACAATGGGAAATCCTATTTACCTCGGCGAGCCATTCTTGTTTATACATATCGCTTAGTCTTAACTTAATTGCTTTAATCAACCACGGATGAGGTATAATAAGGTTGTTGGGACAGAAGTTGTGGTTTACACTGTTTGGCATATTCCATACAAATAACATACCAGTTTTGTCGAGAATATTTAAATTGTACTTAACCAAGGAGAGTAATGGATATTTTGATCATAGAGAGCCCTTAAAAACTTATACATCATATGAGATGATACAACTTGGCTGTAATTATCACACCCGCAAAACCTCACACCCATATAGCAGAATTGGAAGAACCAGTTGATCGAAGAGCTAGATTTGCGAATCCAATGGTAGACTTAGATTGTAAGATTTACTTAATAGACTATATAGAGCACGTCTGGCCTGGTTAACTTGTATGTTAACAGCCTTTGTAAACCTATTATTATAAGTAAAAGTACAACCCAAGTAGGAATAATCCTCAACAACCTCAACTGTAGAATCCCCGAAGGTGAAACTAGGTTTACGTCTTAATTTACCTCTGGAAAATACAGCAACTTTTGTTTTACACGTGTTTAAAGTCAGCTGCTGCCATGTATCACAATACGATTTAACTCCATCGAGTGCATGCTGAAGTTCCATTTCGTTTTCAGCTAAGACAGTAGTGTCATCTGCATATAGTAAAGTAGACAGTTTCCAGAAAATTTCAATATCATCCGTACTTAATATGTGACTCACAGATGAGGAGAGGGTATTTTAACCATTATAACAACGACTTAAACGCCTGCCAAAATCATTAAGAAAGATACTAAAATGCACTGGAGAGAGATTCTCCCCTTGCCTTACTCAAATATTACAGTTAAAACAAGATGACGTATCACCGTCGTTTAACACATACGACTTAGCATTTTCATACATATCATAAATAACATTCAATACTTTACCAATTTATATTAATAGCAATTTAGACCACAAAAAGACCTACTTACTGTATCAAATGATTTCCAATAGTCGATAAAGACAAAATAGATCCTTTTTCTTTTCTGAGATAGTAGTCAATGACGGTATGTAAGACAAGAATATGATCTAAAATTTGAGTAATTACTTCTAAAAGGTGCTTGCTCATCGCCGATCAAACCTACACAATCAATGTAACTGGTAATACGTTGGTTTAGATTTGAAGTGAAGAGCTTTTCAAGACAACTAAGAAGGGTAATGTCCCTATAATTGTCAGGATCATCCGTTGCACCCTTCCCTTTATAAATCGTCTTAATAATCCCCATTGTCCAGCTTGTAGGGACAATACTTGTTGAGAGAATAATATTGAATAACTTAGTAGTTACATGAATTAACTGGTTTGAGCTGTGCTTAAGAAATTCATTCAAAATTAGATCCAGCTCTGAAGCCTTGTAATTCTTTAACCTTTCAACTAACTGAAAAACTTCTTCCACTGTTATGGGCTTATTTAACTCTTCGTTCGTATCCTCCTGTGGCAACGCTCAGGGGTCGAGTGTTGAACCATCCCTACCCTCAGTGTTACAATAACTGAGGCTTTCAAAATGGTGGACGAAAGACTCTGTTGGGACCGTACCTTGGGGCCTACTTGCATTTTGTGAGGTTTTGTCAGCCATTCTTCAGGTAATTTGAAGAACGGCTAATATCAAGTTTGCTAAAGTGTTGCAAAACTGCAATAGGCCTACAAGCGGAAAGGTGTGCTGTCTACGTGTAGGGGATGGTATTTCCTCCCCTTGAGTTTTTTTTTTTTTGTTTATGGAAGTAGGCTGAAATGTTTAATGGTCCCTACATTAAACAAAGCTTTGAAATGATACTCTGCATGGAAACTCAAATTATGTAGTGATAGTTTGGTTGTGGCATGGCACTCCTAGCTTCAAGACTTGTTCCGTAAGACCAGTACAGGGCCCCCTGGAAGCTCCGGGGTTATTGCAAAATGGGTACACTAGCATAATGCTCTCTACTGACATCCAAATGACACTTTAAAAAATCAGACATTACAGACGGAACATTTCAGTACTTAGAGGTAGCTTTCTGGTCTTTAACCAATCAGGAGCCAGCATTGGGATGACGTCAGCACTGCCGGGAATGACGTCAGGCTTGTTAGGCGGCAGTCAAGGTCAGTGTCATATTTGACATGGACATTTAGGTCAGTTCATGGCCATTACTGACATGATATTCAGCTGGTCAAGGTCAAGATCGTGAGAATGGATTTGTGTAAAGGGAATTTTTTTTCAAAAGAGTAACGGCTTCGGCGGTTGGGGGTTGTGATAGTAAATATGTGGCAGTGTTGCTAGGCATCAACTGTGAGGGATGACGGATAATCGAGGATGGGAATATATGATGGATTCGGAACGTAAAGGGACAACCGGATGACACATGACACAACATAAAAAGAGAATGGAATAAAGTTTGAGTGCATTTCTATTTATTTGCTCATTGAGTCACATATGAATATGACACATCTAAAAGACACGCGTTTACGTAGCATACACTACTTTTGTTAATACTTGTCAAAGCGATGAGGAGACAGCCGTCATTCTTTTCTCCGTTCTTTTGTTTCAATCACCAGAAAATAGGTCTCAGCCTTTGTGGTGCTGATATAATAAAGGCCTAGTGGGCCTTTTGAGACTGCATGGCTTTTCCTTTTTTTTCTTCTTCTATTCTTCCACAGCAAAAGCATAGATAATTACCAGATATTTACATATGTCACGGCGCACAAAATATTAACATAGTTTATTAAATTAAAATAGATAGCATAGAGAAGAAAAGTCGTTACATAGTCATAAAATTACATCCTTGTTGTTTCTTTGCTGATCGGTATCAGATCTACCACTGATGGTTTCCATAGGCTGGCGTCTACAGCGATGAAGAAAATAATATGTACAATAATGTCCACACACAGATGATGAAGGTCCTTGTAATGCATTTGGATTCATCTTAATGCGCCACCATTTTGGGCTAAAATGTTTAAATGTAATTGACTTTCTGGGTTTGCCGTATGAGTCAAACTATTCCACAGGACCACGCTTTCGTAGATATATGGCAACCCAGTGCTCTCCGGGACGACGGTTTGGATCCGTTTTCACTACGAGGGCAGCAGGGCTTTGCTTCACATTCAGTTCAGGGAGACGATCAAAGGAAATCACAGCATGAAATGTGGGTTGCACAAAAGGATCATGAATCAGAATGTTCACTATCTCTTCACCATTCATTACTTAGTGTAATCGTAACTGATATTGCGGACTTTGTCGATTTGGATCGCGTTGTCAAATTCTGTATACACATTCACGATGATGGTCCTGGGCAGTGCCTCTGAAAAGTTCATTTCCAGACGCAAAACACCTTCTTTCACTTGACTGAAGTGTCCACCATCTGAAAGGTCTGGAGTAAAATCGAAAGCAAACAATGTGTATCCTGCAGGACAGTCTTCTCGACTGACACCCACGCTTTCATCACGGTAATTTTTATGCACTCCTGTGAACAGTGAAAGTAGGACCGGATGCTATGGGCGGCAGCATCATCTTCTGCAGCATCAAAATTGGTTTCAGTGGCTTGGTCGGAATCTGCACACCGTCGTTATAGAGTGTTAAATTATTGACTTTATTGTGTATGAAATGGAACGGATTTTTGGTTTAAGAACCATAAAACCCGTCACTGTCTACACAAGCTATGACAATGCGTTTCGACAGTTGTACTAGGAACACTTGATCCTCGTTGAGACTGAAATTTCCTGCTAGATCCGACAGAATTTGGCTTGCACCCGATGAACGGTATGTTTTGTGGTGTCTTTTCCTAGTCCCTTGGCGTGTGCAATGAGAACAGATGGCCCAATTTTGACTTTTCGCATGACCAAAAAGACTTGTTGTTTATTCTGGATCTTGCCCCAATGGCATGAGGACAAAGGAATGTTTACTTGGTGCCAGTTTCAAATGCCACTGAGTAAATAATTCTCTTGACAAAAGATGTCACTGTGTGGCCATTCAATCAGTTCTACCTCTTTGCTTCCATAGTGAATCGACTTCGCTTTTTAGCTTCATGTTTACAGTGGCGGCAGGTGCTCCAGGGTCAGCAGTATCCATTTTGCCCGCAGTGTCTTTTTAAAAGAGAGCACTCGTCAATTGGTTCACCTTTGTTGGATGACTACAGTTTAACAACGTCTCGATCATAGCACGATAAGGGTAGCTAGGTGTTGTCCACGAAATTTCTCTACCGTTGAGTACCAGGTCCGCTTGGCTGAACAGTGAGTGCAGAAAAGGATAAACAGGGCGTACGGCATCATCTTCTTTTATAGCAGATCCGTCTTTTTGAGTTATTTTGTCACGAACTTATAATTGTTTTTGGTCAAAACGGATTTATTCTTCGCCAGAGCCCGATGGGTCCGCCTGTATTAATACTGGACAATGGTCTGTACTCTTTCCAATTCCCTTTTCAATACTGGTATGGTAAACAGCTCGAGTTCAAATTTGGTACATTCGCAAGTGATCGTGAAAGAGTGTCATAATGATTAATCAAAAATGCCAGGAGCAGGTCATGTCACTTTCACTGCTTTAGACAAAGTGGCGTTTGGGCGGGAAGATTAACTTTTTCAAGGCTTTGAATGTAATCGTCTTTTTGGTAGGGGATTGCTTCTTTACTTGGCGTCCAATATGCTTCAGAGCAACGGTATCCATTTGTGCCAAACGTTGCTTGGCAGAAGATTTAATGTTTTTCCCCCCAAAACGTCCTCGGCTAGACCCACACCTATTTGGAAAGCTTATTACCCTAAAAATTTAGCTCCTTTCTTCAGTAGAGGTGCTGCTATGGGCATAACACTACCGAGAACACCCTCAAGTCCGTGTCCTCTTTGCAAGAATGGACCCGATAAGACAGGTAAACCTCTGTCAGTTTGATGTAGATAATAGTCTTCTTATAGGGAGTCGTCTGTGTGATCGTTTCCGTCTAAAGTGAAGTGTAACGATGACTTGCCCTCTTTCAAATGACACTTTATTTGCTGTTTCGTCCCTTATAGCGATGCCAATGGTATCGATGACGCTCTGTCGCAATGGATAGTAATGAGGATGTTGGTATTCAACGTTAATTGGTATCTCCAAAGTCTCCATGCTCTGGGACCGTTTTTAAAAGAGGTGCTTTCACGTATCCGAATACTTGCGATTCTATAACATCTGTGTAGACAAACGATGGACAGCATTCAGAGCAGCAGGGTACGGCGCCTCTGTTGTTGTCGTTATCACACAAGGGTCCTCAAAACCGAGCGTGGAACAAATTAGACCTACCAAGAGCAACTCGCGACCTGGTTCATGTCTGATGGTAACCGTTTGCAGATGCTGTACAAGTCTCTTACATATCCAAACAGCAAATGGCTCGCCATGCCCTCTATGCGTCAGAGGGGGTCCTTTAAGATTTACTTCTCTAAAGCTGCCACCCTGCTCACTTCGGATGATTATTTTACTTCTCTCAGGACTCAGAACATACAGTGAATGAAAATAACTATTTCCATGAGGCCAATTTCCCATTTACCTGACAGTTGGAGTGACGTTGGCAATTTCCCTAGGTTATTTGATAGGATGTTTTCTGGATATGCATCCATGGAACTGTTGCTAGGAAGCGTCAAGTAAAAAGCCATCATAAAGAATGACAAATATCCCGCCGTGATTACAATTTTATAAGGTTGCTCACCCAACTATTGAATTTATTGGGATATCCCTTCCATTTGACAAATATTCGGATTTTACGTCCTGCCTTTTACGTTTGGGAATGACCTTTTCGACACGGTACACATCTGCACCATCTTTGGTAACTTTTTGTAGTTCAGCTTCATAGAAGATGCCTTCTAACCACTCGCCTTCCCAATCCTTTAATCGATAAACCACTGGATGACTTGGAAGGCGCTG
Organism: Holothuria leucospilota; assembly: GCA_029531755.1. Lineage (NCBI taxonomy): Eukaryota > Metazoa > Echinodermata > Holothuroidea > Aspidochirotida > Holothuriidae > Holothuria > Holothuria leucospilota. The sequence continues at coordinate 20,972,223 of CM055964.1, read as the reverse complement.
GGCAATGGTAAAGAGTTCCTCTTTCCAACGTGGCAAATAGCCTTGAGAAAGGGACGGTCACCATGTTGAAACGCACTGTATCATCGGGTAGAGCGGTCTCCACACTTGCAAGCTATTTTGGGGGCTCAAGTCATGTGGATACATATCAATACTTCGATGGTTTGATCGATCGTAGGCCTTTACCAGATCGTCCAATATGTCAACATACTTGAGCGTATTGTTAAGGGTAAATTACTTCCACATGCGACTTTTCAACGTACGGTTGAACCTTTTAAGGTACTTGCTTTGTGTCGTTATGTTTTGAAAGGAGACGCACTGCATGGTCTGATGGATGTACCTTGTTTTTTATTTGAATGGCACAACCCACCGAAACTTCGAAAACACGTCTACACAGGTCAACAAATATTTGACTCCTCTTTTGTCCTTTGATAACGAAGCCACATTGACTAAGTCGGTTTCTCATTGCTCATTAATGCCGAACACAGTCACTTGATTTCGTGGATAATAACGGCGGATGGCTTGTGTAGAGTGTATGTATTCTATTGTTTCAATCACGCTTCCACATCTTGCTTTCGAATCGAAGGGTGTTGTACTTTGGGTGCTCGAACAAGAGGTGCGACTACAGTGTAACCAGCAGCGTGCGAAACGTCGTAATATTAGTACTTTGCGAAGTTTGTTCCATCGTTTGGTCAGGATGCACAGAAAATACGAATACGTTAAAGCCAATCACTAGTCGAAAAAAGTGGGTCCCGTCCACTTATGCAGTCCATTTCGGCTATGGTTAAAATGGCTTAATTTATAATGTGGACCTTATTTTGTAAAGGTTGCTAGGTTAGTTTACATAAAGATTGTCTCCTCATTCCTTTTGTATTCGGCATCTGAGGCGGTGTGATCAAATTGGAGGCAACAGAGTTTACTTAGTCAGAGTCTCTGAGTCGTTGTATGGCCTTTCTTCCCTCAGAATTTCCGACAAGTTCTTGAGGTATATTAAGGTCGGCTAACCATTGAGATAAAGTCTCACGGCCGCTCGTTCCAAGTAACTGTCTATACTACATCAAATTATTCACCAGGTCGATGACATGACTGCGTTTAATGACACTGCGGTTCTTTTCAAGTTCACCATGTGGGTACCAAGTAATGCCAAGACCTTTGAAAAATTGTGGTGAACTACCAGCTGTTACTTGATACTTTGTAGGAACACTGGCTACGACAGCATCATTACTCACAGTAGCCTTCAAATCTTCCATTGGCAGTAATTGTTTGTGATGAACGCGTTGCCGTCGCATGGCTTCTTGCCCTCCGCTTTTTTGTCTGAACACTTTACGCTTCTGTGAGAGGGTCACCTTTCGATCGACGAGTTTTCTCAACTTGGCTCGATAGCTTTGCAGGTTCAAGTTTTCGGATGGAGTCAACTTGACGTGACCTTTCAGAATGTTTAGAGCACATTCACATAAACAAATTACAAGGGCCGCCGTTATAGAGACGCTTCAGGAGAGCACTTTGCTGTTGAGTAGTTTCTCTGGTCAAGACATGTAAAAACAGTGCCTGTTTCGTTACACGGCGTGACATGATGACAAGTGACGGAGAGGAAGCATGGCGTTTGGTGTTATTGATGAATAGCGTAATCCAAACATCGCAGCCCAACTGCTGCGACCATCAGAACCATTGGCACAGGTGAAGGTCTCGTTTTTTCTTGAATCTGCTCGAGCCATGCATGAGAGGTCCTGTGCACAGAACGAGTCGAAATTTACGCTTTGTTTACTTTGAGAGCAATGCAAACACGAAGGTGCACTCAGGTGTGAAATGTCCACTTTTGACAGGAAACCTGCTAGCCACTGCAAGCTGTTGAACTTTTTGACTTCCTCCCTGCGTTCTGCAGAGCTTAGTTTAATAGCTGTACTGTATACGTACTACTCTTTGGGTAGGCTATTACAGTCTACTTGAATTACCGTCAGGTGAAACGCTCTCTGGCAAAAAGAATATTAGACTGGACTTAAGTCCTAACTTAGTTGCTACTCAGTTACTCCTAGGAGAAAATTCCTGTTGGCACCTGTTGAAATTCCAACAGGTTTGAACTGCCATGAACTGTTGCAAAATAACTTTCATACAAGCAATATTTATTGTTTGGTACGAAATAAAAAAAGAATATTGAGAAGGCGGGTTAATAGGAAGTTTTTTTTTAGATCGCAGGTAGGAAGTTGATTAATGGTCCTACTTTTTGACCACGCGACCTTTAAGATGTGGTTTTCGCTCGATCAAAAAACCCGGTTTGTGTTGGAAGCTGAGTGTGTTGTAGGCTATGATGTTGAATTAAGACCCAATCGTATATGCTTTTTTGCTTTGGGCGGGTATTTTCAGTTTAAAGGGTAAATGCAGGAAAGAAGACCGCCGATATAATATAAAACAGAAACATAACACCCAGAGGGGTATGATTACCGAACTTTCATTGACCTTTCTCAGGGGCGGATCCAGGATTTCAAAAAGGGGGCTATCTCCACGAGGACAAAGTTTGCACGTGAGAGTGTGAAATGTACAAAGTTTCGATATAAGGGAATCTACAAAAAAAAAAAAAAAAATCAAAATTTAGACAATTAAATTGGCGTCTAGCAATCAAAATAGGCTAACTTACATATTCATTAGCAGCTTTGGGACTGCACCAAATCCTCACATTTTGTTTTGGTTATGTGTCACATTCTTTTCTCGGGGCATGATATCATGTCACAAGGTTAGGGTAAAGGAGGAGAAATGAGATAAGGTTAGGGTTGAAGGGTCTCGGCGATCATGGCAGTGACGTATGCCTGGAACCTGGAATGAAATAATTCTATGACTCCAGTCCATCTGTGCTACCTCCTCAGTTGGTAAACCATACATTACTATGCATGTCAGCGTAATCAAAGCAAAGAAGAACAGTGCAAATTATGAGGAACTCTATTTAATCCAAGATTAATCATCTCCCCGTGTACTGGACATTAGGCTCGAGTGATTTTTCCCCAAAATGTATGATTAGTTGACACATCAAGGCGTACTGACGTAATCGAGTTACCTTTTCACCCCTTCAGTTCGTGTTGAAGACTTAATGCAATAGCTGTCAGTCGCCCCAAAATTGCTTTAAAAAATCAGCAAGGCCGCTTGCAAACTTCTCTTATTTGCCTTACAGGTTCCTCTTAAGGTCATTTTTTTCAACAAAACCATTACAAACAAACGGTAAAGCCAGGATTTATTTGTAATGAATTTTCAGTAACAAAAATATTTTCATACGATCAAAAAAGTCATGAAATAGGATGAAGGGATATACTAATTTTGATTGGGGTGACTGCATTTTCCCTTTAAACTGTCCATGTTATAAATTGGGGCGGACCCCAATTTATTCAGTGGCAGTACATATTAATAGGACAAGGGGAGAGTTTACATCCCCAAGTTAGCTGAAGGGAACCCAAACCCAAAATTTCTGGGCCGCTTTGATATACGGTTGATGCTGAAGAGGAGGGGTAAGGAATTACAGCAGTTTCTCCCTGTTTACTTTTGCTTGATAATCTTCCAAGACATAGAAGTGATTAAATATCTCGTCTGAAGAAGTAGACTAGTGATAATCATCTTCAACTTAAATTTCCCTTTCCTCCTTCCCTCACACTCCCCACCTCCTTCATTTGTTCCTCAGTCCCTCTCTTTAGTCCTGTTTTTGAAACTCTACCTGCTCGGCTCAGTCTTTCGTACCTGGATCTCCCATCCCAATTTCTCACCGTTTTATTGCCGGTCTCCCCCTTTTCACCGTCATCTTTTCCACCCCCCTCCCTTGCAATTTGCAAAGTCAGCCTTAAGGTGCATTCACACCAAAACCGAAATCTGTTGCGTAAATTTGCGGACGGGACGCGGATTTTTTCCCATGACAAAATACGGGCAATTTTATTTCAGTAGAAATTTAGAAATCGCCTCCATTCTTTCTGATGTAACAAATTTCACGTCCCGCCCGCAAAACGCAGTAGATTTCGGTTTTGGTGTGAACGCACCTTTACTCAATCCCCCGTTCCTGTTCCAGCCACTCTCAGCCTTAATTTCCCTTCCCATTCCATCTTTTCCATCATTTCTACAGCCCTGCCTTCCACAGCACCAGTCCCCGAGTCGGTGTTTCTCTCTTTTATTTATCAAGCCAATTTCCTCCTCTCCCTTCTTCTTTCCATTCATCAATAATCCCTATTCTTACTTTTCAGAGGCCATTCACATATACTGTACCTCACTAGACAACCGCAGAGATTGCACAAAGAGGACAAAGACTTCCTTAGCATTAAAACCCAGTAAATAAACTCCCCGCGGTATACACAGTACTGCAGTGTATTACAGCAAAGTCTAGTTCATGAACGACTTACGTAAGCTGTATAAACCTGCATTGCCTGGTGCAAAATTTGTGCGCGAAAACGAGCGTCTGGTTCAGTATTTACTTATTGCAAATGTTTTATTCCAAAGACAAAGAGACATGTCCAAAAACATTTAAAACACCTTTGATGCACTTTTTCACCTTTTAATTTTTTTTTTCGTGGGTAGTGCGGTGCATTTTCACCGTAATTACAAGTCAGTACTTGCTATGCGAGTTACTCCAAAATAACCCCCTTGCCTTTCTGTGGAAATTTTCTCACAGAAAGACAGCAGGTGGTTTGTCATCAAATGGGAATAGGACAAATAACGGCTTTTGGTTATTTCTTACATTCAGTTTGAAGCCATTTTAGCTCCGATTTTCGTGCTTAACATCTCTAAATGTATCTCATTTAACCACTGAAAACGATTCTCACAACATAAAGTATTTTAAATCAGTACTTTTCATGTGAAGGAGGCGAAGTCCTTTCTCTAATCTATGCGTCAGCCTTTTAATTCGCCAAATAAACAAGAGGCATGACAGGTTGATCCCTGTGGACATGGCTATATCGTTCATCTTCCTCACTGGATGCTTATTCAAGTTGAATAAGTTTGAGCTTAACTAACCGCAAGTCTTCAAACACAGGCTGTGAAGCGCTTGAACTTACTCCCTACACTCACCTCGTTTGTTCGATTAGGAAACTAACGAAGGATGATAAGCTGCTTACTTTTGAAAGCAAGCTTTTCTTATCACGAGAACGATTTCAGTCAAACAAAGTCAAGTACAGGTTGTATTTTAAATCCCTCTTTTGTGTTAGTTGACCTTCGCGTTCTATTATTTACAATTGTTCGTTGAATTGAACGACTTAGGTTTCAAACAGACCTAAACACTAAACAGTAGGCTACTAGAACAACAAGCAGTGTTAAATTCTATCCTTCAAGTCGTACGGTCCTTTCCTGCACTGCATTTATGAAACCGTAGAATCACCCTTTTATGTTACACGTCCGAATATGATCAGATAAGCCTGACAATTACAAGAAGGAAGACGTTGCCAGCTACCCTATACTTTCAGTCCCGTTAACAGCGATATCTACATGGGTGTTGACAGCCTAGCCACCAGCAATTGTGGCCTATTGAGCTGTTACGTCCAAAGTTTGGTGCGGCAAAATTTGTCATGAAATATCAACGTAAGCAGTTTAAACAGAGTGAAAAAATATAAAACATTATATAAAATAGGTCGGGATTTATTTTAATCTATGATTTCAGTTGTTAAGGCAGTCATCTGACACGAAAAGAGTGTTTTGCAAAACCAAGGTTAATTAAGGCACGGGGAACGCTCCTTTATCCTTTATCCCACGGAAGGGGGTGTTTGTGCGAAAAAAACTGGGAGTATAACAATAAAATTTACTGAGGGAAAACTTGAAAGTCAATGGGAGCATTGCTAAAAAGGGTAGGGGAAGATATCCCCTAGCCCTCGGCATTTCCGCCTGTGTAATATCCAGGCTGGTAGTCAGACAAGGTACTGAAATTGGAGGCGAGATGGCCTCCAGGGCTGGCTCGAAATATTTAAAAAGGGTGTGAGTATACTAAAACGCATTAAGGCAATGGTAAATTCATTTAATAGAAGCGACAATGTTTTTGAAACAGGAGATCCACCTCTGCTACCTGGGGACGGGCGTGGTGATATCTCCTTAACCCCCACCCTGGCCACCTTCTGCCACACCCCCTGCCGCAGTCAAGTTGCCCTCAGAATGATTTATGCACTAGACAGAATTCTCAATTATTAGCAGAAAGGCGTACTGGCCGTTGCCGAGGGGATGTGGCGATCATCTTCCAGTCCGCTCGGGTTTAGGGCCATTTGTGGTCAGTTTTTGAAAAAACAGCTTTTGTCTGTTATGATTACTGCCCCTTTAAATTTTTCGAAGCCTCTCAAAGAGCCAGTCCACCCTTGCATCATAATGACTGTATTGGAGTATGCCTTTAATACCAACCCAGCCAACACACTATATGGGGCCCACATGGTATTTCCGTGGAATTCATGGGCATACATGGGCATGGGAAAACCACATAGGCCCCTTATGGCTCCCACGTAAATACATTGAACAAATAATCATGGAATATGTACATGTATTTCATGAAACAAACTTTCGACATGTTCGAAAAGATGATAATTATATCATATGAGTATGAAATAAAAGTAGATGCTTTTATATGGGTTACCCACGTTGGCCCCATGTGTGCCCCATATCTTGCAGATAAATGTGGGTTTCCCATGTGGGGCACATATTGGGCCAATATGGCAGGATGCATTTCGTCTTTACTTTCAAGTTACAAGATCCGTCGATTCCAAAAAGAAAAAATATATATTTCATACAATTATATATTTGGACATATTGTCAGATGGGACTCACAAAATGATACCAGCACCAATACGTAATGCTGTAACTCCGATTACCTTGCCTAGTAGACATTCATGCACACCACACATGCACACACAATTCGGTACACCAAATGTACATTTGCAAATCTAACCAACTTACATATCTATCAGTGTCTTATGCCTAAAAATTCCCTGATTTTTTGACAGCATTACATTTACATGCTGTATATGACTACGGTTCCATGTATTTTTTCTGCTTTAAATCCTTCCTCATGCATTCTAAACATGTTTTCTGGCAATGCTACAAATTTAGTACAATTTGCATGAACCATTTACATTTAAATTGTTGACAGAGGACAACAATAGTACCTGCAGGGGATGTAACGTAATGTACCAACGCGACGTAATGCAATGCTGCATATCATGCACACGTCACGTACACACTTCGCGTGGGTTACTCCACAGGCGCCCCTTAACACTGTATAGTATACCAGATACTATGTATTTTATATAGACGGAATGTTAAGGGGCGCCCGTGGGTTACTCAAACGGCATAGTACCTGTCAAAATTGCACCAATTTACTTTGCAAACTGTCTTTCCTGACATCGACAATTTCCAGCTATCCAGTCATCCTTGAATGTAAGTATGAATGTCTTGAGTGTGAAAAATGATCTTTAATGTCTGTTTAAATGAAAAAAGAATTATACTGTCTAGAATGCGATTAGGCTAGGGCCCGACGTTCGGTAGGCCTTACTGCCTATGACCAAGACTGGCATACATATACCGTATAGCTTAGGCTAGGGCAATAATAGTCTAGCCTAACTAACGTTAGTCATGTGCCTAACGCAGAATGTTACTCATTAGCTAGGTCAGAAAGGATCCGTTAGTTTCCGCCCCTGATAATTTTGGAGCGGAAAATAATGTTCAGGACCTTGTCAAATGGCCAGATGTTGGAACTAAGGCCTAGCCTACATGTGATTTTGGTAGGCTAACTTAAAATTTTGGTTTTCAAATGTAATTCCAAGACTCCAGCATACTGGTCGCTTCACCTCCAGTGCCAAAGAGAAAGCTGAAATTCTTAATGCCCAATTCTGTTCAGTATTTACAAAAGAAAATTTGCAGAATGTTCCAGCCCTAAATAACAGTCCATTTGCAAGCATGCCTGATATTGTCAAAACCACCCATGGTATTGAGAAGCTTCTGAAAGAACTCCAAGTCAACAAAGCTACAGGTCCTGATAGCATTCCAGCAAGGATTCTGAAGAACTGTGCCTCTGTTATCGCACCAATCCTGCAGAAGATCTTTCAGAAATCTATTTCCACTAGTACCATCCCCCAGGACTGGCGTGTTGCTAATGTGTCACCTATTTTCAAAAAAGGAGATAGATCCCTACCCTCAAATTACCGCCCCGTTTCTCTGACTAGCATAGTATGCAAGCAGCTTGAGCACATCATTGCCAGTAATATTTTGGATCACTGTGATAAAAATTTCATTCTAAGTGATAGACAACATGGATTCAGGCGCGGTAGATCTTGTGAAACTCAATTATCCGGTCTTATAGATGACCTGTCTCAAACTTTAGATCGCCGTGGATAAGCTGATTTGTGTATTATGGACTTTAGCAAGGCGTTTGATGTAGTCCCCCATCGTCGCTTATTACTAAAGCTTGATCACATAGGTATTAGGACTAATGTCAACAAGAGGATCGAAAGCTTTTTGGCTAATAGAACACAAAGGGTTATAATTGATGGGGAAGCATCTACAAGCTCTGATGTGATATCTGGGGTTCCCCAAGGCAGTGTCCTTGCCTCCCTTTTGTTCCTGGTGTATATTAATGATCTTCCGGATTGTGTCTCTTCAAATGTACGTCTGTTTGCCGATGATTTAATAGTTTATCGTCAGATTGATTCTCTAAATGACTGCACTAGCCTCCAAGATGATATTACGGCACTTTGTTATTGGGAGTCACTCTGGCAGATGAAATTCAATGCATCTAAATGTTTTATTATGCGAATGACACATAAGAAGAGGCCAATTTGTCATAACTACTTTTTGGGTGACTCTGCGCTTCAAGAAGTCAAACACCACCCCTATCTTGGTGTTGAATTGTCAAATGACCTTTCGTGGTCTAAACACATATCTCAGACTGTTAACAGTGCTAATAAAGTCCTTGGACTATTGAAAAGGAACTTATGGAATTGTTCTCCTTCCATTAAGGAAACTGCATACAAATCTCTCGTCAGGCCAAAACTTGAATATGCCAGTTCGATCTGGGATCCTTATTGCACTACCCATACTGACTCTATTGAGAAAGTGCAACGCCGTGCAGCAAGATTTGTTAAAAATGATTATCAACGCACCAGCAGTGTAAAAAGCATGCTAAAGGATCTGAATTGGGACAATCTCGAATTGCGCCGGACCAAAGTTAGACTTATCACTCTATTCAAGGAAAGTCATGGATTCATACCAAGTAATGTTTCTCATCTTTCAAATAAAAGTAGAACACTCCATACTAGGAATACCCATACTATGAACTATATTATTCCGTCAGCAAACAAGGACTGTTATAGGTACTCGCTCTATCCACGCACCATTCCCTTGTGGAATCATCTTCCACCGGAGTTAAAATCCGCCCCTAGTGTGCTCTCCTTCAAGCAGCTTCTGGACAAGCAAATGTAATCCGGACGAAGAAGGACCACACGTCAACAGCCCTTTGGGTGATTTGTGTGGACATCGATCAAGATCAAGATCAAGATCAAGATCAAGATCAAGATCAAGATCAAGATCAAGATCAAGATCAAGATCAAGATCAAGATCAAGATCAAGATCAAGATCAAGATCAAGAAATGATTGGGGCTAGCCTAGGCTAGTGCCAAGTATAGCCAAGGCCCTGGTGCTATCCATGCAAAACGTCCACGCTTTTTTGCTACCAAATCGTCCCCACATTTTACCAAAACGTCCAAGTGGTATTATATATAGTCAGTCAAAACGTCCCTGCATAGAGTATCCTAGTCCTTGAACAGGACTATACTAGGCCTACGTCCACTTCATTCTACTCCGCACTAGAATCCAGGGCCAGAATAAATGCAGATTTCCCGCAAGAACGGTTAGTGATCACCGTCCTGAGGGGTAGGGATATAAGGGAACGGGGACATGGGGAGGGCGTCTCTCCCCGTTTGAAAAAAATTGCTTTCAAGAGGGTATTTAGGCCTGCATATAAAATGGTGCTGCCTTTTTCATTATTTACATGTATGCACTACAAATTATCATTTTAGTGATGAAGTCAGAAATAAATGGTTTCAAGCACTACAAATGAATGCGGAAGCCACACTTTTGACACGTGTTCAATTACAAGTCCAATGCCTGTTCTCAGCGGGGATTCTACTCAGCGCACAGCATGCATTTTAATATTGAGTGAATCTTTCGAGCGGACGATGAAACTGTTCTTTCATAAATTTGCAGCAGTTCATGATTACTCGCTGTCAGTATCGCGTATATCTACACATAGGCCTATATAGCATGATTATTAAGCCTGAAGTGTTCTGTCCTAGGAAATTGTTATTTTCCGTGCCCTATAGGTTGTGGAAGATTTTTTATCACAATTCAAAAAAATGGTGGATATCTATCCCGATCAATTTTTTTCACTGCACTCCCCCCACTATTGACTACCATAGACAGTTGCGGATCGGTGTTGTGTCGCTCCAAGATGCCGATTCTACATACTGCTGTATTAGTGCTACCAGTTATGAAACACATTACCGTATAAAGGCGATAATATCCGACACTTTTCTTTGACATTTTTTTTAATATTTTTTTCTTATATGTATTGAAATAAAGTCATTGCTTGTAGAGCAGACCTTGTTGCTGGTATGGCCTCTGGCGCTATGACTTGGACATTTTTTTAATAATTTTTTTTTTTTGGTCATTAGAAATTTCGTGCGAGTGATCATTCATGCCAAATTTCCCGGGAATGAGCTTCCCGAATTTCACGTTTTTTCCCGGTGTGCTAGAATCCTTGGCCGTACTGTACTATGAGTCTATGAACCAGAATGTCACAGTTTGAGAGTAAAAACTAACATAAAATGTTCGTTCTTGGACTTATTTTAATATCGTTACCCCAAAAGTGACATCTGTTTTATGTCATTATTACTTAAAAAATGTTTAAACATACTTTTTGAGAATTGTGTTGTGGTGCAAAAATTCATGGAAATCGTTCCAGTGATTTTACCTTTGCAGGAGCCATATTGCCAAAATGGTGTATGGGAAAACGTCTAGGCCTACCGTAGCACCTGTTCCACATTTCGGACATGGAATTCCCCAAGTGGGCCTAGGCCTAGGCCTATGAATTTCCTTGACTGAGTCCACCAACAATTTTCCAAACTTGGATAGTTAGACCTAATAACTGTTAATGATATACAGTATAATATTGAGAAAAATTTACAGGTGTCCAAAATTATGTAGTTGGCATTTATTTCTCAAAACACGTGTGAGGCATGTGTAAAATACTTTAACTTAGCCCTTACCAACATTTTCATAAAGCTACTTTTGACGTATGATACTTTTTTCTTTAGAGCTGCTGGCACCAGCTCACATGCCACCCTAACGTATTGTCTATGTGAATACTTGGAAAGCCTAGCCTGTAACGTTAAAAGTCACCTTGAAAGCAGCCACGTGCAAACTGTACACAGAGTTTATGTTGTACCACCAGTGTCAAGCTCTCTCAGCACAACATAACTACTGTTTAAACTAACTAGTCAGTGCATGCAAGAAGTGTTCATGGGATTTACTTACGGAACGTACATCCATTGATAAGTGCATTACTGAACTGACTTAGTGTGTTCAATTGGTGAGCTTGACTATTCTGAATGCAAGGAAGAAAGTACATGTATCTTGCAGGATGGGTCTACACAAAAATCTGTGCGGGAATTCCCCCTCTGCAAGTTTCCTTTGTGTGGGAACTGACAACCTTTTTGCAGGATTCCCGCAATCCTGCTGCTAATGCGAACCCTGGTCAAGGTATTATAATACCCCATGCTTCAATTTAGGCTATGTCAGGTTCAAACAAAATCCTGTCGGGCTACCAAAATATTTTACCAGAAAGCCTGACAGGCTGCGTCTCTCAAAAAAAATTTTTGAGCACTGGCTCAGACAGCTTTTAATTTTGCTGCGGTTCGCATATGCATACAAGGAACTACTTGAGGACATAGAGATTTGAAATTCTTTTTGCAAAAGTGCCATTTCCAATATATATATGTATATATATATTTATATAAATACACATACCGTACATACATATACATGTATATATATATACATGTGTTTATTTATATATATATATATATATATATATATATATCAGGTAAATGTAAAATTTTGCTGAAATTTTATCCAGGATAGGTTGGTTTAATACATGAGTTGTGCAATAGTAATTGTATACTCTAAAAATGGGCAACCAAATCACATCAATTGGCTCTTTATTTATCAAAATGCTTCAGCTTCTGTAGAATCGGTATGTTCTTGTATTGTAAGTCTTGCAGAATAAAAATGTTGACTATGTTTGAAAGACAAAAATTTTTGTTATATACTGAAAATCTAAAATATATAATAGTGATAAAAGTTTAAAGAGTTGGTCGGGAACAGCGGCGTAGCCACGGGGGGGGGGGCCTGGGGGCCTTGCCCCCCAGATATTCGTCAGGCCCCCCAGATTTTTTTGTCCTAATAAAATGTGTAAGAATCAAGAAAAAATAAATAATTGAACGGAACTAGACTTTGAAGTACTTCCTTCAAAAAATAATTAAATAAAATGTGTAAGAATTAAGAAAAAGTAAATGTGTGAAAGACACATTTTGCGCACGTATGAACTCAACTTATATCTTCAAAATGCCTACTTTCACTAAATTAGGTATAGTCTGCACTATCGTTTAATTCTTATATGATTCGCTTGGACGATGAAACGGACGTCCCGACGACAAATTCGGGTGTGACTTTGTCAGGTTTAAATCCTTTCTGCCTTTCAGATGCTGGTTGATTTACTGAAAACATGGCAAACACACACTAAAGACCTTTCTTACACGACCATTCCTATACAGTATCATACACAAAATATGCCGTACGGTAAGGTACTGCGTTCGAATAATTCTTCTATCCTTAACAAGCTTAAGTATGTCGTGTCTCTCTCCTTGCCCATGACAAGTGCACCGTAGAACGATTGTTTTCGATAAGTCCTCTTTTTACTAGTTCGCACTGGCGCCAAGGCGGATTTGTGAAATTTGCCAACAAGGTCCGGATTTCATGTGTTTCCCACATGATCCCTACTTCTGCCTTGCGGTTAAATAGTTTGAAAGATTTACTGGTGGTATTATAGGTCTGACCAAGTAATATACCGATGATTTCGTGAAAAAAATACAGCACCATTTTGCATCTAGACGCCATTGAAAACCGGAAAAATTTCCCAAGGGAAGGGGACACCCTTAGACCCCTACATCAGGACAGTGATCTATGTCTTCCTTGCTGGAAAATAAATATGTTAACCCTAGCTTGGAGACAAACGGTATGATCTAGGGGATATGTAATTGAAAAGTGGACATGTAGCCTATGGATAGGGTGATGGACAAATGAAACAGAGATGTACTAGAAGGTGCAAATGGGAGAATTGCAGGCAGAAGAAATAAAAAGGGATGCATAAAATTCAGTATGAATCTTGTATTATCTCAGCTCATATGATATCCACGGCCGTACACAGCGGGGGCAGGGGGCAATTTCCCCCAGAAATTTTTAGTGCACCGTTTCCAACTTTGAGAATGTACAGAGAAAACGCAATAAAAATATAAGAAATAGCTGTGATCGTAATGACAGAACTTAAAAAATTTCAAATAGGTAGATCAATATTTTCATGCCTATATCTGTACACACCACCAATCATTAACAGCTCTATTAGGATATATTCAATCTAGCCTACTTTTCGTAAATTCTCGCGCTACGCGAGATTATGCATACCTACAATGTTGCTGTTGTTGCTGTAGGTAGCATCAATCATCAATGGCCTAAAAACGTTTTTAAACCGTGCCAGTTTAGTCATGAAAACGTTTTATAACCAATAACACTCCTTCCCCTCCCTTAAACCCTCCCCACAACGGAGGTCAATGGCTGAGGTCATGCTTCACATCATATCCACCACGCTCTCCAAAATGACTTTTGTCGCACTTAGTCACAACTACATTTCGTTTTCCTTTTAAAGCTAGAATCCCTCAAATGTTGCACCATTTGCTATCTATACGTCCTCCTGAAATTACAAATTTTCGCCAAGGGGGAGGGAGACACCCGTTTCCTTTAGTCCCCTCCCCCAGGCCACAGATCAGTAATGCCACTTTTTGCCCCTTAGCAAAAAAGTGTATGTGCGGCCTTGTGTATTACCATTTTCATGGATTGAGTTTTTCCCCATTATTTGAAAAATGGCAGACATGAGATTCGAATTTCAAGGCTGGGTACACGCAGCTTAAAACACGTGGGAAGTGCCGTTTCCGGCCATCTGGATTGTTTGTATAGCAAAAAATTTTCTTGCACGCTCCGCGCCAACCGATGGTGGCGCTCCGCATAGATAGTCTTGACAAGCCTGACCCTCGGCGTTGCCGGCCCCCCATTTGTTACCTAGGCCCCCCTAAAAATTTCATCCTAGCTACGCCCCTGGTCGGGAAGCAGTATTGTCTGGAGTCAGGTAAAAACAAGCTTTTTTTAATTAAACTTCAAACTCTTGGTTGTCCATTTGGAATTTTAGTTGTCTAGAACCGTCAAGCAACTGTGAAAATCAAGATCTGAATGACAAAATTGATAATAGTTTGTAATGGTGGAGGGCCTTGTTTAGTGTCCATTAAAAGTTTTGTTTGCTATCTTTATTTTTGATATACAGCTGTAGGCTAATATGGCGCGAGAAGTTTCTGGCAGTTCACGCACTAAACATCGACCCATTTGGTGATAGTCTACACAGACTCCATAGATTTGGGACTTTCAGTACAGTATTTCAAATGAAAGTGCATGCATGTCCTGTTTCTGAAAATCTTCAGCTGCTAACTTGCAATCAGTGCAGATCGAACACCATGAGATTTCCTGAAGGGTCAGGTGGCAGCAAGTGCTGATAACAAGCACCAGGTTGTAATGGTTATAGTTAACATATTAAGCAAAACTATTGGCTAAACTCTGGCCAACTGGTGAATGAAAAAGAAAAAATATATTTAGGCTTTTGGGTTTACTCATTAACTGCCCATTTTGACTTTTTTCTATGTGAAATTTAGGTAAAATTTTCTCTTTTGATTGACAGAAAAAACAACAAGTACATTAGTGACAGCAGTTCAGATTCTGCGGAAAGCAACACAGATGAAGTTGTGGAAGAGTTTGAAGTACCACCACCCCCACCAGGTCTAAGTGTAGCTAGCCCCCAAATTCAACAAACTTCACCCAGTCCTGCAACTTCACCAACTAGACCATCAGCTTCTACATCTGTTTCTACAGACCAGTGTACTCTGTTGGTTTGTCAGGATACACCAGTGCGACTTCCCACTATGACACGTGAACAACCAGTCAGGAACTGTGAAGAGACACCAACTCAGCAGAAAACATCTTCAGGCAAGTGTCTCATTTACAGATCACGGTTATGCCTTCCCATTGCAGAATATTTACAGGGTCCGCAATAGCCGGTGCAATTGCGATGCAATTGAAGCACAGTAGCAATGCAAAACTTTTAACGCCTCGCATATTTGCGACACAAACCTGCAAATCGATTAAAGTTATTTGCATACAGGCACATGCATTCTAAAATCCACACAACGACTTGACTTCATTTCACACTCAACTTTTACAATTCAATTCCAACCTAAATACTATCATTAAAACGAATCAATTCTCGTTATGAGTTTTTAATAATTCTAGGGCTCAGTCTATTTTTGTTTAATCTCCTAAGTGTTAAAGGGTCCGAATAAACGTTCGTTTACTGTTAAATCAACCATATCAACCGTGCAATGCATTACTGGCTCTATTCACCATGCACAACGATGTTCGCAATATGCACAAGCTTTTTAAACCTGTATGTCAAGATTTTAGCAATCATTTTACCGAATTTTATTTTGTTCACCCCAAATTATCAATGCACAAAACTGAATGTCGAAGTAGTATGTTTGGTATGGGGCCGAAATGCACGCAAACACTGATACCTTTGGCCATGTCTGTGTTCTGAACAAACGTTCAAGTGAAACGCCCAATGAAAGCACAATACAGTGCAAGTGTAGGTCCATAATTGTATGCAAATACCCATACATTAGGCTATGCACCTGTTCTGTTGAGAAGTTGACTTACGTTGCAAGCTAGGCATGGTACGGGGAGCCTACGGTATTTTTTAGATCGCTGCTTTTACTGCTAAATTTCCAATTGTTACCTCACAGTTTGGGGTAGTAACGGAGGGTGTTTTTCATGTGAAACGCATGTTAATTTGTGTTATATAAACGTGTACCTTGTATTTACGCAATTACGAACGTACGTGGTCCCATGAGTTGTGCAAGAAAGATTGACACCCTCCATTTAATACATTAAAGCAAAAAATGGGATAGAAAAATGCTAACCTTCCCTCATAATTTTAATACGGGTAATCTATTTAATCGTTTGGTTGAATTTAGCACTGTTTAAATGGCCGATCGATCGTTCAACCTTTTAAACGTTCAAAATAAGTTGCATCAAATTTCGAGAATATGTTTGCTGAAATTGACATGTATTTTTTGTAAACTGACATGGATTACTTTTTTTGCCAACAACAAATCTGCTATGCAAAATTTGTAAATTGCTATACAAAATGAAAATTACATAGCAGTTTTGCTGTGCAAAACAAAATCCTTAAAGCGGCACATTGAGTTGGTTCATGAAATTCACCAAATTTTGCCAAACCTGTTAAGTTTACTTTACATACTAATGATCAAACTTAAACAATCCCCACATCTTGCATATTAATAAATGTTTCATCAGTGAGTAATAAACAATTCAATTCGGTTTTCAAAAATTCGTGACCAGACACTTTTCAAATGATGCACACAACCGTTGCAAGCCAGGATACCAAAAAATTCAAACTTTTAACTTTATGCGTAACTATTAGATGTGAAACTTGACTATTATGCTAATGATAATTATTTTCATGTGGTAGTAACCTTCAAAACCCTTGTTAAGTTATCGATATCAACTCAATATGCCCCTTTTAAGGCAGACCCTGAATATTTACCTACTCTACAAAACCAAAAATTGTTACTGTGGTAGTGCTTTATAGTATATCCCACCTCCTAGAAGATATTTTGTCACCCTGGGACTTACCACAAGGTTTCTGTCAAAGGAGGGGGATTGTCCTTCCTATCTAGGAGGGTAAACTACCCCCTTTTCATTTCCCAAAAAATAAACAAAATGTCAATATTTTGGTTTTTTATTTAAGAAGAGGACACTTTTGCAATGATGTTTGAACCTACATAAATAATTTATAGCCTTTAAAACCCTTCATATTGCACCTTAGGGACCTCGAAGCGAGCTTTTGTCCCCCTGTACCCACATGTTGCTTTGGCCAAGTGCAGCATCAATTTGGAAGGAGCGTTTGGCAGTAATAAACCTCCCTCGTTTGAGTTTTTGGAGGAATCCCTGTACCACCCATTCACCTCATTCAGCCTGGGTTGTGCACATGTTAACACAGATGATAATTTGGGTCTGGAAAAACTATGGAAAGGTCTGGAAAAGGTCTGGAATTTCATTCACCAAAAAATGTGGGAACCCTGTAGATCAACACTCAGCACAATTAATTCGAAGTCAACTAAAGAGTAGTTACCAATTTAGAATAATGGTTCAGCCAAAATTGTACTTGGGGTAATGAGTGTCTGTATTAAATGGGCTTTTTCTCCAACGGTCAGTAGCCAAGCTATCATTTTGAATATAGCAAGATCAATTTGTAAAGTTATATTTTTAGAATCTATCATTTAGTCCTATTTGTTTCAACAGCACCTGCAACAAGTGATGTTACACTGAAGAAGGTTTTGGCCCTACTAGAAGGAATTAAACAGACCCAAGCTATCCATGGGGCACAGCTGCAACTTCTGTTGAAGCAGGCAGATGTACAGGAATGTACAATTAACTTTGAACTGCCAGAGGGGCTAACATTCCCAATTAAAACGAAGGAAGAGTTGGAAGGGTTTGACTTACGTCTGGAACAGGATAAGGCTTTCTTTAAGGGACTGGTAAGTAGTTTTCAGTGTTCCTAGTAAGTCAGTAAGAAGATACTATCTGTGCATGAATTAAATGACCTCCCTTTGGAGTATCTCCAAACTTTGCTTATTGGGTTCATTTCCTACTTGAAATTTGAAGAACAAGGTATGGTCTTGAAAAGTTTGTTGTTCTTATGTTGCTTGTTTTCCTTATTTCTATACACATCTGAAGGGTACTGTTTATCATCCAGCTCAGCTTCTTTCGTTATTGTTAATCTCTACTACAATCTCTCTCCTCTGTTATTAGGTCATCATGCTTGGAGATAAAGGTGGGCGGAACCTTGAAGAAATGGTGAAACGGGTCATGGCCCATGTGATGACAGACAACTTCGCATTACAATGCAACGTTTCGGGAAGAAACAAAAAGACTGACTGAGGACAGGCTAGAATGTTTGACGTCGTTTACAGTAAGGCATTATTTTGGTCAATTGATTGTTAGCAAAAAAAGTAGATAGAGTACTTACTTGTTTATAACACCTATAGGGATAGATAAATAGGTGTTTTCTATATTAGATAGCTGATGTTTGATATTTCCTTTATTTTGTCGTGCAGTGTGTATCCTTTTCAGGATAACTGTATCAAGTAGTGTTTGCACCGGGTACCCTGGATACCCGACCGCGATGCCAGGACCAGGTTCTGAAATTGCTTCCCGGATCCAAAGTTTCACTAACGTACATTGCACGTATGACGAAAAACCCAACAGTTTACATGTCCATACATAAGATATATACATTGGTGTAATATTAACGTGCAAAGGAAAATTTCATATTATGACTTTACAAGAGACTCGTAGCCTAACGGAAGTAAAATTTTGGGGTGCCCGGGTACCCGACCGACCATCAACTTCGGGTACCTGGTTCCGAATTCTGGACCAGGTGCAAACACTAGTATCAAGTGAGAGTTCTTTCCTGTTTGTATGCTGCAATTAAGAGTTGGTTGTTAACTGAATTTAAATTTAAAGGCGGTCACTCGTCACCCTAAACTACAATTTCACCCTATGAATATCAAAAGTCACAGCATACACTGAGAGTGTTCTGATTACACATTAAGGACTTGTATGCTCACTAGGATATGATCTGAAGCAATACACTATGATTGTGCATGGATAAAGATGACTTTTAGTTAGATGTGGGAGGGGCTAGAAGAAAGTAGGTTGGAAGAATTGGAACTGTCTGGGGTGATGAATATCTGCATTTAAGTTTAAATACGTAAAAGTTTAAGAGGCACTAATTGTAAGCACCTTAGATGTATACGGGGTTCTAGCCAAAGTGTGCACAGTAAATTTTTTAATTTTTGAAGTTTGAGACAAGTGCTTGTTTGATTTTGAAGCTATCTGCAATTTTATTCTTACAGGAGAAGTTTAATCAAAATTTTAATTTTCATGTGGGAAAGAAGAACTAAATCAACACAGTTCGGTGAAACTTCCAAGAAGTTATTAGATTTATAGGGACAAGACCTCCCTGTGGGAAATTCAAAGTTTTTAAAGTTCTCATGTCTCTAAATGTAATTGCAATCTAATAACATGTGATTATTTAGGAAAAGACTGGTGGTAAATTTTTAATAAAGCAAAAGACTGTTCATTCTTAATGTGATGATATGTTGTCATATGTGCTTGTTTCAAGTTCACTTTTCGTTGAAAATGTGACAACTTTACCTACTCATATCCTTAAAACAATGCAGCAATTCCAATGCAAATTTCGACAGAATGCTTAAAATAAGTACCCCTCTGACATGTCAAAACCTGATTTGACCTTGAACTAATCTTTAAATATGTTTGAATTCCTGTTTGTTTGCTTTTAGGAGCTGTAAAAAGGAACTCACAAACCTGTTCTAGCTTCAGGAAAAATGTGGAACTGGCAGTTGCAAAGTGGCTGATTGGAAGCAGAGATAGGATTGGTGGCAGTCGACGTGGACGGCTCCATAGGCATAATTCAGTGGTTGAGGAAGTGGTCTGAAAACCTTTTGAATGTACTGTAGAACTGTTGGCTGGGTTTATTTATAATCAGAGAAATCACTGTTATGCATTTATTAATAATTACTGCATTTCCCGTTTTGTGTTTGTGTGATATTAGCAGCTGAAACATTCCTACAAAGAGTAAATGTGAAGCAAGCAAGTGTAATGTCATGGTCATGTATTCACATTGATGGCCAATGTTTTGTTTTATATATTTTTTATCCTATTGTTTTGACCTTTGATTGATTAGGGAATAGGGATGCTATTCATAAAGCATATACAGTTTTCAAAATTCCATTGCCCAATGGTGCATTTATAGTATAAATAAATGAGACATTAGTTGTATAAAATTGGTGGTAAACATTGGCCATCAATGTGAAACCATGACATCACACCTGCTTGCTTCAAGTACGTATATATATATATATATATATATATATATATATATATCTATATATATATATATATATTCTAACTTCGATCTACCAACCTCGACCTACCTATATATATATATATATATATATATATATATATATATATATATATATATATATATATATATATATATATATATATGTATATATATATATATATGTATATATATATATATATATATATATAGATATATATATATATATATATATATATATATATATATATATATATAACGCTAATTCCCACCTTAAGGGGAAATTGTTATACCTGCTTGTACATAGGGCGAAAAAAAGATAATAAAATACATAAGAAATAAATTCGCCCTAACGTCTAAACATATAATTAACGTTATTTCAATGGCCAGCCATCCGTTCGTGTTAACAGCTAGGTGTCCGTAAATTTGACAACTTTGAAGTAATGGCATCTAGTTTGTAAATCAAAGAGGGCGCCCTTGTAAGTTTACGTATTCCTATAGGAAAAGTGTGTGGAAACGTTAAGGCGAAACTTATATTTCACCCGAAAACAACAACAACTTTCCCCCTAAGTGCCGAATTAGAGAAATATATATATATATATATATATAGATCGAACTGTGAATAAGTAGGTCGAAAGTTGTGTAAACTGTTTCGATCATGAAAGTTAAATCAATCCCAAGTACTGGCGTAGCCTTTATGAACAAGGGAAAGAACAGAAGAAATAATTCAGAGAGAAAATTAAGCCATGAGCGGGACTTGAACCCAGCGCCTGTCGTTCACAAGACGACCGCTCTAACCACTAAGCTCTCACGGCTTCGTAGTGTCGAGCGTGGCAATTTAGGCACAAATACCAACCCATCTCAATTTCCTCTCCTGTTACCATGGTAACACCCCCGCTTGAGGTGTTACTATGGTAACCCTTAAAGTAGGCCTTTGCCTAAAATCTACAGGTACTAGAGGAGACTTATTTTAACAGTTTGAAAAGAAATGTTTTTTGTCAAGCTTTGACTGTTATAGGTATCATAGCCTCTCAAAGATGTTTTATTTTTTTTCTAAATGTTACAATCAGCTTTCATTTCCAAAATCATGTTTTTGTTACAAATGATACAGGTTATTTGAAAATATGTTACTTAAATTTTGCAAAGTGCACATTTTTATAGTAGGTAAGCGTCTCTCTTTAGAAAAAAAGTACCATTGGCTAGCAAAGAACATCATTTTTTCATCAAAGTTTGCAAATTATATGACACCTTGTTTCTATTTCACTTTAGACTGCAAATAAAATTGTATTTATTTCCTTATAAATACTGATAGAACGACTCTTGGTACATGTTATTATTATGTGCCATCATACTCTTTTCCTTCCTTTTGCTTGAATCTTGAGCATATGTGTCCCAAATTACATAGAAATGTTTAGTTAAGGAAAAATTGTAATGTAGAAAGAGGGACTATTGAGATTTGACTAATGTTATGTTAGGTTTTCAGCTTCCATTTCTCCAGCTTTGTTATGTGCAATGAATTATCCTTGATACAAGTTTTGCCATTTCTTAGCAACTTTTTGTGCCACACCATGTACTGATAAAACCAAAAAGCCAGTCTTGTGCCATTTTTTATACTTTTTTACAAATTCTCACATTATTTTTGTTGTATATACATGCCTATATGTCCTATTTCCAAGTTCTTTTGCAATGTAATTATAGGAGAAAATCTGTTCTGGGACAGGCTGCTTATTGTTACGGGTTCAATTTTCTCAGGATTGTAATAATTATAGGTAAGTGTTTATTACACTATAGATGGAGGTACCTTTCTGTATTTGAATAAAGGACAGTCAGTACTTAATCCAAAACTCTACTTCTTCTTTCTGTCTAATTGAATACTATCAATACCTTCCGACCTTGCTTATTGAGTGCAAGAGGTCTTGCAGTCATTGCAATAGCAATATAAACCCTACAAAATTTGAAGGACCCATGAGGCTACAATAGACCACAGGAATTATCTCATTATGGGCCCCATCTTACACCCACGTTAGCCCTGTGTGGCCCTTGAACACCCCATTCATTTCCCATATAGGCCCCATATTGAGCCCAGGCGATGTAACATTATCCCATATACGCCCCATATAGGCCCTATCTCAATTCTCATATAAGTCTCGTTTGGGCCCCATATAAGACCCATGTGAATTCAGTATATTACCTTTTCAGTATATTTGCTTCCCCATATATATAGGCCCCGCACAGGCCTCATCAAAGCCCCATGTAGTATTCCATATAGGCCCTGCGTTTCCCCCACGGACACATCGGCACGGGGCTCATATGGGAATCCCATGTTGGGTCCATATAGTGCACCATATTGGCCCCATATATCATTGCTAGCTGGGAATCTTAATTTTCAAACGCATTTATTTAGAATGGCGCGACGGGACTCGACACTGGGGTTTCAGAGATTGATTATAAAGTCTTGCAACCATCCGTAATTTTTACACGTTGCAGACCACTTAAAATTTCCAAACCGTTCTACGTAGGACGTACTGCACCTACCACCGTTTTCTATTAGAACAAGTAACGTAAGATTTACATAAAAGAAAACAATCCGGGACCGAAAAGCATCGTTGCCAGAAAGTGACGTTAGTTTAGGTAAGAAAAAATAATGAAAAAACACAGACAACTAGACACTTGCGTGAATCCAAATAGCTTTAAAACAATCCTTAATCATTCAACCCCGTTCAATATGTATGAGGTGGAATAACAATGTCTCACTCTTTTGACTTGAGACTGACGGTTTCACAAGTGAACGGTATGAACGGTGACTTTGTTGCCAGATGAAAACATTGTGCTTGCTGCTACTTGCGTAATTAATTGAGTTCTCTCAGATTTTTAAATGTAAACACTGAAAAAGCTTACGTATGTTGCATAAAACGATGAGTTTTAATTGTTCTGCAATATGTAGCTGTGAAAAACGTTTATGTTTAAAATAAACTACCAAAGGACCTAATTACTGGCAGAGCCGATATCCAAGTTGGGCCTCGACCTAGAACCTTTTCTGTGGAAGTAAAGGATTAGCCGGATGTTTATTGAGAAACGAGGGAGACGGGGAGGAAGTACATGGCTGTTGAAAGCAACCCATTTTTACTATTTCAGTCGATACTGCTTCAATTTTTACGTTTAAAACATCGTTTTAGGACTCCTAAGCAAGTAAAGTATCGTACTGAAACAAGGAAAAGGCAAAAATTAAAGCTGGGGGAGATATGCAGGGCTAAATTTTCTTCCAGTTCTAGCCAACCGTGCTTATCTGTTCTGTGTAAACAAAAGGTGTTATCCGAGTTGGCCCTTGCTTCATCCGAGTTGGACCTCGCCGGATGTCCACAGGTTCTGTGTGATCGACTTGGCATGGGTGTAATACGAGTTGTTCCAGTTTTTATCCGAGTTACTCCAGTGGTAGTTTCGACAGGTTCTGTGGGAGGAACTTGGCATGAATGACATCTCTAGCCAAGTGGACCCCCTCCTTCTCTGTATACTCTTCCAGGTATCTCAATTTCTCCTGCTCCGTCTCACAGTGACTTGGCAAACCATCTGCTTCTTGTTTCAGTTTTGAAAAGGTTTTGATGTTATCAACAAACAGGCCAACTTCTTTGAAACTCAGGATCATACAGGGTCATTTCTTCACAATGTCATACTTCATGAGTTGTTAACAGTGTATACATTTCTGCAAGGCTTTGTGAAGTTCAAGGCTGA
The DNA here is from genome assembly GCA_029531755.1 of Holothuria leucospilota. Lineage (NCBI taxonomy): Eukaryota > Metazoa > Echinodermata > Holothuroidea > Aspidochirotida > Holothuriidae > Holothuria > Holothuria leucospilota. The sequence goes on along the minus strand of CM055964.1, from coordinate 20,948,126 downwards.
CCCAAGTACCCTCTAGAGGTCGTTTGTCATCAGAATGATGACATGTTTCCCTGAGTTTCTTGGGAAGCGTAAGAAGCACACAGTGGGAATAGCAATTACCATTGATTCTCTGAGGTGGTACAGGATGAAATAGACTGCGTGGAGACAACAAGCGACACTGAAAAAACCTTTATGGTCAAACACGTCCCAAAATTGTTCTGTAATAATCTTTGGATAGCCAAGGGGAAATTCGCCGTATTTGCGGACCCAAGGGAAAAAAGAACAGACGTCAATGTAGCGATTTACTTCTTCAGGGCCAATCACATGATGAAGTTTGACTGCATTCGTTGAACCACTAAAGGAAGTATCTCGCGGTTGTAAGGGTTGTCTTATTTCAATAGCATCAACAAGTGCTTTCATTTTGGGATTGCTCTATACTTGTGTTTCGTACTCACAGTCCCATATTTCGTGTACGTGAAAATCTTTCTGCCTCACGACGTAATCAGCCCTAAACATTTTGTTGTGATAGGCTTCTTCCATGGTCACGTCGCTGTCAGGAAAAAAAGACTCCCTATTAGGTGTTCAGGTCCCCTTTCCCTTCAATTTTCCCGGGATGTCCCCGGACCCAAGGAGATGCGTTCTTATGCGGGGTTCTCTTGACGAGTGAACCATCTTCCTCCTATAAGATACAACGCTTGAATACACCAACATATACGTTGGCCAAAGATTAAATAGCCTATGATTACCTATAAATATTGGCTAAACTCAATGAGCTGGTAAACAAACTTTGAATTTAAAGCGTATGAGCAGTCGCCGCAAACCTATATTGAAATAACAGATAAATCTCACAAGTGTCGTCTTTTTTCACTATAAGTATCTTTCTTGATATGTTAGAACATGATTATTGCATATTCAAGGTAAACGAAGGAGTTATCTTGTACGTGAATTTTCACAACTAAATGAGAAACATATTGTAACATGATCCCCACAAGCCCATCATGAAATCCTGGTAGCCTACACTCATCCAAGCTGGGGTGACTGCATTTTCCCTTTAAATAAAATCTAGCTTTTCTTCTTGAAATCTAAACTTGTTTCTAAAGCATGATATCTAAAAGTAAAAGAATTTTTAGATTCAACTTCAAGGTCTAAATATGTCATTTCCACCCATCTGGCAGACTTTTCGTCCAAAAATTTTGTTGCAGGCCTACGCTACGGATTTGGCGCAACCGATGGTGGTTTCCCCAGTGGCCTACTAAGAGCTCTAGGGAGAAGCTCGCACCGGGTACCAGCCTTGTAGGAATAATATGCCACCGCCAAGAAATTCAGTAAATAATGAAAATTTCAGATTAAGTTATGAGTCCAAAGCCTTTCCAATGATAACACCGTTTTGATCTAGAAAAACTTCAAGTAGAACAAGAAAACTTTCTCAAAGAGAAGAGGTGTCATCCCTCCACAGAGGCAACGTCCCCTTCAAGTACACCCTACCAAACAACAATAAAACACTAAATAATGAGGATTTCTTAACATACGATCAATAATTATTCAAAGTTTATGAAGCTTTACAAACATAGCACCATTTGCATCCAAGCCACCTCAAGAAGACAAAAAATTTCAAAGAGTCTAGTGCCATCCCCTTCTCTTAGACAGCACCTCTTGAATTACGCCCAGCCAAAATAGGAAGAACATCACTAAGTACTGCCAGAAAACAGGACCTTCACTACTCTTTTTGCCAGACCACTGAGTAGCGGTCATAAAGCCCAAAATTTCCCTACCATACATTGCCATTGTTACGGTTGCTATGGCGACTAGCAGAGGTAAACGTATGCACTTTTAAACAGTAAACGAAGCACAATATCTCATCACCACATACTAAGTATGAGGGGATGAGATAAAATGTCTTAATGCAAATTGACAGGCGGGGAAGTGCCATTTTCCCCAATCTGTCCACACCGGCATATAGGCCAACGATCTCTTCACAGGCACACCAACTAATTGCCACTTAGCTAGTGTCCGGTCTTGCTAGTGTCCGGTATTTGTGTAGTGACACCCTATTTCACTCAACATTTTTAACACAGGAACCCACAGTTTATTGGGTTTTACAAATTGTTTCCTGTTATAGCAGAGGGTGTTGTACAGTTGGAGGTAGACTTGGCAATGCTAACGGTTGTAAAGATGGAGTGAAACATGCAGTCATTCTTCCAAAATGCCGTCTGGTGACAGATCTTATCATCATGCATTTTCACAAGTTAGTCGTGCATTCAGGGTGCGTGGTGTACTTAGGCTCCAATGTATTGGATAGTACGTGATGATGCTGTAGTACGCTTAATGGAGGGCAGTGTTTGTATTGTATGAAATGTAATGCTTCATTGTTAAAGGAACTTACGGCCTAATCGACTTTTGCTAGAGTCACGCCAAAAACCCTCCATTTTTCAGTGCGAGGATGGATTTTATTGGTCCTATTTTAGTAAAGGAAGGACGCTCTAACGTCTAAGGGATTATTCCCGATGCGATCCAAAGAGGGTATCACATGTTACAGTATGTTCGCATGTAAGTGGAAAAATTCGAGGTCTACACATGTAATGTATATTACATGTAATTGTTTTAGGAATGGAAAGAAAACTCTCATTGTTTGTACAGCCATGTATATTATGCCGTGTATGTTGCATCGTAGAAAAGATCGGGATTCAACAGAAGAGGTCGCTATTTAAACTTGCATTGCAGAGTAATGATGGGTGTGACTACCGTCCAAGAAGAAATTTCCGTTGCAGCGGAAACGCGATGTGTGATAGGCTCACAGTGATGTCGAGGCCGTCTTACTTTATATAAGCTAACCATCTATATGATGTAGGTCCATGAGGATCAAGTTGGTCCAGTGGTTCGGTCCTGAGTGTTTCGGGGATTCTTTGGAATTATGTAGTCCCTGTGGCTGTTTGCTCGAAAGTGAATTGTTTGGCTTGGACATACACGTCTTAATTTGCCTCTTACCCAGGGGCGTAGCTAGGATGAAACTTTTAGGGGGGCCTGGGTAACAAATGGGGGGGCCGACACCGCCGAGGGTCAGGCTTGTCAAGGCTATCTAAGCGGAGCGCCACCATCGGTTGGCGCGGAGCGTGCAAGAAAATTTTTGGCTTTACAAACCCTCCAGATGGCCGGAAACGGCACTTCCCACGTATTTTAAGCTGCATGTACCCAGCCTTGAAATTCGAATCTGATCTCTGCCATTTCTCAAATAATGGGGAAAAAAATCAATCCATGAAAAATGGTAAAACACAAGGCCGCACATACACTTTATTGCTAGGGGGCAAAAAGTGGGCATTACTGATCTGTGGCCTGGGGGAGGGGACTAAAGGGAACGGGTGTCTCCCTCCACCTTGGCGAAAATTTGTAATTTCAGGAGGACGTATAGATAGCAAATGTTGCAATGTTTGAGGGATTTCAGCTGTACAAGGAAAACGAAAATTAGTTGTGACTAAGTGCGACAAAAGTCATTTTGAGAGCGTGGTGGATATGATGTGAAGCATGACTTCAGCCATTGAACTCCGTTGTGGGGGAGGGTTTAAGGGAGGGGAGGGAGTGTTATTGGTTATGAAACGTTTTATGACTAAACTGGGACGTTTTAAAAACGTTTTTAAGCCATTGATGATTGAAGCTACCTATAGCAACAACAGCAAAATAGTAGCTATGCATAATCAATCGCGCGTAGCGCGAGAATTTTAGAAAAGTAGGCTAGAAATACATCCTAATAGAGCTGTAAATGATAATGTGATGTGTACAGATGTAGGCATGAAAATATTGATCTGCCTATTTGAAATTGTTTAAGTTCTATCATTACGATCACGGCTATTTCTTATATTTTGACTGCATTTTCTCTGTATATTCTCAAAGTTGGAAACGGTGCACTTTGAAAATTTCTGGGGGTAATTGCCCGCCCCTGCTGTGTACGGCCGTGGATATCATGTGAGCTGAGATAATACAAGAATCCTACTGAATTATCCATCCCTTTTCATTTATTTTGCCTGCAATTCTCCCATATTTACCTTCTGTGTATCTCTGTTACATTTGTCCATCACTCTATCCATAGGCTACGTGTCCACTACTCAATTACATATCCCCTAGATTATACCATTTGTCTCCAACCTAGGGTTATCATATTTATTTTCTAGCAAGGAGGACATAGATCACTGTCCTGATGTAGGGGTCTAAGAGTGTTCCCTTCCCTTTGGAAATTTTTCCGGTTTTCAATGGTGTCTAGATGCAAAATGGTGGTGTATTTGTTCACGGACTCAAGTCATCGGTAGGCCTATATTACTTTGTCAGACCTATAATACCACCAGTAAATCTTTCAAACTATTTAACCCGCAAAGCAGAAGTAGGGATCATGTGGGAGACACATGAGATCCGGACCTTGTTGACAATTTTACAAATCCGTCCGGACCGTGACGCCAGTGAGAAGTACTAAAAAGAGGACTTGTCGAAAACCATCGTTCTACAGTGCACTTGTCATGGGCAAGGAGAGAGACACGACTTACTTGTTAAGAACAGAAGAATTATTCGAACGCAGTACCTTACCTTACGGCGTATTTGTGTATGATACCGTATAGGAATGGTCGTGTAAGAATGGTCTTCAGTGTATGATTGCCATGTTTTCAGTTGAAATCAGCCAGCCATCAGAAAGGCAGAAAGGATCTAAACCTGACAATGTCACATCCGAGTTTGTCGTCGGGACGTTCGTTTCATCGTCCAAGTGATTATATGCGAATTAAACGACAGTGCAGATTATATGCCTAATTTAGTGAAAGTAGGCATTTTAAGGTTACAAGTTGATTTCATACGTGCGCAAAATGTGTTTTTCACACTTTTACTTCTTCTCAATTCTTACACATTTTATTTATTTATTTTTTGAAGAAAATACTTCAAAGTTTATTTCCGTTCAAACATTCATTTTTTCTTAATTCTTACACATTTTATTAGGACACAAAAAATCTGGGGGGGGGGGGCTGAAGGATATATGGGGGGGCCTAGGCCCCCCCGGCCCCCCCCCCCCCGTAGCTACGCAGCTGCTCTTACCATCTCTATATCCCAGACGTGAATTGCCGGAAGCCCATCGAACAAAATACTGATCGTTTCAGTGGTTCACCTTTTGCTGGTATGTTGTTTCTCGGCGAAACGTGGACATGATACTGTAAATACGAGAGAAACAAACTTTGTCTTTTATTTCTCGTGTGTGGTTGTTCGATCCGCGTTTTTATCTCGACTGTCTACACTTCCATCCTATTCCAACTTCCTGTGACAATCACATTGAACAGTAATTCAACTCACCTGCTGCAAGTCATATGGGCGAAGTGAGGAAAAACATTCAGAGAACTTAGAACACGGAGACTTGATGCCAATGGAGCACGAAAATTTATCTCGTCCTAAATGCCCGTTAGGAAGAATCTTTGCCCTCCCTCCGAATAAGGAAGGACTGGTCGGTTCAGCTTAGGTTACATATAAGCTCCAAGGCTTTGAAAAGGCTTATTATTAGGTTGTATGATGGTCGAAATAAATTATAGTCTTTTGAGCACGTATGTCAGGATGAAATTCCATTGGAGAAAAATTTGTATGGCCTTGAATGGTTCCATTCGAATTTTCAAAAGGTTTTGATCAATTTTCCTTCCAAACTGGAATGTTAACATTTACCACCATTTAAATTGTTCATGACATAATCAGTTTGAGCCTTTCAAGGCTACTCAAATCCATTCACAGTGGAATGTCTTTAGAGAAAAATCTTGAATGAAATTTCACCCTGGGACATTTAACTACTTTTCAAAATGTTGGAGGTTGTAAATATGACTTGATGTTCGTTACGACAGTCTTCGATAATAAACATGAACGCCATTGGTGCAAATCTCAACTATGACGAGACAGGTAAAGTACCGGTTCCAGTTATATGTTTGTGCATAAGATATCATGAATAAATAATTTAGCATATATGGGACGGCTTGTTACGTAATTACGAGTTTACCATGCAAAGTTGAAAAACACATGTAAATGATGCATAAAACCATACGAACCTTCTGATTAAAGTATAGTTAGAGTGTAGCCATAGAGCTGTTGGTTTGACCAATTCGTGGTAGGAGAGTGACTATTTTGTCATTTCGTCGAGTTCATCGCCAGATGAATTTGGCAAGACGGCGGCCGCCGTTTGTCCCTTCTGCGCAGATAAAGCGAATGTGTTTTTTATGGAAAAGATTAACATTATCGTGGAATAATTTTGGCTGCACATTAACTGAAAACACCAAATCAAGGTTGCGCTGGTTAGATTCGATTTCTTCGGACAACGAGAAGGTATCATATTGAAACCTTTTTTCCCTTTCCCTTTTTGCACAGCAAACCTGCCTCAAAACGAGCTAAATTTACACTTTTTCAGCTCTTAAATTGTCATAACTTGGTAACAAAAGTTCACACAGATTTACTTCGAACGGTGTAGAAAAGTATAGAATAAAAGCTTTCCAAAAATATATATCTGGAAACCAAGGGATAAACTTTTGAACCGTCATGTTTTATCCAAAAAAGTATTTTTTCACAGTTTCTCGCGAGACTTCCAGTAAACTATTTCGGTTTGACCAGTTTTCGAATCCAGTTGCTGCACACTGCGTGACGTCATCAATTTACTTTGAACGGTAAATGAAAGAGGGCTAAATGATCTTTTAACTGATATAAAAAGTAATGTGATTGGCCTAAATTAAAGACCGTCACTTTCACAATCCAATCAAATTTCGTTTTCTAAAACTGAAGTGCAAAGCTTGGCCACACTCGCTGTTTACGTACCTACACTGTGTAAGCTGCTCTCACAGCAGTTTCGGATTAACAAAACCGCAAAGACTTCCTGTGTGTGCAACAGTATTTATATCTTAGATTTCGGGCCGATTTTGACACAAAGGTTTCCATATGAATTTTATTTCAAACTTTGTCCAAGATACTTTGATCAAATAAAAACAAACTTTACAGGGTAAATCCCTAACAAGTGTATGAATCAACTGAGATCAGTTAATTTGATACGAGGTTTGTTAACATTACTGGGCTGTAGCTTACGGAGGGAGCTGTTGCTTCCCCTGAGATTTCCAAAGTGTAAATGAAACTTTAGGAGGTATTTCACAAAAACTACTGGAATGTTAAAAACGCGGCAGTCCTAATTATGATTTGAAGGACCTCAGAGCCTGGGAAATTGCAAATAAGGGTTCCTTTTTCACGCATTTCCTCGGGAAATCACCGCAACCCCGACGTGGACGTGTTCTTAAGTGGATTACTCTTCCTGACTAATGGATGCACCCTCTTCCTCCAACACTACTCACAGTTTGAATACACCTGTAGCATATACGAAGGCTAAATAGACCATTAATGTTATGTCTCATTCCGTACCACAGCTCGTTTTCATAAAATAGTCTATTATTAATTTTTAAGAATGAAATGTAAAAATATGTAATTATATATTTAGATGCAACTTAAAGATGTACAAGGTCTAGAATATGCCACCCTCCCATTACCTGGGAGGTACTTTCCACGAACAAATTTCTTGGATGGCCTTCCCAACGCCAACCGATGGTAGATCCCCTTGTGGCGTACTATCAGCGAGCAGCACGCACCATGTATCGGCCTTAACAGAGTGCCATTCAACCAACAAAACGTTTACTAAATAAGAAGAATTTCTAAACATGAGCGTCAGTTAAAAGCTCTATCACAGTAGCACCATTTTGGATGTAAGAAACCCTTACAACAAAAATTTCTCAACGATCAGGAACCCTTAGACAAAATCTCCTTCAATTACACTCGATCAAAATTAGAAAACATAACTAAGTAATGAGGATTCCTAAACATACAATCAATTCAACGCTTTATCAAGATTAACCAAAGATAGCACCATATTGCATGTTGGCTAAGCCACCTCACACAGACAAAAATCTCTCAAAGAATAGAGGTGTCATCCCCTCCTCTTGCCCGGCTTACACCCAGCAAAAATATGAAAGAATTCACCAAAAATGACAACTTCTAAACATTTAATCAGTTCAAAGCTGTAAAAAAGTAGCACCATATTGAACCTCATCCAAATTACATCAATGCTACCCCTCCCCTAAGTATCAACCGCCAGGATAGCCTATGCACGTTTGATATAAGAAGGGTCCTCCTGAGTGTCAACTATCTATGGGCACGGTGCTTGGCCGGTGTTTCCCTTGGCTAGTGTCATAAACTTGCCCCTCTTGGGACTTTACCAAGGCTCCAGCCCTGCATTATATACGAGCAATTCCTTCCAAACTTGCATGTTCAATTTTAGATTCCAAATTGCCCTCTAAAAATATAGTTTTTTGTGATTTCAGCTATGCCCGGACACCGTTTACACATAGGCAACCCGTGGACGGATGGTGCAAAGTTTCGTTAGGGTACACAATTTCAAAACCCCGAGAAGACGGAAATTGTGCCAAAAGTTTGGAAAATAAGCTCTATCGACTTCAAACAGCCATCAACGCCAAATTTTAGAGATTAAATTTGCGTGACACGATGGATATTCTCAAATTCGTGTCTCTTAAGACTGCTGAGAAAACGCAATCGAAAGGCAAAGGAGCTTGAATGCGTGGTCCAACCTGCTGCTCGCTTTTTCGACTTTCTAGATGACGTTAGACAAATGGGCTTGTAAACATAACTTTTAAGTTGTAAAATAAAATGAAATGGGTGCTCAAACGACCAGAGACAGCATTGTTTTCTTGCATTGTTAAGGTTTCCTTTGTGTATGTGTCAGTTATTTTTGGGGGTCCATAATTGTTAAAAAAAAACATGTGCTGAGCATGGATCTGTCTACTAGAGAGGAAACTTTTCAATGGCAAAAATTGACACTTTTGCTTCAACAATATGTAAAAGCTTTTGAAACGTTTTTAACCAAAGAATATTGAAAAAAATCATTATTTATAGAGTGGATGATCCTTTATTAAACATTCTGCGAATTTTATTGCCTTATTCCAGTTTCAAAGGATAATGATCGTTCTGAAGGAGCTGTCCGCTGATTCGTTATTATGTTTGTCCTTCCAGGAGTTTAAGAAACAACAAAATCTCGGAAATACCATCGAGCATCTTCCCGTCAGAACTGTTAGCGCTGTAAGTAGCATTGTTATTGACCCATCTGGAAGAAGTAACTGAATGCACATAGCGCGTGGTAGATTACTATCATTCCATCCAAACAAAGTGTGAGAGAAAGAGAAGTAATATATTTGGGATGCTCCGCGTAAGGGCTGAGTTGCTTTGAAAACCTAAGATAACATATAGAATAAAAAGGCGTTTACGAAACGAACTTGTGACTTCAGTTCTTGCCCAATTTTTGCGTTCAACTTGGTGGGAGGCATATATCAATTGCACATTCGATGACACTTAGAAAAACGTTAATCAGGATGAGATTTGTAGTGATTAATTAGTAAAAATGATAAAATGGAAAACAATTTCATGACGACTGACAACAAATTGTATGCATATCCATATGGTAAAGGGCGCTCACAGGCAGTTCCTTTAATACTTATAGACGTCAGCTTGTCTCTGATCAGACTGCTTGATCAGAAACAGTCTTATAACGATGTTTCAATTTTCTTCCACCGTGGTCAGACGTTCAAAACAGACAGTTATACCTTAACATAATACATAATATCTGTTAAATATTAGCACTTCCATAAAGGTCGAAATAAATCAGTTTTGTGTTATAAAGTACAGTGGCTCCGGCATGGGGTATGGGGGGCGCGTGCCCTCATTCGATTCCTGAATAATTCTTTGAAAATTTTAAAATGATCCCAAAAGGGTTTTAAGCAATAGATTTCTGTAGGGGTAGGATGAGGTGCATTTTCGACAGAGTGATGGATCTATTGTAACCATTTTCTATCACAAATGGTTCTCAAACTATCAGAATTATCGCGAATTCTTCGCAAACTATCAAAATTTTCACGCGCTCTGCGCGCTTCAAACCTTTCTTCAGTATTGTACTTATTATCAATAATTTCCGATAGCAACTCCTGCAGAAGCACAGTAACAAAATTTGAAAGCTGTTTACGAATTTTCAGGTAAATGACTGGCTTGGTGATTGGAAAATAGGATTTTTTTTTTGGGGGGGGGGGATTGAAAGTGTCTCGATGCAGAGCATGAATGCAGGTTTTGTCATGACTATTTTATTTACCGAAAAATTCTGGCGCGCTTCGCCTACATTCGTCACTGTTTTCTCTCCATCTCATGACCATTATTACGTTCATAACGCATGCAACAATTCTGATCACAGCACTTTTCCGAAAAACAGAAGTACATCTGTAACCTCTGTAGGCGCCTATGGGATCTTACAATCTACTTTGTTGCATGATGTGGAAGGTTGAAAGTACGTATTTGCTGTTATACATTTTTTAAAAAATTTTACCGAGCGCTTCGCGTGCAGCCATTACCGATATAGATGGTGATTGTTAATACACTTATGACGAAAAACATTCTGAAACGCGTTTTTTAGTCCTTAACCCCTTTTGCTTTACCAATCAGGGAGCTCTAATATCACCTTTCCCTCACCTATACTCTCCCTCCCATTCCCTATTTCTGGAAGCTGTTCGTCTGCATTTTCGGTCATACTTAGTAAAAAATACAATAGTTGTAAAGTGCTCGGCATTATACTCTAAACTACCATTTGGATGTCAGATAATCATCATATCATTGCCCCATTTTAGTTAATTTATCCAGAGCTGCTTAGAGGCACCATACCGGTGTCTGCCAGCCTTAGATACCCTTTTATAATGCACAATGAAGCAAAGGAAAATTTTCGTAATAGTCCAAGAATGTTTCTCTGGACTCCACGCACGTATTTGTACGTAAAAACCTTCCCCGAATAGAAGACATTAAAGTAGCCTTCAGAGTGTTTGTTGACAACATACCCTTCTAGAAGACAACATACTCTCCTCTTTCACCTAACCAAAATTGGAATTCACTAAATTATGGATATTTTCCAGCCATATATGATCAGTTCCAAAAATACCCCTAAGATAGCACCATTTTGCATATATGCAAGCTTAAATTACCAAAAAATTCTCAAAGGGGAGGGGGACAGACCCCTCCGACAGAACGGCACCTTTATGTAGTGACAAAAAGGATTCCACACTTGTGTATACAATCGAAGGGACGCACAAAAAAAGTACAATTTACGCAGACTTGGAGGGGGGGGGGGACTGAGGATGCATTACGACGTCATCTTTTCTGCCCACATCACCAAATCCCTTCGACGCTACTGATTAATTATAATTTTTTGCTTCCAGTGTGTTGGGAGTTAATATACATTGATATTCGTTATGTAAATCAACGAATATGAAAAGCGATCGTCCCCTTTACAAGTACAACTTTATATTTCTTAGCTATTTAGACTGCAATGCAATTCTTTATCTCCAAGTGACAGCACATCTCGAGGTTAAAGTGGACCTAAAGTCTACAATTAAAAGAATATTTATATTAGAGTTTGGAAAATGAATTTCATTCATCCAACTCCCATTTACATAGCTTACGCCGTTACTGAGATATAAAACGTTGAAATTTATTCACTTAATTTGAAATAGTCTATTGCGCAATAATTTGTAAAGTCCTTCTTGTACCGTTGTACAACTCACACTATCTGCTTTTGTTTTCTTTTGAAACTAAGATGTTAATACGACCTTAAAACAGTTACCGTTCCAGTAAGATGATTTCAACGAGTACGCCGTCGAAGGCCTTGATTCAGTCAAGCTTTCATCAGAAGTGGCTCTGACTTTTTCAGGACTGATGCAAGGAAGTAAGTGCAGTGAAGTTATACAGTTATGCTGCAACCCTGATTGGTGGATTCTGTGTTCTGATTGGCTGATTTATCTGTGTTCTCATTGAATGAGGCATGTGAGAAAGGACCATGATTGGATGCAAAAAGACTGTTCCACATGTGGCTGACATCTTTCCCATTCATCCTGTTAATAGTGGATTTTTCATTGACCCTAATCTCTACTACTCGTACTCGTTGAAACCATTTTACTAGTTTGGATCCCCGTTGTGAAAGCCTTTCTACTTAATTACCGTTCCTTTGCATGGTATGTTGTACGGAGAGGACTTACATAGCCAAGTCACCCTACAACAGTGAGACAGTGATCACATTTTGGCACAAGTCACAGTGGCTTTTACAAAGACAAAGAAAAACAAAGACTGTAATTTGAGTAGTACAAGAATGCCATCACATATTATTGCACAATCCACCATTCTAAATTGTATGAATAAGCTTCAGCATTTTATATCTCAGCTCAGGAACGTCCTGAGAAGATAAGAGTTGGACCATTTGGTTGCATTTTCCAAGCTTTGTGACATATAATTTTTAAATTTTAGACTTTAGGTACACTTTAATTGAGGCTTAATTAAGCAAACCCTTCATCAAGTCCATCAAGTGCCACATTTTTATAATTTGTATTTTATTTTGAAATGTAACTTTCGCATTCATCTTACTCAAATTTTCTCTTTGCGAAAAAGTATTTTCATGTATACTGCAAGTAAAGTAGTAAAATGATTTTCCCCAACGTGTGAAGTGAAGAACAATAAGACAAAACATGTTTTTCCGTGACTGTTTTGACTCTATTTCTTCAAGATTTTGAACAAAAGATCAGATGAGTCCATAACAACTTAAAGGGGCTGATAGCTATGGTTGAGATTTTTTTATTAAAAGAGGAAAATTTTCAAGAATTTTTTGGTTAATTTAGAAGAACATTTCGTGTAAGAACTTTATATCATTGTAAAGAGCAAAGATGGGGAATTTGAATGAACATTTTATTTTTGTAAACTAATCTCATTATGTATACAAATATGCAAATTAGATGACGTCATACGGTTTTTTCTTTCCATAGAATACCCATACAGACCACCTTTATTTTGTATTTTATGGTGCAAGAGATTGCTTGGCTTAGTTTTCTCTCTCATTTGATACCAAATTTGAGGAAATTGGATCAAAATTGAGGAAGATAGCCCATTTTACTCTTTGCTTACTTTTGTTATACAGCCCACACTAAATTACACACACTGACCTATATGACTCTTATACACAGTGCACACAGTGCCCAGTACTCGCGTTTCACTGTGCACTCAACGCTTCGGATCTATAAATAGCGTTCCGCAGGCTTTGTAATGTAGCTCCTAGGGGACACTTTGGTGAATGAAAAAGTCAGAGGGGTGTTATGGCTTATAATTCTTTTATATTGGAAGGGGATGTTTGGGTTAAAAATGTATTCTCTTGACGCATTTTTGAAAACTGCATTTGTTTGCATCTTTGAACCTTTCTAGATCACCCTACCCTTGCCATTTATTCATATCTCTTAGTATTTTGTCATAAGGAATCTTATAACGGACATTTTGGCGTTTAAATGAAAATGTTTCCGTTGTTGAGTTATAATTTTCCATGTGGGTTGGGGGTTTGGGGACTGAAATGCAGATTTTTGACCGAAAAAGACTCATTTTTGAAACATCTCTAAATTCCGTACCCCTGGCAGCTAATCATCTCTCATGGTGTTTGTTTAGGTTCCATGGTATTCAGAAAAAAGTGAGTAGGGTGAACTTTTCCTAATTGTTTTTCTAAATTTTGTGAAAAATTCTCCCTTAACCACCCCCCCCCCCCAAAAAAAAAACAAAATTGGTGGCAATCGATGGATCCATTTGTTGGCTTAATTTTGGTGGTTAAATAAAGGCTGGTGGATGTTGCATGACATGTTTTTACTGAACTTAGAAATTGCTGTAATTGGTTTTTGGTAAACAAGCTATCCGTAAATATCAGTAAAACAAAGTTTATGGTTTTTAATAACTATATGTGTAACAATCATCACAATTTCAACATTTGTATAAACGGTGACAAACTTGACTTAGGTAATAAAATTAAGTTCTTGAGAGTAATTATTGACTCCAAACTAACCTGTCATGAACACATTCATTATTTATCCTAGCTCCCATGTTGCAAAAGTAGTCGGTATTATCGGTAGACTCAAATACATCATTCCCAGAAGTGTCCTTCGTACCTGGTTCTTTTAGTTTATCTACATTTCACATATTGCAGAAGCGTGTGGTCTAGTACCAAAAAGTCAAACTTAAATAGTCTTGTTCTTGTACAGAAAAGGACTGTGACATATTTGTCACTCTTGTCCACGTGATCACACTGATCCTCTTTATAAAGTGTTGAACTTATTGAAATTTAACGATATTATCAATCTAGGAATAGCTTCGTTCACCTATCGCTTCACCCACAACATGTTACCGCCCGCTTTCTCCAACTTTTTTTCACAACCAGTACCAATGTTCACAGATACAATACACGTAATCCTCAGCTTCTTCTACATACTGTTTATCCCACATCTCATTCTCAACTGAGCCTTCGGCATCGTGCTATTCATCTTTGGAATACCCTACACAAGACTGTAATTGATAGTCCAAGCATCAGATCGTTTAGGTATAACCTAAGTAAACTATATCTAAGTAGTTATTGACGTTCAACTTCAGGAGCCTTGCTTTACTCTACTTTATTGTGCGAAAGCAGGCCCGTAACTCGTAGCCTGTAATGATGGTGCATGGGGGGGGGGGGGCTAAGTGAAGTATCTTGTAAAGTTTTTGTTCTTTCTATTCTTTCTATTATTGTCCTTTTTTGCTATCGCACTAGGGAGTAGAGCACTTGGTCAAGCCCGTGTGGGTTTTTTGTTCTACTTCCTTCACATCATGAAGGATTTATTCAAAATTGATGTAAATATAACATATATATATATATATATATATATATATATATATATATATATATATATACTATAATGTTTATATACATGTATGGTGTGACAAAAAAGTAAATGAAATGAAATGAATTGAGAAAGAGAGAGGATGTGATTGTGTACGGACTCTAAGGAGGACTGGATTACGATCAATGAATGGCTTTGTTTGGTTTGTCTCGTTTATTTTGATACGAGCATAATCTCACGGTCAATGTCGTGTTACTTGGCACTTCGAAATAACGACCAATGACATGAAGTGCTTTAATTTGAGCATTTATCTTTATATCAATAAACAAGAAATTTCACATTAGTCTCTTATTTCAAAATTTTCCTAGGAGAGGACCCCACACCTGACGGCTTTGCCTTTGTGAACACTACTACATGTGATGATCATAGTTATCATAGTTATACTTGAAAGCATGTTCTAAACCCATTACCCCTAATAGGTAGGCAAGGTGTTTTGAGTGATGGGGTGGTGGGTGAGATAACGTTCATGAGGAGGGATTTTTCAGGAGCAAGATATGTTAAGACGTGTAAAGCAATTGTAAGTTTTGTTCTAATAATTTTTCTAAGTTCAAACAATTTTCTTTGGAGCCGTGCCCCTGTACCCTTGAATGATGGACCTGCCAAAATTGAAGGGTCGTCACACTGGATTATGATATACGATTTCTTAAAAGGTTTCTTTGTGTAATTACCATGACTGCCAAATCGCAGCAACTTGTATCAAACAGTGTTTTATTTCAACATTTTCCAACATCTTCCAAAATGTCATCGGGTGACAGATCTCATCCTCATGCAATTCACCAGTTGATCGGTCAGTCAGGTTGAGGGGTTCACTTGGGCCTCAGTACATAGGATAATACGTACTGATGCCGCAGAACTGAAAGCTGTGTTAAAGGGCAGTGTTTGTACTGTATCAAATGTAATGCTTCATTGTGAACCCAGCCAACATGCCCAGCTGGGCTCTAGCTTTGTTTTAGATGGGAAAGCTGGGCTTAGGCAGTTAGGTGGGCTGACGGATGTAATTGGAATATTGGGGTTTTGAACAAGCCAGACTTGCTAATGGCACGATGGGAATGTGGAAAAAACAGTTTTTCGTTATTTTTGTAATCTTTTGTCCGAAACTGTTTTCAGTTTTTTCCGGGTTTTAGCTGGGTTTTTTGAATGAACTTAACGTTGAAAGTTTTCTTGAAAATAAAATAGCAAGACAAAATAATCCAAGTTTTGTAATTGGGCTGGAGCTGGGATAATAATGGGTTTCCCAAACTAGAGGAGCCCAAACAGGAACCTGTTGGGCCCAGCTGGGGAAACACATTCATATATGAATGATATTTCACTCTTCTAAAATTCCTCTTGGTAACTTTTTGTAGCATTGACGCTTTTGGTTAAAGGTAGGCATGTGTATTTTAACGTAAGTTCATCTTCGAAGTTTATTTTGTTTTAACGGGCTCTAGCCTGGCTTAGGCTGGGCTAGCCCAAAATGTTTGACCCAGAAAGTGCCCAGATGGGGCCCAGAAAAGGACATTTTTTTAAATATAACTTCATTGAGGTGATTGACTGTTTTTGATCCAGAAAATGAATGTCCTACGTACGTATTTTATCATTTTTTTTTTACTAAACATGTGGGAATTTTTGGCGAAGACAATTTGAGAAAAGTATATGTTTAAAATGATGTGAAATTATATTGGAACACTTGGTTTATATACCTTTTATCTTAAAGGAGCATTCCGAATTTTCAAAGAAAAGTTGTGTTTATCACTTAAAGCAGGTCTAATTGAAATAAAGTGAAGCTGGCAATGGTGAATCACGTTTTTCAATTGTGCAATACAACATAAAGAAGGATAAATGGAAATATCATGAAGAAACTTGAATTCTTAATTGTTAATAATAACAAAAAAGTGTCAATGAATATATATATATATATATATATATATATATATATATATATATATATATATATATATATATATATATATCAGCCAAACCAAATTATTCACTCAAATATGAATTTTCCAATAAAATTCTACTACCTTTGAAAGTGGCTGGCATTAGCAATGCCGGTAGCTTTTAAGGCTTGTAGAAGGAAAGTTACCTCAGTTTTTCCATTGCTAACCCAGATGGACCCCCAATGGGACCAACCCCAGCTAGGGTAGCCCGGCCGGGGCCCAACTGGGGTCTGACTTCAGCCCAGTTGGGACCCACCTGGGAATACCTGACAAACACAAATTTGCCCCAGCATAAGCCTAGGATATAGCCCAGCAGGGGCCCGACTTCATCCCAGATGGGCTAGTCCAGTTGGGGCCCACCTGGGCAGTGGCATAGCTAGAGGGGGCAGGAGCGGTCGCTCCCCCACAAAGACTCCGAAGGCCTCTGTCTAAAATTTCTAGTCTCTGTCGGAAATAAATGAAAACAATTCATTTGACACACTTACAACACTTCTTATGTTCTAAAGCAGAATTACACATCGAAATGGTTACTGACAAGAAGATATTTTAATCTAATTTTTTTCCGCGCTCTACACGCCAGATGATGGTGGCGCTACGCGTAGATAATATATCATTACTTCAAGATAATAATCTGTCGGAAATTGTATGCTTTTACCCCCCCCCCCCCACAAAAATTATCTAGCTACGCCACTGCACCTGGGAATGTTGGCTGGGAAAGAAACTTACGGCTGAATTGCTTAGTCACACACAAAAAAACTCCATTCTTCAGGATGAGGATGGATTATTTTGGTCCTAATGTTAGTAAAGGAAGGACTCTCTCACGTCAAACGAAATGCATGCTTATTTACCTGTCTCGCGATTCACTCTGCCCATATCAAACTTTCTTACACTGTTCAAGATAATTGTAAACTTACAGTAACTTTATGTCCCCTCAAAAGGAAATTGTTGTACTTCTACATGTTTCATGTAATGTATGGCAAATTCAGTTTGCAAACAGAGATTTTCTGTTAAAAAAAACTTTAAAAGACTATCATGTTATTTCAGTAAAATTTTACATTTACAATAACTTTATGTCTCAATATAAGTCAAGTTTTGTACATTTACAATTCATGTATGTTTACTAAATTGTCAATGAATGTCCGTTCAAAAACATTTGCTTTCTGTAGAGAAACAAACTTGTAACCGATGCATACGTTACCACCAATGGTTGTAAATTTACATGACATTTTTTCATGTCTCCTAAAAAAATTACTGTCCATAAACACAACTTTTATGTTTGCAGAATATTTATAGAATTTCTGTTCAAAAACAAAACATCATTTTAAGACACAAACTTGAAACAGGAACATTTGTTACAAAGAAATTGTAAAATTACAATAGTTTTATGTTGAAGAAGACGTACAGTAGTTACCGTAAATAAGCAGCACTATAAATCTGTCTCGAAACAGGTGAATTCCACCTGGGAACAAAATTGCGATCGAACCATAGTTTGGAGAAGTTTTGAGAAATTATAATAATTTTATGTTCCCCGAGAAACAGTTTGTTTTAAGCGTACATCATATTAACTGTGGATCTTAGAAAAACATTTAGGCGTGTGTGGGGTCATGGATAAATTTATGTTACCTCATTAATTTTATGTACCATACATCGTGTGAGAAATATTTATTGTGGATTTCGGTTTCATAATTTATATAAGGCTGCAGCTAGTATCAAGTAGATCGAATCGTTCGTGCTTGTAAATACGACGAAATAAACTACTCTATGTCTGTTGAGTGCATTGCGAATCAATTGTTTGAGCACTTTGTTAGCATTAAATTAAGCACAGACATATGAGAAACCGTTGGATTAGTGTCATTTTTTCCCTCATGTTCCTCAGTTCTTTATTTGCCACAACGAAAGGAACTTTTTTTTCGACACAGCTTAGTGGCATACTACAGCCTACGATATACGGTGATGAGGGTAGTACATAGTATTAACTTGGGTAGAAATGAAAGTTGCCAAAGAATGAGGCGATCCCTTGGCGGCGGAAGGGCCGATGTGGTTAGTTAGTTAGATGGGGGTCTAACGACACACCAACACCAGTGTGTTATATAGTGTCTGCTAGAAAAAAGGGTAATGGTGGGGTGAAATCACCTAAAAGGAAAAAAGACTGCAAAATCCGACCAATTTAAAATGTCTAGACAAAAGAAAACATGGGAGGCATGCCAAAATTTCATGTAAAGGTTACTCTCTTTGAGAAAATCCAGAATGAGAGAAGGATCTATGAGCTCAACGTTTGGCACAGTGTAATACTTCTGGCGGATATGGGATATTTGTTAATTGAGGTTGCTTTCTAGAGTATAGAAATCATACGAGTTGTGTACTCCCATATGATGATTGCACAATACCTCGTGACTATGGTGCAATAATCCAAACGTTGCTAATACGTAAGTGATTTCTGTATTCATCTGTATGCTGCA
This sequence comes from Holothuria leucospilota, assembly GCA_029531755.1. Taxonomy (NCBI): domain Eukaryota; kingdom Metazoa; phylum Echinodermata; class Holothuroidea; order Aspidochirotida; family Holothuriidae; genus Holothuria; species Holothuria leucospilota. The sequence goes on along the minus strand of CM055964.1, from coordinate 20,928,956 downwards.
TGCTGCAGTGCATGGGCGTCACCAGACATTTTTAAAGGGGGGTCGTATTTTGTGTGAAGGAGGAAGTTATTGCAGCGTTAGCGGCAATGTTCGCGCGTAACGCTAGCACTACGGCGTTGGGTCCAGGGGCCCGCTTAAGGTCCCCTGTTGGGGTCCAGGGGCGAAGCCCCGGGAGCTCTGAGGAGTTAGACGTTTCAAATGCCTTTAATGGGGTGAAATTAACGTCAATATTGCTAGTCTGATAATGCCCAAAATATGATTTCATATAAAAGCAAAACGTGAACCCATGTATGGAGATCAAAGAGAAAGCTTTCAAGTCTTAAAATGACAATGGCACCAGAACGTTTTTCTTTTAAAGTTAGAGGCCTATCATGGGAACCATGGGCTCGGTCAAGGGAACCAACTGGTAGGATCCAGAGTCAAAGGATTCCCTGGACAAAAACCCATGGAAGCTCGTCGAATATAACGAAAGATTTAAGATTAAGGAGGTAAAAATAGCTAACCTCAAATAACAAATCACAGCAAAGTTTTAAGCAAACTGACAAACCAAAGAAATTTAAGAAAATCGTTCACATCTGCAATAAATAGCGTCTCATAATTGCTTAAAGGAGCTGAGTAGCCGCCAAAGTAGAATAAATTCTGGGACCCGCCGACTTCGTTACGTCACATCCGGGTATGCTTCTTGGTTTATCGATTCGATCCGATACCGATACTTATCTAAGCCATGCATGCAGTGTGTCTGGTGTAACAGTACACTTGTTACTGTCGTTAACAGTACTAACTTTAGCCTAACTTAGGCTAGCGTTAGGGCCTAGGTCTACCACGAAAAACAAACTCATTGATCGAAAAAAACAGTTTAATACGTGCAAAATCCACGATGTTCTTCATGAACCTCCTGCAGATGATGCGAGAAATAGGCCACGTGCCTTGCCACTAGTAACGCTAATATACTACATACGTACGTAGCCTACGTTGTAAGTTGTGTGTACTGCATGCCTGGTTGGATGCATCGATCAGAACCAATACAAGTGGAAACGATTCAAAATTGCCGGTGCCAGAAGAAAAAGTAACGAACCAGAAATTCTAACAACAAATTGTAAAATATCTTGCAAGTGTAAAATCAAATAACCCACGAAATAGTGTAAGAACGTTATGGTAAAATTACTTTGCAAGATTATTTTAAATGAGAATATAAAACTCATAAGGATTAATATTTTTAAAATTAGCCCCGCACAGAGGGTAATCATCTCGTTTGGTATGATGTATTTATTTTGAAAGTACGCCACTACTCAGCTCCTTTAAGTTATCAGGCTCTACAGAACAGAACAGTAAGTTTGTCCAAAATGTGATTTTTACCAATTTACTTTGTTTTTTACTTTCAACCTTTCTCCTTCAAGACCTAGAAAATACTGTACATGTTATTTATTCCATCAAAATAGGTAACAGAAAATAGTAATTTGGGGGACCCGATCAGCGAAATTAACCACTCAACACATTAAAAGAAATTTATACTTTGCAATGGCAGAAGAAACCTATTTCGATTTTTGGTACATCCTTTAATCGTTTCTGTTCTGTAAAAAAAAAAAAAAAAAAAACTCAAAGAGGGGTCGTTTGCACCCCCCGACCTCCCCCTGGTGACGCCCATGCAGTGGTTGGTCGAATTATTGCTACTGTTTGCACGTTTCATGAGGTGCATTGTGTATGTCTTTTTAACCTGATCAAGAAAAGAAATCTATCGTAAAATAAAGACGAATCATGTAAACACAATATCAGAACTGTCAATGTTTATTTCATGTCATCGCAATTGTTAAGAGCCATGAAAGATGCAAGCAACTCTGCCAACAGTATCCATAGCAGTCGACGAGAATGTGACTGAAAATGACAGCACAGCCACAGGGGATACAATATGGTCTCTCATCCCCGTGGAGGAAATAAGCATGGGTTAGGTAAGTGTGACCTATGCGAGCCCTAGTCAGTACCAAATCATCTCTCCGTTTTCTGGGGCTGCATTCCCCACAGTCCCGACAGTTGGTTTGACTTGGTACAATTTGCTCTCAGGGAAAGAATCCCACAGATCCTGCCATTTTGATTTTATGTAGTCGTTGATTTTAGGACGAGTGTGGGGCAAGTGGAGGTTGGTAACGTCCATCTGTAGGGCTTCTTTAGCTAGTGTGTCTACCCCATCCAGGGGCGTAGATTTCTTTTCAACTTTGGGGGGGGGTGGGGTGAACTATCGCAAATGTGGGAAATGTGCACGCGAAGCGTGCACGGCGAGCGCGAAGTGCGAGCCTATGACGGGTGGGGTCCAGGGGCCCGCCTTAGGGCCCCTGGTGGGGTCCAGGGGTAAAGCCCCGGTGGGGGTCCAGGGGGCGAAACCCCCCGGAAGCTCCTGGGTTTTAATGTCTCAGAAGTGCCAGGAAGACTGTTTTAAAGGGTTATTTTCAGTGGCAATGTTCTTTGGTAGGCTATTGGTATATTCATGCATTTAGGAAATAGCCTACTATTTTGAGCACGAAACTCGTTGATAAGCTGCACTGGATTGAAATTGTACAAGAGCAACAATGCCCTGTTAAGCTTAAAAGGTAGGGATCAACATATAGGGTCATACCAGACAACTAGATTTTGAATTCGGAGATCATTACAAGACCTGCAAGTTGGCTTGAGATCAGTGGCGTCGCCAGATTTTTTGTGATTGGGGGCACCATAGACAATGTCGTAATAATACCTCATTTCCCCCAAGTCTGCGTACATTACACCTTTATTTTTCATGCGTTCCTGCATTTGCTGGCAACAGTTTTGATCTTTCGTTTGTCACTACTTAAAGGTGCCGTCCTGGGGAAGGGTTCCCCCTCCCCTTTAAGATTTTTTTTTTATTAATTTAAGGTCTTTTAGATGCAGAATGGTGCTATCTTTGGGATATTTTTGGGACTGATCATATATGGCCGGAAAATGTCCATAATTTAGTGAATGTCAATTTTTGGTAAGGTAAAAGTTAGAGGAGAATATGTTGTCTATTAAGAGACAGATAAGTTGTCAACAAATCTCCTGAAGCCCCCTCCCTTCTGTCTATTTTACTGCCTTCTATTTCGGGAAATTTTTTACACAAAAATATGTGCGTGGAGTCCACAGAAACATTCTTGAGTTATTGCGAAATATGTCATTTCCTTCATTGTGCATTGTGAAAGGGCATCTAAGGCTAGCAGATACCTGAATAGGACCTCCTGAAAGCTCTGCATGAATCATATTAATTTGGGGGTGGGGGGAATTAAATAATGCGTATACTAACTGACATCCAAATGATAATATAGAGTACGACGCCGAACACTTTACAACTATCGTATTTTTACTACTTCTGAACTAAAATCCGGACGAACAGCTGCCAGCAATGAAAAATGAGAAGGAGGGAGATTATAGGTGCAGGGAGGTGATATTAGACCTCCCTGACAGGTGTAGTAAAAGGGGTGAAGGAATAATAAGAGCTTTACAGAGTGCTGTTTTCGCCATAAGTGTATTAACAATAACCATCTATACCGATTATTGCTCAGCGCGAACTGGCGAAGCTCTGGTAAAATTTTTTCAAAACTGTATAACGGCAGATACGTACTTCCAACCTTCTACATCAGGCTATATATTAGATTGAAAGATCCCATATTGGTGCGAGGTCCCCCACAGACGTTTGGAGATGTATATCTGCTCTTCGGAAAGTGTCGTGATCAGAACAGTTTCGTGTATTATTACCTTAATAATAGTCATGACATGGAGTGTAAACAGTGACGAATAATATTTCCATTACAAAACCTCCATTCAGACTCTACATCGAGACACTTTCAATTGCCCAACAAACCTACATGCTACTGCCATAAGCCAGTCTTTTACCTATTAATTCGTAAACTTTCAACAATTTGCTGCTGTGCTTCTCCGAAAGTTGCTATCGGAAGATAGAGATAATATGAGTGACACTGACGTAAGGTTGGAAGCGCGCGGAGCGCGCGAAAATTTTGATAGATTGCCAACGATTTGCTAAAATTCTGATAGGTTGAGAAACATTTGTCATAGAAAGTGAAGCGAGATTGAAAAAATTTCTTACGAAAATGAAGAATAAAATATACTTTCCATCATACACGTATCTTGTAGACTGAAACATTGGGGGGATACTTACAAGGGCCATCCCCCTAGTCAAATGTTGGGGGGATATATCCCCCATCCCCCCCCCCGGGATTTACGCCCATGACCCCATCATTTACGCGTATGCCCACGAAACTCGGAACACACGCAAGCACAACTGATTTCTATAGTCTCACCAAATTGGAGTAAGCTTCACGGAGAGCTATTACAAAAGGGTGTTTTTGCTCATGACCTAATCTGTGCTAAAAGGCTGGATAGTGAGTGAGTGAGTCTGTGAACACAATGAACTGGTGGCTGTGCGAGGTTTCGATCAGATCGAATGCCATCTTAAGTGCCTGGAGTTCGGCAGTAAATATTGATGCGTCATCCGGTAGTCTGACTTGCAGGAATATGTCCCGGCTTGCCGCCGCGGCCGAAGTTCGTGGCTTTAGAGCCGTCGGTATAGATGGCATGATAACGAGGTACATATGTCTTAACTCATTAAAGCTGGCACCAAACACCAGTTCATTTGTTGAGTTCTTCAGAAACTTCCTCAAACTAGGGTCAACCACTGGCTCAACTAACTTCCATGGAGGAGTGATGGAGAAGGTAGACTGCGCCACGGAATCGGGGTTGGTACACACCTGTGATAAGGCTTCCTTAACGCGAAGAGCAAATGGGGGAATTTCTGTAGGTTTTGTGTGATATATGTGGCTAAACGTATGGTTGAAGGCCGTCTCACAGGTCGGGTTGTGCCTATGGCTCTTCAGTTTGAGCTCAAACTGGAGTGACGGTTTCTTCCAACTTATCTGAAGGGGTGGTTCGTTCGCTTCGATATACGGACTCTGCATTGGAGATGTACGGAAAGCTCCCAGGTAAATTCTAGGACCCTGGTTATGAATAGGGAGACGTTTCCGGAAGGGCCGATGTGGGGTTTAGTAGGAGCCGGGCGTCTTGGTGGGCTCATGGGGCTAAGCTTCCGGAAGCTCTGGAGTATTTAAGAGATAGACAGCTGTGGTCAGTGGGAAATGATGCATTTAACTCGTCTACAAACGACATTAGATGAGTACCGTGCTTAGACTAATGCATTCCGACGAAGGTTCTAGGAAGACTCATTCATTCAATGTAAGTTACGGACCAGCATGAATAAAACTGAGTTGCAGTTTATTGTAATGACAATAGTCTTTTCATAGACTGAAAGTAGATATTGACCGTAGGAATGTCAACAACACACAAATGCCATTGGTCTACTTAACAGACGCAATGACAGTTAGGCACTTGTTTTGAAAAGCTCTTAACACAAAGGGCTGCCTGCTTAGTATCAGATAATGCTACCGCCCAGGCCCGTCGGAAGGTATTTAATAGTGGTACGGTATTTTTCGGGGTATTTTTCGGTGTTTGAAGAGCCCCAAGTGGGGGTTGAAGGGGGCTATGCACAAATTGGATGCCAGATTTACATAACGCTTCTTCTTACGATTCTGGAGAGGTGTTACTCTAACACCTAGTCCCTTGAGTTGCCGGTCAGCAACTAAGTGAAACATCTCCGGATTTGACAGCTTCTTGGGAAAAAAATGGGGGAAATTTGGGGGTTTGGGGGAATTTCTTGTAAACCACATGGGGGATGGTCCCAAATTTTTGCATATGTGTTCTTTATCCTTTGGGACATGTCCAGAAGATTTATGGCCATTGTCCTGCTTTTTTGTGGATACTGGCATACTGCATTTTGTATCTCAGAATGGCATATTTCAGGGGTCAGTTGCGGTCAAGCCAAAGGTCACCAAAGGTAAAAAATAATTTTGAAGATGATCCTCAACCCCCAACCCCACAAACTGTGGCTCAAATTAAAGTTTACCTTTTCCTCTTTCAAATAAGCTCATTTTCAGCTCTGGGAGGTGGTGGGTTGTCAAGTTAGAATTTTCTGAAAATCATGACCCGTTGTCCCGTTTACTGATTATGATTAGTAATAGGATGAAATTAAATAAATCCGAGCGACGCTCACGGCGGGAAGCTGTGCGGAGCTCACAGTATTAATAATTCAAGAAGCTGCAATGAACGCAACCTTTCCCTACGGTTCGGGAAGCTCGAAGCGTAGGCCCCTATGATGATGATCGTCCCAGTTACAACTTGAGATTTGTTGAATAAATCATGTCGGCTCATCCGGGGCTCATCGCATCATATGACAGAATGATGTTATAGAGGGTCGGCCTTGGTCATGGAGACACGTGTGTTTTTATTGATTCAAACTATATTTTCCACCTGCCCTCTCCCTCCCTTTCTCTCCCTCCCTTTCTCTCCCTCCCTTTCTCTCCCTCCCTTTCTCTCCCTCCCTTTCTCTCCCTCCCTTTCTCTCCCTCCCTTTCTCTCCCTCCCTTTCTCTCCCTCCCTTTCTCTCCCTCCCTTTCTCTCCCTCCCTTTCTCTCCCTCCCTTTCTCTCCCTCCCTTTCTCTCCCTCCCTTTCTCTCCCTCCCTTTCTCTCCCTCCCTTTCTCTCCCTCCCTTTCTCTCCCTCCCTTTCTCTCCCTCCCTTTCTCTCCCTCCCTTTCTCTCCCTCCCTTTCTCTCCCTCCCTTTCTCTCCCCTCCCTTTCTCTCCCTCCCTTTCTCTCCCTCCCTTTCTCTCCCTCCCTTTCTCTCCCTCCCTTTCTCTCCCTCCCTTTCTCTCCCTCCCTTTCTCTCCCTTCCTTTCTCTCCCTCCCTTTCTCTCCCTCTCTTTCTCTCCCTCCCTTTCTCTCCCTCCCTTTCTCTCCCTCCCTTTCTCTCCCTCCCTTTCTCTCCCTCCCTTTCTCTCCCTCCCTTTCTCTCCCTCCCTTTCTCTCCCTCCCTCCCTTTCTCTCCCTCCCTTTCTCTCCCTCCCTTTCTCTCCCTCCCTTTCTCTCCCTCTCTTTCTCTCCCTCTCTTTCTCTCCCTCCCTTTCTCTCCCTCCCTTTCTCTCCCTCCCTTTCTCTCCCTCCCTTTCTCTCCCTCCCTTTCTCTCCCTCCCTTTCTCTCCCTCCCTTTCTCTCCCTCCCTTTCTCTCCCTCCCTTTCTCTCCCTCTGTCATGTGAAGGTCCGTATCATCAAAACGACTGGGTAGACAAGTTATTACCGGTTGAAAGTTAGGGTTTAAGTGATTCTCATGTTTATTCATGACTTATCGAGTTCCGCACGTACACGCATTCCCTAAGCAGATCTAGGTGAAAGTAATAATAGCAAGGGAACGTAGGAATGAAAGACCCGTTGATCAGGAGGGATGCTCAGGAGGTAAAATTTGCATAATAAAGGGATGCCGAGAGTGGTTTGCTCCCTGTAGCTCGTAGGAGTCAGATTTGGGAGGTTTGGATGGGCACTGCAGTCCTGGGCGTCACCGTAAGCACGTCGGGCCGTATTCTGTCGTGGAAACACCGAGAAGGGCTCCCGTTGTTGGTTATGTCGGGAGGAATCGGTTATTATGAAAGACAGGTGCCTCGTATGTTGGCTGGCTTAGGCCACGTAAAAAGGGTTGATTTCTCTTATCGGTGGTGGCTGAGAGTGGGGCCGTCGACACTGGGACGTCACTGGACGATGAGCGGACAGTAGTCCTCTATTCACTTTTTCATTTTCGGGGAACAAAACTTTTCGTTGAACGGGGGACAAAACTTTTCGTTAAACGGGGGAACAGGAGTCACCGCTGGCAGCAACTCGTTACCAGAACTTAGGGGGGATTCAACGCTCCTCCTGGACACTGAGCCGCGGTAGTTTTGGTATCGTTCCAACCTTGGCGTATGTTCAACAGGGATTTGTTTTGATTGTGAACTTATATGCATTGATTTCAGAACAGTCTCCGAGAGTATATATATATATATATATACATATATGTTTATATATATATATGTATATATATATATGTATATATATATATGTATATATATATAAAAATAATAATAATAATAAGTAGAACACACCACAAAGATGACAATACGAGAGCACAGATACGGTAACAGAATAGCGTATATTTCGGACACTCCTGTGTCCTTCTTCAGCGCAAAATGTGAAGTGAAGTTTAATTTACAAATAGCAGACACAGCAATGAGGTTAAACCCCTTGACGAGGGTGATAAATCACAGAGGGGAAATCGCTTAGGATGCCCAGGTCCTTGTTTAGGCCACAGGTGTGTGTGGACAGTTTTATTACCCACTTGCTTTCGGATTTGAGTCTTTGAGTGACAGACGGGTAATTAGAACCGAGCAGAATACATCTTAAATTAGATAAAGAGTGGTTAGGTTCACTACTGAAATGTTTTGATACAGGATAGCTTATTGATTTATCCTGCACAGTTTTCTTGTGGTTATTAAACCTCAGCCTAAATTTGGTGCCGGTCTGACCGACATAGTTGCCTTTGTCACACAAATTGCAGCATAATAAATATACTACATTAGGCGTGTCACAATCCAGGGGAGGGGGACGGATGTTGCAAATAGTGCCGGGAGGAGTAAATGTTTCGTCCGTGATAATGAACCGACACACTTGACACCTAGGCTTGCCACACTTTTTATTGCCTATGTTCCTAACAGTAAGAAGCCTGGAGGATGTAAGGAGAGATTTGAGGTTGGGGGGTTGCCGTCTCGCAGTTAAAGGGGGATCATCAAAAAGTTCGGAAATGGACTTGTCTGTCCGAAGAATACTGAAATATGAACGTATACATTTATGTAGGCCCTCAGTTTTAGGGGAATAGTCAAAGACAAGTGGGATACGTGAATTTTCGACTTTAGGTTTGTAACATAACAATTTATCGTTTAGAGGAAACAAATGAATGAAATTTCACCCCGCTCTATTTAACCCCTTTCAAACTGTTGGAGGTTGTGAATATGAATTGATATTCATTACGATAGTCTTCAATAATGAACATGACCGTCAGTGCTGCAAACCTAAACCATGACGAGGCAGGTAAGGTACCGGTTCCAGGGATATGCTTGTGCTTAAGATATCATGCATAAATAATTTGGCTCATATGGCACGGCATCGTTGCTTCTTACGTAATTGAGAAGGTTTATCAGGCACAGTTGAAAAACACGTGCTAACGATGCATAAAACCATATGAACCTTCTGGTTAAAGTGTAATTAGTTTTGCAATGGAACTGTTAGTTTGGCCGATTCGTGGTAGGAGAGATAGTGACCATTTTGTCATTTCGTCGAGCTAGATGCCAGATGAATTTGGCAAGACGTAGGCCGCCGTTTGTCTCTTCTGCACAGATAAACGGAACGTGTTTTTATAGGCTAGTGTAACAATACCTATCACCAAATGACTTTATCGGCGTTATCTTGAAATTACCTTGGCTGCACTTTGACTGAAAATACCAAATCAAGTTTGCGCTGGTGAGATTCGATGGCTAATTCGGACGAGGAGAAGGTAATTTTGTTTCAAACTTTTTCCAAGATACTTTAATCGAATAAAACTACTGAAACCCTACAGGATAGATCCCTAACAAGTGTATGGACCAACTGAGATCAGTTAATTTGATACGAGTTTTGTTAACATTAGTTTGGACTTCACCCAGGCTACGGCCCTGCATTATGAGCAATTCCTTCCAAACCTGAATGGTCAATTTTCACCCAATCCGAACACTTACGTAGCATACATATGCATCTTTCCGTACAGTGCAATTTTCGATTCTAAAGTGCCCTTTAAAGACATTGTTTTTCGTGATATCAGTTATACGAAGAGACAACCAGTGGACGGATGGTGCAAAGTTTCGTCACGGTACACAATTTCAAAACCTCAAGAAGAAGGAAACTGTGGCAAAATTTTAGAAAATAAGCTCCAGCGACTTCAAACAGACATCAGGACCAAACTTTACAGATTAAATTTGCTTGACAAGATGCACATTATCAAATTCGTATTTTTAAGACCGCTGAGAAAACGTAATTGAAATGCATAAGATCTCGAAACGCCTGTCCCATCCTGCTGCTCGCAGGTTTCGACTAGTAGTTGTAGACGAAGTAAAAAATTAGTTGTAAAGTAAATTGGAATGGGCGCACAGACTACCAGAGGAAGCAATGTTTTTTCGCCTTGTTTAGGTTTCCTTTGTGTATGTATCAGTTATTTTTCTTGGGTCCATAATTGTTAAAGAAAACATGTGCTAAGCATGGATAATTCTAGAGAAAACTTTTCAGTGACAAAAATTGACACTTTCTCTTCAACAGCATGTGAAATTTAGCTTTTGAAAGGATTTTAAGCAAAGGATATTCAAAGCAAAACATAATTTACCGGGTGGATGATCCTTATTAAACATTTTGCGAATTTCATTGCCTTATTCCAGTTTCAAAGGATAATGATCGCTCTGAAGAAACTGTCCTCTGATTCGTTATTATGTTTGTCCTTCCAGAGATTTAAGTAACAACAAAATCTCGGAATTACCATCGAACATCTTCCCGTCGAAACTGAAATTGCTGTAAGTAGGCATTCATCTTGTTATTGACACATCTAGAAGTAACTGAATGCAGATGGCACGTGGTGGATTACTATCTTTCCACCCAAAGCGTGAGAGAAAGAGAAGTAATTTTGGGTGTGTTCAGGTAACAGCTGAGTTGCTTTGAAAAACTAAGGTAACGTATTGAATAAAAAGGCCCTTACGAAGCGAACTTGTGATTTTTGTTTTTGCCCAATTTTGCGTTGGTAGGAGTCATGTTACAATAACAAAAAATATTTAATGGAAAAAATATCATGACAACTGATAACAAATTGCATTTATATCCATATGGTAAAGGGCGCTTACAGGTAGTTTCTTTAATAGTTACAGACGTCAGCTTGTCTCTGATCAGATTCTTTGATCTGAAACAGTCTTATAACTATGTTGCAGTTTTTCTGCTACGGTATTCAGACTTGATTGAAAAAGGAACGTTTTAAACAAACAATTACACCTTTACACAATATATAATTTCTGCTAACTATTATAACTTTCTTTAAGTTCGAAATAAATCAGTTTTATGTTAGTAAGTACAATTATTGGCTTCCAGTGTGTTGGAAGTTAAACACATAGTGATATTCAGTTTAAAAGTAAATTGACGGATATGAAAAGCTGTCGTCCAATCAACAATTACAAGTTTTTATGTCTTAGCTTTATAGACTCTAATGCAATATTCAAAAAATCTTTCTTTAAAGATGTTTTCGTCGCAATGTCCTCACAAGTCTATTTGTCATTATAATTATTCATTTGGGCTTTAAACAACAACAGAATTTCGGAGATAGCCCCGACAAAACCCTCCCATCAAGTGCCACCTTTTTGTTATTTGTATTTTACTTTATAATGTACTAAATTTCGCACTCATCTTACTAGATTTTCTCTTCTCCGCGAAGTGTTTTCATGTATATATACTGCACATGAAACAGTAGAATCATTTGCCCCAAACTCGTAAAGTGAAGAACAATACGACACAACTTGTTTTTCCGTTTCTCTTATGACTCTATTTCTTCAAACACCAAAGTCTTATACAATGGATGAAATAAGTCCACAGGAAGTTCTTTTAACTGAATACACCTTTGTCAAACCTTCTCTTTGCAAGGAGCATTTCGGAAGAAAGCTTTACATGTTTTTTTGTTTTTGTTCAGCCTGAGGAATTTTCAAAATGACGAGTGACTACGACTGTTTATAGGCGTGCTGAATTAAAAATTCCTGGTAATCCCTTATGTTTTGAATTCACACTTTTCTAAAAAAACTGGACGTACGTTGTCCAAAAGAGCGGGTTTCCCTTTCCCCACATCCTGACACTTTATTAATATGCAGAGAAACTGTTACAATTTGGGCGTGATTAGGTTTTTTCGTATATCTGAGCACTCTTTCAAGGCATTGTAGGCTTTTAGTTAAGAACTGTTTAACGTCCATACGTAGTACAGCTGGACACTTCTCCACTTATAAGAGGATAAAATTATGTGTCAACCATTTCAAACCAAGGAGCTGTTACTCGGAGAGACCCAGTTCATACCAAGATCACCTCACTTAGTAAATGAATTCTAGACTCGCCAGTTGCGCAGGTTTAACCAACGACCCGTAGATTTGATTGTTTCATGGTCCATTTTCCACGCGTTGAAATCAATCCGTCTTATGTCTAGCTCGGCCAACCATAAATGTGCCGATCAATACTTGTGAACATCTTACGACGGTTGAATTTTAAGACAGTACTGAGGTAAAACATTTGAACAGAAGCTCATAGAGTGCACTGTAACATTTGGTGGTTTGCAAACCGTTTGTGATAGGAATCAAGTGAAAACTTGCTTCAGTTCACAAAAACACACGCGACTTCAACCCTTCATACATCTGTGACCATGAACCATTATGAGCCATTTTTAATTGATCGAAACTCGAAGTGAGATACCTACCTATACTATGCCCCCGTCAAGTGCCACTAAGAGGAATTAGGGGATAAACAATAACTTCTAAATAGGCTCAAACTTCTTTGAAAATGAATTTCACTCCGTCATGTTCGCTTGAACAGTGGATACTTAAAGAGGAGGGTAATGGTATTAGCTTATACCATGGAGCTATTACGGATGGAGTCAAAGCACCCTACCCAACCAGAAAATACATATTGAGAGTAGTTTAATTCTTTTGTGGGAAGAGACTTTACTTGACAGGTCCTTTAGTTCCTCTTCTAAGTTTGTTCGACTTAACCTCCCTAATGATAGTTTTATCCTTTCATACTAACGTAATCCTCAAACAAAGACTTGATAGTCACAATGCTTTGAAGTGATCTGGGTTGCCGCCCAGGGTGAAATTTTTGTCAGTCTTCTAGTCTAAACGACTGTAAATGCACTTTTTAGTTATTAAATTTCTTGTTTAAGTTAATTTCTTCTATTAGTTAGTTAGCACTCTTTTCGGCAGTTAAAGCAAGTCTAACTTTTGCATATGAAATGTGAAACTATTCCGGATTGTTCCTAAAATAGTGAAACGTGCCCATGTTCTATAAGTTAATTAAAGTGTTACTGAACCCTTTTCAGAAGTAAGAACTCGCGTAAAACAATAGAATATATTTTTTTTCTTTGACGACTGGCAATATTATGGCAATGGTTGGAATCATGCCAAGAACTGTCTGAGATCTAGTAGACGACAAGTTCAATTATAGTCACTTCCTAATTCTATTTAAGTGGTCTACATTTTTCAAGAGCTAAACAATCAGGAGCTTATAGTCGGCAGACCTGATAGTTTCAAAGGAAAGGAGAGTGCTTTGACTCCATCCGTAATAGCTCCATGCTAATACTACCTCCCTGGATGGAGAAACTAGGACCATCGCGAATGTGACTTTTCTCTTGAATGTTTCCATGAAACGTCTTTATTTCGGCGCTCTTGGAGTGCGTTAACAACTTAAGGGTGGCTGATCGCTATAGTTGAGATGACTTTACAGGTATTCGTTTCCTTACTGAAATATATCAGTGATGGGACCGTTGAAGTTATCAGTTTGAATTATCCCCCTCCCGCAAAAGTAACAACTATTCTCTTCATGTGCTTAATTTTGGGAATACCACTCACTTAGATAATGGCACCTTCCTCCTGGACCATGCATGACAACGTTCTGGCGGGATCTTTAGGACTACTATTGAGTAATGAGAAATACCGATCATGCACAACCGGACCAGTTCTTCTTTATCCCGTTGACAGGGCCGATTTACCTAATAATCGAGGCAATCTGTAGGTCCCCACCCCTTGATATTTTGACTTCAAGTTTGGGGTGGGCCTCGGAAATTTCCATAAACGAACATGCTTTTTGGCTTTGCTTTCACATCTGCTTCTGATTGTGATAAAACAGAAATTCTGCCTTGTTCCTAGGTACCAAAATACAGACTCTACTGCACGAGTCCTTATTCTCTAATCTATTAACTTATATGGTAGGAAAATTCATGAATTTGAAATATAAGATTTACCAATTAACATGATTTAATCGTGTTATTTTTTAGCTTAATTTACAAACTTACTTAAAAGGCGGTCATTATCTGTATGTTATGCTAGTAGGAAGGTTCATTTAGGACGATGTAGGAGCTATTTTAAAGCCTGCATCTCCTTCAGGTACCACAAAAGTTGAAGTGAATTGAAAAGGAGAAGCAAGGATGGATGTGATTGTGTAAAGACTCTAAGGAGGACTGGATCCCGATCGATGAATGGCTTCGTTTGGTTTGTCTTGTTCATTTTGATACCAGCATGATCTCACGGTCAATGGCTTGTCACTTGGCACTTCAAAATAATGAGCAATGACATGAAGTGCTTTTGAGTATTTATCTTTATTTCAATAAACAAGAAATGTCACATCAGTCTCTTATTTCAAAATTTTTCTAGGGGAGGACCCCACACATTCCGGCTTTGCCATATTGAACACCACTACATGTGATCATCGTTATACTGGCCACTGAACTATATGCTAGGAAGGATTACTCGACAATAATGCATTGTAGCCTTCATCTAGGGTCACGTGATGTAGGTTAGCTTACTCAAGTCGGTTCACTACAATAACAACTGTATAGCGGAGGAACTCATAAGGCCACTTTCAAATTAGGTACCGGTAAGTGTGGTACATAGTGTTACTGTCTTTATTAGGCTAGTGATATGGCCGAAGACAACAGCTGTAGACGGACAGGTTCTGTATGGACGGGATACAAGCATAGAAGGCCATATGCTTATGGGCAATGCGTAAGTTGCCTAATTAGGTTCCTTGATCGAAGTCAGGTTTGGATAAAATTTGTAGAAGTAGGACCCTTATATCTAATCTGAAAAGTTTAAAGAAGAGAAAGGGAGGGAACAGCTTGCAGCTTGACTTGCCACCTAGAAAGATGTCCCTCCTAAATATTGTTTTGTTTTGTTTTGGTTGAGAAGAATTATTTAGCGCTCTTACTCTTAGAGTACCTCGTTAGATTCCACCTTTATATTGTTCTACAACCATATATACTTTGTACAGTAACCACTTCCGTCGACAGCTGATCCGGGCCCCGGTACAAAATTTCAATGCGGGCCCGATCTCACCAAAGTACGTGTGGTCGTTCACCTGAATAACCATTGACACTAGAGCGCCACCACAAGTTGGCACTTTTCATACAGGATTTTTTTCTAAAATACCTGCCGGGTAGTTACACTGTCCATGCCCCCCCCCCCCACCGTGAGTACTTACACAAACCCAAGTCGTGTGCCGCAGACGTGGGATACCCCCAATATACATTCAGTTTGAAAATGGTGAATATTATACATCATACATATAGGATAGTCACTGTAAGTCGCTTCCAACTTGAATCAGTATTTCCACCAGATCTGATCGTCTCAGCGACGTCACCCTGTGTGGAAAGTATAAGCCTATTACATCGACATAGGCTAGGGGGTGTGGAGGCGTTATCGGTACACATCAGGCCAATACCTACAGTAAGATTTGGTTGTTTTGAAAACTCACGGATATCCAACGTATTGACAAGTGAGAGTTCGTGAACCGTGAACCAACTTACCTCTATCATTACCGAATAGCAGCCGTGTGTCGTCCCGTCCGATCCTGCATCGACAGCGTAGTGAATCCTGACAACAGTTTATGAATGTGCACTGACGTTGTCAGTTTGTGTGAACGAGTATCTGCCAAATTTTTCGTAAAATTGGCCAAGTTTGGCCTAATAATAAATTTGACCATAGTCCTGTGATTTTCAAATTCCCAAACATTCTCCGTATTTCCCCGTAGCTAGGCGTGAAGATCGAGGAAATAATTAATTCGATATGATATAATATATTTTATGACCAATTTTCCCTGGCCCCGGGACATTTGTCCCCCCTTCCACCCCCTCCCTGTCGGCGGCCCTGACAGTACCTTCGTCAAGATTCCACCATGTAACATTATTGGCCTAACGTTAAAGCCATTTGCAGAAATGTGGTTCAGGGTGTCGAAAATTTTTACGCGAATTACCAGAAGAAATACCCTGTGATAGTCAGGCAGAAGAAACCACTGTGAATAATCATACCAAGATATTGTTGTAGGCTAGCCAAGCTTTGTGTACATACAGAGGGAGTTCCTAAGTCCTAACGTTGTAACGTTACGTTAGAACTGACTGGGTTCCGCGCGTGGAGCAGGCGACTACTGCATACGTGCTATGTATTGCCCACAGTGCGTACCTATGTAGGCTACTGTATATACAGATAATGCAGTGCAGTTAACAGACAACAATATCAGTCGCATACAGTTGAATCGACTTGAGTAAGCTAAACTACATCACGTGACCCCTGTGTCGGCTTCAGTTTGGATGCATACCCCACATTGACGTGCGTCCTCCAGTTATATAGCTCAGGGATACTGGCAAGCATATTCTGAAAGCCTTACCCCTAATAGGTAGGCAAGGTGTTTTGGGGGTGGGTGAGATAGATGGGGAGGGTTTTTTTTTTTTATAGGAGCGAGATATGTTAAGAAGTGTAAAGCTATAGTAAGTTTTGTTCTACTTAATTTTTCTTAGGGAAAAAATTTTCCTTGGGGCCCCTGCCCCCTTGAATGATGGACCTGCCAAAATTGAAGGGTCGTCGCATTGCATTATGATATACGAATTCTTAAAATGTTTCTTTGTGTAATTATCGTGACTGTCAAATCCGAGCAACTTGTATCGAACAGTGTTTTATTTCAACATTTTCCTTGGAAGACCCTTTGTCAGTCCTGCTTCGGGATTTCTTGCTTTTAATCTTCACTCTCACAAAAGAATGGCACAAACCTCAACGTCTTTTTCAATATCGTGGATTTGCACCTAACAGCTAACATGAATATTACTTGGTTTCAATCTTTGCCTTTGTTCTAGTTTGGGAAAGAGAATAATTGTGAATAAAAATACATGTACAATTTCCGGACACTATGGCGGAAAAGAATGGAGAACAAACGTTTTATACAAAGAAAAGGTTGAGAAGCACTGGCATAGTACTGTCGATTAATTAGATATTTACTTGCTACAACGCTCCCGTAAATACCATTTTGCCCTCTAACCGAGCCACTTAACTCTGCCACTGAATTATTCCGCTCAATTTTAGTAGTGACACATTTGATTTGAAACTTTTTGTATAAGCATAACTTTGAGTAATGGCCCTGCGTCGAAAGGTGAAATTCCAGGTATGCATATTCTTGCTCGTTAATATACATCACACGTTTCGGCCTACCATCAAGAGTGCCCCGTGCTGTTTGTATCTGGCTATTGGCGTAACAATTACTATACTACTTGCAGGTACACCCGCTATTTGCAATTGACACGAGATGGGATTAACCAAAACCACTTTTCATTGATTTTTGTACTGATGTCATGTGCATACATTATCTTCCATTTCCTGTTTAACACGTCAAAACACCGAATATAGCAGAGATTTTTAGTAACGTTTTAGATCAGTTTCTCCCGACACAAAATTTATGGAATAAAATGTATTTGAGATGCCCCCTTTTTAGCAGGAATAAAAATGTCTTAATCATGGAAGATTTAAAAGTCTAAGTACAAATTGACAGGTCGGGGAAATGCCATTTTCCGCAATCTGCCCGCACCGGTATTTATGCCAACAATTACTCCTTAGGCCACAGGCCACACGCCAACTGATGGTAGCTTAGCTAGTGAACGGTCTTGCTAGTGTCCGGTTTTTGTGAGGTTTGACCCTATTTCACTCAGCATTTTGAAAGTAGGAGAACACTGTTCATTGGGTTGCACAAGTTGATTCCTGTTGTAGCAGAGGGTGTTGTACAGTTTGAGGTAGACTTGGAATCCTAACGGTTGTAACGATGGTGTGTAACATGCAGTCATTCTTCCAAAATGCAATCGGGTGGCAGATCTTATAATCATGCATTTTCACAACTTGGCTGTCACGTATAAAAATGGCTACTCAAGACGCCATATTTGAGAGTGATTAATAACAATATTTTAATGCATAAAGCTGGGCGCTCTTCTCAACTCCACATCCATTACATCTCTCCTTTTTGGAAACATGAAGATTCTAATAATAAATAATAATAATGATGATGATGATGATGATGATGATGATGATGATGATGGTGATGATGATGATGATGATGAGGATGATGGATGATGATGGAGGACGACTGTGACGATGACGATGACGATGACGATGACGATGACGATGACGATGAAGACGATGGCGATGACGATGACGATGATGATACAATGATAAAATAATAATAACAATAATAATAAAAATAATAATAACAATAATAATAAAAATAATTATAACAATAATTATAACAACAATAACAATAATAATAACAATAACAACAATAACAACAATAACAACAATAACAATAGTAATAATAATAATAATAATAATAATAATAATAATAATAATAATAATAATAATAATAATTATAATAATAATAATGATAATGATAATGATAATGATAAGATAATGATTATTATAATGATAATGATAATGATAATGATAATGATAATGATAATGATAATGATAATGATAATGATAATGATAATGATAATGATAATGATAATGATAATGATAATGATAATGATAATGATAATGATAATGATAATGATAATGATAATAATAATAATAATAATAATAATAATAATAATAATAATAATAATAATAATAATAATAATAATAATAATAATAATAATAATAAGCGTGGATACCAACTTAGGGCGACAGTTACATTGACTTGCACACTAAAAATTCAAATTTTCTAACCCTAACCCTAACCCTACCCCTAACCCCACCCTAACCAAATTTGGTAGACATACTTATTAGACCAAAATGAACAATTTAAGCCTATTTGCGACAATAAAATTATTTTTCTAAATGGTACCTATTCCTTTAAGGCGACAGTTATGTGTCGCCTTAATTCCAGGTGATCGCAGTAATAGTTGTTGAAATTGTAGCCACGAAAGTGTCGCCTTAAGTCATAATCAAATGCTGCTAAGATACTAATAATAATAATAATGAATAATAATAATAATAATTAATAAATAATAATAATAATAATAACAATATATAATAATAAGAATAATAATAATAATAATAATAATAATAATAATAATAATAATAACTAATAATAATAATAATATATAATAATAGAAAAATAATATATAATAATAATAATAATTAATAATAAATAATAAATAATAATAATAAGGACATAATAATAATAAATTAATAATATAATTGGGGGGGTGGGGGGGGGGGGGGGTGGGGGGGGGGGGGGGTGGGGGGGGGGGGGGGTGGGGGGGGGGGGGGGTGGGGGGGGGGGGGGGTGGGGGGGGGGGGGGGTGGGGGGGGGGGGGGGTGGGGGGGGGGGGGGGTGGGGGGGGGGGGGGGTGGGGGGGGGGGGGGGTGGGGGGGGGGGGGGGTGGGGGGGGGGGGGGGTGGGGGGGGGGGGGGGTGGGGGGGGGGGGGGGTGGGGGGGGGGGGGGGTGGGGGGGGGGGGGGGTGGGGGGGGGGGGGGGTGGGGGGGGGGGGGGGTGGGGGGGGGGGGGGGTGGGGGGGGGGGGGGGTGGGGGGGGGGGGGGGTGGGGGGGGGGGGGGGTGGGGGGGGGGGGGGGTGGGGGGGGGGGGGGGTGGGGGGGGGGGGGGGTGGGGGGGGGGGGGGGTGGGGGGGGGGGGGGGTGGGGGGGGGGGGGGGTGGGGGGGGGGGGGGGTGGGGGGGGGGGGGGGTGGGGGGGGGGGAGTCTAGTTGGTTAAAGTCCACGTTAGCTGAAATCCCTCTATAGTATGCTTATGCAATAGGTCACAACTGGAGAAAAGTGCTCCCATCTTTTTGAAGGAAAATGGCGAAAAAGCTCGTATCATGGCAAGTTACACCAATAAATGCAGACAGCTGATTTGTCAATAACCATCGTATACGCGTGTAAGTCTACTACACCTGTGAAGCCGAAATCCACGCCGTTCGTGCATTCATGTTCTTCGTTGTTTTCACCCACTGAGCTATATAACTGGAGGAAGACGCACCTCAATCTGCGGAATACGCCTCGAAATTGAAGCCGACTTGGGAGGTCACGTGATGTAGGTTAGCTTACTCAAGTCGATTCCACTGTCCCAGAGACGCGTATCTAGAAGTGAAAGTAATGTAACGCAGATTTATTGATGTACAACGCTAAAGCAATCCGTTGTTTACTATACTCATTAGGTCTACTAGACTGTTTTATTGTAATTAATAGGGAAATCTTTACACTATGATTGTGTGATCAAAAGATTGTTTTTTCACAAACTTTTCTTGATTTTCAGATAGTGGTCCTGCCTATTCGAAGGACTAGAGCGTGCTGACCACATTTCGAATACGTCGAGACTCGTTGACTTTGAAACATTCGCGATAGCACCGTCACTAAACAGTAGTGCTGTCCATACATGTGTGCAGCAGTATGTTCTGCACAACGCGTTGAACAGCGTCCTTTTGACACAAAAACACCAAGGCGATACATGAAGACAACTGCTAAACCCACGCGTGCACATGCACGCTTGCATTTTGGCAATGATGTGTGCCTCGAATCCTACACGGTTCGCGTTTGGTTGCTCTGTATGTTATACGACTATTGTGATATGTAAGCCTTTTCATGAAGTTGCTGAGGCGGCGCAATGGTGTGTACGCTGACACGTGATAGTGCGCAAGTTTTTAGTGCTAACATCAAGAGGCAGAAGAGACGCTAAGGCCCGCTACGGTTGCGTTAGCATATACATGTACAAGTCGTCGCATCAGCGCATAGATACGCGGTGGAATCGACTTGAGCAAACTAACCTACATACACGTGAACCCTCCAAGGTGGCTTAAAAAACCTTATTGTGGAATGATCCTCTCCTAGCATATAGTTCAGTGTTTTCCCACCCAAAAATGACGTGCAGTGTGATGTCAATGCATTACTAGTCTATAGAGGGGATTCACGGCGTCACGAGATCGCGCGTCTCTATGGTTTTTGAAGGGCAAGATCGCGCGTCTCTAGAGGTTTTGAAGGGCACACGTCCCTTGTGTCACAGTAGTATCTGGGCCTATAGTTTTGCTGTGCGTGTGTGCTGTAAATACACTGCAGTCAGAACCGAAAGCTGGCGGGTACCGTAAAGATGCCAGAATGAACAAACATCCCCAGCTCAAGGTTAGCCTTCTCTTTTCCCAGTTTCCCCTTAATGTTCCCATTACAATAAAATTCCAGACTGCTACACCAGACTCGGAAGAAGCAAAAGGATGTATTGGGATGAGATCAGCAACTCCTTGATTGCCCTCTTGTTTTTAACAGTGATACACCCAAGAGACCATATTGGTGCTGCTGAGCATGGAGCCTTTCCTTTTGCCACAGTGTGTACTTTACCACCAGTTGTTTGTAGTTATCCACCATAGTAGCACGAAAAGCAAAGAGTGACCACCATCCAAGACCAGACTCACTTCATCTACAAACTTTCATCAGACTGTCAATCTTCAATTAGATCTTTATAAAACTGCGATATTTTGAAAGAACATGATCATTGCATCACCAACTGTACCTTGGTGAATATTGCAAATTCAAAGAGCCAAATCACCTGGAACTGTAGGGAGCAATAACTGCCAGTCGCTTTTAAGGACTACATAATTATCATACTAGTAATAGCAATGCCTTCCTGCCGAGACTGGGACGGGGATGCATGGGGAAATGGGGAAGTATAAAGTGGAAACAGGTCTTTCCCGGGGGGGGGGGGGGGTAGGGGATAGCTACTGTACAGTAGCTGTTGCTTTCACTGTTTAAAGGTGCAGCGCATAAGCATTGTCAACATAAAAGAGGCATTCTTGGTTACATATTATGTTTCACTTTTTGTTGCTTGTTTTGTACTTTATAATTACTGTACTAGTAATTTTGTCAAGCATTAATTTTGCCATATTTTCTCCATGGAGAAATTTCACATGCAAGAACTTACAATAACTAAGTTGCAACATGATGGCACAGTGATTATGTGCATTTGAGATATGAACTGCTATGATAAATTCTTAAATTCTTTCCAAAAAAAATGAAAGAAATGGTATCCTCACTGGGCCTCTCCTAACTTTCCTTTCACTATATAGCCTGTAGGTAATATCAAAGCCCATTTAATCTAAATAATGCTGTTTGCAATTGTTGAGCACTGAAATCCTTAAGAATGTCCATCTATCCTTTGTTGGACTGTGCTGGTCAGAAGTCTCTAAATGCCCTAATATTCCTGAAATCCTAATAAAAAAAATAGAGAAAACCTCTAAAAATCCCCAAATTTTGTTACGTAGAATGATTTATGGATATACCTTCCGTTATTGTATCCAATTGCAACCTTTACTGACCAGGTGCATGCAAAACATGAGAAAACTTTTACAATCCATACAAAAATTAATCAGATGACGAGTTGACATCCGCGCAGAGTTGACAATGGTGCCGAGTTGTCGCAGTGGTCGAATCTCCCATTTAGATGCCAAGTTGTCTCAGGTTTAGCATATCACATGTGCCGAGATATCCGAGCAAAGGCTGAGTATGTCTTACGGGAGGGCAAGTTTACCATTACATACGTGTGCGTTACTTTCACTCTTTGTTACCGATGAAAACCGGACTTAACCCTTTTTTTGGACAATTCGTGTTGGCATATGAAGATAGACATAATCTTCTTTAATAATTTTTAAGGATCGGGACATTTTCTCTTACTTAAATCACATTTTACTAGGGAAAAACCGCCCTAGGATTTAGACGAATCAAATACCGTCATACAGTTTGTACACACGTACTCGGCGTGACTTCTTGCCCCCCTTTTAAAATGGCGGACGCGTCCCCATGCAATCACAGCTAATTTACGTACGCGATATTGGGAGTCCGCCCTCTATTCCTATATCCTGCTCTATGGTCTCAAATCGCCCGAAAAACATGAAAAGAAAAATAAAAGGTCTCCAGAATTCCGGATCGTACAACTAATGGCAATGGGAGTCGGTCTCCAAGAAATGTAGTTGGTCCCAAAAGTTCACACCCCCGCAAATTCAAGAATATAATCTTGGATTGATTTATGTATTAAAGTTGCAGTTTTTGTTTTCTTTTGTGGCTGAGGCAGGACACCAGTACTGTTCCACACCACACCCTAAAACTTAGTTTGTGCGAACCTACATTCTCCTAGTGCGCTACTTATACAGCCACTGTCGGTTGGTGTGTAGCTCTATTTTGCTCAAAAATGCATCCCAGATTACGGAAATGAAACCTGCTAGACCTCCAAAATTGTTTAGAAACTTAGATTTCAAAAATAAAAGTTAAACTTTCATTATTTAGTAAATATTTAGTAAATAATTTCGTAGGAGGAAACGGGACTAAAAGGTATTTAAACCTTAATTTCAGCGTGAAATTAAAGGTTATCATAGGATATAGTCAAAAAAGGGGTCATGCTGTGACATCGTGTTTGAAACAATACTAGAAGTCTTAAATGAACAGGCTTCAGCTGTGTTGTTTGTATCATGCATGAGGAGGGAGGTTCATTCGTTAGTGTCAGTTATCGTATAAGAACCTGTCTGTGGCGGGGATCCGGAGACTTCCAGGGGAAAATTTGGAAAAGAGACGGACCTGCTTATGCGATTTTCCAGGTTCTGATGACCTTAAAACCATAGCCAGGAGGATGGAATTTTAGTAATTTTTGAAGTAGGTCATTTTTTATTTAGGGTTTGGAAATCGTGGCAGATGCCCCTACCCCTTCCCCTCGCAGGATATGGCCCTGCAAAACGCGAATGGAACAATTCACGGCAATACAATGTTTGTAGAATGGAATTCCATCCTGGCATACGTGCTAAAAAGACTCATCTATTTCGACCATCATACGACTTAACAATAAGCCTTCTCAAAACCTTGGAGCCTACTGTGACCTTAGCTGGACCGACCAGGCCTTCCTTACTCGGACGGAGGGAAAAGGATCCTTCCTAACGGCCATTTAGGACGACATAAATTTTCGTGAAGAAAAGTGAAGAGAGTAGAGATGAAAACGCGGATCAAATCACGTTTGAGATATGAAGATGATAAGAGGCAAATTAAGAACTGTATGTCTAGCCAAAATATTCACTTTCCAGCAAATAACCACAGGGACTACATAATCCAAAGAATCCTAAAACATTAATGACCCAATCACTGGACAAACTTAACCCTCACGGACTTACATCATATAGATGCTAGGCTATATAAAATACGACGGCCTCAACATCACGGTGGGCTGGATGCACAGTCTATCACATATCGCGTTGCCGCTTGAGCGGGAACTACTTCTTGGACGTTAGTCACACCCATCATCACTCTACACCGCAAGTTTAAATAGCGACCCCTTTTGTTGAATCCCGATTTTTTCTACAATGCAACTTAAACGGCATAATATATATACGTGGCTGTTCAAACAATGGGTTAGATGGGATTAACGACACACCCACACGAATGTGTTATATGGCGTCAGCTAGACAAAAAGGTTAAGTTCAAATAGAGTTTCAAATACGGTTCAAGTCAAAGTTGGGTTTCAAATACAGTTCAAATACGGTTCAAGTCCTTCCCTTTTGTTGCCCCTTACGACAGGCGGGGAAAACCGTGAGCATATTCCACAACCCCCAGCACACAGGGGGTTACAAACAATGGAAATTTCCTTTCTATATTCAAAAAAATTAGTAACATGTATTACATGTGTAGACCTCGGAATTTTCCACTCACATTGGAATACACCACTCTAACATGTGACACCCTTTTTAAACCGCGACATCGGGGACATTCTCTTAATTAAGACTTGCAAGATTTTCTATAAATTCTCGCTCAGTCACAACGACATTCGTACCATTGTTACTATAAGCAGAATGTGGCACTCCTCTTCTACTGACAAATCTCCTCATGGCGTAAAGGAGTCCGCATTTAAGAAAGTTTGATATGGGCAGAGTGAATAGCAAGGCAGCTAAATAGGCATGCATTTCGTTTGACGTGAGATTGTCCTTCATTTCCTTACATAGGACCAAAAAAGATCCATTCTCGCACTAAAGTAGGAGAGGTTTTTTGGCGTGACTAGACAATTCGGCCGTAACCTGCTTTCACCAGTGTTGTTACACCTAACGCCTCCCTGATTTCACAATGAAGCATTACGTTTCATGCAATACGAACACTGCCCTTTAACACAGTTTCTACGGCATCACCACGTATCATCCAATGTATTGAAGGCCAAGTGGTGAAAATGCATGATTATAAGGTCTGCTACCCAAAGGCATTTTGGAAGAATGACTGCATGTTTCACACCACTTTTACAACCGTTAAGATTTCCAAGTCTACCTCGAACTGTACAACTACCTCTGCTACAACAGGAATCAACTTGTACAACCCAATAAACTGTGGGTTCCTGTGTTAAGAATGCTGAATGACATAGATTCCTCCCCCGCAAACACCGTACACTAGCAAGACCGAACACTACAATCTTGGACAAAACTGTTGGAACACCTCCAACCGTTGTACCGTGTACAATATGATGTCAAAAACCCCTCCCCCCAGAACAATATTGTGTCCAAACGAAAGCGGTGCATGTCCAATCGACATTATCACCTCCAACATTGTACGGGGGAGAGGGGGTGCGGGGTTGTTCCAACGAGTTTTGTCCAAGATTGTCTGAGTTTAAGAAAGTCTAAAGGAGGAGCTAAAGATGGGATATTTTTTGACTGTGCACAAGGTGAAAACAACGGGAGCCCTCGTAACTGCCTGTGACGTCATTTTCCACATGGTGCGATCACTATGCATAACAAGTAGACATTATTAGTTGGGAGCGCTATTTCGGAATCTTGCAAATCACATTGAAGGGAGGTCCTTTACGGAAGCCAAGCGTTTACTGCTTCCAAAAAAAAGCAACAATTTGCTTAAAGATTGGAAGCCATCGATGCTCTCAAGGGTACATTATCAGCCTGGGCAGAATCTTTTTAAAGGCCCAATTGCTTTCTACTTAGAAGGAACGAGCTTCACGTTGAAGACCAATGTATTCTGTAGAGCTCCACGTGAAAGGGTTTGGCGAAAAACCAGTGAAGAATTGATATCCGATTGCACCGCTAACGGGAATTACTGAAAAGGTGGAACGGGAGGAAAATTATAAATATATATATATATATATATATATATATATATATATATATATATATATATATATATATATATATTTATATATATATATATATATAACAGTGGCGGATTTAGGATTTGGCAAAAGGGGGGCCCAGGTCATAGTGGTTTGCATAAAAGTCCAATCTGGGGAGGGGTCTAAGGAGAGGGGGTGTCCCCGGGGGCATTGCCAGGGTATTTTGATAGGGTGCAAAGCATGTGATGAGTCATCGCCGTCCTGTTGGAGGGGGTCTAAGGGGAGGGGATTCCCCCTCCCCTTTGAGAAATTTTTGTTAATTTAGGGTTGCTCAAATGCGAAATAATGATGTCTGTGGTGTATTTTTTGAAATGATCATATATGGCTGGAAAACGTTCATAATTCAGTAAATTTTAATTTTTGGTTGGGTGAAAGATGCTTTTCTGGGGAGGGATCTAAGGGAAGGGGTTTCCCCTCCCCTTTGAGAAATTTTTGTTAATTTTAGATTGCTTGGATGCAAAATGGTGATGCCTTTGGATTATTTTTAACTGATCATTTATCGCTGGAAAATGTTCATAATTTAGTGAATTTTAAATTTTACCCTAAATTCACAGTACATTCCATTAAAATAAATGATAAGGCTTAAACAAGACACTACAGGGTAGTATTGCAGCAAGTTATAGTTAAAAGCCTGATGTTATCGAAAATATTCCTCTAAATATTAAAGAGTTCTGAAATTCCCTTGAAAGTAGAAGCAGTGCTCCCAATGCTGTGGGTCTTACCGGTAATAGACAGAAGCTAGCAATCCGTTAATACAGAGCTCATGAGTAACTCCTTGCAATGCCCAGACAAAGTTACTGAGGCCAATATAAGCCAAAATGTTATCAGCTGAAAGCCAGTAGCAGAGGTATTAACATAACACTTATTTTCTGAGGTAGAAAATAATGAACAAATTTGAGTTTCACTCTGACACATCTCATAGGCCTATTTCATTGGAATAGGGCCTTGTCCTTTGTTTTATGAAGTTGAAAAAAACTTCCAAATGTTTTGGAAGGGGGGGGGCTCGGCCCCCCCTAAATCCGCCCCTGTATATATATATATATATAGTTAGTTAGTTAGTTAGTTAGTTAGTTAGTTAGTTAGTTAGTTAGTTAGTTAGTTAGTTAGTTAGTTACTTAGTTAGTTAGTAAGTTCAAGAAAAGTATACTGTAAAAAATAGGAAACCTTTCACCCGTTAGGTGAGGAATCCATGTTTCCCCAATAAGGGTTACCCCGATATTTCCCAAGGAAACGCAATAAAGTCAGTCCCTGATAACTACCCACAAAAGAGGGAAACACATCATCCAATGACGTGATCGAGATATATTTCGTCACCAAAACATTTTTTTAATTAACAAAAAAAAAAAAAAAAAAAACACGCACAGTCGACACAGGCCCGGGCCACCTGCAGATGCAACGAAGCGAGTTTGTTGTGTGCGCATTCTTGCATACCGTTTGTCTAAATTACACAAAGCATTTTAGTGATATGCTAGCGCTAGTACTGTGTACTGTTTTGTTGTAATTGTGTGCTATTCCGTATACGAACTGCCGCCATTCCTGTGACAGCAAGTTTCTAACACGTAAAACGTTGGTTTTGAAATCTTCCCTGGATTTTTAGCGAAACAATCTACGTAAAGATTAATTGCAAGAATGGTGGTGAGTGTGATGGATGTTTTTACTTTTAGGGAAACTGTGTTTTACAGAAGCGAACTTTTAATTGAAGTAGAGCTTGCCGGCTGTTCACCGCCGACACAGTATAAACGTGTTAGGCGTATACAATCTAACGTTAGTGGCAATGGCAGAAAGAGTCTAAACAAAAGCGATGCAGTTATAGGCCTAAGTAAGTTATTTGTAACTCAAAGGGTGAATGATTTTTCCAGGCCACAGTGGCGGCGCCAGAATGTCAAAAGGGGGGGGGGGACAAACTAAGGGCAAAGGAAAATGTTGGGGGGACAAAAATTTTCGCGCGCAGAGCGAAACCGAATGCGAAACGCGCATGGGGTCAAGGGGAAAAGCCCCGGTGGGGTTGCAGGGGAAGGAGTCCCCGGAAGCTCTGAGGTTTTAGCATATCTCTGGGTGAAAAATTAAGTCTCGGGAGAGGTATATTATTTATTTTTTCGGTTGGTCTAACTCCTAACTGACCTAACTTGGGGGACAATGGGAAGGGGAGCATGGAAAAATCTGAGGGGGCAAATGGTCCCTCATGTCCCCCCGTAGCGCCGCCACTCCTAGTCCAATCATGACATAGGCCTAAAGTGATTTGTTGCCGAAATTTGTTTTCAATAGCCTAAAAGTTTTGAACTTGGACCTAAGCCTAGCCTAGGACAAAATTATAGGGAAAATGCAGTCACACCAATATGGATAAGTGTACTGGCTCTTGAGGGTCATGTGGCAATATTTTTTCACTCAATTGTTAAATTTAAGAGGAGTAACTCCTTGTTTTACCTTGAATATGCAGTAGTTACATATAACACAGGCCTATAGGTTACACTGCTGAGTATGCCTGGCAAGGATATTTTTATGTAGGCTTATAGGTTAGATGAGGTGACAGTCCCACAAACTAGCCTACGACCCAGGCAAAATATTGTAAACTTAGTAGCCAGGACTCTAACTGAAATAGGACCTCGTGTTTGGTCTAGCGGTAGAGCATCCGCCTCTCACGCGGAAGGCCCGGGTTCGATTCCCAGGTCGAGTCATACCAAAGACTCTAAAAATGGAACCTACTGCCGTTATACGTGATGCTCCGCATAAGCAGTGGAGTAGGAAAAACAAGCCAGTGAGCCGTAACTGGAAAAAAGGCCGTGGCAGGCTCAACTTGAACCAATAGGTTGGAAACTGGGCCGTAAAACTCCATCTAACTAACTATCTAACTGAAATAGGCCCATGTTTTTATGTTGGCATATAAGTAAGAAAAAAGGGCCTTGCCCTTTGAACCTGCAACTGCATCATTTCGTGATTTGGTATGCCATCACTTCATATTCATGTTAACAAGTGCATTCTTCATAAATGGTATGGGTGACATATTCAGAGAAGGGCATTAATTTAATAAAGTAAAAAATGCAGTAAAAGTAGACATAAAATGTAAATTGAATTTGAAGGCTGTATTAAATTGGCATACAGAAGTTTTGTAAGGAATTTTTGCTAAATATTATCTAATGCAAATAGAAACCTTATTTTCTTCTACGTTTTTATCCTTTCAGACTCATGGAGTGGACTGGACTCCTGTTATTCCAGATCGATCTAGTGTTATATGGGAGAAGGCTACCCCGAGCATGGACATATGGCAATATTGACATATGTGCAGAGAAGACAATCAATTCTAACCCTTCTTTTTGACCTGAAAGAACAATAGACAGCTTTGTTCTCAGTTACTGATATCATTGAAATTAATTGACCACCTTGCAGGTACAAATTGGATGTAACCTTTCAAAATATTTAAACAATTTTGCTTCTAAAGCTGTAGTTCAGGCCAACAACAAATCCGGAATTCAGCCTGCAACACTGAAATACCTTCCAACTGAATACAGAACTGTTGCTTCCCTGCTGGGTGCTTCCAGCGCTCTTACAGAGGGAATATTGAAAAGGACAGTGAATGTGGTGTAGGGAATTTAAACTGTGATATAAAGGACTAATATTTAGTACTGGTCAACAACCTATCCCATTATTATATATTTTACAGGAACAAACACAAGGAACTTCAATGTGGCAGCTCCATTTGTTGTTGTTATTGGAGAGCAGGGCTCAAAATGTTGCTACAATATTCTTTCAGAAAATATGCCTGTTGGACTCTCCAATGTACCACTTCTACCACCATCTCCTTGTTTGGATTGATGAAAGTCTGCAATATGGAATTTCCCAAGGAGACATCAGAAACTTTTTCACAATAAATTCAGAGTAAAAACTGAAAACAAAAAAGTTAGAAATAATAAGACTATAAGACTTCTCCAGCAGCCTGGGGTATTAATGAAGCATAGTGGGGGGGGGGGGGGGGGCGGGTTGCCTTAAAAACATTGATTCAAACATTCAGGTTGAACAGATTATTATGAGACTCCGAAGAAGCAGTAACATATTTACATAATTCACGTGATTTATTTTTCTGCAATAAATTACTCTTTTGCTGTTCAGTAATAATTAACAATTTTTAATTAATAACTATCAACAAATTAACAAAAATTCATAATTAAAAAATAATTTGCAAAATGTGTACAGTACATGATGTTTGAAGAGGGGCAAGTTTCTTTACAATTTCAATGATTTAATTTTCAGTTGCATGTCAATGTATTTGTCCCAAGTGTAATGGAAAATAAAAAGGCTTGGTATGGGGATTGAAGGCTGAGCTTGTAACTTTCATTAAGGCTGCTGTCTAAAATTATTTATTTCAGTATTTTTTTAATATGTAGAGTACCACATATTTTATGCTCAAATATCCAGTGAGTAAGATTAAGTGCGCTTCAATTTTTTTTGTTGTTGTTGTTTCACATAGTTTTGTAATCCTTTTTAATTTTTGTAGCTTCCAACTCTTATTGTTGATCAGTGGAGTTAACCATACATTAGGCTATTCAAGAGTCAGTTAAGTTTTATATCCTAATATTTTGTTTATAGTCAGGAATAGTGCAAAAGAATTTCCCTAGTGTGCCTGGAACTTTCAGCTGATTAAGCTAGAAGTAAATGACAAATTAAAATGAGATATTTAACAATAGGCTGCAGAATAGGAAACTGTTGGACAATTGCATATTCGACATTTGCCTAATTTCAATTGACATACCACCAAAGGGAGATACTGTCGTAGTTACTATGCTGATTTTGATAATTTTGTAGAAGTCCTGTTATGGCGAGGTTGCCTAGAGAATATTTTTCATGACTTTTTGCTACAGAGCAAGAGATCTAAAACTTCCATGTTTATAGAAAAATCACTCTTGCAGAGGAAATTTTTGCAATTTAGGGTGAGAAAAAGGTAATCATGTTGTTAATGAGAATCACAAAAGTGACATCATTTAACTGTAATTTGAAATCTAAATGCCATTTTTTTGTTGGGAATAGGAAATGTTGTTAACGCTTCTCAGGCTTCAGTGTTATATTGTAAGTCATGTTTTGCTTACCCAGTGTTGAAAGTTCAAGTAATGGGGAAAGTAGGTGACAAGTATATTGCAGCATTTTTAACTTCTGCTTACATTTCTGAATATTATGAAATGAAATGTTACATTATTTATGTATTCTGTTCCAGAGAGATATTCTAGTGACAAAAGTTAGGCCTGATTCATTGTCTTAGTTTTTCACAAGTGGTGATAGCTTTCTGTGGTCTGAAGTATTTGCTTCGTTTAATCAATGTGTGATTTTCAAAGTAGAAATGTACCATTTTTAATGAGTGTACGGTTGTAAAAACTCTGCTTGTAATTTTAAGTAAATGTTTAAGTCTGTTGAACAACATGTGTATTCCTATTACTAACAAATCAAATAGTGAATCACATGTTACTGAGGATGAATAAATAAAAAATGTTGTTAACTGCGTGGAACATTTAATTATACAGGACTTTTGTTTTTTATTTAAAACCAAGTGTGGGTTTTTCTTCACCATGAGGTTGGGTTTTACTACCCATTTATTTGGGTTTCTTAACAAGTTTCCCCACTTCCTGAGTTGCAACTTTTGCTACCACCAAAAGTTGAGGAAAATGGACCTTTCCTCAGGAAAGGGTGTATAGTTTCCCACGGTTTAGAGGAAAGTAGGTTACCCATCCAGACTGGAAACCTCTAATTTCCCCACGATCACAGGAAATGTTTCCCTGGGTCTGGAGGAATTTTGTCACCCCAACTTTTAAGGAAAGCATACCTTTCCCCAGAAGGGGAAACGTCAAGGTTACACCATCTTTTGGTGGTACCCTAGTTGCACCCACTTTTTGGTGTAACATCACCCAATATTTTTTTACAGTGTAGCATCAAACCAGTAACAAACAAATAGGATAAATAGAAAATGGTGAAACATATTTAATTTTCGGACCACACAGGGCCCTTCATCAGTTTCGACGGAAGCAACTTAAGAACAAATGAACCTAAGAGCACGAAAACACAGTAAATAGCAGAAGAGAAGGAACTATAAGCAGTAAGCTGTTTAAGTGAGAGAGCTGAAAGTGATTACAAATAAATGAAGCGTAACAATAACACAATGGCTATCTGGAATTAACACGAGATTTGCGAACTTGGACATGAAACCCATCATTGATGTTAAGGCCTTTTGGAAGGACAGTGTCAAGCCTCCAAATCCAGTTTGTTTCATTATCTCGTAGGCCGTGCTCGCTGTCAAGGACTTCTAAAATAGTGAAATTGAATTCGTTTGGCGAATGAATGGAAATGTGCTCGTACAAACGCCAGCAATCATTGCGTTGCCTTGTACCAGGTCTAGAAAACGAACGTATATATATATATATATATATATATATATATATATATAAATGAGTGAATCAACGTTGTATTGAATAGTCGCTCTACCTACTATTTATATATAGATATATATATATATATATATATATATATATATTATATATATATATATATATATATATATTCCTTACAGAACTCTTAAACAACAGGGAGAAGAAAACCATTCAGTAGAACTTCCAAAACAAAATAGCGCCACGATAAACAGTACGGAATAAAAGTCCCTGGAAAATTGATACTTTTGTTAACAACTAGTGTTTATCGTTTGAAACTGATTTACTATTATTTGTGATGGGCTTTAAAATTGGTGTACACATTTTTGGGGGGAAGAAAAGACTTCATGTGCATTTCTCCAACAGTAAGTTGATTCCTTCTCCTCTCAGAGTCAACCTTAAAAGTAATTGCGCCGACTTATTGAAGTTGATTCCTTTGCAGTGACTACCGTTTATCGTTGATGGATGATTATATTTTTCTTATTATTTTGCGAATCTGCCATAAAGATTTCATCTAAAGAGAATAATTATCATTATGTTTTAAAATATAAACTGAAGTCGTTAGTCTATTGCTCTAATTTCTCCGAAAACCTTTGAAAAATGTACTGCTAATTCTCAGACAGTCTTGGACAAGCCTGCTGGAACACCTTCAACCGCTGTACCGTGTACAATATGATGTCATGCACGATTCACGAAACCCTTGTCCACCAGTACAATGATGCACACGATTAACGAAAACCCCACCCCCGTACAATGTTGTGTCCAAACGAAAGCGGTGCATCTCCAATTGACATCACCTCCAACATTGTACGGGGGAGCGTGGGTGCAGGGGTATTCCAACGAGTTTTGTCCAAGATTATGAGTTTAAGAAAGTCTCAAGGAGGAGCTAAAGATGGGATATTTTTTGACTGTTTTGTCCAAGATTGTAGCTAAGCGACCATCAGTTGGCGTGTAGCCTAAGAAGAAATTGTCGGCATAAATACGGGTGCAGGCAGATTCCGAAAAATAGCACTTCCCCGTACCGTCAATTTACACTTAGACTTTTTAATCTTTTATGATTAAGACATTTTTATTCCTACATTTTATTCCATAATTTTTTTTTGTAGGAAAACACTGATCTAAAACTTTACTTAAAAGCTCTGCTATATTCGATGCTATTATGTGTTAAACAGGAAATAGAAGATAATGTATGCACATGACATCAGTAGAGTAATCAATGAAAAGTGGTTTGGGTCAATCCCAACTCGTGTCAATTGTAAATAGCAGGTGTACCTGCAAGTAGTACTGTAATTGTTTCGCCAATAACCAGATACAAAACAGAACGTGGACACTCTTGATGGTAGCCGAAGCGTGTGATGTATGTACGAGCAAGAAAATGCAAACTGGGAATTTTGCCTTTCGACGCAGGGCCGTTACCTACAGTCATGTTTATACAAAAAGTTTCAAATGAAATGTACAACTACTAAAATTGAGCAGAATAAATTCAGTGGCCGAGCTGGGTGGCTCGGTTAGAAGGGGCAAAAATGGTATTTACGGGAACTTTGTAGCAAGGTGATATCTAATTAACGATAGTTAAAAACGTTTGTTCCCCATTCTTTTCCTCAACAGTGAACGAAAATTTTCCATTTACTTTTATTAATTTCACAAATATTCACTTTCCCATACTAGAACAAAGGCAAAAAATTGAAACCAAATAATGTCCATGTCATCTGTTAGGTGCGGATCCACGATCTTGAAAAAACTTTCTCGAGGTTCGTGGCATTCTTTTGTGAGAGTGAAGTTTAAAGGCAAGAAACCCAGAAGGAGGACTGACAGAGGAATTTCCAAGGAACATGTCGCTGGGATTTGACAGTCACGATAATTACACAAAGAAACTTTTTTTAAGAAATCGTATATTGTAATGCAGTTTTAATTTTGGCAGGCCCATCATTCAAGGGGAAAGGGGCGCGACCCCAAGAAAAATGTCTGCCCTCAGACAAATTATTAGAAGAATACTTACTAAAACCGTCCTCATCTATCTCACTCACCACCCACCCCCAAAGCACTTTACCTACCTATTAGCGGTACGGCTTTTAGAAAATGCTTGCTAAACTATGATCACATGCAGTAATGATCAAAGTGGCAAAGATGGAAGGTGTGGCGTCCTTCCCGAGGAAAATTTCGAAATAAGAGACTGATATTATATTTCTTGTTTGTTGAAATAAAGATAAATACTCAAAAACATTTCTTGTCATTGCTCATTATTTCGAAGAGCCATGTGACTAGCCATTGACCGTGAGATCATGTTCATATCAAAATGAACAAGACAAACCAAACGAGGCCATTCATCGATAGGAGTCAAGTCCTCCTTAGGAGTCCTCACACAATTAAATCCATCCTTATTTCTCCTTATCAATTCACTTCAAGGTTTGTGGTAACCGACTGGGATGCAGGTCTAAAATAGCTCCTACATCGTCCAAAATGAACCTTCCCACTAGCATAACAAACAGATAATGACCGCGGCGCCGAAATAAAGACGTTTTATGAAAACTTTCAAGAGAAAGATCACTTCGCGATGGTCCTAGGTCCTCCACCCAGAAAGGTGGTATTAGCTAATACCATCTCCCTCCGCTATCAGTATCCACTGTTCAAGCAAACATGACGGAGTAAAATTCATGTTCAAAGAAGTTTGAGCTCCTTTAGAAGTTATTTTTTAGTCCTAATTGCTCTTAATAGCACTTGAAGCGGGCATGGTTTAGGTACGTACCTCACTTTGAGTTTTGATCAATTAACTTGACCACCAGTGGTGTAAACTTCGACTTCGGCGGATTCAGGATTTCAAGTACGAAAGGGAGGGGGACTATTTTCATAAGGGCAAATTCTGCAGCTACGAGCACCAATTGTACAAAGCCTCGAAAGAGGGAGTAGGGTAGTCTAAGGAAAGAAACTTAAAATTTATGCACTTGATTGGTATTTCTGACATTTGGCAATTAAGATAAACACCACATTTTGTCAAGCAGCTTTAGGGCCGTCTAAAAAGGTGGTGCCGAAAAAGGGGCCCGCTACCGACAGCCGGGAACCCGCCCCCCCCCCCCGGATCTGCGTCTCAGTGTAAGTGCAATTTTGGTAAATAAACATATCGTAAGGTGAGTGGACAACATCTGGACAATTCTAACTTGGTGACATTCGAAAACGGGACAATATATTCTCAACACGGATACTTTCGCTTGGACAATCCACCCAATATGCCTACATGTTAAAACACTACTTGTCAACAGCCAATTACTGCCCTTCAAAGGTATCTCATTTAAGCTGATTTCTTAACAAGAGAAGGGTTGATCTTTGGGTAGTGATTTTTCAGGTATTCCAAACCCTGGGTTTGTTAAAAATATGCGTATCTTTTGTATTCCTGATTCGATTGTAAAAATTACATACTGAAAGAATATTACACGCAAATGTCGTAAAAATCCTATATTTTAAATCCATAAAGCATTTTAAAGCAAAGACAATATTTGAAAGGAAACTGAATCGTTTGTAAGCAACCGGGGCAACGAAATAGCTCCCTTTATTATCGACTATTGCCAGTACGTAGCAGGCTGCACCGCATATTCGTTGTTCAGTCATAATTATGTTTGGGAAGCCCCAAAGAGGAGATCAGCAAACAGAGTACGCTTCGTGGGCTTCGGTAATATTTTCATTGTTCGAACAGGGAGCTGCTACTTTGTGCAGGATCGAGTCTGTGGCAGCTCAGATGGTTCCAATTACCCTGTTCAGGGAGTTGTTACGTAACAACTCCCTGCAACTCCCTGTCTTGTGCAAACACTAGCGAAATTGCAAACAATGCATAGCTTTGTGTAGCTTTGCTTTGTATGTAAACAGTGGATTACTCCAGCAAGTTCTGTGTTTTTATCATGACATTGGCAGGGAAGATGATTGTTTGGCAAATTCGTGCTCAAAATATACAGCGAAACTGAATGCCAAATGATTTCACTTGGCGTTGTCTTGGCCGTCGTGGCTTCAAAACGCCAAACAAGTGTTTGCACTTAGCAGAATCGATTGTTTTGGATGAAAAGAAGTCAAATTTATTTCGGATTTCCCCAATACACTTCCATTAAATGAAATGAAATTTGCAGAGAAGATTACTGACAAGATTTTAAAGCAACTGGCACCAGTTAATCTTTTATTTTTTGTTCCAATCAGGAGTAAATCTTGCCAACGCCGAACGGTCAATTTTCAATTCAAAATTGCCCCTGAGAACATCGATATCGATTATTCCTGAAGAAAATATAAACATGGGCGACCAATGAACTCATATATCAAAATCCCCAGAGGAAGATAGGTTTTATGGCCAAATATTGAAAAACAAACTCTAAAGACATCATATAACCATCGATTCACACAAAATTTTAGTGGTAAAATTGGCGTAATATGTTACACATCCTCTCCAAATTTCATATCCTTATCTTACAAAACGGCCAAGAAAACGCAATTCAAAGACAAAATATATATATATATATATATATATATATATATATATATATATATATATATTTATATGTATATATATATATTTATATATGTATATATATATATATATATATACATATATACCAGAGATTTTGTCATGGAAACAGATCGCAAAGCCGTATCAAGAAGAAATGAAAACCCACCGCAATCCGAATATGTCCAGTTGTCTGATGATCGCCGCAAAGGCGTGAAACTCGGAGTAAAGATTAGATTAGATGGAGTTTTACGGCCCAGTTTACAACCCATTGGTTCAAGTCGAGTCGGCCACGGCCTTTTTTCCAGTTGTGGCTCACTGGCTTGTTTTCCACACTCCATTGCTTATGCGGAGCATCACGCACAACGGCAGTAGGTTCCATTTTTAAAGTCTTTGGTATGACTCGACCTGGAATCGAACCCGGGCCTTCCGCGTGAGAAGCGGATGCTCTACCGCTAGACCAAACACGCGGAGTAAAGGCATGCGGTAAGTAGCTATATATACCATGTATATATATATATATATATATATATATAATATATATATAATATATATATATATATATATATATATATATATATATATATATATAGATATAGTAGGTCGAAATATGGTAGATCGATCTGTGAATAAGTAGGTCGAAAGTTGTATAAACTGTTTCGATCATGAAAGTTAAATCAATCCCAAGTACTGGCGTAGCCTTTATGAACAAGGGAAAGAACAGAAGAAATAAATCAGTTTACGCAACTTTCAACCTATAATATATATATATATATATGTATATATATATATATATATATATATATATATATATATATATATATATATATATACGGGCAGCAGTACGCTCTACCAACTGAGCTATCGGAACTCTGCTGGAAGAACTGGTCAATTTAATTTAAATACCAAACGGGACAGTCTTCCATCATTACGTCAATTGAATGCTCCGCCCAGCTTGTATAAATACGGAAGTGCAGACGTGACGTTGCGACTTCTAATTATTGAAACTGGAGAATGGTAGGAAGCGGACACTGTCGCATAAATTTTTTAAACCTGCGGAATGTGCGTCTAACCTGTTATTGTTTCGCTTCATTTGTGACCGTTTTCAGCTCTTCAACTTAAAGGTCCTTCTCGTCTGCTATTTTCTGTGTTTTCGTGTTCTTTATTTCATTTGTTGTTCAGCTGCTTCTCGTCGAAACTGATGAAGGGCCCTGTGTGGTTCGAATATATGTATATACATACATACATACATACATACATACATACATACATACATACATACATACATACATACATACATACATACATACATACATACATACATACATACATACATACATACATACATACATACATACATACATACATACATACATACATACATACATACATACATACATACATACATACATACATACATACATACATACATACATACATACATACATACATACATACATACATACATACATACATACATACATACATACATACATACATACATACATACATATATGTAAGGACACTTCGACGAGAAGAGAAAATCCAGTAAGATGAATGCGAAATTTATATTTAAAAGTAAAATTCAAATTACAAAAAATGTGACACTTGATGGGAGGGTTTTCCGGACTACTTCCAAGATTCTGTTGTTAGTTATAAGCCCAAATAAATAAATAAATAATAATAATAATAACAACAACAACAATAACAATAATAATAATAATGAAAAATAGGTTGGTGAGGACATTACGATAAAAATATATTTAACTCAGGGATTGCTTTATAAAGCCTCAATTAACCCTCTAGATGCTCTGTCATTGAAGGACAAAGAATAGAGTATGTTGAACATTGCATTGCAGTCTGAACAGATAAGGCATAAAACTTGTGCTTGTCGATTGGACAAACGCTTCTCATATTCATCGTTTGACACAACGAATATCAACTTCACTTCGGACATACTGGAAGCCAATAAATATACAAAATAAGGCAAAACTCATTTATTTCGACCTTTAATAAAGTGGTAATGTTTAGCAGAAATTATTGTATTGTGTAAAGATGTAACCGTCTGTTTTAAATTTTTTCCCCAATCAAGTCTGAATACGGTAGTAGAAAAACTGTAAAGAATCAAAGAATCTGATCAGAGACAAGCTGACGTATGTAAGTATTAAAAGAACTGCCTGTAAGCGCCCTTTACCATATGGATATATATACAATTTGTTATCAGTCGTCATAATATTGTTTTCCATTTCAATATATTTCGTTATTCATCACTATAAATCTCATCCTGATGAACCTATTCCTCAGTGTAATCGAATGTGCAATTGAAACATGCCTCCTACCAACGCAAAAATTGGGTAGAAACTAAAATAACAAGATTGTTTCGTAAACGCCTTTTTATTCAGTGTGTTATCTTAGTTTTTTAAAGCTACTCAGACGTTACCTGGAGCACTCCAAATAAATTACTTCTCTTTCTCTCACGCTTTAGATGGAATGATAAATGATAGTAATTTACCAGGCGCTATCTGCATTCAGTTACTTCTTCTAGATGGGTTAATAACAAGATGAATGCTACTTACAGGTATGCCAGTTTTGACGGGAAGATGTTCGATGGTATTTCCGAGATTCTGTTGCTGTCTAAATTTCTGGAAGAACAAACATAATAACGAATCAGCGGACAGTTCCGTCAGAACAGGGGCGGGATTCGATGTCTGAAAGTGGAGGGGGCAAAGCCAGGTGGACTGTCGAACGGCGCCGAAGGCGCCACGGGAGCGCTAGGCGCCCCCCTTAAAAACGGCGTGGTGTCCAGGGGCCTGCCTCAGGGCCCCTGATGGGGTCCAGGCGGCGAAGCCCCCGGAGTCTTGGTTCTGGGGTATTTACGAAATTGTAGGCATTAAAATGATTCATTTTAGCGTCAACTTCAAATGATATAAAGAGACATTTTGAGTTGTTTCGTGAAATTCACTTAATTTTTCCAAACTCGCTAAGTTTTCTTGATGTACTAATGACAAATAGTCAAACTAAGACAATCCACGTAACCTTCGTACAAATAAACTTTTCATGAGTGATTAATTAACGATTCAATTCGGTTTTCAAAAATTTGTGACCAGACACGTTTCGCATTAGGATTAGACATAATTGCACATGACCATCACGAGCAAGGGTCCAAAAATTCCAAACTTTTAGGTTTTGCGAAAATTATGCAAATATCAGCATTGCCATGTGGTAGTACTCTTTAAAATCCTTACAAAATCATCAATATCAACTCAACGTGCCGCTTTAAGGTGGGCAATTATCATACCACAAAAGTCACAATTCGACTTTTTTCAATTACATTTTTACTCCATGTGACGGACGTCAGATAGGATCAATAATGCTGAGGGCTTGGGGAAGTAGGGGGGGGGGAGAGTTGGTAATTCTGAGGATTTTCCAGGGCTTTGGAACAATCATTTTAAGAATGGGAGATCTTGTATTCAGAATGGGTGGGCGCGAGGCACGCTGAAAAATCTCATTTTTCATACTTTCTAGTGACATGAGTAACAGAAAAACTAGAACGACTGTATCTTCAAGGAGAGGGGTCTTACCCCCCCCCCCCTTCGCTAAGCGCCTGTCCCTTATTACGGTACCGGAAATGACACTTTTGTGCCTAAAAACTTGCATCTAAAAAATCTTTAAAGAGTCGGTAAATTTACACAAAAAATTTTGGTTTGGAAATAAGTGGGGGAGGGGGAAATTCCCCTAGGATGCTTACGGCCATGGGGGCAATAGAAGAGTTTGTTCGAAGCTATGACAAGCAGGATGTTCAGGAAGTAACCCGAAACCCCGAAGCAATATTTAGAAGGTGAAGCGCCCAGAAGAAAACAGCGTTGAGACAGCGTTTGAGACATTTAATTGTAACCTATTGTTTTTCGTTAGTTTTAAACGCAGTACTTTTATTGCATAAACATTTTCCTACTTTCCACAGGTGCATGTTCTTTCCATAGAGCAGGATATGAGAACCTACACCCTGCTTCATGAAGGCTTTCGTTCATGTTGAAGTTTGTCGTTGAAGTTTTTCGAACCTTACATTGATCATTCAGGGTTGGAAAGAATTGCTCATAATGCAGGCTGTAACCTGGGTGAAGTCCAAAGAGGGACAAGTTCATGACACTAGGCAAGGGGAACACCGGTCTATTAGCGTGCCAATAGATATTCGACACCAGGGTGACCCTTAATAAAAAGGTAACGTGCATTGGCCATCCTGGGGAGGATACTTAAGAGAGGGGTAACATTGATGTAATTTGGATGAGGTGCAAAATGGTGCTATTTTGGCAAAGCTTTGAACTGATTAAATGTTTAAAAGTTGCCTTTATTAGTAATTTAAATTTCTTTCTAATTTTTGGCTGGGTGTAAACCGGGTATGACACCTCTCTTCTTTGAGGGACTTTTGTCTGTGTGAGGTGGCTTAGACTACATGCAATATGGTGCTATCTAAGAGGAGGATCCCTGCTGTTTGAGAAATTTTTGTTGTTAAGGTTTCTAAGATTCATAATGGCGCTATCTGTAAAAACGCTTTGAAGTGACTCTTATTTTTACAAATTCTACTTATTTAGTATTAAAATTTGGTTGTTGATTAGCACTCCTTCAAGACCGATACATGGTGCTTGCTTCCTCCTGTTAGTGCCCCACTAGGGAATATCATCGGTTGGTTTTAGGAAAGGCCTTCTACGAAATTTGTTCGTGGAGAGTGCCTCCCAGGTGGTGAGGAAGGTGGCACATACTAGACCTTGTCTATAAGTTGCATCTAAATGTTTCTATTTTCTACATTTTATGCTCTAGAAACAAATATAGATTTCAAAAAGGAAAGGGTAGATTTGATTAAAATTTATCATAGACTATTTTATGACAGCAAGCTGTAGTACGGAATGAGGCATAACACTAAAGATCTATTTAGCCTGCGTATATTCTGCAGGTGTATTCAACTGTGTATAATGTAGGAGGAAGAGGGTTCGTTCAATATTCGTCAGAAAGGGTAATTCATGTAAGAACACGTCCACGGCGTGGTTCCGGAAAAATTTGGGAAAATGGAACCCTTGTATGCAATTTTCTAGGCTCTGAGAGGCTTAAAATCATTATTAGGACAGTCACATTTTTAACATTTCAGTACTGTCTCTGAAGTATACCTAAAAGTTCATTTACACTTTGGAAATCTCAGGAGAAGCAACTCCCCCCCCCCCCGCAGGCTATGGCCCATTAACGTTAACAAAATATATCCAATTAACTGATCTCAGTGGAATCAAACACTTGTTAGGTATCTATCCTGTAGAGTTTGTTTTATTTGATAAAAGTATCTTAGACAAAGATCGAAATAAAACACCTTTCTCGTGGTTCGAAGCAACAGAATCTGATGAGCGTTAACTTGAGTTGGTGTTTTCAGTCAAAGTGCAGCCAAGATAATTTCAAGATAACGTCAATGAAGTCATCTGGCATTAGTATTGTTACCCTTGTCCATAAAAAGCACATTCGGTTTATCTGCGGTTTATCAGAGCTCGACGAAATGACAAAATGGTCACTCTCCTAGCACGTCCGAATTGGCCAAACCTACAGCTCCATGGCCAAACTAACCACACTTTAATCAAAAGGTTCATATGGTTTATGCACGGTTTGCATTTTTTTCAACTGTGCATGATAAACTCCCGTAATTACGTAACAAACTACCATGCCTTGCCATATGAGCCAAATTATTTGTGCATGATATCCTACGGAAGAGTTAGATGAGGTTTTACGGCTCAGTTTAAACCACTTGGTTAGAAACTGAGCCGCCAAACCTCATCTAACTCTGACGTGCAAACATATCACTGGGACCGGTACCTTACCTGTCTCGTCATAATTGAAATTTGCATCAATAGCGTTCATGATCATTATCGTAGACTATGGAAACGAAAATTTATTCATATTCACAACCCCCATGTCACAGAAAGTCAGTTATTTCTCCTTGAGTACCGTATTATCTTGTGAAGTGTGATGAAAAAATTCCGTTTCCCTCTTGTTATAGGCTGTGGAATGTTTTGCTCATGTGGACAGTTAAGGCATGGGTGCAAGGTTTTGTTTTTGTATGAGTCTGTGCAGTGGTACTTGTGAGTGAGAGTCAGAGAATGCTGTTGGAATGTACGATATGCAAATTGTAGTGTAGTATTTGTTATATCCATGGGCATTGCAGTCTGGACTCCTCGAGGCTGACTTAAAGGAGGTATTGGGAGCTGAGACTTCAGTCTGTAAAGACACCGAAAGAGGGGTGTAGCAGTGCTGCCTGAGTAGCAGCAAAAATTGTGTGGATGCCTGAGAGCTCCAAATGTGTGCACGGAGAGGCACTAAGGCGTGGCTGCCTGAGTTGCAGCAATGAGAATTTTGTTGAGTTGTAGGTCCTGTGAGGCTTTGGGTTCCTTTATCAAACAGAAGGAGCAACCATTTAATCGTGTTGTTTAATTGCCACATCACGGCCAGAAATTTCAAGGGACGCTTGCACCGACGCACTATGAAACATCGTGATGTACCGGAAACTACTATTTTTGGATGACTTGTATAAAGTAAGTACATTACATTTGTTTGTTGGCCAGAATCACGTAACATGTTATAGAGGGGCAAGAGTAATTTAAAGGTGAATATTGAGGCTTAGTTAACA
The DNA here is from genome assembly GCA_029531755.1 of Holothuria leucospilota. Classification (NCBI taxonomy): domain Eukaryota; kingdom Metazoa; phylum Echinodermata; class Holothuroidea; order Aspidochirotida; family Holothuriidae; genus Holothuria; species Holothuria leucospilota. Next base: position 20,885,270 of record CM055964.1, on the reverse strand, counting down.
AGGATTGCCCTTTATTATTGTTGTGTTTGTCTGAATCGTTGAAACCTAGTTCAGTTTATGTAAACAGAAATTGTTTGCATTTGTCCGAAAGTAAGGAACAAAAAGCAGAAGGACAGTGTTGGGTCAATGGAGGTATTATTAAGAAAAGTAGACACTGGAAATGGGTTTTATTGAAACATGGCACCTGGAAAAGGCGGTGACTCAAATGGGTACATACTGTACTATGTTGTCGAAGGCAATATAATAACAGCAATTTGTGAAGAAAGGATGTGAACTTAGCAACCTCATTCTGCCTAGTCATTAAGGACGCTTTGTCATGTCCAATATGCTCATTAATGAAGTGTAAATTTATGTTACTGTGGGCCTTTGTAGCTCCACAGTTCTTGACCATTTTATGACGGCATGGTGTTTGGAACAAAGGGGCGGTCGTGGTGGCGAACGTGATAACCCAGCCACATGTCCACAGAACTCGCGGAGAATGCTTCAGTTAACGAACATTATACTTTCATGAGTTAAACTTTCTGAACACTTTTCAGTTATGATTTAAGGTGTTGTATTTGTGAGACCTTTTGAGCTGAAGCTTAATTTGCAGATTTTTTTTTTTTTGTTTAGAAGACAGTATTGCAGGGTCAAGTGGCGTTTCATTTATTGGAGTATTGAGAAAACTTTATGGATTTTATTTACCTGATTCTAAGTTATCGGACTGAATGTGATTTATAGGGAAATATCAAGGGCTCATTGAAGGTAGGGCTATTTTTATTTGAACACTTGCACCCTGTTCTGGAAAAATAAGCAAATAGTACCGGTACTTAAGAGAAAATATCGCAAGTATGTATTTGGTCAACTGAGTACAAGCAAACTCAAGGAGTACTCGAATTCTTTAAGTTAATAATAAGGTTGTATCTAGTAAGCTAATGTTGAAAGTCCGAGTCCTCATTTACATCTTGTATCCTAGCCCTTATTTAACGTAACTTGCAGGAAAGCAAACATCCCAGGGTGACATTTGTGGGGGCCTATTCGGGAAATGATGGGGCTTTGACATATTTTTATAGTGGGATACGATAGTTGTCAGTGAGGATTTGTCTCGTGATTTCTTTACTTACTAAATTTGTTATCCTTGTATATTTAGATTTTTACTGGTGCCACGTGGTGTTTCAGTTATGTGTGTCGTCAAGCGTTTGGACTTCTCGCAAGATATATCTGGAAGGGAAAACTGAAGCCAGCCCTCCAAGCTTAAAAGCTCGGTACGGGTGAGTCCATTCTGTACTGCCCTTGTTCGTATTTTGTCGGTATTGTCCTGAGTGGGTGTGGTGTGTTGCTGTATGAAAATGGCAACCTCTCATTTAGAGGTGGAGAAACTATTGCAAATTGGAGAGAGTTTAGGTCTAACGGGTGAAGAATTGCAAAGGTACATCACTGAGGAAAGAGAGAAATTGGGAAAGGAGAGAACATTGGAAAGGGAGGAGAGGTTAAGAGCTAGAGAAAGAGAAAAAGAAATATGTGAAGCAACTGAGGAGAAAAAACGGTTAGAAATTTAAAAGCTTGAACTAATATTAGAATTGGTAAAGATGAAGCGAGAAAATACTCAAAATCGAAATGGTGGAGACCATGAATCTAGCTTGACTGATACTTCACCCCAACATTTTGAAAGGAGTTAAATATCCCTCGGTGAAATTTATTTTTATCAATCGCTCAAACTGATTATGTCATCGTAAACCATTTGAATGGTGGCAGATGTTTAAATGCCAGTTCGAAAGGAAAAGTGATCAAAACCTCAATAAACATGATTGTAGCCTGCCCGAGATCCCAAGGAGGGAGCAGTACCCGTGATAGTTGGCACCCAGGCGAATACTTTCTTTGGCTTTGTCACCAACTGCCGCCCTGAGAGAGGGGTGTAGGAAGAGGGTTTTAATGAAGAAAACATTTACGCAAGGTCTCTCTATAGGTTCAAATTAGTGCTGTCTTTGGCAAAGCTTTGGTCTGATAATGTGTTTAGAAATCTTCATTGTTTAGTGTCTATGTATTATTTTTTTTTTTTGTTTTTTGTTTTAGAAGTGCTGTCTCATGAGCCGGGGTAGCCCACCTACTCTTTTAGAGGTTGTGTGGTGTATGTAGTGCTAAATTAAGATGCAAAATGGTGCTATCTTTGGGAAAGCTTTGAAATGGTTGGATGACTAGTAGCTCCCACATTTTAGTGCCTTTGCTTTCTGGGTGTAACAGACAGAGTGCTGTTTAAAACCCCCCCCCCCCCCCCCCCCCCTTTGAGAAATTTTTGCCTTTTTAAAGTTGCTTGGATACAAATTGGTACTTTCTGTGAAAAGTCTTTGATTGATATTATGACTTAAAATTACTCATTACTTAGTATTTTTACCCCTGCGGCTGTGACATGGCACTAGTACTGTGCCACACTACACCCTAAGACATAACTTGAGGGAAGACAAATTCTCTTAGTGCGCTTCTTTTAGAGCCACTGTGGATTGGTGTATAGAGTAGCTCTATTATTCTCGAAAATGCCTGGCAGATAACGGAAATGAAACCTTCTAGACCTCCAAAGTTCTTTAGAAACCGAGAATTCAAGAACAAAAGTTAAACTTGCAAAATTTATGTAGTAAAATCACTTGGTAGGAGAAAAAGGGACTAAAAGGTACTTAAGCAAGCATAAAATTAAAGGTTATTATAGGGTATAGTTGAAAAAGGCATGCTGTGCACCGGGTTTAAAACAACAATAAAAGTCTTCAACGAATAGGCTGAGGCTGTGTTGTTTGCATCATGCATGAGGAAGTGGGTTCATTTGTTAGTGTGAGTATATAACCCGCATAAAAACCTGTCTGGGACAGGGGTCTGGAGACTTCTCCGGGAAAATTTTGGAAAAGTGGAGAACCTGTATATGCGATTTTGCAGGTTCTGATGACTTTGAAAGATAGCCAAGAGGATGGAATTTTTAGTATTTTTTGAAGTAGGTCATAATTCATTTAGTGTTTGGAAATCGGGGCAGCTGCCCCAAGACTTTCCCCCACGTGATACAGCCCATCAAAATGGAAAGATTCACGGCCATACAACGTTTCTCGAAGGAAATTTCATCCTGGCGTACGTGCTAAAAGACTCATCTTTTTTGACCATGATACAACTTAATAATAGGCCTTCTCAAAACATTGGAGCCTGCTGTAACCTTAGCTGTACCGACCAGGCCCGATCCTTACTCGTACGGAGGGCAAAGATCCTTCCTAACGGCCATTTAGGACGAGATAACTTTCGTCGACCACCGGCATCAAGTCTCCGTGTTCTAAGTTCTCAAAATCTTTTCCCACACATTGCCCATATGACTTGTAACACATGACTTGAAATACTATTCAATGCCTCTGTCACGGACAGTTGGAATAGGGTGGAAGTGTAGAGAGTCGGAATGACAACGCGGATAGAAAAAACCACTCACACAAGGGAAAGAGAAGACAACGTCTGTCTCTCTCTTATTTACAGTATCATGTCCACGTTTGGCCTAACAATCAGGATACCAGCAAAACGTGCTCCAAAAGACCAGTTTTGTTCCAGGGGCTTCCGACAAATCACGTTTGAGATATGGAGATGATAAGAGGCAAATTAAGACCTGGATGTCCAGCCAAAACATTCACTTTCAAGCAAACAACCACAGGGACTACGTAATCCAAAGAATCCTCAAACACCCATGACTGAGCCACTGGGCAAACTTAGCCCTCACGGACCTACATCATATAGATGGCTAGCCTATACAAAATACGACGGCTTCACAATATTGACTGGCAATATTTGACACATCGCAGCGGGAACTAGTTCTTGAACAGTCATCGTCACCCTGTACCACAAGTTTAAATAGCAACGTTCTAATGAGTTTCGATCTTTTCCACAATGCACCTCACATGACATAATATACATGGGTGTACAAAAAATGGGAATTTTCTTTCCATACCCCAAAATAATTACGTAACCAGGGCCGTAGCTTGGGGGCGGGAGTAGGTGGAAACTGCCACTGAGATTTCCAAAACGTAAATGAAAGTTAGCCTACTTGAGAAAAATACTGAAATGCTGAACATTTCACTATCCAAATTATGATTCCATGACCCCCCAAATCTGGGAAATCCCATATAAGGGTCCCTTTTTACTTACATTTTCCCGGGGAGGCCCCGGACCCCGCCGTAGACGCGTTCTTATGCGGGTCTCTCCTCCCAGCAACAAGATGCACCGCTTGAATACACCAGCATATACGCTGTCTAAAGATAAATAGCCAGTGATTACCTTTTATTTTGAGCTAAACTCAGACATCAAAAAAAGAAACTTTTAATAGAAAGGGAATAGAGCAGCCGCCTCAAACTTACTTTGAAACAATTGCTAAATATTACAAATATCCATTTATTTTACGTCAGGTATGTTCATGATATTGTCATGTGGTATGAAAGGTATTTTATTACAGATCAAGAGGAATGTCATTTTGTTGTTCACGAGTTCTACTTCCATCCCCAGGCTTTTGTCCTGATCCCCAGGTCCCTTCTTCCGGGAGTTCAGGAAACTCCCACGCCACTGACATCTCAAACGTCTGGGCACGCCTATTTTGTGGGGTAGGTTTCCACAACCTTTCATCCCCCCTCTAATTAGTCAATCCCAGCCTGTTCATTTATATGTATATCTTGCAGTGCATGTTTACTATGGACCAATCAGGAGCTCACAAATTGTATCCAGTCCTTGTTAGGATCAGAACCTCCATTCGTCAGTCTGCAATCCTGCAGTCACTTGAGATCAGAAGATAAGAGTTTAAAGAGAGACAAAACAGAAACAACTAACCCCTCGTGGCTTATGCTGTTGGGCAAGGCAATTGAAGGAAGAGATATGAGGCTGTTGTAAATATTGATCATCTATAAGGCCGGCCTGTAATTTCTGTTATTCTTTGCTGTAATACTTTTTCTGTGATCACCAACGAAATGACTTAATCCTTTTGGAGAAATGCGAATCAATAAATCAATGAACTGAAAGCTCACGTTATCTGTAAATCCTTGATTCTTTCTCTCCGGTTTCAGCGGAGCCCGCTCAAGCCTCCCCACGAGCGACTGGCCGTTAATACGTAATTTTATAATATATGAGGACATAAATAATGCATATTCAAGGTTAACCATGGATTTTCTCTATTCGTGAATTTTACATCAAAGTGAGAAACATACTGCAACATGATTCTCAAATGCCATTCATGAAAAAGGATACCTGGGTACACTAAATCAGATCAGGGTGACTACATTTTACCTTTAATGTATTCTGTAAGTTTCCTTCTTGAAATCTAAATTTGGTCCTTAAAGATCAAATCTATAAGTAAAGAATGATAAGATGCTACTTTCAAGGCTAAAACTTATCATTTCTTCTCATATGGGAGACGTTTCGACCAAATATTTTCTTGCAAGGCCTAAGCCACAGTTACGCTGCAACCGATGGTGACTCTCCCAGTGACGTGCTAAGAACCCTAGGGAGAAACCTGCACTGGGTATCAGCATTGCACGGATGCCACGCCACAGCCGAAAAATTCAGTAAATAATTAAAATTTAAGATCATGTTATCAGTCCAAAGCTATTGGATCTAGGGAAACTTTGTACAGATAATGTATGCACATGACATCAGTACAGATGAAAAGTGGTTTTGTCACCCATAGCCGTCCCATGAATCTGGATGAAATGATTACCGTTACAAGTAGAATTGTTATTGTTCAAGCAGATTTCTACCGCCTCTAAAATACAGGAAGTGCTAGGATGACGTACATTTCTGCTTTCAAGAGCTTCTTCAACCGTTCTCAAACCTAAGGTATTGGTATTATCGATATTCGGGAACATGGCTTTAATATCCCATGACACTAAAAGGCTTCCTTCCGGTAGAGGGCCCTTCAAGGAAAATGTCTCTAATTTATTAACAAAATCTGTAGTATCCCGTACATGATGTTTAGAAATGCAGGCTAAGGGTAAAGGCCGAAAGGTTTCCTATGGCCGTTCCACATCCTGAAGTAATTAATCTCAATGGATACCCCTGTTATTGTGTTTTGAAAGTGGCAAGGCTTTTCCGGCCTTAGCTTCTTGCATAACTACCCATCTAGCAATCTTGTCATCAATTTCACCTTTCTTAAAAAATTTGTCAGCCCAATTGGAAATAAATATGTTCTGATGTCGGAACATCATTTAACTTAGAATAATGAATTTCATTACTTAGTTCCATAGACACCTTATTAACATAGTAATCTACATTCATGAGAACGAAATTTCCTCCTTTTTCTTGCGTGGTGATGCACTCGGAAGGAGTGTTCTTAAGATGTACGAAGGCAATGCGTTCTTCTTTAGATAAATTGTCCTTAACATTCCGGATATTTTTGGGATCGAGGACTTCTCGTTGAACAGCACTCAGTAAACTCACTCAACTGCCGGGTCTCTGGCCTTAGGATGCTGCCAGTCACTCTTTATGTTTAGCTGTTTGTGGATCTTTTGGAAATGATCATCTGAATCGGGTGAATTCGTATCGTGGAAAAAAACACTGCAAGTCTAATCCTACGAGAAAATGGTTTAGATCATCCCTAACTTTCAACCAGTTAATGTTGGATGGTATTGAGTAGAATGAAGGACCTCTGGCTAGAAGATTTAGTTCATCTTCGCTGCAAAGGCGATTGCTAATATTTACAGGTTGCATTGGTGTGGCGAAGGGACGGGCTGTTTTCGCCGCCTTCTCTTTTTCCTCACAGAGCGATTGAAACGCCGATTTCTACCTCTCTGAGATGTAGTTGTAATCGGAGATGTATTCAGACTATCTCTCTGAAGTTTACGAGAGTGTCTTGCTTCTATTGCCTTTTCTAAATTTAAGGCTCTTTGCTTAGCACTATTCCAAATAGCACATGCTCTTACCCTATCAATACTGGAAAAAATAAATAGAGCTTCACGGTTCAGTTGCGCCCGGAGGGGTCTCTCTTCATCCTTAGTGTAAGTAACTAAGTCATTTAATATCCTATGAGAAGCTGCTGTAAGATGATCCTAGCAACGGTTAGCAAGAGAAATATCTGTTGCACCTATGGCTAGATTAAATTTCAGTTGGAGTCCTTTTGGAATAGTATTGGATTCCAAGTGACTACTAAGAAAGTCATGATGACATTTATGTGTGTGTGTGTATTAACTCTAACACACTGAAAATCAATACTTAGTAACACAAATCTGATTTATTTCGACCTTTTTAGGAAGTTCAAATATTTGGCAGAATTTATGAATTATGTAAAGGTGTGACTGTCTGTTTCAAACGTTCCTTTTTCCATATGGATATGTATACCATTTGTTGTCAGTCGTCATCACATTGTGTTCCATTTTAATATTTTTCGTCACTATAAATTCCATCCTGATTAACCTTTCCTAAGTGTCACCGAATGTGCACTTGAAATATGCCTCTAATTCTAACGGAAAAATTGGGCAAAAGCTAAAATGACAAGTTTGCTTCGTAGACGCCTTTTTATTCAATGTGTTATCTTAGTTTTTTTTTAAAGCAACTCAGCCCCTACTTGTTGGATTTAATGATAGTAATTTACACGCACCATCCGAATTCAGTTACTTCTTCTAGATGGGTCAGTAACAACATGAATGCTACTTACAGCTGAATCAATTCTGACGGGAATATGTTCGATGGTATTTTCGAGATTCTGTTGCCACTTAACAACCTGGAAGAACAAACATAATAATAAGGAATCAGTGGACAGTTTCTTCAGAACAATCGTTATCCTTCGAAACTGGAATAAGGCAATGAAATTTGCAAACTGTTAAGGATCATCCACTCTGTAAATAATAAGTTTTTCAGTATCCTTCGGTTAAAAAAGCTTCAAGAGAGTTTACATATTGTTGAAGCAAAAGTGTCAATTTTTGCCTTTGAAAAGTTTTCTCTAGACAGATCCGTGCTCCGCATATGTTTTCTTTAACAATTATAGGCCCAGGAAAATAACTGACACATACACAAGAGCCCATTTCATTTTGTTTTAAAAGTTTAAAAGTTGTGTTTGGAAACCTAATGTTTAACTTCCTCTAAAACGAATAGTCGAATAAATCCAAGCAGCAGGATCGGCTAGGTGTTTCGAGATTTTTTGACTTTCGGTTGCATTTTCTCAAATATCTTAAAAGATACGATTTATTTGAGAATGTGCATGTGTCACGTTATTTTAACCTGTAAAGTTTGGTGCCGATAGATATGGCTGTTTGAAGTCGATAAAGCTTATTTTCCAAAATTTTTCCATAATTTCCTTCCTCTTGAAGTTTTGTAATTGTGTACTAAACTTTGCGAAACACATCCAAGGGTATTTTATGCTCAGAAGGGTGTCAGAGATACTTGATATTACGAAAAACGATGTTTTTATAGGGCAATTTCGAATCTAACATTGAACATTAAAGGTTTGAACGAAATTGCTCATAATGCATGGCCGTAACCTGGGTGAAGTTTCAAGGTGGGCACGTTCATGACACTAGATAAGCGGAATACCGAGCGGCGTGCATATAGATAGTTGACACCAGGATTCCTTCCTATGTCACGTGAGCATAGTGTCATCCTGGGGGAAGATACTTAGGTAAGGTTAATTGATGTAAGGTGTCTGAGGTGCTAAATGGTAATATTTTGGCAAAGCTTAGAACTGATTATATGTTTAGAAGCTGTCGTTTTTGGATTTTTTGATCGGGTGTAATTGAAGGGGATTATGTCTAAGGACCCCTGCTCTTTGAGAAATTTTTGTTGGTAAGGTTTCTTAGATTTAGTAAAAGTTTTGGTGTTTGAATGACACTCCTTCAAGGCCGATATATACAGTGCGTGCTGCCCCGTTTAGTACGCCACTAGGAGATCTACCATCGATCGGAGTAGGGAAGGCCTTCCAAGAAATTTCTTGGTAGAAAGTACCTCCCAGGTGGTGGGGGAGGTAGCATATTCAAGACCTCGTACTTCTATAATTTGCATTTAATCATTCACTATTTTTTACATTTCATTTTCTAGAAACAAATCGGGATTTCAAAAAGGAAAGGGTAGATTTGATTAAAACTAATCATAGATTATTTTATGAAAGCAGGCTGTGGTGCGGAAAGAGACATAACACTAAAGATCCATTTAGCCTGCGTATATGCTTCAGGTGTATTCAAACTGTGTATCATGTAGGAGAAAGAGGGTTCACTGATTTGTCAGGAAGAGTATTCCACGTATGAACACGTCCATAGCGGGGTTCCGGGGATTTCCCCAGGAAATTTGTGGTAAAATGAACCCTTGTATGCGATTTCCCAGGTTCTTAAAATCATTATTAGGGCATTCACATTCTTAGCGTTTCAGCATTTTTTTTTTTCTGAAGTACCTAAAGTTTCATTTACACTTTGGAAATCTCAGGGGAAGCAACTGCCCCCTGCAGGCTACGGCCTATTACTTCTTACAAAATATAATGTCAAATTCACTGATCTCAATTGATTCAAACAATTGTTAGCGATCTATCCTGTAGAGTTTGTTTTCATTTGATCAAATTATCCTGGACAGAGTTAAGTTGACCTTCTCTTCGTCCGACGGAATCGAATCTGACCAGCGCTAACTTGATTTGGTGTTTTCAGTCAAATTGCAGCCAAGGTAATTTCAAGATAACGCCAGTGAAGTAATTTGGCGATAGGTTTTGTTCCAACTGTACATAAAAAACACATTCGGTTTATCTGCGCAGAAAAAGGACAAACGGCGGCCACCGTCTTGCCAAATTCATCTTGCGTCGAGCTCGACGAAATTACAAGTCACTCTCCTATCACGTCGGAATTGGCCAGACCAACAGCTCCATGGCCAAACTAACCACACTTTAATTAAAAGGTTTATATGGTTTATGCATCGTTTGCACGTGTTTTTCAACTATGCATGATAAACTCGTGATTACGTAACAAGCAAAAATGCCGTTCCACATGAGCCAAATTATTCATGCATGACATCTTTTGTACAGCATATCACTGGAATTTAGAACCGGCACCTTACCTGCCTCGTCATAGTTGAGATTTGCACCAATGGCGTTCAAGTTCATTATCGTAGGCTATCATACGAACACCAATTCATATTTACAATCTCCAAAATTTTGAAAGGGAGTTAAATATCTCGCGGTGAAATTTTAATTTAATTTTTTTCTCTAAACACATTGAACTGTGAATGGAGTTGAGTGGCTTTGAATGGCTCAAACTGATTATGTCATGGTGAACAATTTGAATGGTGGTAAATGTTAAATCCCACTTTAATACGAAAATTGATCAAAACCTTTACAAACGGCCGTAGCCTGGCCGAGATCCCAATCGGGGCAGTTCATGACAGCGTCCAGTGGCGTACCTGTGGTAGTTGGCACCCAGGTGAATCCTTTCTTTGGCTTTGTCACTAACTGTCGCCCTAAGGGAGGGGTGTAGGAAGAGGGGTCAAATAGGAGAAAATGACATTTAAGGTCTCTTTATAGGTATAAATTGGCACTGTCTTTGGCAAAGCTTAGGTCTAATTACGTATTTGGAAATTCTCATTGTTTAGTGTCAATTTTGTTGTTTTGTTTTAGTTTGAGGGGTGCTGTCCAAGGGCCGGGGTAGCCCACCTAATCTCTATGAGAAGTTGTTGTGTATGTAATGTGCTTAAGATGCAAAATGGTGCCGTCTTTGGGAAAGCTTTGAAATGGTTGCATGCTTAGAAACTACCACTTTTAGTGCCTTTGTTTTTTTCTTTTTTGTTGGGTGTAACTGTGAGGGTGCTGTCTAAGCCCCCTTCCCCCTGTGTAGCGTAGCTCTACTTTTCTCAAAAATGCCTCCCAGGTAACGGAAATGAAACCTTCTAGGCCTCCAAAGTAATTTAAAAACAAAGTGCCTTTGTTTTTTTCTTTTTTGTTGGGTGTAACTGTGAGGGTGCTGTCTAAGCCCCCTTCCCCCTGTGTAGCGTAGCTCTACTTTTCTCAAAAATGCCTCCCAGGTAACGGAAATGAAACCTTCTAGGCCTCCAAAGTAATTTAGAAACGGAGCCTTCAAGAACAAAAGTTAAACTTGTAAAATGTGTTTGTAAAATCACTTTGTAGGAGAAAACGGGACTAAAAGGTACTCAAATAAGCTCATTAATTCCAGCATGAAAGTAAAGGTTATCATAAAATATAGTTTGAAAAGACATGCTTTGCAGCATGTCTTTTCAAAGACACCTCGTGCGAAAAATGCCAAAAGTCTTAAGCAAATAGTCTTCAGCTGTGTTGTGTGCATCATGCATGAGGAAGGAGGTTCATCCGTTAGTGTCTAGGACGGGGGTCTGGAGACTTCCCGGGAAAACTTTGGGAAAGAGGCGAACCTGTATATGCGATTTCCCAGGTTCTGACGACCTTAAAAACAAAGCCAGAAAGATGGAATTTTTAGAATTGTTTTGAATTAGGTCATTTAGTGTTTGGGAATCGGGGCAGCTGCCCCAAGACTTTCCCCCACGTGATACAGCCCATCAAAATGGAAAGATTCACGTTTCTTACAACGTTTCTCGAAGGAAATTTCATCCTGGCGTACGTGCTAAAAAGACTCATCTTTTTTGACCATGATACAACTTAATAATAGGCCTTCTCAAAACATTGGAGCCTGCTGTAACCTTAGCTGTACCGACCAGGCCCGATCCTTACTCGTACGGAGGGCAAAGATCCTTCCTAACGGCCATTTAGGACGAGATAAATTTTCGTCGACCACCGGCATCAAGTCTCTATGTTCTAAGTTCTCAGAATCTTTCTCCACACATCGCCCATTTGACTTGCAGTAGGTGAGTTGTAAAACTATTCAATGCCTCTGTCACGGACAGTTGGAATAGGATAGAAGTGTAGAGAGTCGGTATGACAACGCGGATGGAAAAACCACACAAGGGAAAGAAAAGACAACGTCTGCCTCTCTCGTATTTACAGTATCATGTCTACGTTTGGCCTGAAAATCAGGACATCAGCAAAAAGTGAATCAAAAGACCAGTTTTGTTCGATGGGCTTTCCGTAAATCACGTTTGAGATATGGAGATAATAAGAGGCAAACTAAGACGTGTATGTCTAGTCAAAACATTCACTTTCAAGCAAACAACCACAAGGACTACATAGTCCAAAAAATCCTCCAACACTCATGACTCAACCACTTGGCAAACTTAGCCCTCACGGACCTACATCACATAGATGGCTAGCCTATATAAATACGACGGTGTCAACATCACGGTAGGCTGGACGCACAGTATTTACACATGCGTTCGCCACCTCAACTACTTCTTGAACGGTAGTCACACCCATCATCACTCTGCACCGCAAGTTTAAATAGCGACCCATTCTGTTGAGTCCCGATCTTTTCTACAATGCATCTCACACGGTATAATCAACGTGGCTGTACAAAAAATGGGGATTTCCTTTCCATACCCAAAATAATTACGTAAGCAGGACCGTAGCTTGCGGGGAGGGGGCAGGGGGGAAAATTTCCCCCTGAGATTTCCAAATCGTAAATGAAAGTTAGCTTATTTGAGAAAAAAAATACTGAACTCGTGAAAATTTCACTGTCCAAATTATGATTTTAAGGCCCCCCAAACCTGGGGAATCCCAAATAAGGTTCCCCTTTTCCTTAAATTTTCCCGGGGAGGTTCCCGGCCCCCGACGTAAACGCGTTCTTATGCGGCTTTCTCCTTCCACCAAATGAACCATCTTCCTCCTACAAGATACACCGCTTGAATACACCAGCATATACGCTGTCTAAAGATAAATAGACAATGATTACCTTTTATTACGAGCTATAAGACAAAGAGCCAGCAAAGAAACTTTTAATTTCAAGTGAATATAGCAGTCGCCTCAAACTTACTCAGGGGGCGTAGCTATGAATTTTTAGGGGGGCCTAGGTAGCAAGTGGGGGGCCGACACCGCCGAGTGTCAGGCTTGTCAAGACTATCTAAGCGGAGCGCTACCATCGGTTGGCGCGGAGCGTGCAAGAAAATTTTTGGCTTTACAAACCCTCCAGATGGCCGAAAACGGCACTTCCCACGTGTTTCAAGCTGCATGTACCCAGCCTTGAAAATCGAATCTCATGTCTACCATTTCTCAAATACTGGGAAAAAATCAATCCATGAAAAATGGTAATACACAAGGCCGCAAATACACTTTTTACTAGGGGGAAAAAGTGGGCATTACTGATCTTTGGCCTGGGGGAGGGAACTAAAGGGAACGGGTGTCTCCCGGTCCCCTGGGCGAAAATTTGTCATTTTAGGAGGACAGGAGGACGTATAAATAGCAAATGGTGCAATATTTGAGGGATCTCAGCTTTAAAAGGAAAACGAAAAGTAGTTGTGATTAAGTGCGACAAAAGTCATTTTTGAGAGCGTTGTGGATATGATGTGAAGCATGACCTCAGGCATTGAACTCCGTTGTGGGGGAGGGTTTAAGGGAGGGGAGGGAGGGTTATTAGTTATAAAACGTTTTTATGACTAAACTGGCACGGTTTAAAACGTTTTCAAGCCATCGATGATTGAAGCTATCTATAGCAACAACAACTTACAACATTATAGCTATGCATAATCGAGCGTAGCGCGAGAATTTTAGAAAAGTAGGCTAGAGATACATCCTAATAGAGCTGTTAATAATTGGTGATGTGTACAGATATAGGCATGAAAATATCGATCTCCCTATTTGAAATTGTTTAAGTTATATCATTACTATCACAGTTATTTCTTATATTTTTACTGAGTTTTCTCTGTACATTCTCAAAGTTGGAAACGGTGCACTTTGAAAATTTCTGGGGGTAATTGCCCGCCCCTCGCTGTGTACGGCCGTGGATATCATATTGAGCTGAGATAATACAAGAATCATACTTACTCATGCATCCCTTTTCATTTAGTCTGCCTGCAATTCTCCCATATTCACCTTCTAGTATACCTCTGTTACATTTTTCCATCACCCTATCCATAGGCTACACGTCCACTACTCAATTACATATCCCCTAGATCATACCATTTGTCTCCAACCTAGGGTTACCATATTTATTTTCTAGCAAGGAGGACATAGATCACTGTCCTGATGTAGGGGTCTAACGGTGTCCCTTCCCTTTGGAAATTTTCTAGATGCAAAACGGTGCTGTATTTGTTCACGGACTCAAGTCATCGGTATATTACTTGGTTAGACCTATAATGCTACCAGTAAATCTTTCAAACTATTTAGCCCGCAAAGCAGAAGTAGGGATCATGTGGGAAACAAACGAAATCCGGACCTTGTTGGCAATTTTACAAATCCGTCCGGACCGTGACGCCAGTGCGAACTACTAAAAAGAGGACTTGTCGAAAACAATAGTTCTACAGTGCACTACACGACATACTTGAAGAATTATTCGAACGCAGTACCTTACCGCACAGCATATTTTGTGTATGATACCATATAGGTAGGAATGGTCGTGTAAGAATGGTCTTCAGTGTATGGTTGCCATGTTTCAGTACATCAACCAGCCATCCGTCGGGCATCCGAAAGGCAGAAAGGGTCTAAACCTGACATTGTCACATCAGAATTAGTCGTTGGGACGTTCGTTTCATCGTCCAAGTGAATTATATGAGAATTAAACGACAGTGCAGATTATATACCTAATCTATTGAAAGTAGGCATTTTAAAGTCATAAGTTGATTTCATGCGTGCGCAAAATGTGTTTTTCACCCATTTACTTTTTCTTAATTCTTACATTTTATTTATTTATTCATTGGAGGAAATACTTCAAAGTTTATTTTCGTTCAAATATTTATTTTTTCTTAATTCTTACACATTTTATTAGGACAAAAAAATTTGGGAGGGGGCTGACGAATATCTGGGGGTCTAGGCCCCCCAGGCCCCCCGTAGCTACGCCGCTGAACTTATTTTGTAACAACTTCTAAATATTACAAATATTCCCTTATTTTACTTCAAGTATGTTCATGATATTTTCATGTGGTATGGAAGATATTTTAGTATAGATCAAGAGGGATGGCATTTTGTTGATTACGAATTCTACTTCCATCCTTTTGTCCTAGATCCCCAGGTCCTTTCCTTCCGGACGTTCAGGAAACTATCACGCAACTGACATCTCAGACGTCTAGCACTCCTAATTTATGGGTGTGGTTTCCCAAACCGCATATCCCCCTCTGATTGGTCAATCACTCCAACCTTTTCATTTATATTCATATCGTGCAGTGCATGTTTGCTATGGACCAATCAGGAGCGCACAAATTGTATCCCATAATAGCAGTAGTCACTGCTAGGATCAGAACCTCCATGTGTCTGTCTGCAATCCTGCAGTCACTTGAGATCAGAAGATAAGAGATTAAAGAGAGACAAGACAGAAACAACTAACGCCCGCGGCTTAGGCCGTTATGGCAAAGGAAATGAAGGAAGAGATATGAGGCTGTTGTAAAGATCGATTATCTATAAGGCCGGCCTTTAATTTCTGTTATTCTTTGCTTTAATATTTTTCAGTGATCACCATCGAAATGACTTAATCCTTTTGGAGAAATGCGAATCAATAAATCAATGAACTGAAAGCTCACATTATCTGTAAATCCTTTGATCCTTTCTCTCCGGTTTCAGCGGAGCCCACCCGAAGCCTTTGCACAAGCGACTGGCCCTTACGTTTTTTTACAACATGTTGAACATATATAATGCATATTCAAGGTAAACCACAGAATTACTCTATTCTTGAATTTCACAACCCAGTAAGAAACATAATGTAACATGATTCTCAAATTCCATTCATGAAAAAGGATACCTGGGTACACTAACTCAGATCAGGGTGACTACATTTTACCTTTAATGTATTCTGTAAGTTTCCTTCTTGAAATCTAAATTTGGTCCTTAAGCATCAAATCTAAAAGTAAAGAATGATTAGATGCAACTTTCAAGGCTAAAACCTATCATGTCTTCTCATATGGGAGACGTTTCGACCACACATTTTCTTGCAAGGCCTAAGCCACAGTTACGTATCAACCGATGGTCGCTCTCCTAGTGACGTGCTAAGAACCCTAGGAACAAACATGCACCGGGTATCCGCCTTGTACGGATGCCATGCCACAGCCGAAAAATTCAGTAAATAATTAAAATTTCAAATCATGTTATCAGTCTATATTTTACCAAATATAACACAACTTTGGATCTAGGCAAACTTAGCACAACTTGAAGAAAAATTTCTCAAAGAGTAGTGGTGTCATCCCTCCCGTGTGGCAACATCCCCTTCAACTACACATCCTACCAAAATAGGAACAAATAACTAAATAATGAGGATTCCTGAACATATGATCAATTCAACGCTTTACGAAGCTTTACCGAAGACAACACCATTTTGGATCCAAGCCACCTCATGAAGACGAAAACTTCTCAAAGAGTATGAGTAACAGCACCTCTTGACTTACGCCCAGCCCCCTCAAATAATAAATAGGAAGAATATCACTAAATAATCAGAGGATGACAATTTGTTAAGATATTATCAGTTCAAAGCTTTGATAAAGATAATACAATTTTCCACCTACGCCTAACATGAACCCTGCCCCACATTACCCTCCCCCAGGATTACACTCGAACACAGGTGAAGAAGGAAGAGTTCAACTATCTGTATAGGCATGCCACTTGGTGCTCCGCTTAGATAGTGTCATGAACTGCCCCCTAGAGATTTCGATCAGGCTACGGCCCTGCATAACATACATTACATGTGTAGACATCGAAATTTTCCACTCCCATCCGAATACACCGCTGTAACATGTGACACCCTCTTATAAACCGCGACATGGGGAAGAGTCCCTCGATTAAGACTTACAAGATTTTCTATAAATTCTCGCTCAGTCACAACGAAATTCGTACCACTGTCACTTTAAACAGAATGTGGCACCCCTCTTCCGCTAAAAAATCTCCTGATGGCATTCAGAAAGGAATCCGTATGTAAGAAAGTGTGCTATGGGCAAAGTGAACAGCAAGACATGTGAATAAGCATTCATTTCGTTTGACGCGAGAGCGTCCTTCCTTCACTAACATAGGACCAGAAAAATCTATTCTCGCACTCAAAAAGGAAGTTTTTTTCGGCATGACTAGAAAATTCGGCTAAAAGCTGCTTTCAAAATGAAGCATTACATTTCACAAACTACAAACACAGTCCTTTAACGCAGCTGTCTGCGGCATCACCACTTATTATCAAATGTTTGAAGCTCAAGTGAACCCCCACCCTGAATGCCCGATCAACTGGTGAAATGCATGATTACCGTATTAGAACTATCACCCGATGGCATTTTGGAAGATTGACTGCATGTTTCAACCCATCATCTTCAGAAACGTTTAGCATTTCCAAGTCTAAGATCATACGTGATATCTGTTCTTTCATCCAGTTGAGAATGGAACCACGCATGACAGACCATTGATGTAGAGATCTGAGGGTCGAGATTGGTCAGTTAAATCTATTGTCCTTTCGAGGATGTAGGTCCCCTCGGGAGCAGAACTCCATCGGGAGTACCGTTTTGTTTCGCCCATTGGCTCTTCGTCAGAGAGTGGAGGGGACTTTGGAAAAAGGAGCATTTCCAAGTCTACCTCGAACCGTACAACACCCTCTACCCCATTAAACAGTCGGCTTCTACTTTTAGAAGCTGAGTGAAATAGGGTCCCAACCCACAAAACCGGACACTAGTTAGACCGGACAATAGCTTAGCGGTCATCAGTTGGAGTACTATAGCCCAAGGGAGAAATTGTTAGCATATAACCGGTGTGGGCAGATTGCGGAAAAATAGAACTTCCCCGGCCTGTCAATATGAATTTTAGGCTATTGAATCTTTCATGACTAAGACATTTTTATTCCAGCTGAAAAAGGGCATCTCAGACACATTTTATTCCATAAAGTTTTGTGTAGGGAGAAACTGATCTAAAACTTTACTTACAAGCTCTGCTATATTCGATGTTATCATGTGATAAACAGGAAATGGAAGATAATGTATGCACATGACACCAGTACAGAAATCAATGAAAAGTGGTTTTGGTTAATCCCAATTCTTGTTAATTGCAAATAGCGGGTGTATCTGCAAGTAGTACAGTAATTGTTACGTCAATAACCAGATACAAAACAGAACGTGGGCACTCTTGATGGTAGCCGAAGCGTGTGAAATATGTACGCGCAAGAAAATGCATACCGGGAATTTCACCTTCCGACGCAGGGCCATTACCTACACTCATGTTTATACAAAAAGTTTCAAATGAAATGTGCAACTACTAAAACTAAGCCGAATAAATTCAGGGACCAGAGTTAGATGACTTCGTCAGAGGGGGTTAAAACGGTATAAACGGGAGCTTTGTGGCTAGTAGATAAGCAGATATCTTATTAAACGATAGTACTATGACAGTGCTTTTCAACCTTTTCTTTGTTTAAACGTTTGTTCTCTGTTCTTTCCCTCAATAGTGTACGGAAGTTTTCCATTTAATTATAATGCACAGTTACTCTCTTTTCCGTACTAGACCAAAGGCATAAATTGGATCCAAATAATGTAGTCACGTTATCTTTTAGGTGCTGATCTACGATTTTGAAAAAAATCGTGGAGGTTGGTGACATTCTTTTGTGACAGTGGAGATTAAAGGCAAGAAACTTCGAAGGACACAATCAGAAGCGGGTGTGAAAGCGAAGCTAAAAAGCATGTTCGTTTATGGAAATATCCGGTACCCTCCCCAAACTTGAAGTCAAAATAGCACGGGGAAGGGGGGAACCTACAGATTGCCTCGATAATTGGGTAAATCCGGCAGTGCCAATGGGATGAAAAACTTACCCGGTTGTGCATGATCGGTTTTACTCAATAGTGGTCCTAAAGACCCCGTCAGAATGCTGTCACACATAGTCCTGGAGGAGGGTGCCATTATCTAAAGTGTGCGGTATTCCCACCATTACCACATGAAGAGAATAGTTGTAACTTTTGTGGGAAGGTGAAAATTAAAACGGATGACTTCAACGGTCCCATCACTGATATATTTCAGTAAGGAAACTAATACGACTTAAGTCATCTCAACTATAGGTATCAGCCACCCTTAAGTTTTTAACGCACTTACAAAGCGCCGAAATAAAGACATTTTATGGAAACCTTCAAGAGAAAGTCACATTTGCCATGGTCCTAGGTCCTCCATCCAGGGAGTGGTATCAGCTAATACCATCTCTCTCCGCTATTAGTATCCACTGTTGAAGCGAACATGACGGAGAGAAATTCAGGTTCAAAAAAGTTTAAGCTCACTTAGAAGTTTTTTTTTATTCCCCTATAACTGCTCCTAGTTACGGAAGACTAATGCGGCCATCGAAGAAAAAAAATTGTAACCCATAAAACAGTATGTAGGATGAAATCTTTATAACGAAAAATCAACTAAGAAAATTATAACCAGAAACAAACTAAAAAATTTATAACCAAAAACAAACTAAAAGTTTATAACCAAAAACAAACTAAAAAAAAATTATAACCAAAAACAAACTAAAAAAATTATAACCAAAAACAAACTGCAAAAAATTATAACCAAAAACAAACTAAAAACTAATAACCAAAAAACAAACTTAAAAAAATAATAACCAGAAACAAAATAAAAAAAATGTAACCAAAAACAACTGAAAAAAATTATAACCAGAAACAAACTAAAAAAATTATAACCAAAATCAAACTAAAAAAATTATAACAAAAATCAAACTAAAAATATTATAACCAAAAACGAACGATAAAAAAAACCTGAAAAGTGCACGCCAATAAAGTTGACTGCACGTCAGCTTTAGCTTTAAGTACCATATACTGTGCGAGTGTGATAGCGCGATGTCCTAGCAATGGATCGAGATCGACTTCTTCGGCATTACTTTAACTTGGGGTTAAATTATGCTGAAATACAAGCATTTTTGGCGTTTGAAAATGATATTATTACAAGCAATAGACACTTGCGACGGTTAGGACTCACCAGGAGGAAACGTCAAGCTGACCTAGCCGATGCTGTTGAATTTATCGAGCGGGAAATCCAGTCGTCTGGGCAGTGTCATGGATACAGATGGATGCATTTAAAGTGCTTGCAAATGGGATTAATATCGATAGAGAAACTGTCCGTGTTGTTCTCAGTATTTTGGATCCCATTGAAGTTGCATTCAGGTCGAGAAGACGTCTTTATAGAAGAGTATATCGTGCAAATGTCCCCAACTTCACCTGGTATGTAGACGGCTATGATAAGCTGAAGCCATTTGGCATTGGAATTAATGGCTGCATTGACGGATTTTCACCGAAAGTCGTTTGGTGTGAAGCGTACAAAACAAGAACGACCCATCAGTAGTAGCTGGTTACCTCATTGAAGCCGTAGAACGAGGAGGTGGATTTCCGCACCTAATACGGTCAGACATGGGCACAGAAAACAGCAATGGAACAGATGCAACTTTTCTTCCACAGAAATATTCCCAATTCAGTCGGTGTCATTTATGGTTCCAGCACTCATAATCAAATGATTGAATTCTTTTTGGGAATATTACGAAAGGAATGCATTCAATTTTGGTTGGACTTTTTTTCACCAGATAAAAGATGACGGTTACTTTAACGGCGACGATATTGATCGCAACTTGATTCAGTTTTGTTTCATGAGAATGATTCAGGTGAGAAAATTGAGTTTCCTCTTTTACGTTACCAATTTGAAACCCGTTTCCCCCAAGTTATCCCTTCTTAGAGCGTCTACCTTTACCTAAAGAGAAAAGTTACATGGATCTTATTTGTACCTCTTGCATCCATTCTTTTAGTATACGAGGGTGTGGCAGGGAGAAATATTTAGCCAGATGATGACAAGTGTGAAGACACTCAGGCTGCACCGAGATAAGATGAGTCACCGCCACCTCTTTTGGGGTAGAGGCAAAGAATTCAATCTGTATATGGACTATGGGTTGCAGTCCAAGTTCTAGGAAGGATTCCTGATACCCCTTGAAACCCGGGTCAATCTAAATTAACTTCTGTAACCACGCTAAATGGCATCGCTCGCTTCCTACAGTAAGTCGGTCTAGTACTTAAGTTGGGGGTGGGGGGGGGGTGGAAAGGACTAGTATACCAGGGATATGCCCGGTGAACAACGGCCGAACTTCACATTTCTTCCAAGCTATACGGTTATTTAATGTAAGGACACGTCAGAGAGCACAGAACTGTTGTTGTGTGAATTAAACTAACTTTTATCGTAGTTTTCTTTTCTTTTTATCCCGTATTCAGGAAGATATAGAAAAGATTCAGAGACAGTGGAACTGTCATAGGATTCGACATCTCCGAAACAATAGAGCTCCCCATGGTCGCCCTCTTGTCATGTATTCCTGCCCTGAACTGTATGGAGCACATGACTACTTGCATGCACCCGATCCTTTGGAAGTCGAGGTTTGTCGGGAAGAATATACGTTCAAGGACGAATTTCCATGCGACGAAGACTTTCCATTTGTGCTGCATCCTCATACAAGAAAATAACTTACAGGCACCGTCATCCACCTTCAATGCTGCCAATCTTTACATTCTGCTAAGAAACGTAAGGTTCTAATTAAACCAGTGAACGGTTTACTACACAAGAGTACAAATGCTACGTTGTTTTTACATATTTGCATCTTTAAACATAATGATTGCAATCATAGCTAATTTTTCATTGTATGGTATTCAATAAAACCCCACAGTCCTGTAAAACTTGTGTAGTCATGCCTGCCGCTAGTCTGTTACAAAATGTAGAATTTAAAGCAGGGGTTATGCGAGTAAAAGATGCATAGCTTCATGAAAGCGACTTTTTTTGCAACATTTGAAGGGAATTCATCTTTCACTTTTTAAAATATAATTAATACAAAATGTTATGCCCTCGGTCATCAGATTATACAGTTACGCCGTAAATGCGTGTACGTTTGCTTGACAATGGATTACGCAATTTAAATGTTCTTCGTTCTACCGTACCTGAAAATAACTGTTGATAACGCTCCAATCACATTCTCATAGGAATGTGTTGTTGTTTTGATTCGTATTTAAATTATAACTTACCTCTGCATCGTCTGATCATTGTTTCGAGTCGTTGGTATGTTGAAAAACATTACTTATTATAGCTATACCTTCACCAGTGCTTATTTAACCTTTTACCGTGTGTGCATGACGGGGTCAAGCAACAAGGGTTATCATTTTTAAAAAATCATAACTCTGTTATGCAACATCCACCAGCCTTTATTTTACCATCAAAATGAAGACAACAAAAAGATCTATCGAATGCCACCATTTTTGTGGGGGGGGGGGGGGGGAAGGGGGGTCGTATTTGACATTGTTTCATAAAAAATCATTAAAAAGTTGTTTACATTCAAAAAATATACCAACAATTCAAAAAAATGCTAAAAATGACGTCATAATTTTAAAAAAATCAGTTGAGGCACTTAGAAAAAAGTCACCCTACTCACTTTTTTTTCTGAATACCTAGGAACCTAAACAAAAACCATAAGAAGTGATTAGGTGTCAGGGGTAGGAAATTTAGAGATATTTCAGGTATAATTTTCAAAAATGAGTCATTTTCAGTCAAATTTTACATTTCCATCCCAAAGACCCCCTCCCAATAAAAAATTACCTAAGTCAATAAGGGAATGTCCGATCTTTTTCATTCAAACACCAAAATGTCCGTTATGAGCTACCTTACACAGAAACACCAAGAAATATGAAGAAATGGCAAGGGTAGGGTGAGTTAGAGAGTTTCAAAGATCCAAGCAACTGCATTTTTCAAAAATGAGTCAAATTTGGCCCAAAACATGCATTCCGACCCCAAAATCCCCTCCCAATATCAAAAATTATAACCCACAACACCCCTCCGACTTTTTCACTCACTAAAATGGCCATTCAGAGCTACCTTACAAAGC
Source organism: Holothuria leucospilota (assembly GCA_029531755.1). Classification (NCBI taxonomy): domain Eukaryota; kingdom Metazoa; phylum Echinodermata; class Holothuroidea; order Aspidochirotida; family Holothuriidae; genus Holothuria; species Holothuria leucospilota. The sequence continues at coordinate 20,862,417 of CM055964.1, read as the reverse complement.
CCATACAGCTCTATTTATAGATCCAAAGTCGTTTACGTTTCACTGTGCACTGAGCCATAGCGTTCTGTGTAGATGTCATATAGGTCAGTGTGTGTGTGAGTTCAGTGTGGGCTGTATAGCAAGAGTAAAATAGGCATATCTTCCTCATTTTTTGTCCAATTTCCTCAAATTCGTTATCAAATGAAAGAGAAAAGGAAGCTAAACAATCTCCTGCACCATAAATTACAAAATAATAGTGATCTGTATGGGTTTTCTACGATTTTCTATGAAAATTCGTATTACGTCATCTAATTTGCATATTTGTATACATAATGAGATTAGTTTACAAAAATAAAATATGCATTCAAATTCCCTCTCTTTGCTCTTTACAATGATATATAGGTTTTTACAGAGAATATTCTTCTAAATCAACCAAAAAATTCCTGAAAATATTCCTCTGTTAAAAAAGTGAAGACCTTATGGAAAAGGTCATGTTCCGGTGCATTCATGAATGTCATCATGTGAGTTCAAAGACACATTGTGAAGAATTACCAAAACGTATGTTGGTATGATACATGCGTAAGTATTGTGTTGCTCATGTGATCATTTCAAACTTTATTATCATCGTTCTACTAATTGGACGATAATCGCCATTTTCGAAGAATCTTAAGCTTATTTTTCTCCTCTTGTTTCAACACTTATTGAATGTAGATAAGGAGAGTAAAGAAAGTATTCTTTTATGCTTCAACACATTCTTCGCATCATACTATATCGATAGGCTATATAAATTTTCGGTTTTGTTTTCTGCCTCAAGACATCACAAAATCGCTGAAACAGTGCGCAAGTAAGTGTTATTTATAGGATGTAGGATTTGAAATTGAGCCTTGTATGATACGCGTTCCCCCTTTAACATTTGCACAAGAATTACATAAATACAAAAACAGCTTGTAGTGAGAAATGAAGACTAAGAGGCACGTGGTCGTCTCTTGCAGGGCTGCCAACTTTCAAGCACTAGACGTATGTGAGGCTCGCACATGAATGTATTTTCTCAAGCCAAGACAAAAACAAGAATGCATACAAGTTTATAAGGCTTCACCTAAGGGTAGTAATTCGCAATACTGTCCTGTGTCATGAGCATGGGCGTCAATCCGAAGGGGGGGGGGCTGAGGTACACGTTCCGATGGGTGGGGGACACAGTATCAAATGCCCCCCACACATTTCGTAAAAGAGTAGTGTCGTGACCCTATTTTACTGGATTTTTAAGTGGTATAAAGTATCTCGCTTCAGATTTGGAATGTAAATTTTGTCAGGGAAATATATTTAAGGGAAAAATTTCGGCGCGCTTCTGACGCATGCGTCACAGTTTGCACTCCGTCTCAGGACCATTAAAAAGGTAACTACAGGTGGAACTTTTCTGATCACAACACTTTGCGAAAACAGAGATATATCTCCAAACATCTTTATAGGGGCCTGGCCTCAATATGGGATCATTCAGTCTAATTTGTAGCATGGTGTGGAAGGCTGAAAGTACATTGTTGCCGTTATACATTTTTCCAAAATTTATGCCGAGAGCTTCGTGCGAAGCCATTATCGGTACGATGGTGGTTGTTTATACATTTACAACAAAAAGCATACTGAAACGCGCTTGTTAGTTCTCACCCCATTTATCTATTCTCTAGTCTCCTGTACCTATTATCACCTTCCTGTACCTATAATCACCCTCCCGTCCATTTTCCATTGAGTTTGTCTGGACTTTCGTTCAAAATAAGTAAAAATACAATGGTTATGGTTATAAAATGCTCAGTGTCATAATCTATAGAATTATTAAGACAATCTTATTAGTTAAAAAGCATTATTTATTGCCCCATTTTTATGTTATCAATCCAGAGCTTCCAGGAGGCCCTATCCAGGTATCTGCTAGTTTCAAATGCCCTTTCGTAATGCACAATGAAAACGAAAATTTTCGTAATAGTCCAAGAATGCATGGACTCCACGCACGTACTATGGCGTAAAAGCTTTCTCCGAACAGACGGCAGTAGAGTAGCCAAATGGGGGGGGGGGGACGCTTCATGCAGGAGGTTTGTTGACAACGTATCCTTCTTTTAGATACTATGTAGTCTCCTCTTTCACCAAACCAAAAATTAGAATTCACTAAGTTATGGACATTTTCCAGCCATATCGGATCAGTTCCAAAAATATTCTGAACATAGTTTCATTTTGCATCTAAGCAACCTTAAACAAACAAAAATTTTCAAAGGAAAGGGGGACACCTCCCCAGGACGACACGTTTACATAGTAGCAGAGATAGGATAGCTACTTCAGTATACAAACGCGGAGAGCTGAAAAAGATTGAAGTTATGCAGACTTGGGAATTCAACTGAGGTGGTAGCACGACATCATCTGCGACAATCAGCAAATTCTGGTGGCGCCACTGATCATATGTTCTGAGCATTGCCAGTGACAACAATACAATTGGTGAACATTATCTTTTTACAATATGACAAATGATAGATGTACAGCCTAAGTGTTTGTTCTTTTTAAGTTATGAAACAATGCGTGAGGGCCGGATTTAAGCCATGGGCCGGCGGGGCACGTGCCCAGGTGCCCCCACAAAATTACATTAATGTATTTTTGGGTAGAGTATTCCAGGCTGAATTTAGAGGTATCCACCGTGCGAATTAGAGAGAATTCCACATTGTCGATTACCTTATTTTCGGCCTTCTTGCATAATTATAAGGCCACACTAAGTGGAAGGGGTCCCCACATTAGTTTACGCCCAGGGCTCCCACAAAGGTAAATGCTCAGTTTGTGCCCAAGTTTGTGCCTAGGTTAGTTTGTGCCAAGGTCCCCACAAATGTAAAATCCGGCCATGGAATGCGAACTATTCATTCATTAATTTGTGCATTTCTCCATGTTAATTGAACTGAAGAAACGAGATGGAAAGAATGTTGGTCATCTTGTCCGCCTACATGTATAGCGGGAGCGATCGTCGTAAAACTGAAAAGAACAAAAATAGATCCTTAAAATTTGCAAAATATTTCACCAAATTGCGTCAAAGGACCCTCAATTATTCACAAATTTTCCAAAGAGGCAGACTCCCCTTTGGCCCCTCCCCCACGACGGCGGTCCGAAACAATTTTCAGTCACCCCTCCAGTGTAAAAAGTTTTACTATGCCTTTGAAACAAACACTACAAAAAGCTCGAAGTAATTTGAAATCAAAAGTATTTTCTCACAAATGTAATTTTATAGTGTAAACTTTTCTCACTTGTAAATTTCTAAGACATGAGTATCAACAATTTGGAATGATTAAATGCGGCTTAAAATTCCCAGGAAATGCCATTTCCTGCATTCTGAGAGGCATGTTTTGTTAAAAGCTTGTCGATACGCTTCGCGCCAACACATGGTGACGCTCCGCTTAGATAGTTGCGGGGCATATTTTGGCCCCCATAAATACAGTCCTGGATACGGCCCTGCCCACTGATTTGTATGTCAGCATGTGAATAATACCGGATCCATTTTGGTAGTTACAATTGAGTTCCTAGCAGCGTTCCACAGGTAATGTGCTAGTCATGATAACCGAAAGATGATATATGTGTTCAAAATCGTCTTGAATCCTCTGTTTCTTCAAACACTTTAAGGAACGTCTACGGGGCCACTGTCAAGCGTGAATAGGGTATGAAAAACAAATTTTCTCAGTACGCTCTGCGCCAACTTATGGTGGCGCTCCGCTTAGATGGTCGGCAAAAGTCTTGTCCCCGGCTACAAAATTCCTGCATACGTGCCTGGGTGCGCCACCAAATCTCAGTTTTAAGCCTATGCAATTTTAGATTGTTATTATCTTACTGATTCTGTCTGTATTGATGTGCTCGGCACTTGCACCGTGATAACTATTGTACGCATATCTCCGTGTTTGAGTGCTACCTGCAACAAAAACGGAGGTCCAACAGCGATTACATGATTTCCGATATTATACTCTCGTTGGAACTCTTTGTTTTATATACATTACCATGACACAAATTACAATAAAGATGGCCATGCTTTTTATCATGTCATCAACAACATTTTTATTTAAACCCTCAAAGTAAAACAATGATTGGCTGGAACAGACATAACAGTATCAGAGGACTAATATACTTGTAAGGTTCATAATGTATTCAAATGGGGATATGAAATCATGGTCTGATGCTTTTTTTTTAATATGTGACACAAGGGCCAAAATGACTTCTTGCTTACAAACTGGAGGCTGTATGCGTAATTCGAGCCGTTTTCAAGAGCTCTTTTGCATGGTAAAATATCATGAAGTTTGATCGCTATCCATGCAGTAATTTCCACATACAAGTCTTACATGCCCTCTTTTTGGAGGCTGCCGTTTAGGTACACATGTTAAGTACCAATTTATATCAACAAAAGAGGCACCTTTCGTCCTAACACTGAAAAGAGAAATATTTTTAAAACAGTCAATCCAAACGTGCATGCCATTAAAAGAACTCTAAGATTAAGAATGATCAACAATCATAACACTCTTGTTACTACTAATGGCTAGTTATTTTGCAACTTCCACATACAAAAATAAATTACACCACTAACATACCACCAAACAGAAGCAATATTATGCCAATAAAACAAACGGCAAACATACAGGATAGCGTGAAATTGTTTCCGTTCTACTGCTGTACTTCACATGTCCTTAAGAATATTTAATCATCAAATGTTTTGTGCGAGATCAGTGCATGCAAATAACATTTTGCAGCTACTTATACTGTGATGAGCAATGAATTATAAAGAGGAACGTTCAGTGATACTCTTAGTACAACCAGATTACATTACATACAAAAGAAGCTAAGTGCACATATGTTCACTTGGTGAACCAAGGTTAAAGTATCACGTTTTTCCTGCATTGTTTTCTCAACAAGAAACTTATGGTTCTTTGTTCTGTTACCAACAGTATCCACCGGTAGTAACCTTTACTAACAAAGATATGAAGAGTTCATTTACCCTAAAACATACTCCTTTCCTACTCTAGACAAATTAAAGCGTTTCTCCTTCATGAGGGCAGCAAAATTTGCAATCAAGACAATATTTTCCTCTATGCCAGTGCTTCAATCTTGAATCCAGTACTTTAACAATCGGAATGTCCAGGCATTATTCATTCCTCTGCACAATCTGAACTTTCATTACCCAAAAACTTGCACGCCAATATGCCGAGTACTATATTTTGTATTGACAGAAGAGGCAAACTTATAGCCTAATACAGAAAAAAAAAACTTAATGTTAAAAAATAAGATGCAACAAAAACATATCTGCATCACAGTTAGAGCAAAATACTTTAAAGATAAACTTTATAACTCATTACCAAAAATTAATATTGTTGGTCAGAGCACAACTTCTGAATCCAGGAACTGTAAGCTAAGTTTCCACAAAGGCTTATGCACTAATGTGATAGGTACCATTTCATACCATCACAGAACTCAACAAAACAACAAAAGACGCACAGAATGAAAACGTAACAGTTGACGTTTAAAGATTAAAAAAGTTAAATCATCAGATAATATGATCCTGAAAGGTATATACACAAACCAAGAACAAATAAATGCCTAAAATAAGTGAGTCAAACCTATGCAAAAGTTGATGCAGAAAAACAACTGCATTCTTTATGTCGCCACAACAAGATGGTTAGTATAAGACGTGACTTGTTTATTATTACACGATATCCACATCCCAAACATCACTTTTCAAAATGCTAAGGAACTGGGACCGAAACTGGGGGTAGTTGTCATAGCAAGGTAGCTCAAGGATATTGCCACATGTATGTGCAATGGGTCTCTGTGCAAAGTCACTTTCAAATGTGACAAACCGAACATGGAGTCCATCAGTGCAAAATCGTGAAAACTTCCTCAAGTAATCTATGCTTAGCTCACTAAAAAATCGCTTCAAGTACTTTTTCACTTCCATATAAGACTCGCTGACTGTCTCGGGAAACTGCAAAGATTTCAGAACTTTCTTGTTTGTTATTGTGAGTGATTTAAAACATGCATTGATTGCTCCCACATCATGAAATTCTGCCCTTAGGGGTCTACAAACCTCCCTCCAGCAATCTGACACAAATCTTGGCTCTTGCAAGAGCTCTTCATCAGCAATCTCTTTCAAGATACCCCTCAAATTAGATGCAGTTGGGCATACACGGCAATTGTAATTTGCTAGAATATCTAGCAGTTCCTCAAACTCTGTCCCTGATGGAAAATCTTTCAGTGCCTTACAGATCGTATCTTTCTCAATCTGTGGAATGTAATTGAAAAAGTTTTCTGAAACATCTGAGAACACTTCATCAAATATAATATGTTCCAAAAAACTAGGACACAGCATGACAGGAAAATACCTGCAGTAAAACCATCCTTTAACCAAAATTCTACCAACTGCAGTCCATTTCCTGTCAGTCATGTCATGACGTAAATAAGGGATTTTGCAATTGACACCAGTGGTAAAGTCATCATAATTTTTTTCCCAAAACTCTGTTATCGCATCTTTAACAACTCCAACACCCACTGCCTTCTCCTCTTTTCCTTTGTTATTAATGATATTAATGTCTAATGATTTCTCCATGATAGCTTCATCCATGAAGTAATCTATCATTTCTGTTAGTATGCTTGCTCTATGAAGCCTCATTATCATTTTTTCTTCTGAGGTACTGGCATTATCCACCTCATACGGGACAGTGTCATCTAGAATCTCAGATTCCAACCTGCAGTCATTCATGTTATGCTCTGAACGAAAGGATATAATTCTGCTTGACCATGAAGAAATTTCACCATCATTTGCCTGCTCTGTAAAAGACACATCCCAAACAGCTGTTGGAATGCTCTCTACTTCCACTTCTGACTCACAAAATGTGAAAGGCTCGGGTAAAGGGATTTCGTCAGCACTCTGAACATCCTGCTGAACATCACTTTTGTCTGCTGTTTGAACCTCTACTATGTCATCCTCTTCATCGTTTACTTTGTATTTAGTGGCGAGATAGAACTTTAATAAAGGCAATTTTGTCTCTCCATACAATCTGCCAACTGACATACCATCTTCTAGTACTTCCTGACGGAAATCTCTGATTTCAAATGAGAAGTCTGAAATAGCGCCAATCATCGAAACACCATTGGGGAAGAACAAGTTCTTTGCCAAAGGCATCAGGTCTTCAACTAAACTCGATTTTTTTACACTGTTACGTCGTGTACCTCCACCTTCTTAAGCTCTCACACTTTTCTTCACTTGATTCAAGCTGTTGAAATGCAACCAGCCAATTTCAATACTACGGCTTTCCTTGCTGGCATTGGTATTACCCGCAAGTTTGTAACGTTTGTGGCTCTGTTTTTCTTCCTCTGATTCTGATCCTGAACTGCTTTTTCTCTTCTCAGTTTCAACTTCTTCTGGAGACGAACCAAGAGATCTTTCTTCCGCTTGTCTGATGACTTTCCCATTGATATGCAGTAGTTCATCAGAGCAATTCGATCTCCATGCGAGGGTAAATATCTTGCCAAGTTCACATCAGACATCATCTTGACAACATCCTTATCAATCTGAAAAACTTAAAACAGATATGGACATGTTTTGATTTTATCATTATGATAATGCATAGTTTTAAATTCAAACTGGATTTGCAGAAGTTCTTAGTTCATCACAGCAAATTGATCTCCATATACTGTATGGGTAAACATCTTGTGCAGTTGACATCAGACATCATGTTGATATAAACATAATATCCTTACCAATATGCAATTGAAACCACAAATCCAAAAGGTTTAGTGAATGGCTTTTTCATTGCCTATTGCCAACTTATAATCAGCTAAAAAAGGTACAAATTAAGAGAATCCAGAATAATAAACATCACATAATAAACGAGGTCTCTTGGTTGGCCTGAGACACTTGCTGCAACCACTGCCATTAATGTGTCTGCTTGGCAAGGATTTTGGTCATGGTGACCAGCAACTGACCACAACCCAAAACAGGCTTTAGCTTTTTTCCTGAACTAAGCTTGGATTACATGGGGTGGCCTGAAACTGTAATGGCAAAAAATGTTAGCATTTTATAGTACAAGGTATTTCTGTTTTGAGTTTCGACCATGTTTTCTTTTCCAGCACAACTAAAAGAACCTCTCTTGGAAAATGTGGAGATAGAGATACCCATATTTGTTCTTTCCTTGGTATGGGGAATTCATGATTTACTTATCACAATGTTATTTTTTATGCATTTTCATAATCAATAGAAATAAAAAAAACGCATGACATTCAAATGGAATGCATCAAAAAGTAGAGCAGCCAGCCAATATCTTTGGCAAAAAATAAAAAACCCTGACAGACTCTAACATAGAACTGAAAGTGTAGATAAACCAATAGTATCTGGATGTCCTCCCTTTGTAAACCTTCAATAGAAAGAAGAAAGAGAAGCTCCACAGTATGTAATTGTCTAGTTTCCAAGGCCCTACATTATGATTCAAATGTAGACAATAATAGTGTCATAGCTCCCCCTCCCCCAAATTCAAGCAGAAATGCAAAACAATTCAAATTCACTAGCCCCATTATTTTTGTTTCCCGAGAAAAGTGTGCTGCCCCCATATCAGGGTTTGCATTAAGGTTCGCGATTGTGCGATCCGCGCTGAAATGATAGGAATTCCTCTCACACAAATTTTCAGGGAGGGAAAATCCGTCCCATAAATCCATGAAGAAAAACACTGATGGTATAACACATAAAACTACAAATGTTTGGTCCCTGTCAACTACCTGCAAACTCCTCCCAGATTTTTTCTCAGAGAGGGGCACACCCTCCCAAAATTGAAAAGCTAGTGCTTGGATTGTGTCCATACATCTTTACATCTGTACAATGCTCAGTAATGAACTACAAGTCAACATGAATGGCAATTGCTTTAAATTTCACATTACCCAAGTAAGCCTGCATGATTTTAATGTGAGCATGTTACCTACTTATGTAAGTTATTGTTTGTATAAAGGAAAATGAAAGCATTTCAATTTTCTTTCAGGATTATCTAATTCAAAGAAGAAAATTATCAACATAAGTATTCTTTTTTTCATGATTCTTAAAGACTTAAACAATCTAACCCACCATTTAAATTCTGTTCATGATGAAGGTTGGGTCTTGAGAGATGCTCCAAAGGTCGTTGAATATCACCTCATGTCATTCACAATGATGCTGTGCAAATCAATGAGCATCTCCCATATTTACAATATTTTTCAGTCTGAGGGCTCCCCAATTTGTCATCATTTACACAAAAATATTCAGTCTACCGTATGAACCCACCTTATCTTCTTTCATTTTGTCAATAAGTGATGCAGGAACATTTCTTTTTTCAAGGAACCTGTACAGTCCATCTTCATCCTGTTAGCTAAAATAAATAAGGTAACAAAACAATTTCAGACCAGGAAGTTATAACACTGTATTGAATTTAGTAGTATCCTTTGTACAATATTCGTCTTATCCATTTTCGCTCAATAAAAGGTAACTGTATACAACATGTGGAACATATCGTGGAGTTAAAATATGGGTGAACTCTGACTCTGATCACCATTGACTTCATCACACACAGGGATGTAGCTAGCCAAATTTGAGTGCCTGGTAATTGTTTGATCTGGGGAAAGCACCTCACCCCACCCCCATGGCATCTACCCCATTTTTCAGCCATTAATTTTTCATTTTTACCTCATTTTACTTTAGGGAGTAATTTAGGGCTAGTTTTAGGTCTTTGTAGGCCGATTTGTTGTGGGCGGGGAGACATGTTTGCCTGGAGTGCCGGGTGTGAATATCGAGTGCTGGGTGTCACCGCCCAGCGTCGCCCACAGTAGCTACATCCCTGATCACACAGAAACAATATGATACCACTTCTCAATTAAACAACAAGCCTAGGCTATCAACTTCAGATGCTATTTGAACCCCATCAAAGCTTCAACATGGCTTATCTACACTAGTTAGCAAATGCACAGTAGGCCTAATCATATCTATCCACACATTTTTGGTCATGGCCCTCAGGATGTGTCCAGGACTACAGTACTCTTTGAATATGTACAGGTTCCAATACAGTACATTTCACAAATCTCCACACCAATTTCAAAATTCAGTATTGAAAACATGAAAAATATCCACATTTACTATGAATTACTGGAAGGCTTATTCCTAAAGATTATATCTTTAGCACAATTTATGTGTTGAAGATGCTGACCATACAGTGTTCATGTCCACTGTCCACTGACTCCACTCAGCATATCAATAATTTTGGCAATACACACGTATATGACTACAGTAACTGTTAGTTTCCTTTCAGTAATAAAGCAGCTTAGTGTGGTCTCCATTTCTTTATCCTTCCTGGTCATTTCGTAACTAGGCATAGTAGGGTAATAGTACTTAACTATAAACTAGGTTAGTGCACTATTAGCCTACAGTGTTACATTGCACTGGGCTTCTCAATGAAACAACACTTCTGTAGACTAAAACACTTGTGACAATCTGTAAGGCATTACTTCTTGTCAAAATTACAAAGCTTTCCCCTCAGAATGCCTGAACTTAGGAAGGAAACTATCGTTCATAATACTCTCTAGGGTGCTTTGAAATTTTGTCGTTGAAGTTTTTGTAATGCAGGGCCCATACTGTATGGGCTGATGTATGGCTGCCAGTTTCCTATCAATGCCTCTTTAACATTTGTAATCCTGCTGAAGTGTTGAGTTATAATATGACAAATACACAAAATGTGACCAAGTCTAAAACTGAGGCAAGATAAATACTGAGCTGACTCTTCCTTATCCTTCAGTAGTACACATGATGCCATGTAGCCACACTATTGGCCTGCAGCATTATAATGTATGATAAAGATTTGTCAGATCTGATCCTGAAAGTATCAAAGTGTTTTCAAAGCTTAATCAAACTGTGGCTCTGAGTAGTCTCAAATTAATTGAATTTATTATACTTTTATTGAGACTGATGAATATCCTCAAGATAGGGAACGAAATATTTTTTTTTCAGTCATGCCCAGCTAATTGAAAACAACAATCCTCATACTTCAGAGATGGCACATAACTGTTTATCAAGGTGGCAACTGTACAAACGTCAGGCACGGTTCTGGTCAGTCTTCTTTAAAATGACACGTCTTTATGCCTATAATGTAGGACAATAAATTAAACTTACTGACTGGCCCACTCAATGGCTCCTTCTTCTTATGGGTACTGGCAGCACTCATAAAGTGAGCATATAAGCCAGGGGTGTGCAAGGTGGCGGGTACTATAATCAAAAGGTACAGTATGCCATTCATACCAAGTCCGTACTTTAATGTTCTCTTCAAGTAAGAACGTGGTCTAGAAATTTCTACGAGCACTATCATCACACATGCTAGACTGACACTGATTACACTAACCCATTTTCATAAAAACATATTTAGGCATAGCATTACAATTTAAGCCTGTGAACACTTCAAAATGAAGTCACACATTTTCCAAAGTGACTGCAATACGTAAAGGAGAATGCACGACATTTGCTGCAAATTTAAAGGTAGTATACCCACCAATTCTCACTGGTTACAAGGAAATTTGGGTAGGCCTTAAGTTTAGGGCCCAGTTGTTTTTCCTAAAGTCCGTACTTTAATGTTCTCTTCAAGTAAGAACGTGGTCTAGAAATTTCTACGAGCACTATCATCACACATGCTAGACTGACACTGATTACACTAACCCATTTTCATAAAAACATATTTAGGCATAGCATAACAATTTAAGCCTGGGAACACTTCAAAATGAAGTCACACATTTTCCAAAGTGACTGCAATACGTAAAGGAGAATGCATGACATTTGCTGCAAATTTAAAGGTAGTATACCCACCAATTCTCACTGGTTACAAGGAAATTTGGGTAGGCCTTAAGTTTAGGGCCCAGTTGTTTTTCCTAAACACAGAAAATCATATACATACACATTGCAGCCAGGATGTCTGTAAATATGTATCCGGTACCATAGCACACACCCAACACAGCATACCACCTGTTGTGTACCATACTTTAACATGGTAATGTAAGAAAGAAATATTAGGCTTTCATGTAGTATTCCTTTCCTGAAACCATCTGAAAGTTGTACAGTATAGGCAAAACTTGGAGGGAATATTGTGAGAGTGCTTAGGCTATGCTCTCAAGTCATGCTCCTGATTTTTTGTAAATGATATCCAATTAATTAAAATCACAATTAGACTTCGCTAATCTTGACAGGCCTCGCCTACTGGCAAATAAAATCTTTGTAACATCACAGTCCAATATATCGATACTCAAAACGTGCATTAGTGCAATAACCATCTCTGTAGTAACCGTAGTAACGTCCCATACATAGCCTAGATAGGGAAGTAAACACTGAAGCAATCAAACAGCAAGTCAATTTTGCGAGGCACACTACACCATTGTAACATTATCTCCAATCGCAAATTTGGTATTAAAGTAATGGAAAGCGCAGGGTCTAAACTTCTTGATTGTACCCAATGTCTGCTTTTTTCTCCTTTGACCAAGTCATGTTCAAGGTAAATTCGGGGGCCCCATTTTGAGGCCTTGAAAATGCTTCCAGGCTAAATTCAGCCTTTATTTTCTCACAAAGTAAAAAGGATTGCTTAATAGGCTATTCACAACTCCTATGTACACATAAGAATCTAAGCCTAGCCTAGGCCTATTCATTTTAATTTTCGCGATATGATAAAATAAACGTATCCTGTTGTATTATTCTAGGATTTGAAACGTAACTAAGGCCCCTTGCTTATCTGTTCCACGAAAGGTCATTTTGTCGCACTAAATTTTGGGGCGGGGCTTCGAAAGTTTGAGACTGGAGTTCATTAACTTGCCCGTTGCAGATCAGCTCCTAACGTTAGTACTTATAGTAGGCTATTCATAATACATAGCCTAAGTTAGGCCTTCACTTAGTTAATTAGCCTAAATACTAGCCTAGCCTTACGCCAATCAGCAGTGGATTCAGTAGTGGCAGGGTTGTCTATTACTGACCCACACCTGCCCAAGACCCATGGGATTATGGCGCATGCTTGAGCATGATGCTTACCTCCGCCATGATGACTGTTCTCTGTTTGTAGCTCAAACGTCAGCTTGGGGCGTTAACTGTAGTGGCAGATTGAAACTGTAATCTACAGCATGCATATATGCAGAGTCTGCATGCACTTGCACTAATATACGCTACATACTGAGACGGCACGGTACGTACGTAGGATATCTATATTTTTATTACCTACGTATTTAAATTTGTTTTTCGTGATAAACTTTTAGTTTGTTTTTGGTTATAATTTTCTAGTTTGTTTCTGGTTATACTTTTTAGTCTGTTTTTCGTGATAACCTTTTTCAATTTGTGTTTGGTTATAATTTTTTAGTTTGTTTCTGGTTATAATTGTTTTTAGTTTGTTTCTGGTTATACTTTTTTAGTTTGTTTTTGGTTATAATTTTTTTAGTTTGTTTTTGGTTATAATTTTTTTTTTTTAGTTTGTTTCTCGTTATAATTTTTTTAGTTTGTTTCTGGTCATAGGTTTTTTAATTTGTTTCTGGTTATATTTGTTTAGTTTGTTTTTGGTTATATTTTTTTTAGTTTGTTTCTGGTTATAATTTTTTGGGTTTGTTTCTGGTTATAATTTTTTTAAGTTTGTTTCTGGTTATAATTTTTTTAGTTTGTTTCTGGTTATAATTTTTTTAGTTTGTTTCTGGTCATAATTTTTTTAGTTTGTTTCTGGTTATATTTTTTTGAGTTTGTTTTTGGTTATAACTTTTTTAGTTTGTTTTGGGTTATAAAGATTTCATCTTGCATACTATTTCATGGGTTATAATTTTTTTCTTCGATGGCCGCATTAGTCTTCCGTACCTAGTAGCACTTGACGGGGCATGGTTTAGGTACGTACCCCACTTTGAGTTTCGATCAATTAAAAATAGTTCATGAAGTTTAACATCACAGATGTTTGAAGGGTTGAGGTTTGAGGTCGTATGTCTTTTTGTTAACTGAAGCACATTTTGTTTCCTATCACAAACGGTTTGCAAACCACCAAATGTTACAGCTAGTGCACTCAATTTCTTCTATTCAACTGTTTTACCTCATTACTGTCTTAAAACTCAACCGTACGGTGTTCACAAGAATTGATCGGGAGCATTTATGGTTGGTCGAGCTGGACATAAGACGGACTGATTTAAACGCGTTGGAAATGGACCATGAGCCAATCAAATATCCGGATCGTTGGCATGGGCGTCCGGAGGGGGGGCAAGGGGGGCACTTGCCCCCCTGGGAAATCAAAAACGTGAAAAAACGAAGAAAAAATAAAGAAAAAACGGAGTAGCAGCCCCCCCCCCCCCGAGCATATTTTGGGTACTTTTAAAGTTAATATTTACGATATTGCTTATGTTTTTCCTTTTTACTTGCGGTAAATAGGCCTTGGAAGTGCCATTTCCAGCGATCTGGGAAGCATTTTGGGCTAAAATTTTCTTGCGCTCCTCGCCAACCCATGGTGGCGCGAGGCGCTGAGAGTCTGTCTATGGGATTCGCCCCTCCCCCCCCCCCCCCTTGACGTATTCCTGGCTACGCCTTTGTCAACATCGTGTGAAAATTAGCATCTAAACTCTTTTCTGGGAGTAAAATATTTCCCATGAAAAAAGTTGGGCCGCCTAAAAAAATTTGCCCCCCCCCTTGAATTTTTTTCTGCGGACGCCCATGATCGTTATACCATTACGCAACTAGCGAGTCTAGAATTCAATTTACTAAGTGAGGTGATCCTGGTTTGAGCTATCACTCCGAGTAACAGCTCCCTGGCTTGACATGGTTGACAACATTCTTCTCTCCTAAGTGGAGAAGTGTCCCGCTGTACTACGTAGGCTCGTTTAACAGTGTTTAACTAGAAGCTTACAATGCCTTTAAATAGCCCTCACTTACTCAGAAAAACGAAGAAAACGTTACACCCAAAATGGCAACAGTATTCTGCTTAATAAATTGTAAGGATGTAGGGAAAGGGAGACCCGCTGTCTGGACAACGTATGTGCAGTGTCTTCAGGAAAGTGTAAATTCAAAGCATAAGGGATTACCAGGAAATTTTTTAATTCAGCACGTCAACTCTTTATTGCCGGTCAATATTCGCAGTCACTCGTCATTTTGAAAATTCCTTTGGCTGAACATAGAAAAATGTTTGAAGCCTACTTCCGAAATATGCTTTTTGCTAAGGGGAAAGTTTGGCAAATGGTTATTCATGTAAAAGAACATCCTGTGGACTTATTTGATCCGTTATATAAGATTTTGATTTTTGAAGAAATAGAGTCATAAGAGAGATGGTAAAACAAGATTTGTCGTATTGTGCTAAACTTCACGCGTTGGAGGAAATCATTCTACTATTTCAAGCATGGAGCTATTACTTGGACAGGAGAAGAAAGTTCGACTTTAATTTATGCTAATCCAATTAGGCCCAGACATACGTGAGGAGATTTTCTTGTAAATGATCGATGATGAGACTCACTGCTTTTCATTTGTTTTGTTTCGCACTCACAATTTAGACTTCTTATCATTGACAACCTCATTCATTTCTACTGATAGCCTAACAAATGGATTAAACAGTACTATCATTTGATGCCGAGGAATTTGCCGACACCTAAATAAGAAAGGCAGATTAAAAATTCAAAACGACTGGTAATTGCTTCGTAAGAATAGGTGCTGGTGCTAGAAGTAATGTTAATGCCATATACAAATGAGCGGACTAGTAACGAGTCTATATTTTGCTGTTAAATTTTAATCAATTTCTCCATTATTGCGCGTATTGAAAGGGTTTTTTACATATTCAGCTTTTAACAAGGAATCAAAGCAGCACTTATGTATAAGCGACACTACGCGACGAAACGAACAATTTAATTTTCATTTAAAGCTACTGACAACGCTGAAGTGATAAGCATGTCTTCTTCAAGATGTAGCAGACTACATGTACCTATTGTGATCTGTTCATAACACCTTTTAAGCTTATTTAATCTTTAATGTAGTATAAAGGGAGAGGGATTATAGTGTTAACTAGTTTTATGAGTTTGACCTTCGTGTGCATCGTTTCAAGTGCATTATACATGACGACGAAAATTCTTCAAGAAGAGAAAATCCAGTGAGATAAATGCGAAATTTACATTTTAATGTAAAATACAAGTTCCAAAAATGTGGCACTTGATGGGAGGTTTTTGGGGTCTATCTCCAAAATTCTGTTGTTGGTTAAAAACCTATATGAATACTTATGATGACTAGTAAGTTGGTGAGGTCATTACGACAACTTAAATATCTTTAAAGCAGGGATTGCTTTATTACGCCTCAATTAACCTCCAGATGTGCTGTTACTGGGGGATAAATAATATGTTAAACATCGCATTCCAGTCTATGTAGCTAAGACATGGAAAGTTGTAAGACGATTGCTTTTCATATTACTCAATTTACATAAAGAATATTGATATATGTATTAATTTATAACACAATGGAAGCCAATAATTATACTTAATAACACAAAACTGATTTATTTTCGACCTTTAAGGAAGTTCTAATATTCAGCAGAAATTATGTATTATGTAAAGGTGTTAACTGTCTGCTTCAAGCGTTCCTTTTTTCAATCAAGTCTGACGACGGTAGCAGAAAACTGCAACAGAGTTATAAGACTGTTTCTGATCAAAGAATCTGATCAGGTACAATCTGACGTCTGTAAGTATTAACCCTTAATCATAAGGCCCTTCAGTGTTGAAAAAGGAGGAATATTTTCAGGATTTTTTTGGTGAACTTAGAAGAATATAATCTTAAAGAACTATATATCATTGTAAAGAGCAAAGTCGGGGAATTTCAATGAATATTTTAGTTTTGAAAACTAATCTCATTACATATGCAAATATGCAAATTAGATGACGTCATAAGGTTTTTCATAGAAAACCGTAGAAAACCCATACATACCATTATTATTATTTTGTAATGTATGGTGCAGGAGATTGTTTGACTTCCTTTTCTTTTTCATTTGATACCAAATGTGAGGGAATTTGACCAAACATGAGGAAGATATGCTTATTTTACTCTTGGTATACAGCCCACAATGAACTACACACACTGACCTAAATGACCTTTATACACACAGTGCACAGTGAACAGTAGTTCAGTGCTCAGTGAAACCAGGGAGGTGAGGTAACACCTCCCTGTATAAATAGAGCTGCACTGGCTTTGTAATGGACATTTTAGTGAGTGAAAAAGTCGGAGGGGGTGTTGTGGCTTATAATATTTGATATTGGGAGGAGATTTTTGGGTCACAAATGCATGTATTGGACCAAAATTGACGCATTTTTGAAAAATTCATTTGTCTGGATCTGTGAACCTCTCTAACTTACCCTACCCTTGCCATTTATTCTTATATCTTGGTACTTCTTTGTAAGGAATCTTTTAACGGACATTTTGGTGTTTCAATGGAAAAGATCGGATTTTCCGTTGTTGAGTTATGATTTTTTTGTTGAGTGGGTATTTTGGGATTGAAATGTAGATTTTGACGCATTTTGAAAAATTATACTTGATATATCTCTAAATTCCTTATACTTGGCATGTAATCACCTCTCCTGGTGTTTCTATAGGTTCTAAGGTATCCAGAAAAAAGTGGGTAGGGTGACCGTTTCCTAAGTGCCTGAACTGATTGTTTGTAAATATTGCGTCATTTTTAGCAATTTTGGGCATTTTTGGGGCATTTTTTTAATGTAAACAACTATGTTTTGATGTTTTGTGCAAACTTTTCAATATTCACCCCCCCCCCCCCCATGGTGGCATTCGATAGATCTATTTAGTGCCTTTATTTTGGTGGTTAAATGAAGGCTGCAGATTGTTGCATGGCTGAAAAATAATTTTTTAAAAGCGAACCCTCGATTTGAAGGACCCAGTCACTATTAATTTCATCCTGATGAACCTTTTTTTAAGTGTCATTGAATGTGCAACTGAAAATATGCCTCCTACCAATGCAAAAATTGGGCAAAAACTGAAATCACAAGTTCCTTTCGTAAAAGCCTTTTTATTCAATATGCTATTCTAGTTTTTCAAAACAACTCAGCCGTTACCTTGAACACTCCAAATAAATAACTTCTCTTTCCCTCACGCTTTGGATGGAGTGATAGTAATCTACGACGCGCTATCTGTATTCAGTTACTTCTAGATGGGTCAATAACAAGATGAATACTACTTACAACCATTTAAGTCTTGGCGGGAAGATGTTCGATGATATTTCCGAGATTCTGTTGTTAATTAAGAACCTGGAAAACAAACGTAATAGCGAATCAGCAGACAGTTTCTTCAGAACGATCACTATCCTTTGATACCGGTATAAACCAATGAAATTATTAGAATTTAAAATAAGGACCATCCACTCGGTAAATAATTATTTTTTCAATATCCTTTGGTTAAAAACGTTTCAAGAGCTTTTACATATTGTTGAAGCAAAAGTGTCAACTTTTGCCATTGAAAAGTTTTCTTTAGACAGATCCATGCTCAGCACATTGTGGACACCAGGAAAATAACTGACATACACAAAGGAAACCTAAACCAGGCAAGAAAACAATGCTGTCTCTGATAGTGTGGGCGCCCATTTCATTTTATTTTTCAGCTTAAAAGTTGTGTTTAGAAGCCTAAATTACTTTCTTTTGAACAAGTACTCGAAAAAATGCGAGCAGCGATATATGGGCTAAGCGTTTTCTTTGCCTTTTCTTTTGCCTTTCGATTGCGTTTTCTCAGCCGTCTTAATAGATACGAATTTGAGAATGTGCATGCACACGTAATCTGTGGAGTTTGGTGCTGATAGATGGTTGTTTGAAGTCGTTGGAGATTGTTTTCCAAAATGCTGCCTTAATTTCCTTCTTCTTGAGGTTTGAAATTGTGTACGAAACTTTGCCCATCCATTCACGGGTTTATGCGCAAATGGTATCCGGGGATAACTGATATCACGAAAAACGATGTTTTTATAGAGCAATTTCGAATCTAAAATTGACCATTCAGGTATGAAAGGAATTTTCTCATAATGCAGGGCTGTAGTCTTGGTGAAGTCACAAGGGTAGCAAAGCGGATCACCGAGTGGAGTTTCTGTAGATAGTTGACACCCGGGTGGACCCTTCCTATGTCACAAGTGCATGAGTGCCATCCTGGGGGCGGATACTTAGGGGAGGGGTAACATTGAAGTAAGGTGGCTGAGGTGCAAAATGGTGCTATTTTGGCAAAGCTTTGAACTGATACTATGTTTAGAAGTTGTCATTTTTAGTGAATTCTTTCTAATTTTTGGTTGGGTGTAAGCCCGGCAAGAGGAGGACATTCACACCTTTATTCTCTGAGAATTGGAATTATTTTTTCGAAGAAGAAAATACGGAAAAGTCTCCTTGAAATTGCTGGCACTGAGCTTGCATTACAATTCGCAACGCAAGTGGCAGGCAAATTCCATGGTACTGTACGTACCAAACAACATTCACCGTTTTGGTTAATGAGTCCGCGAGGCAGACATTTCGGCTACACTTTATCAAGGCGTATACTCACACCTATTGAGGCGGCGAGGATTATGGATAAATTGCCAAGACTGATGCTCAGCCTCCGACACAGAGAACACTGTCTGCTTTATGAGATGGGGCCTGTTTTTTATTCGAAAAAATACAAATTGCTGCCTTTTCTTGTCCTAAGAAGAATCAAATCATATGAAACATGGTAGTCAAATATTCTAACTACAGAACTTACAGAAGATCTATACATTTTTTTTGCAAAATCTCAGATCTCAGTATGGGGGCACACGGGGGGCACAAGGTTTTCCAGGGTGCACGTGCCCCCTGGCCCCCCCCCCCTTGGCGACGCCACTGCTCTTCGTCCGAAGGAATCGAATCTTACCGGCGCAAACTTGATTTGGTGTTTTCCTTCAAAGTGTAGTTAAGGTAATTTCAAGATAACGCCGATGAAGTCATTTGGTAATAGGTATTGTTACCTTGTCCATAAAAACACATTCGGTCTATCTGCGCAGAAGGCAGAAACGGCGGCCGCCGTCTTGCCAAATTCATTTGGTGTCGAACTCGATGAAATGACAAAGTGGTCACTCTCCTACCACGAACTGGCCAAACCAACAGCTCCATGTCTAAACTAACCACACTTTAACCAGAAGGTTCACATGGTTTGTGCATCGTTTGCACTTTTTTCAACTGTGCATGATAAACTCGTGATTACTTAACAACCTACCATGCCCTGCCATATGAGCCAAATTATTTATGCAGGATATC
This sequence comes from Holothuria leucospilota, assembly GCA_029531755.1. NCBI lineage: Eukaryota > Metazoa > Echinodermata > Holothuroidea > Aspidochirotida > Holothuriidae > Holothuria > Holothuria leucospilota. The sequence continues at coordinate 20,842,167 of CM055964.1, read as the reverse complement.
TTAGGCACAAACATATAACTGAAAGCGGTACCTTACCTGCCTCGTCATAATTGAGATTTGCACCAATGGCTTTAATGTTCATTATCGTAGACCATCGTATCGAACATCAATTCATATTCACAACCTCCGGTATTTTGAAAGGAGGTAAAGGAAGGGTTTATTAAACAAACACTTAATTTTCATATGTGGAAGAGGAGCTACATCTACGCAATTTGGTGAAACTTATATTTAAACAGGACATGTAGTACTCGAGGTTTCACCAAATGAAGTTACATTTGTGACTCAAAGTGACCTTGAGGCAAGCAGGGGTTATATCACTTCCTCACATTGATGAGAAACGCTTTGTTTCCTTTGTTTTTTCAGTCTGTTGTGTTGACCTTAAAGTTAATAGGGATATCACCTCCCCATGGGGAATGTAAGTGTGTAAAATTCCCGTGCCTCTCATGCTTTTACCTACCGAGGACATGTGGTTAAGGAGGAGAAAATTGGCTGTAAAGTTTAAGGAAAAACAAAGGAGTGCTCATTAATGTGAGGCTATGACGTCATATGGGTTCGCTACTAGTTCACTTTGTGTTAAAAATGTGACAACTGTTACTGGTAATATCTTGATAATCACACATTGGATTCCAATTCAAATTTCACTAGAATGCTTAGAATCAGGGCCGTCGTGACCGGGGAGGTGTGTGGGGTGTCTCACTCCCCCCCCCCCCCAGTTCGTCAAAGCGACGATAGTCGGAAAATCTGAAATACCAGTTGGAATTTCCGGTATCTAATTCTAGCATATTTTTCCGACTGAGCCTATGTCAACTTTGTATATATTTTCCGACTAGATCAAGTACGAATAATACAAAACATTATTTTCCTCACGTAAAATCGAACCAAAACTGTCCTTTTTTCCGCAAATTCTTCTCAAACTATCAAAATTTTCGCGGGCTCCTAGCCAGGCGCGGATCCAGGGGGCCTGGGGGGCCCGGGCCCCCCCCCCCTCGCCACGAAAAAAAAAAACGAAAGGAGAAAAAAGGAAGAAAAAGAAAAAAAGAAAAGGAGAAAGACAAATTAAGAGCAAAAAATGAATAAAAGTGTCCAAGAACGTATTCAAAGTATATATTTCTGTAGGGGTTGGGTGGAGCTATAGCTGGATTATCTCTTTAGATATCTTTCAAAGTGGTTGGCAACGAAAGGAGAGCTACAATGTTCGAAAACAGGTGAATAGCTGAGTAATGATCCCTGACTAAAGATCTAAATAAGTAAACATCGTGACATATGCAGTATGGGCCCGGCTAGCTGCATTGAAATTTAGTGACAATTTTGTGTTAAAGAGTGAAATTTTTTATAATCTAGAGGGATTGAGAGGCAAAGTTTTCGCCATACAGACCTTGCAGAATGAATACAGAAGACAAGCTGTCAGGTGACGTGCTGTTGTGCACAGTGGCACCAGCTGTTGCAGGCAAAGTAGCGGAGTGCATACTCTATTCGATTTCGTAACTGTCTGAAAAGTTTAAAAATGAACTCAAAGGGCTTTTAAGGAACAGAAATGGCGTCGGCACAGTGGGCAATGGGTGGCGTGTGACCCCCTCCCCCATTCATTATTGAAAATTTTTAAAATGGTCCCAAAATTCGTTTAAGCTACAGATTTCTGTGGAGGGTGTAGGGTGAGATGTGTTTTTGATGACTGGTTTATTTGTTCTAAACATTTTCTTTCACAAAACTGTTCTCAAACTATCATAAGTTTTGGAAATTCTCGACAAATTCCAACTTTTGGCACGTTCCGCTAGCGTCAAGCCTTGTGTCAGAGTTGTCCTTATTATCAATAGCTTTCGGTAACTACTCACGGGGAAAAAAGGAGCAAAAGTGCTTTTTAAGAATTCTCTGTCAGAAGATTCTTTTCTGAATAGCATAGGTTGGTGGGAGTGACAGTGTCCGATGCAGGTTCTGAATGCAGGTTTTGTCATGAACTAATATTTATTCAAAACTTCGGCGCGCTTCGTGCGCATAAGACAGGGTTTACACCAGATTTCATATACTATTAACAAAACTGTGACGCAAGAAATTATTCCAATGCAAACATTTTTCTAAAAAAGTACATCTCCTTCTCTGTAGGGCTCTCATCATTATGGGATCTTTGACTAATCTAGTCTAGCACATGACTTGAAAGATTGAAAGTACGTAATTGCCGTTGCTTATTTTCCAAACATTTTACCGCGGCGTTCAATAACGACGAAAATCTTTCCTGAAACGAATTTTGCCGGTCCACCATCCTTCTTGCTATACCTAAAAAGAAGGTGATATATGTATCATATCTATGAACTCCCATATGGATGTCGGGTAGTGAGAATCCCGTTGGTCCCTCTTTTGTACACTGTAACTAAATCAGAGATCCCGGGAGGCTCTATACTGTTCTCCGTCAACCTTGGATATCCTTTTAAAATGTGAGGAAAAAATGTATTATAGTCCAAGAATGTTTCTGTGGACTCCACGCAGGTATAATTGCGTGTACAATTTTCCCATGGGCGTGGACCATGAGGGGACGCGTACCCCTCACCTTTTTTGGAAGGGGGGACATCGTCAAAAAGTCCCTCTCACTTTTTCAAAAAAGATGGAACAGACTGCAATTGTGTCTAGGAAAACGAAATTTTTAGAGGAAAAATAACCTAAAAATCCTACACTTTTGTTGCACCAAATCGCATCTGAAAGCAAAAAAGCAAAATTTTCCTTAGACCCCTCCCCAATGCCGACGGTCACAAAATAGTGCCTCCCCGTGACGCAAATTCTGGCCACCACCACTGCATCTTCTTCCACCAGGACGGCGATTCACAAATGTGAAAAAGTCCCCCCCCCCCAAACACACACACACTTTTGGAGATGGATACACACCCATGATTTTCCTGGGACTTAAGGAGGTTTGAAGACATATATTAACCGTCTCTTACTCCCCTTTTTCACCCGAACAAAAGTTAGAATTCACTAAATTGTGGACACATTTTTTAAACATACAATCACTTTAGAATGACCCAAAGATACCACCATTTGCATATAGGCCCCCTAAAATTAACAAAAATTTCTCAAAGGGGAGTGAAAACCCCTTCCTGGGATTGCACTCTCATGTACTAACAAGAAAAGGATCTCCCACTCTTGTATATAGCGTATACAAAATCCCACTGCCTAAAAAGGCATGGTTTAGCAGTTGTCTGCGGTTCCCCTAATCACCAACTCCCGCCGGCACCATCGGTCATAGATTTCTAAAGGGTATACCCTTCAGAAATCCATAAAGGAGGTTATATATCATCTCTCCTCCCATATGGATGTCAGGTTGTGAGAGTCCTGTTGGTCCCCCCTTTTCAGTGTACATTTAATGCAGAGCTCCCAGGAGGCTCTATACCGAAAATTTTCGGCGCGCTTCGCGCGCAGTTTTACGCTTACGGAGAGAGGTACGTTTTTATTGAGTGATGGATTTATTTTTATCACTTTTTACCAAAGATCATTTGAAATCTTTCACTATTTTTGCAATGTCTTCTCAACAATTCTTGATTTTCGCTTGATCTGCGCACTTTTAGCCTTGAATTGCTCCCTTTACTATCAATAAGGTCCCGAACGTATTCGCATTACTCATCGGTGGGGTTCTACCATAAGCCAATTATTCGTGTGCATAAACGTGATTTCAGAGGAGCCAGCATTGTAAGGATGTAAAGCAACTGATATTCATTTTTTCACCCTCATCTTCTTATGAGAACTGAAAAATTAGTATCGATCCCACCTTCTAATTGACAGACGCATAAAAGGGGAATTGACACCGTTAGTCATCGCAATGGTTTTAAATGTAAATTCAAATTTTCGGCGCGCTTCGCGCGCAATTGTTTCATCTCACGTCCTATACCCGAATACGGTATAACGAATATAAAACACTAATTATGGCCAGGGGTCCTAACGCGGGCCCCTGGACCTGAAGCTTAGGAACTCGCGCTTCGCGCTCGTGGTGCACCTTGGGTGCACATGAGATTTTCCATCTCGGCCCCCCCCCCTCGAAATTTCTGGATCCGCGCTGCTCCTAGCGCTTCAAACCTTACCTCAGTGTTGTTCTTATTATCTTCCGATAGCAACTTTAGGAGAAGCACAACATCAAAAGTTGAACGCTGTTTACAAATTACCAGGTAAAAGACTGGCCTTTTGAGTGGCATGTTGGTTTGTTGGGCAATTGAAAGTATCTCGATGCAGATTCTGAATGCAGATTTTGTCATGGAACTCTCATTTAATGAAAATTTCGGCACGCTTCGCGCGCATGCGTCACGGTTTGCAATCAATTTCATGAACATTATTAGGGTTATTATACCAGGCACAGTTCTACGAGGGCTAAAGGCTTTAGCCCCCCCCCCCAATTTTTCCAATTCCCACAAAATTGCTCAAAATTTTATATAGACTAATATTTGTGAAGACTCAGAAAATAATCCAGTAAGCCAGTAAGTTCTGTAACGGTTCTTTCTATAACTTCAACGTGCGCTTTCATCTGTAGTTCTATCTAGTGGTAACGCCCCGTTTCAAACATACTGGATTTATTCATCGTTTCTGCAAATGTTGTTCTTCCGTGTAGGCGAAGTTCTTTCCTCTTTTTCCTAACTTTTTCAACTTTCCTTAATGAAGACGAAAATGTGAAATCTTTTTTTAATATAACCCCAAATTTTTCGGCGCGTAGCGCGCCTTATATTTCGAGTTCGGCTACACATTGCGTCTGTCGGGACTTAGAGTAGCTAACCCTCAGTCAAGGCGCTTTGTCCCCATGTCGGCAAATCAAAGCACCACCCCTGGCTGAGCCTCCATGCAGCTTTTTCATTTCGGCATTGAAGTATACGCCCCAAATTTTGGGGCTCTTCACGCGCAATTCTCACAATCTACGTTGTATCACTTATGAACATTATAACTATAAGCACGAACGTACCAGTGAACTTTTATAGCATAAACTAGGTGTACATTCTGAAATGCGCTTGTTAGTCCTACAACCCTTTTGCTATACCTGTCTGGGAAGTCTAATATCACCATTCTGCACCTATACTCTCCCTCCCGTCCATTCCCCATTGCTGGAAGCTGTTCGTCTGGATTTTTGTTCAAAATTAGTAATAAGCGCAACAATGTTGCCGAAGCTCAGCTTTTCCTGTTGACCTAAAAGTCTGCAGTCAATATTTTGGATGGGTCTGTAACTCATGTTGATCATACGTACGTTAGAAAACAAAGAGATAAATATAAATGCAATGAAATATGTATTGAACTCCTGAAGTCTCTGAAAGACTAAATCTGGTACACAAAGTTAACTTTATATACTGCACAGATGTTAGCATACAAATAATGAATGTTTATGAGTGTGCTGCTTTGTAGACCTCATTTGTTTTCCATAATTAGACCCAGATAGTAACTTCCGATAAAGAATTTTTACAAATGGTTAAAGGTCTTAAAAGCGATAGTTTGCCCCTTGAACTTGTCCAGGGACAGAAGTTCAAATGAGTGTTGCCACTATGATTTGGAAAAACCAAAACTGCTCAATTGCTCAATATAAAGGGATAATTTCTAAATTAAATTCTTTACGCGTCTCGAATTCTGAGTACTCTTTAGTCCCGTTTTCCCCTACAAAATTATTTTACTGCATAACATTTTTATGATTGGGATCTACCAGGTATATAAATCGTCGATCGCTTTTAGGACCCGTGAATGTGTCGCAACAGGCCGGAGGGTAACTACAGTTCGTAGAGAGCGTTGGGAAAATAATTAAAGAAAATGGCCGACTCTCCAAAAACTCAGTGACGTGTTCGCAGACCAATATGCTCGGGATAAATTTAACCGTGGTGATAGGTTAACTCTCTTGAATTCGCTTTAAAATTCTTGCGTGATGCGGGAGGATATTACCCAGCAAAGAATAATTAAGCAACTTTCCGGTGATGTGTTAATAGGAGACCCAAAGGTTTGAGTTCAAATGTTTTTTGTGACCTTGTTAAGTAACAAGCCATAGCATGGTATGCTATCGCTAGACGCGTTTCGCCCAGAAAGATTATTTTCGGGGCTCATCAGTAGCAGGATATATGGTAATTAGTAGGCAATGGTGCCGGGATGTCACTTATAAACGGGTAGGGACATTATCCAATTAAACAAGTGGAATTTACGGTAAAATCCCAAGTGTCAAAATGAATAATAGTAACTTCTCAGATTGCCGGTAGGCCGATTAAGATTTGTAGCGGCTGGCTTGAGAAAGTCACGGTACGGTGGCCCTTTTCGATACAACCTTACCCCGGTGATATTCGCAGGGCCGACAGGTGTGTCGGAGGTCCTATTAAAATAGTTATGATTATATGGTAAAACTGCAAAGAGAACAAATGTGGGATAAGTCGTGATGTGGCAATCAGAAGTATAGCTCAAACGCTTGGTAGAGTTATGCCGGTGTTTGGCAAAGAGACGTTAACGCTATACTGGTATGAGGCAGAGAGTGTATCAGAGTATCGCTCGCAAGCCAAGTTTGGACGTGCAAGAGAATACAGCAATCTACGCAATCTGATTGGCTGACACGGATGGTAGACAAATCAACATTTTGAGAGATAAGATAGATGCAGTCATTTTGTGCTAGTCTGAGTTAAAAAATTCCGCCTGACAGGCAAATAACAGCACTTATGACAGAGACAGGTGAATAGGATACTAGAATATTTAATGATATATTCTCAATTGTAAGTTGAAATGCAGGGATGATCGTTCTCAAGTGATAATTCACGAAAAAGTTGCAAAAATATCTTTAGCACCTTGGGTTTTAACCGTATGTGGTACACTGATGTGCCTGAATCACGAATACAAGAGTAAACAGTGTTAAAGTTCCACCGAAATAGGTGGGGAGCATATTTGGAAGCAAATTGCTTTTCCGGTTAATGGAACAGCTTGCACAACCTGAGGATCGTCTAGGATTCAAAATGTACCAGCCAAGGCCGTCTCACATCAAAGATGGAGAAGAAAACAACAATTAAAGAAAATGGCCGACTCTCCAAAAACTCAGTGACGTGTTCGCAGACCAATATGCTCGGGATAAATTTAACCGTGGTGATAGGTTAACTCTCTTGAATTCGCTTTAAAATTCTTGCGTGATGCGGGAGGATATTACCCAGCAAAGAATAATTAAGCAACTTTCCAGTCATGTTTTTAATACGATACCCAAAGGTTTGAGTTCAATTTTTTTTTCTTGTTAAGTAACAAGCTATAGCATGGTATGCTATCGCTAGACGCGTTTCGCCCAGAAAGATTATTTTCCGGGCTCATCAATAGCAGGATATATAGTAAGTAGGCAATAGTGTCAGGATGTCACTTATAAACGGGGAGAGATATTATCCACATGAAACAAATGGAATTCACGGTAAAATCCCGAGCGTCAAAATGAATAATAGTAACTTCTCAGATTGCCGGTAGGCCGATTAAGATTTGTAGCGGCTGGCTTGAGAAGTCACGGTACGGTAGCCCTTTTCGATACAACCTTACCCGGTGATATTCGCAGGGCCGACAGGTGTGTCGGAGGTCCTATTAAAATAGTTATGATTATATGGTTAAACTGCAAAGAGAACAAATGTGGGATAAGTCGTGATGTGGCAATCAGAAGTATAGCTCAAACGCTTGGTAGAGTTATGCCGGTGTTTGGCAAAGAGACGTTAACGCTATACTGGTATGAGGCAGAGAGTGTATCAGAGTATCGCTCGCAAGCCAAGTTTGGACGTGCAAGAGAATACAGCAATCTACGCAATCTGATTGGCTGACACGGATGGTAGACAAATCAACATTTTGAGAGATAAGATAGATGCAGTCATTTTGTGCTAGTCTGAGTTAAAAAATTCCGCCTGACAGGCAAATAACAGCACTTATGACAGAGACAGGTGAATAGGATACTAGAATATTTAATGATATATTCTCAATTGTAAGTTGAAATGCAGGGATGATCGTTCTCAAGTGATAATTCACGAAAAAGTTGCAAAAATATCTTTAGCACCTTGGGTTTTAACCGTATGTGGTACACTGATGTGTCTGAATCACGAATACAAGAGTAAACAGTGTTTAAAGTTCCACCGAAATAGGTGGGGAGCATATTTGGAAGCAAATTGCTTTTCCGGTTAATGGAACAGCTTGCACAACCTGAGGATCGTCTAGGATTCAAAATGTACCAGCCAAGGCCGTCTCACATCAAAGATGGAGAAGAAAACAACAATTAAAGAAAATGGCCGACTCTCCAAAAACTCAGTGACGTGTTCGCAGACCAATATGCTCGGGATAAATTTAACCGTGGTGATAGGTTAACTCTCTTGAATTCGCTTTAAAATTCTTGCGTGATGCGGGAGGATATTACCCAGCAAAGAATAATTAAGCAACTTTCCGGTGATGTGTTAATAGGAGACCCAAAGGTTTGAGTTCAAATGTTTTTTGTGACCTTGTTAAGTAACAAGCCATAGCATGGTATGCTATCGCTAGACGCGTTTCGCCCAGAAAGATTATTTTCGGGGCTCATCAGTAGCAGGATATATGGTAATTAGTAGGCAATGGTGCCGGGATGTCACTTATAAACGGGTAGGGACATTATCCAATTAAACAAGTGGAATTTACGGTAAAATCCCAAGTGTCAAAATGAATAATAGTAACTTCTCAGATTGCCGGTAGGCCGATTAAGATTTGTAGCGGCTGGCTTGAGAAAGTCACGGTACGGTAGCCCTTTTCGATACAACCTTACCCCGGTGATATTCGCAGGGCCGACAGGTGTGTCGGAGGTCCTATTAAAATAGTTATGATTATATGGTTAAACTGCAAAGAGAACAAATGTGGGATAAGTCGTGATGTGGCAATCAGAAGTATAGCTCAAACGCTTGGTAGAGTTATGCCGGTGTTTGGCAAAGAGACGTTTAAACGCTATACTGGTATGAGGCAGAGAGTGTATCAGAGTATCGCTCGCAAGCCAAGTTTGGACGTGCAAGAGAATACAGCAATCTACGCAATCTGATTGGCTGACACGGATGGTAGACAAATCAACATTTTGAGAGATAAGATAGATGCAGTCATTTTGTGCTAGTCTGAGTTAAAAAATTCCGCCTGACAGGCAAATAACAGCACTTATGACGGAGACAGGTGAATAGGATACTAGAATATTTAATGATATATTCTCAATTGTAAGTTGAAATGCAGGGATGATCGTTCTCAAGTGATAATTCACGAAAAAGTTGCAAAAATATCTTTAGCACCTTGGGTTTTAACCGTATGTGGTACACTGATGTGTCTGAATCACGAATACAAGAGTAAACAGTGTTAAAGTTCCACCGAAATAGGTGGGGAGCATATTTGGAAGCAAATTGCTTTTCCGGTTAATGGAACAGCTTGCACAACCTGAGGATCGTCTAGGATTCAAAATGTACCAGCCAAGGCCGTCTCACATCAAAGATGGAGAAGAAAACAACAATTAAAGAAAATGGCCGACTCTCCAAAAACTCAGTGACGTGTTCGCAGACCAATATGCTCGGGATAAATTTAACCGTGGTGATAGGTTAACTCTCTTGAATTCGCTTTAAAATTCTTGCGTGATGCGGGAGGATATTACCCAGCAAAGAATAATTAAGCAACTTTCCGGTGATGTGTTAATAGGAGACCCAAAGGTTTGAGTTCAAATGTTTTTTGTGACCTTGTTAAGTAACAAGCCATAGCATGGTATGCTATCGCTAGACGCGTTTCGCCCAGAAAGATTATTTTCGGGGCTCATCAGTAGCAGGATATATGGTAATTAGTAGGCAATGGTGCCGGGATGTCACTTATAAACGGGTAGGGACATTATCCAATTAAACAAGTGGAATTTACGGTAAAATCCCAAGTGTCAAAATGAATAATAGTAACTTCTCAGATTGCCGGTAGGCCGATTAAGATTTGTAGCGGCTGGCTTGAGAAAGTCACGGTACGGTAGCCCTTTTCGATACAACCTTACCCCGGTGATATTCGCAGGGCCGACAGGTGTGTCGGAGGTCCTATTAAAATAGTTATGATTATATGGTAAAACTGCAAAGAGAACAAATGTGGGATAAGTCGTGATGTGGCAATCAGAAGTATAGCTCAAACGCTTGGTAGAGTTATGCCGGTGTTTGGCAAAGAGACGTTAACGCTATACTGGTATGAGGCAGAGAGTGTATCAGAGTATCGCTCGCAAGCCAAGTTTGGACGTGCAAGAGAATACAGCAATCTACGCAATCTGATTGGCTGACACGGATGGTAGACAAATCAACATTTTGAGAGATAAGATAGATGCAGTCATTTTGTGCTAGTCTGAGTTAAAAAATTCCGCCTGACAGGCAAATAACAGCACTTATGACGGAGACAGGTGAATAGGATACTAGAATATTTTAATGATATATTCTCAATTGTAAGTTGAAATGCAGGGATGATCGTTCTCAAGTGATAATTCACGAAAAAGTTGCAAAAATATCTTTAGCACCTTGGGTTTTAACCGTATGTGGTACACTGATGTGTCTGAATCACGAATACAAGAGTAAACAGTGTTAAAGTTCCACCGAAATAGGTGGGGAGCATATTTGGAAGCAAATTGCTTTTCCGGTTAATGGAACAGCTTGCACAACCTGAGGATCGTCTAGGATTCAAAATGTACCAGCCAAGGCCGTCTCACATCAAAGATGGAGAAGAAAACAACAATTAAAGAAAATGGCCGACTCTCCAAAAACTCAGTGACGTGTTCGCAGACCAATATGCTCGGGATAAATTTAACCGTGGTGATAGGTTAACTCTCTTGAATTCGCTTTAAAATTCTTGCGTGATGCGGGAGGATATTACCCAGCAAAGAATAATTAAGCAACTTTCCGGTGATGTGTTAATAGGAGACCCAAAGGTTTGAGTTCAAATGTTTTTTGTGACCTTGTTAAGTAACAAGCCATAGCATGGTATGCTATCGCTAGACGCGTTTCGCCCAGAAAGATTATTTTCGGGGCTCATCAGTAGCAGGATATATGGTAATTAGTAGGCAATGGTGCCGGGATGTCACTTATAAACGGGTAGGGACATTATCCAATAAACAAGTGGAATTTACGGTAAAATCCCAAGTGTCAAAATGAATAATAGTAACTTCTCAGATTGCCGGTAGGCCGATTAAGATTTGTAGCGGCTGGCTTGAGAAAGTCACGGTACGGTAGCCCTTTTCGATACAACCTTACCCCGGTGATATTCGCAGGGCCGACAGGTGTGTCGGAGGTCCTATTAAAATAGTTATGATTATATGGTAAAACTGCAAAGAGAACAAATGTGGGATAAGTCGTGATGTGGCAATCAGAAGTATAGCTCAAACGCTTGGTAGAGTTATGCCGGTGTTTGGCAAAGAGACGTTAACGCTATACTGGTATGAGGCAGAGAGTGTATCAGAGTATCGCTCGCAAGCCAAGTTTGGACGTGCAAGAGAATACAGCAATCTACGCAATCTGATTGGCTGACACGGATGGTAGACAAATCAACATTTTGAGAGATAAGATAGATGCAGTCATTTTGTGCTAGTCTGAGTTAAAAAATTCCGCCTGACAGGCAAATAACAGCACTTATGACAGAGACAGGTGAATAGGATACTAGAATATTTAATGATATATTCTCAATTGTAAGTTGAAATGCAGGGATGATCGTTCTCAAGTGATAATTCACGAAAAAGTTGCAAAAATATCTTTAGCACCTTGGGTTTTAACCGTATGTGGTACACTGATGTGTCTGAATCACGAATACAAGAGTAAACAGTGTTAAAGTTCCACCGAAATAGGTGGGGAGCATATTTGGAAGCAAATTGCTTTTCCGGTTAATGGAACAGCTTGCACAACCTGAGGATCGTCTAGGATTCAAAATGTACCAGCCAAGGCCGTCTCACATCAAAGATGGAGAAGAAAACAACAATTAAGAAAATGGCCGACTCTCCAAAAAACTCAGTGACGTGTTCGCAGACCAATATGCTCGGGATAAATTTAACCGTGGTGATAGGTTAACTCTCTTGAATTCGCTTTAAAATTCTTGCGTGATGCGGGAGGATATTACCCAGCAAAGAATAATTAAGCAACTTTCCGGTGATGTGTTAATAGGAGACCCAAAGGTTTGAGTTCAAATGTTTTTTGTGACCTTGTTAAGTAACAAGCCATAGCATGGTATGCTATCGCTAGACGCGTTTCGCCCAGAAAGATTATTTTCGGGGCTCATCAGTAGCAGGATATATGGTAATTAGTAGGCAATGGTGCCGGGATGTCACTTATAAACGGGTAGGGACATTATCCAATTAAACAAGTGGAATTTACGGTAAAATCCCAAGTGTCAAAATGAATAATAGTAACTTCTCAGATTGCCGGTAGGCCGATTAAGATTTGTAGCGGCTGGCTTGAGAAAGTCACGGTACGGTAGCCCTTTTCGATACAACCTTACCCCGGTGATATTCGCAGGGCCGACAGGTGTGTCGGAGGTCCTATTAAAATAGTTATGATTATATGGTTAAACTGCAAAGAGAACAAATGTGGGATAAGTCGTGATGTGGCAATCAGAAGTATAGCTCAAACGCTTGGTAGAGTTATGCCGGTGTTTGGCAAAGAGACGTTAACGCTATACTGGTATGAGGCAGAGAGTGTATCAGAGTATCGCTCGCAAGCCAAGTTTGGACGTGCAAGAGAATACAGCAATCTACGCAATCTGATTGGTTCACACGGATGGTAGACAAATCAACATTTTGAGAAATAGGGTAGATGCGGTCATTTTGTGCTAGTTTGAGTTAAAAAATTCAGACAGGTGAATAGGATACTAGAATATTTGGTGATATATTCTCAATTGTAAGTTGAAATGCAGGGATGATCGTTCTCAAGTGATAATTCACGAAAAAGTTGCAAAAATATCTTTTAGCACCTTGGATTTTAACCGTATGTGGTACACTGATGTGTCTGAATCACGAATACAAGAGTAAACAGTGTTAAAGTTCCACCGAAATAGGTGGGGAGCATATTTGGAAGCGAGTTGCTTTTCCGGTTAATGGAACAGCTTGCACAACCTGAGGATCGTCTCGGATTCAAAATGTACCAGCCAAGGCCGTCTCACATCAAAGATGGAGACGAAAATAACAATTACAGAAAATGGCCGACTCTCCAAAAACTCAGTGACGTGTTCGCAGGCCGATATGCTCGGCATAAATTAAACCGTGATGATAGGTTAAATCTCTTGAATTCGCTTTAAAATTCTTGCGTGATGTGGGAGGATATTATGCAGCAAAGAATAATTAAGCAACTTTCCAGTGATGCTTTTAACAAGATACCCGAAGTTTTGAGTTCAAATGTTTTTGTTACCTTGTTAAGTAACAAGCCCTAGGATGGAATGCGGCGCTAGACGGGTCGGGGTTTCGCCCAGAAAGAGTATTTTCGGGGCTCATCAGTAGCAGGATATATGGTAATTAGTAGGCAATGGTGCCGGGATGTCACTTATAAACGGGTAGGGACATTATCCAATTAAACAAGTGGAATTTACGGTAAAATCCCAAGTGTCAAAATGAATAATAGTAACTTCTCAGATTGCCGGTAGGCCGATTAAGATTTGTAGCGGCTGGCTTGAGAAAGTCACGGTACGGTAGCCCTTTTCGATACAACCTTACCCCGGTGATATTCGCAGGGCCGACAGATGTGTCGGAGGTCCTATTAAAATAGTTATGATTATATGGTTAAACTGCAAAGAGAACAAATGTGGGATAAGTCGTGATGTGGCAATCAGAAGTATAGCTCAAACGCTTGGTAGAGTTATGCCGGTGTTTGGCAAAGAGACGTTAACGCTATACTGGTATGAGGCAGAGAGTGTATCAGAGTATCGCTCGCAAGCCAAGTATGGACGTGCAAGAGAATACAGCAATCTACGCAATCTGATTGGCTGACACGGATGGTAGACAAATCAACATTTTGAGAGATAAGATAGATGCAGTCATTTTGTGCTAGTCTGAGTTAAAAAATTCCGCCTGACAGGCAAAAAACATAAATAATGAAAGAGACAGGTGAACAGGATACTAGAATATTTAATGATATATTCTCAATTGTAAGTTGAAATGCAGGGATGATCGTTCTCAAGTGATAATTCACGAAAAAGTTGCAAAAATATCTTTAGCACCTTGGGTTTTAACCGTATGTGGTACACTGATGTGTCTGAATCACGAATACAAGAGTAAACAGTGTCAAAGTTCCACCGAAATAGGTGGGGAGCATATTTGGAAGCAAATTGCTTTTCCGGTTAATGGAACTCAAACTAGCACAAAATGACTGCATCTATCCCATCTCTCAAAATGTTGATTTGTCTACCATCCGTGTCAGCCAATCAGATTGCGTATATTGCTGTATTCTCTTGCACGTCCAAACTTGGCTTGCGAGCGATACTCTGATACACCCACTGCCTCATACGAGTATAGCGTTAACGTCTCTTTGCCAAACACCGGCATAACCCTACCAAGCGTTTGAGCTATACTTCTGATTGCCAAATCACGACTTATCCCACATTTGTTCTCTTTACAATTTTACCATATAATCATAACTATTTTAATAGGACCTCCGACACACCTGTCGGCTCTGCGAATATCACCGGGGTAAGGTTATATCGAAAAGGGCTACCGTACCGTGACTTTCTCAAGCCAGCCGCTACAAATCTTAATCGGCCTACCGGCAATCTGAGAAGTTACTATTATTCATTTCGACACTTGGGATTTTACCGTAAATTCCACTTGTTTCATTTGGATAATGTCTCACCCGTTTATAAGTGACATCCTGGCACCATTGCCTACTAATTACCATATATCCTGCTACTGATGAGCCCCGAAAATAATCTTTCTGGGCGAAACGCGTCTAGCGATAGCATACCATGCTATGGCTTGTTACTTAACAAGGTCACAAAAAACATTTGAACTCAAACCTTTGGGTCTCCTATTAACACATCACCGGAAAGTTGCTTAATTATTCTTTGCTGGGTAATATCCTCCCGCATCACGCAAGAATTTTAAAGCGAATTCAAGAGAGTTAACCTATCATCACGGTTAAATTTATCCCGAGCATATTGGTCTGCGAACACGTCACTGAGTTTTTGGAGAGTCGGCCATTTTCTTTAATTGTTGTTTTCTTCTCCATCTTTGATGTGAGACGGCCTTGGCTGGTACATTTTGAATCCTAGACGATCCTCAGGTTGTGCAAGCTGTTCCATTAACCGGAAAAGCAATTTGCTTCCAAATATGCTCCCCACCTATTTCGGTGGAACTTTTACACTGTTTACTCTTGTATTCGTGATTCAGACACATCAGTGTACCACATACGGTTAAAATCCAAGGTGCTAAAGATATTTTTGCAACTTTTTCGTGAATTATCACTTGAGAACGATCATCCCTGCATTTCAACTTACAATTGAGAATATATCATTAAATATTCTAGTATCCTATTCACCTGTCTCCGTCATAAGTGCTGTTATTTGCCTGTCAGGCGGAATTTTTTAACTCAAACTAGGACAAAATGACTGCATCTATCCCATCTCTCAAAATGTTGATTTGTCTACCATCCGTGTCAGCCAATCAGATTGCGTATATTGCTGTATTCTCTTGCACGTCCATACTTGGCTTGCGAGCGATACTCTGATACACCCACTGCCTCATACCAGTATAGCGTTAACGTCTCTTTGCCAAACACCGGCATAACCCTACCAAGCGTTTGAGCTATACTTCTGATTGCCAAATCACGACTTATCCCACTTTTGTTCCCTTTACAATTTTACCATATAATCATAACTATTTTAATAGGACCTCCGACACACCTGTCGGCTCTGCGAATATCACCGGGGTAAGGTTATATCGAAAAGGGCTACCGTACCGTGACTTTCTCAAGCCAGCCGCTACAAATCTTAATCGGCCTACCGGCAATCTGAGAAGTTACTATTATTCATTTCGACACTTGGGATTTTACCGTAAATTCCACTTGTTTTATTTGGATAATGTCCCTACCCGTTTATAAGTGACATCCCGGCACCATTGCCTACTAATTACCATATATCCTGCTACTGATGAGCCCCGAAAATAATCTTTCTGGGCGAAACGCGTCTAGCGATAGCATACCATGCTATGGCTTGTTACTTAACAAGGTCACAAAAAACATTTGAACTCAAACCTTTGGGTCTCCTATTAACACATCACCGGAAAGTTGCTTAATTATTCTTTGCTGGGTAATATCCTCCCGCATCACGCAAGAATTTTAAAGCGAATTCAAGAGAGTTAACCTATCATCACGGTTAAATTTATCCCGAGCATATTGGTCTGCGAACACGTCACTGAGTTTTTGGAGAGTCGGCCATTTTCTTTAATTGTTGTTTTCTTCTCCATCTTTGATGTGAGACGGCCTTGGCTGGTACATTTTGAATCCTAGACGATCCTCAGGTTGTGCAAGCTGTTCCATTAACCGGAAAAGCAATTTGCTTCCAAATATGCTCCCCACCTATTTCGGTGGAACTTTTACACTGTTTACTCTTGTATTCGTGATTCAGACACATCAGTGTACCACATACGGTTAAAATCCAAGGTGCTAAAGATATTTTTGCAACTTTTTCGTGAATTATCACTTGAGAACGATCATCCCTGCATTTCAACTTACAATTGAGAATATATCATTAAATATTCTAGTATCCTATTCACCTGTCTCCGTCATAAGTGCTGTTATTTGCCTGTCAGGCGGAATTTTTTAACTCAAACTAGGACAAAATGACTGCATCTATCCCATCTCTCAAAATGTTGATTTGTCTACCATCCGTGTCAGCCAATCAGATTGCGTATATTGCTGTATTCTCTTGCACGTCCATACTTGGCTTGCGAGCGATACTCTGATACACCCACTGCCTCATACCAGTATAGCGTTAACGTCTCTTTGCCAAACACCGGCATAACCCTACCAAGCGTTTGAGCTATACTTCTGATTGCCAAATCACGACTTATCCCACTTTTGTTCCCTTTACAATTTTACCATATAATCATAACTATTTTAATAGGACCTCCGACACACCTGTCGGCTCTGCGAATATCACCGGGGTAAGGTTATATCGAAAAGGGCTACCGTACCGTGACTTTCTCAAGCCAGCCGCTACAAATCTTAATCGGCCTACCGGCAATCTGAGAAGTTACTATTATTCATTTCGACACTTGGGATTTTACCGTAAATTCCACTTGTTTTATTTGGATAATGTCCCTACCCGTTTATAAGTGACATCCCGGCACCATTGCCTACTAATTACCATATATCCTGCTACTGATGAGCCCCGAAAATAATCTTTCTGGGCGAAACGCGTCTAGCGATAGCATACCATGCTATGGCTTGTTACTTAACAAGGTCACAAAAAACATTTGAACTCAAACCTTTGGGTCTCCTATTAACACATCACCGGAAAGTTGCTTAATTATTCTTTGCTGGGTAATATCCTCCCGCATCACGCAAGAATTTTAAAGCGAATTCAAGAGAGTTAACCTATCATCACGGTTAAATTTATCCCGAGCATATTGGTCTGCGAACACGTCACTGAGTTTTTGGAGAGTCGCCACTCGGCCATTTTCTTTAATTGTTGTTTTCTTCTCCATCTTTGATGTGAGACGGCCTTGGCTGGTACATTTTGAATCCTAGACGATCCACAGGTTGTGCAAGCTGTTCCATTAACCGGAAAAGCAATTTGCTTCCAAATATGCTCCCCACTTATTTCGGTGGAACTTTAACACTGTTTACTCTTGTATTCGTGATTCAGACACATCAGTGTACCACATACGGTTAAAATCCAAGGTGCTAAAGATATTTTTGCAACTTTTTCGTGAATTATCACTTGAGAACGATCATCCCTGCATTTCGACTTACAATTGAGAATATATCATTAAATATTCTAGTATCCTATTCACCTGTCTCCGTCATAAGTGCTGTTATTTGCCTGTCAGGCGGAATTTTTTAACTCAAACTAGCACAAAATGACTGCATCTATCCCATCTCTCAAAATGTTGATTTGTCTACCATCCGTGTCAGCCAATCAGATTGCGTATATTGCTGTATTCTCTTGCACGTCCAAACTTGGCTTGCGAGCGATACTCTGATACACCCACTGCCTCATACCAGTATAGCGTTAACGTCTCTTTGCCAAACACCGGCATAACCCTACCAAGCGTTTGAGCTATACTTCTGATTGCCAAATCACGACTTATCCCACATTTGTTCTCTTTACAATTTTACCATATAATCATAACTATTTTAATAGGACCTCCGACACACCTGTCGGCTCTGCGAATATCACCGGGGTAAGGTTATATCGAAAAGGGCTACCGTACCGTGACTTTCTCAAGCCAGCCGCTACAAATCTTAATCGGCCTACCGGCAATCTGAGAAGTTACTATTATTCATTTCGACACTTGGGATTTTACCGTAAATTCCACTTGTTTAATTTGGATAATGTCCCTACCCGTTTATAAGTGACATCCTGGCACCATTGCCTACTAATTACCATATATCCTGCTACTGATGAGCCCCGAAAATAATCTTTCTGGGCGAAACGCGTCTAGCGATAGCATACCATGCTATGGCTTGTTACTTAACAAGGTCACAAAAAACATTTGAACTCAAACCTTTGGGTCTCCTATTAACACATCACCGGAAAGTTGCTTAATTATTCTTTGCTGGGTAATATCCTCCCGCATCACGCAAGAATTTTAAAGCGAATTCAAGAGAGTTAACCTATCATCACGGTTAAATTTATCCCGAGCATTTTGGTCTGCGAACACGTCACTGAGTTTTTGGAGTGTCGGCCATTTTCTTTAATCGTCCATTCCCCATTGCTGGAAGCTGTTCGTCTGGATTTTTGTTCAAAATTAGTAATAAGCGCAACAATGTTGCCGAAGCTCAGCTTTTCCTGTTGACCTAAAAGTCTGCAGTCAATATTTTGGATGGGTCTGTAACTCATGTTGATCATACGTACGTTAGAAAACAAAGAGATAAATATAAATGCAATGAAATATGTATTGAACTCCTGAAGTCTCTGAAAGACTAAATCTGGTACACAAAGTTAACTTCATATACTGCACAG
Source organism: Holothuria leucospilota (assembly GCA_029531755.1). NCBI lineage: Eukaryota > Metazoa > Echinodermata > Holothuroidea > Aspidochirotida > Holothuriidae > Holothuria > Holothuria leucospilota. Next base: position 20,823,063 of record CM055964.1, on the reverse strand, counting down.
ATGTTAGCATACAAATAATGAATGTTTATGAGTGTGCTGCTTTGTAGATCTCATTTGTTTTCCATAATTAGACCCAGATAGTAACTTCCGATAAAGAATTTTTAAAAATGGTTAAAGGTCTTAAAAGCGATAGTTTGCCCCTTGAACTTGTCCAGGGACAGAAGTTCAAATGAGTGTTGCCACTATGATTTGGAAAAACCAAAACTGCTCAATTGCTCAATATAAAGGGATAATTTCTAAATTAAATTCTTTACGCGTCTCGAATTCTGAGTACTCTTTAGTCCCGTTTTCCCCTACAAAATTATTTTACTGCATAACATTTTTATGATTGGGATCTACCAGGTATATAAATCGTCGATCGCTTTTAGGACCCGTGAATGTGTCGCAACAGGCCGGAGGGTAACTACAGTTCGTAGAGAGCGTTGGGAAAATATGCACACTTATACTAAGTCTAAGGCTACTGAAATATCATCCCCCATGGCTTCCCCTTAACAACTTGGTGGGGCTTTCGGCAACGGAAAACAAGACTGGGGCGGTTCCTGCAGTGTCGACGCCCATGTAACTGCACCAGGCTTGTAGCCTGACAAGGTACTGAATGGGGGCGAAATGGCTTCCAGGGGCTAAAAAATTTTTTTAAGGGGGCCAAATGTATACAAATGCCATTAAGCCAATGGCAACTTGAAAACTTGCTAGGGGGTGAACAAATTTCAAAGAGGGATTCGCCCCCTTGGCCCCCTTGGTCCGCTTGACTAGAAGCCTGAGCTGCACAATTCCTGCAGGCTCCGAGACTGACTTATGGCACACGCCTTCAAAAAGCACGTTTTCCTTTTCAAACCGAAAATTGTTTTTGGAATGTTAGCACAACCGTTAAGCTTAAACCATATGAAGCTTTGTATTTTCAATCAACGTGCTATGTTCTTCGTTTAAAAGAAAGAGGTGGGTTCCTCTTTCTTCGTACGACATTTCCTAGACAATATTCACCCTAGTAACTTGAAATAGTGTACCCCGAGCCGGTATCCCGATTCACGAGTAGCTTCTTTCCTTCATGCGACAATATAAACTAATTTGCTATTAAGGAGGATAAGTCATTTGTTTACCTTTCATACTAAATATTTTTTGTCCAGAAATGTTAAGAAGAATGTTTGTAAAGGAGATACAAGAAAACTTGAAAAATTAAGGTAATGTTTACAAATAACTTGAAACTTGAGGCGACTGGATATATTCTCTTTAAACTTTAAGCCAAACTCCGAAAACCATTCAGACATCAGGCTAAGTTGAATACTTGTTTCTGCCGCCTAGCTTATACCACTAGCCTATGTTTCGCACAAGGCCACATATTCGCAAGAACTTGCATAACTTTCAAACGTCCGGTATTTCTTTTCGAGTAGGCCTAACCATGAGCCAACCAATTTAGCTAGTCTATTATGAAAACTCCTGAATGAGATCAGTACCACATGTTCATGACGTAAAGCCTCCATAGTAGGTTGTACGGTATATTCCTTATTCATGTCATATCCCTGGTTTGGAAAGCAAAGAGCTGAGCAAACATTGTCTGACATAGTGGGGTAGCCCACGTACGGTATTCAAAAGTCGATACACTGCACTTTGCGTAAACACTTCCACACGATTAAGCACGAGACGTCCTGTAAATTTATATATGTTCAGTATACGTTTGTACTTCGTTTCATTGCACAGTCTCTCAAATGATAACAACTGGGATTCTCGACGTATTCCCGAACATGGGGACTTCGCCAGAATTTGTTTCAAAAAGTGATGTTTTCATGCCTTTAATGATTGCAGAAACGAAAAAAAAAATTTAATTTTGTTCAGCACAAATTGAACTATCTGTATGAAACATATTATCAAGATTGGTGCAAAACTGAAAGACAAGTAGGGAATTTTACGTTTTCAAACAAAGCCTCCTCCCGAGGTCAAATAGCGACCAAATTAATCGAAAAGAGTCGCAGCATACAGATACTACTTTTGCTAACCTCTCTACTGAATTTCAGCCAAATCTAACGAAAAACAGCGAAATGTCAGGCACTTAAACTTAAATGTTATGGTGACAGACGTTTGCCGTGACGTAGACGTTTTGCCGTGCACGACAGCAATAGCTCAGCTGAAAGCTTTCAGCTGAGCTAAAAATAGGAAAGATGTAAAGTGCTTGGCGGCATACTCTAGATTATTATTTAGATGTTACGTAATAAGCATTATGTCATTGCCCCCATGTTATATAATTGATCCAGAGCTTCCAGGAGGCCCTATACAGGTATTATACAGGTATTATGCCAGCCTTAGATGCACAAATAGAAGGTAGTAAAGTAGTCAAAAAGGGGGGGGGTGCTTCAGGAGGTTAGTTGACAACGTATTCTTCTCTTAGACAACACACTTTCTGCTTTCACCTAATCAAATCTTAGAATTCACTAAATTTTGGACATTTTCCAACCATATATGATCAGTTCCAAAAATATCCCAAAGATAGCACCATTTTGACTCTAAGCCACCTTACCTTAACAAAAATTTCTCAAAGGAGAGAGGGTCCCCTTCCTTTAGACCCCTCCCCCAGGGCAGCACCTTTTTGAAATCACAAAGTAAGAATCCCCACTGCTGTATACAAACGCAGGGCGCATAAAAACTAAGGTACAATTTTCGGGCAGCCACTCATATGGAAAAAGAATCCAGTCAGTAGGAAAAATTAGAATTCACTTAATTATTGACATTTTCTAGTCATATATGATCAGCTCCAAAAATATGCCAAACATAGCACCATTTTGGATCTAAGCAACCTTAAAGTAACAAAAATTTCTCACAGGGGAGGGGGAACATCCTCCCCCTTAGCCCTCTTCCCCAGGTCGGTACCTTTATGTAGTGACAAAGGAAGGATCCCCACTGCTGTATATAAATGCAGGGGGCATAAAAAATGGGGCAATTTACGCGCCACCATTCAGTTGGAAAAAATCCAGTTTGGTACCTTCACCCCCCCCCCCCCCCAACATATGACCCCAGCTACAGCCCTGCTTAGAATTAGTACCCCTCCAACATACCAAAACTTGATTTGAGCTTAGACCCTTCTTTTAAATATCCCGGGGTGAAATGTCAATCAATTGTTTATCTAAACACATCCAACTGTGAATGGAGTTGAGTGATTTTGAATGGCTCAAACTGATTATGTCATCGTGAACAATTTTAATGGTGGTATTGTTACGAAAATTGTAGAAGGTCTTTGCCCTTTCAGTGAACTGGGAACTTGTCTGATTCACAGGAGGAGTAAGACAAAACAAACTGTTAAACGTTGTGGGAATCTGGAAGTAGAAGATCCTGTGTTTCTCAAAGCTTTTAAAACCACAGGGGTGAATCTCAGTCAAGTTGTTCCCTTCGGACTTAGATCAAAAGGCAGGGAGCTGAGGTGTTTGTAAATTGTGGTAATTAGACAGGATGAGAAGCAAGACTTGCTCTATTTCTGGGGGAAATTCTGAGAAACTGTTTTATAAGATACCGCAGGTGCAGATGGAATTGGGTTTGGTAGGCCAGTTCACTGAACGAGTGCCGCCTGGATACATTTCCAACCAATCAGAAAAGTTCTTAATTGTTCTAGCCAATGGGAGAGTAACTTATGTCTTGTGTGCTTAAAGAGTATGGGGAGGAAGTGGCAGATTTGGGGAAGATGGAAATTTTGAGAGCAGTGGAGATCGAGACATGAAAAAGAGAGGAAGCAAACACAATGGAGGGCTGTGGATAGATACTGGCGACTGTGGGATTATTATAGAGAGTAAAATATGGTGAACTTAGGAATTTGCCTGATCGAGTTCCAGTTTTGGAGCATTTGGTGAGCAGTAGATTTTATTTCAAGTACACCATAAGAATTAGAGATAGGGCTGCTCATATTTTATACTAGCGGCCTGGTTAGATTAAATTACTGACAGCCGCTAGTTAATTTTTCGGAGCTCGGCATGGCGGTATAATGCAGTGCCCAGCTATTACTGCTTTTGGGGAGATCAGTTTAGGAAACCTAGGCTAAAATTGGGATTTCAAAACTAGTCGCCTGTATTTATGATGGGGGAAACTTTAAATAGATAGCAGGAGGGATAGGAAATATCTCTGTTCAAGCCAACTGAGGGGTGGACTCTCAGGGGAACACAAGGGGAGAACTAAATTTACTGGACTGGTTTGGTATAGTTGAAATGATCTTTCAAGAGACTGCTGTAGTTTGTTAAGATCATCATGTAACAAGAAGGAAGAGCTGGCGAAGATTTTAGATTCTTGAACGTCAGTCTAAATAAAAGAAATGGTACCTGACAATTCCTGTTTTCTGTTATTTGAGTGACACTGTCTCATGCGTAGTTTTAGTTTCAACAGCTGAAGGGGGGTATCAGGCTACCAGTACACCCAACCCTCAATCGGGCTCCCCTTGCTCCCGTGTCCGCCCAGAAGATCTCATACCCCTACTACATTTGTCAACGTCAGAAGGAAGACAGAAGGCCGGCAATACGACAGTATAAAATGTTTACATCTCAGTTTGAAAGGAAAATTGATCAAAACCTTTACAAAGAGGGCGGTGGCCTGACCGAGATCCCAAGGGGGGGGGGGCAGTTTATGACAGCTCCAGTGGCGTACCTGTGATAGTTGGCACCCAGGTGAACCCTTTCTTTGGCTTTGTCACCAACTGTCGCCCTGAGGGAGGGGATGTAAGAAGAGTGGACTAATGGTAGAAAATGATCATTTATGTAAGATCTCTTTATATTTACAAATTAGTGCAGTCTTTTGCAAAGCTTTGGTATATTTATCACTTTAGAAATTCTCATTTTTTAGTGTCTACTTTATTATTTTGTTTTTGTTTGATGGGTGCTGTCTAAGAGCCGGGGTAGTCCACCTACTCTTTGAGAAGTTGTTGTGTATGTTAAGTGCTTAAGATGCAAAATGGTGCTATCGTTGGAGGAGCTTTAAAACGGTTGCATGCATAGAAACTCCTACTTTTTAGTGCCTTTGTTTTTTTCTTTTTGTCTGGGTGTAACTGAGAGGGTGCTCCCCCTTTGATAAATTTTTGCCTTTCTACAGTTGCTTGAATACAAAATGCTGCTACCTTTGAAAATACTTGGATCGATTTTATGTATTAAAATTGCTCGTTATTGAGTTTTTGTTTTCTTTTGCGGCTATGACATGGCACTGTGCCACACCACACCCTAAGACTTAGCTTGTGCGAACCCTCAATCTTTTAGTGCCTTACTTTTAGAGCCACCGTCGGTTGGTGAGTAGCGTAGCTCTATTTGTCTCAAAAATACCCCCCAGATTGGCTGAAATGAAATGTTCAAGACCTTCAAAGTTCTTTAGAAGCCGAGACTTAAGGAACAAAAGTTAAACTTGCAAAATTTAGTTAGTAAAATCACTTGGTAGGAGAAAACGGGACTAAAAGGTACTCATACTGAAACAAGCCCATTAATTTCACCATGAAATTAAAGTTTATCACAGGACATAATTTAAAAAGGCTTGCTGTACAGGACACCGCGTGAGAAACAATACTAAAAGTCTTCAGTGAATGGGTTTCAGCTGTGTTGAGTGCATCATGCATGAGGAAGGAGGTTCATTTGTTAGTGTGAGTAACCCGCATAAAACCTGTCTGTGGCGGGGGTCCGGACGCTTCCCCGGGGAAAATTTTGGAAAAGAGGCGAACCTGTATAGGTCTATGCGATTTCCCAGGCTCTGATAATCTTACAAACATAGACAGAAGGATGGAATTTTTACTACTCTTTGAAGTAGGTCGTTTTTCATTAAATGTTAGGGTTTGGAAATCGGGGGGCAGATGCCCCACCCTTCCCTTCGCAGGATACGGCCCTGCAACATGCAAATGGAACCATTCATAGCAATACGTTTCTCGAATGGAATTTTATCCTGGCATACGTGCTTAAAAGACTCATCTATTTCGACCATCATACAACTTAATACTAAGCCTTCTCAAAACCTTGGAGCCTACTGTAGCCTTAGCTGGACTGTCCAGGCCTTTTTCACTCGGACAGAGGGAAAAGATCACTCCTAACGGCCATTTAGGACGAGATAAATTTCGTCGACCACCGGCATCAAGTCTCTATGGTCAGTGGCGCCGGCAAGGGGGGGGGGACATGGGGGGCGCGTGCCCCCTATGATTGTTTTTTTAAATTTTAAAATGATCCCAAAAGGCGATTAAGCTATAGATTTCTGTAGGGGGTAGGGTGAGGTGTGCTTTGACCGAGTGATAGATCTATTTAATCATTTTCTGTCACAAAAGTTTCTCAAACTATCAGAATTTTCGCAAATCCTTCGCAAACTATCAAAAATTTCACGCGCTCCGCTCGCTTCAACCCTTACCACAATGTTCTTATTATCAGTATCTTCTGATAGCAACTCCCTGAGAAGCACAGCAGCAAAAGTTGAAAGCTGTTCACGAATTACCAGGTAAAAGACTGGCTTTTTAAGGGGCATGTAGCTTTGTTGGGCAATTGAGAGTGTCTCGATGCAGATTCTGAATGCAGGTTTTGTCATGGAAATCTTATTCAATGAAAAATTTCGGGCGCAATTGGGCGCATGCTTTACGGTTTGCACTCCATATCATGACCATTATCAAGGTAATAATACATGGAACTAGGCCTATAATAACAACATCTGTAGGGACCTAGCATCAATATGGGATCTTTTATTCTAAGTTGTTGTAGCATGATTTGGAAACTTGAAATTACGTATTTGCCGTTATACATTTTTAATAAAAAATTACAGCGCGCTTTGCGCGCAGCCATTATCGGTATAGATGGCAGGCGCGTAGCCAAGTGGGGGGGGGGCGAAGGGGGCGGCCCCTTTGAACATATTTTTGGTATCTTTAATGTTTCCTTTTACAAAATTGCTAGTGTTTCCCCTATTTATATGCACTTACAACAAAAAAAAAAGCATTCTGAAAACGCGCTTGTTAGTCCTTCACCCCTTTTGCTAAAAATATCAGGGAGGTCTAATATCATCTTCCTGCACCTTGTTACAAGATAACCCGTCAGGAACACCGGATTGAATCCATCGACGAGCGAATGGAAAGTTCCAGAGAATTCAACTTCAACGCAGCCTTTCTAGAATTGTCTAGAAGAGAGAACTGTTTACGCGGCCTGACGACACTTCTACACTGTTTACTACCGTGCATACAAGGAACGTTCTCGTAATGTCTCGACTGTGTGTTCTAGAAGTTTCTATTAAGGAACGTTCTCGTAATTGCTGGACTGTGTACACTAGAAGTTTCTGTTAAATTCTGGAGAGTTCTCGAATAAAAGCCTAGCATATAAAAGGCAGTTCAACAACTGAGAGACTTGGAGAGACACCATCGAGTCCAGACGTTATTCTGCTGTCCGTTTGTTGACCGAATCATATGAGGCCAGCCACTGACAATTCACACTTGTGACAAATTGCCTTAACGCCGTTTCTACACTGTGTATTGAGGTTGTTATCATCCATCGCCTACCTAGCCTTGTCATTATTCGCTCGTGGAACCAGTTCCTACGCTACAGCACGCTGCAGGTCTACCACTGTGCCATCGTCAACGTGCATGCACTACCAGCCCTTGGACCAGACCAGGCAAATATTAAGTAAAGGATTGTGAGTAAGTCTAATTAATTATTGTAAATTTAAGTAAGATAAGGAGATTGTAAATAATCATTAAGTTGTTGAATTTTAATCTCGTTCTTCTGTGATCTTTCGCTGTTATTGGTTTGACTCGCGACCACAAGCCGTAACAACCTATACTCTCCCTCCCGCCCGTTCCCTATTGCTGGAAGCTGTTCATCTGGATTTCGTTCAAAATTAGTAAAAATTTGATAGTGTTAAAGTACTCTGCGTCATACTCTATAATTATTTGGATGCCAGGTAATAAGCATTATGTCATTGCTCCATTTTATGTACTTGATCCAGAGCTTCCAGGAGGCCCTATGCAGGTATCTGTCAGCCTTATATGCCTTTTATAATGCACAATGAAGGGGAGGAAAAAATCGTTATAGACCAACAAAGTTTCTGTAGACCCCACGCACGTATTTTTTGGTGAAAACTTTGCTTGAATAGAAAGCGGTAAAGTAGTCAAAAGGGAGTCTTCAGGAGGTTTGTTGACAAAATATTCTTCTTTTAGACAACATACTCTCCTCTTTCATGCTTAACCAAAAATTAGAATTCACTAAATTATGGACATTTTCCGGCTATATATGATCAGCTCCAAATATATCACAAAGATAGCACCATTTTGCATCTAAGCAACCTTAAATAAACAAAAATTTCTCAAAGGGGGAGGGGAACCCCTATTAGACTCTTCCCCCAGGACGGCACCTTAGTGTAGTGACACCTGACAAAGGAAGGATCCCCCACTGTGTGTACAACGCAGGGAGCACACACAAAAAACGCATTTTGCGCAGACTTGGGAGGTTAACGGAAGTGCCTTTACGATATCATCTGTTGTGCCACCCCAATCACCAAAGCCTGGAGGCGCCACTGCTAGGGTCTAAGTTCTCAGAAGCTTTTCTCACGCATCGCCCATATTACTTGGCAGCAGGTGAGTTGAAATACTATTCAATACCTCTGCCACGGAAAGTTGGAAGTGTAGAGAGTCGAGATGAAAACGCGGATGGAAAAACCACACAAGGGAAAGGGAAGACAAAGTATGCATCTCTCGTATTTACAGTATCATGCCCACGTTTGTTTGGATAATCAGTATACCAGCAAAAACTGAACCAATAGTCTGACCAGAGTTTGTTTGATAGGCTTTCGGCAAATCACGTTTAAGATATGGAGATGATGAGAGGCAAATTAAGACCGGTAGCCTATGTCCAGTCAAAACATTCACGTTCGAGCAAACAACCACAGGGACTACATAATCCAAAGAATCCTCAAACATTCATGACCGAACCACTGGGCAAACTTAGCCCTAACGGACCTACATCATATAGACGGTTAGGCTATATAAAATACGACTGCCTCAACATCACGGTGGGCTGCCGCGCAGTCTATCACACATCGCGTTGCCGCTGCAGCGGGAACTATTTCTTTGACTTTAGTCACACCCATCATCACTCTGCATCGCAAGTTTAAATAGCGACCCCTTCTGTTGAATCCCGATCTTTTCTACAATGCAACTTACACGGCATAATATACAAAAAATGTACAAAAATGGGTTAGTTATTTACATAGGATTTAACGACACACCAACACGAATGTGTTAAAGTTCAAATACGGTTCCAAGTACAGTTCAAGTTCAAGTTCGGTTTCAAATACGGTTCAAGTCCTTCCGTTTAGTCGCCTCTCACGACAGGCGGGGAATGTCGTGGGCATATTCTATAACCCCCAGCCCACAGGGGGCTACAAACAATAGGAATTTCCTTTCTATATTCAAAACAATTACGTAACATGCATTACATGTGTAGACCTCGGAATTTAAACTCACATTGGAAATCACCACTGTAACATGTAGCACCCTTTTTAAACCGTGGCATTGGGAATAATCTCTGAATTAAGACTTGTCAGATTTTCTGTAAATTCTCGGTCAGTCACACTGTTGCTTTAAACAGAATGTGGCACTCCTCTTTTACTAACAAATCTCCTCATGGCGTAAAAGAATCCGCATCTAAGAAAGTTTGATATGGGCAGAGTGAAGAGCAAGACAGCTAAATAAGCATGCATTTCGTTTGACATGAGAGTGTCCTTCTTTTCCTAACATAGAAACAAAATAGTCCATACTCGCACTTAAACAGAAGGTTGTTTTGGCATGACTGACAATTAGGCCGTAAGTTGCTTTCACCAGGGAGTTGTTACACCTAACACCTCCCTGATTTCGCGATGCAGCATTACACGTTTCATGCAATACAAACAACTGCCCTGTAACACATTTCTGCGGCATCACCACGTATTATTCAATGTATTGAAGGCCAATGTCATGGATGTGGAATTGAGAAGAGCGTCCCAGCTTTATGCATTAAAATATAGTTATAAATCACTCTCAAATATGGCGTCTTGAGTAGTCATTTCTATACGTGACATGGTGTCAGAATAAGCGTCAAATATGGAGGGCTACAAACCACCGCCACCCTTAAGTTTGTAAGGAAATTTAGCGGAAAATTTCAGCGTTGGAAGCAACTATTTCAGTTATACCTCGAAGCTTGGGAGCTGAGTACAAAGCCAGAAAAACATCAGTACGTAGTACTACTCCACGTGGCTGGAGACGACGCGTTAGAAATTTACAATACTTTCACGGACGAAGAAGGCAAAGAAAAAGTGAACGACATTCTCAAGAAGTTTGAGGAGTTTTGTAATCCTAGAAAAAATTTAACCTACGAAAGACATTTGTTTTTCACAAGAAACCAAGGCACATCAGAATCTTTTGATCATTATGTGACGGATTTGAAAAGGTTGGCGCAAAGTTGTGAATTAAACACACTTCAGGATGGCCTAATTTGGGACAGAATTGTTTTTGGTCTAGTTGACAATAAACTACGTGAGCGATTGTTACGTGATGCAGATCTTACATTGGAAAACACTATCACGACTTGCCGCGCCAGCGAAACTTCAAAGAATCAGCTTAAAACATTAACTGGAACAAGCGATTATTCTGTTCGTAATGTCCAGTCAAAGAACAAAGCAAAACATAATGAACACCCTAACCGAGGTAAGCCTAAGAAGAAAAGTGAAACATCTAACTCTGACACAGGGGCAGGAAAGCCATTTATTACTAACTGTGGCCGATGTGGGCCAGACCATTTCGTCAGGGAATGTCCAGCATATGGACAGATATGTAAGAAATGTGGACGCAAGCACCAATTTGCTAAGTGCTGTCGAACAAAACCAGATAAGAAAGTAAATATCATATCTGGGAACACACCCGAAATACAGAGTGCCTTCTATAATGATGACGGCGACTTTTACATTGGTGCTCTGGGAAATGACGCTGACCCCGTTGACCCCCAACCTGATAAGTGTTCCACGGAGTGGAAAACAGAGCTGAAAGTAAACAGGCGAAAGGTCATGTTCAAGTTAGACACTGGAGCTGAAGCGAACGTTTTGCCGTATGATATTTTCTGTCGAATTTGTCCACGGAAGGAGCGGCTGAAACCATCGGGCTCGAAGCTTACTACATACAGTGGGTGAGAAAACTGCCGTAAAAGGTCAATGTCGTCTGCGTTGTCAGCACCAGAGTGTCACACAGTGGCTAATTTTTCAAGTTGTTGAGGCGCAACCCATACTAGGAGAGGATACCTGTGAGTCTCTTGCTCTCCTGCAACGTATTAATCATATAAATGATGACACTTCTGATGATATTTTCGAGAAGTTCAGTGATGTGTTCATTAGACTGGGATGCTTGCCAGGCCTTGATAAGATAACGGTCAACCCAGATGTACCACCGGCAATTCACGCAGCCAGGAAAATTCCTGTAAAACTACACTGTAAACTCAAAACTGAACTGAGCAGAATGGAACAGTTAGGGTCATAGAGAAAGTTTCATACCCTACACACTGGGTTTATTCTATCGTTTTGGTAGATAAAAATAATGGGTCTTTAAGGGTATGCTTAGGTCGTAAAGATCTTAATAAGGCAATTCACAGTTCTCACTACAAATTGCCTACAGTAGAAGTAATTAGTACCAGAGTTAATGGGACAAATTATTTTAGCATTTTGGATGCTAGTAGTGGGTTTTGGCAAATTCAGTTGGATTCACCCAGTACTGATTTGTGTACATTGAACACACCCTTTGGCAGAAATAAGTATCTTAGATTACCTTTCGGTATCTGCAGCGCACCCGAAGTATTTCATTCTATAGTGAGTGGTTTGTTTGAAGGTCAAGGAGGCGTTGAAATTTACATGGATGATATTTTGGTGTCTGGAAAGGATAGGCAAGAGCACGATGCAAGGTTGAGAAAAGTTTTAGAGGTGGCCAGAGACAATAACCTTAAATTAAATAGGGGAAAATGTCAAATAGCAAAGGAAGAAATTTTTTATTTGGGCCACATTCTGTCAGTTGAAGGTCTTAAACCTGATACAACTAAGGTAGAGGCAGTCACAAACATGCCTCATCCTCAAAACAAAGCTGATCTCCAACGGTACTTGGGAATGATTAATTACTTATCAAAGTATATTTCTAATTTGTCGAAATTAATGCCCCTCTGCGGGAGCTTATTAAAGAAACAACAGTTTAGGAATGGTTAAGTCCTCAAGAGACAATATTTAATAAGCTGAAAAAGTTGGTTTCACAATCTCCTAGCTGTATTAACTTATTTTGATGTCAATGAACCCGTTGTCATATCGACAAAAGATTGGCGTAGGGAGTGTCCTTTTGCAGCATGGGAAACCAGTCGCATACGCCTCTAGAGCCATGACTAGGAGTGAGACAAATATGATCAAATAGGAAAAGAGCTCCTAGCGGTAGTCTATGCGTGTGAAAGGTTCAACCAGTATGTATATGGCAAACACATTAAAGCAGAGTCTGATCATAAACCTCTCGAGGTAATTATGGAATAAACTCTTAGTCAAGCCCCAGATAGGTTACAAAGGTTAATGCTCAGGCTTCAGAAGTACCAAGTAGAAATTGTCTATAAGCCAGGCAAAGAGATGCACATTGCTGATGCGTTATCTTGCACTTACCTACCAGTAAGTAGTAAAGGTACTCTGGAAGATGAAATCGAAATGCATGTTCATATGTTACTTAACATCTTACCTATTTCGGATTCAAAACTCGACGAAATTAAATGTGAAACAGAAAACGATGCTGTCATGCAGCAAGTCGTCACTCATATCAAAGATGGTTGGCCCAATGACGAACACGAGGTAGGCCTATAGAGGTTAGCCAGTATTGGCATCATAGAGCCGATTTAACAGAATGCAATGGTATTGTATTTAAGGTTGATAAAGTAGTTATTCCCAATAGTCTTAGACAAGACATGTTGAAACGTATACATGAGGGCTACCAAGTTATCAATAGATGTAAGTCCAGGGCTACACAGTGCTTATTCTCGCCAGGTCTATCAGGGCAAATTGAAGACATGGTTGCTACAAGTTCTGCTTGTCAAACATTTAGAGTAAAAAACCAGCATGAGCCAATGATACCTCATGAAATTCCAGATAGGCCATGGGTTAAAACTGCTACTGACTTGGTTTAGTTCCAAGGTAAAAATTACCTTTTAGTGGTGGATTATTATTCCAAATATTTTGAAGTTGCCCTATTACAGTCTACCACCAGTAATGATGTCATTAAGAAAATTAAGTCCATTTTTGCAAAACATGGGGTCCCAGTAGAACTGATATCAGATTATGGTCCCCAGTTCAAAAGTGCAGAGTTTGAGTTGTTTGCAAAAGACTGGGGATTTTACAAACTTTTTGACACAGTAGTCCTCATCACCCTCAGTCTAATGGATTTGTAGAGATGGGACAGTGCAGGACTGTGAAGTCCAATGTCTCAAAACAATCGTGCACACGAAGACACAAGATCCGTACAAAGGCATTCTCGCATTTCGAAAATAACACCAAATAGGACGATATTGGTGGCAAGTCCTGCTCAACTACTCATGGGAAGAAGTTTTAGAGACCAAATACCAATGACTAGCGCCATGTTAAAACATCAATTAGTCGAAAAGTCTACAGGGAAAAAACATTCAAAAACAAAACACTCAAAAGAAATATTACGACAGAAGAGCAGGTCCACCCCAAAATTTTTCAGTTGGTGACAGGGTAAGGGTCTACGATGACCAACCTAAAACTTGGAATCCTGCTGTTATTAGAGAACAAACAGCAATACCTAGATCATTTGTGGTTCAGACTGTTAGTCTCAGAAGGAACCAAAACCATCTTAAGAAGGATATGACAAATAGAAATGAAGAGATTGATAATTTTTCTGAAATAGAGAATTCCATTGGTGAGTCTACCGTATAATACAATACAGGTTATTAATCACAATTTTTGAAAGGCAAAGGTAGGAATGAAGTTACCCCTTATTACACTAAGGCGGGGCAGAAAAGTCCCTCCTGCAAGATACAGATACAACAGTTAGCTGTTGTTAAATATGTTGTGTGAGCACGTTTTGTAGTTTTTGGGGGGGGGGGTGGGTGGGTGGGGGGGGGTGGGGGGGGGGGGGGGGTGGGGGGGGGGGGGGGTCGGGGGGGGGGGGGGGTGGGGGGGGGGGGGGGGGGGGGGGGGGGGGGGTGGTGGGGGGGGGGGGGTGGGGGGGGGGCGGGGGGGTGGGGGGGGGGGGGGGTGGGGGGGGGGGGGGGTGGGGGTGGGGGGGGGTGGGGGGTGGGGGGGTTGGGGGGGGGCGGGGGGGGGTGGTTGGGGGGGTGGGGTGGGGGGGGGGGGGGGTGGGGGGGGGGGGGGGTGTGGGGGGGGGGGGGTGGGGGGGGGGGGGGGTGCCGCGGGGGGGTGGGGCGGCGGGGGAGGGGGGGGGTGGGGGGGGGGGGGCAATTAGAACATCAACTCTGCTCCCTCCGAGGTTCACTCGACCAATAAAAGCTTGCACTCCTAAGTCAGTAAAGTAGAAATTTTCTTCGATAGGGTCAAATGATAAAGCAAAAGGATTAGTTGCTCCCGTCAGCGGTATCACAACCGGAACACTGTATCCCAGCCTGTCGAAATGAATTAATCGGAGGTTGTCTGCGTCCACAGCTGCTATCGCCTCTAACCGTGGTGAAACTATCTCAAAAGAGAAATATAAATTAATATAATAATATAAATTAGAGAGATGGCAAAAAATCCCACAATCCTTGCAGTAAATCACTATAAGGTAAGACTAAAACAGAAACAAAATACACACAGATACAAAACAGAAAAATAATAATCCCAGCGCCATCATACAAAAATTAATGCCAAATACAATGGATTGTTCATAGGAAAACACATGCCCAATTCAATAATCATACAGTAGACGACAAAACCAGGAATAACTGTGTTGTATGTTATTGCTCAGGTGTGGCCATATACCTTTAAAGGGATGGCTAATCTGGACAATCTGCATTGCTCTTTTTATCTCTATGTGGGGGATGTGATATTGTGCTTCGTTTACTGTTGAAAAGTGCACACGTTTACCCCTGCCAGTATCCATAGCAACCATAACCATGAAAATGCATGTTAGGGAAATTTGAGGCTTTTTAACCGCTACTCAAGGGTGGGGCAGAAAAGAGTGGTGAAGTTCCTGTTTTCTGGTCATGTGACCAAATATGCCTAAAATTTAGGTCAAAGGCTCAAATGATCAAATGACATCCACAAGGTCAAGTGTGTCGCAAACTCCTCCTAAACTAAGAACACGGTTGAGCCCAAATTTGGTGGGTGGATACATAGTCCTCGGGACTTGCGCCTCCACTAACTTCAGCATGATAGGTCAAAGGTCAGAGGTCAAAGGTCATAAAAGGTAAAAATAGCCAATTGTGATTACTTTTGTAAAATATATGAGCAGTGCGAAAGTTTACAAAGATTCTCATATTTCTTTGCTCTATTGCTGTAAATTCCTTAAATTTCTTCGAGTTATATTCTGTTCGCACCTGATCATTTGGAAGCTGAGTGATCCTGGTAAAACATCGTCAATGGCGACTTAACGGAATACAGGATTCTTCCGCCTTTAATTCATACGCTCAATGGAGTTCGCGTAGTGAAATGGATTACTTTCTTTTGCGCAATGTAAAAAATGGTCTATTTGGGAGTAATTTGTCTTCCTAAATGATTAAGATATAGGGATCTGAAATACGATTCCGTAAACGTAGCCTTAGAGGCTACGTAATAACTGCACAGTGATACACCTGATTAGCTTGTAAACAATTCACATCACAGCAGTTAGTTACAAGCAAATGACGTCACAAAACAGACCAGGCTACTGTAGCTTTGCACAAAGATATCAGTAAAGCATCTATCGGGGCGGAGGTGTGAATTTGACATACGCGCTTTTCTCTGTCATTGTTAGAATAGCGCTGCTTTCGTGAGCGTTATATACGCGCATTATCGGGAATAACTTGACGCACACAGGACTGCGTGCTCGGAAAACGAACGCACTGGCTGCATTTCCGTTGTAAGCACGTAAATGAGCATATATAAAAGTAAGCAATTTGAAGATACCATAGAAACTGATCTATGAATAAGTCTATGAACTTCAAACAAGTCATTATGCGTACACTCAAGTGTACTTGTGTAATGCCACGAGGAAGAGATAAACTTTCAATTTATAAATGGACTTTACTAGTGATATTTCTCAGGTTTACAATGCTCTGAAATATCAAGCATTAAAACTTTTGTCAGACACGCATTCATTTGCCTGTTCATTTTCAAAACGAATGAACAGTGATCAGCCTTTCCGTCCCGATACTTTTCGCTAGATGAGGAGTCAAAGCGCCATTTATCTAAGTATATCCAAGTGGCTACTTGATAAATGAACGTAATAATTAGACAGCTCATAACTTGACAATATTATTTGCACGCAGAGCGTGTGGATATGATCGGGAACGTTGTGAAACGTAAGGCCGAGAAGTAGCGTGAAAGAAAATGCTGGCAATTTTAATCAGTACATATTGTTGCCGTACAATACATACCCAGATATACGTTTATTGGCTTGACTGTTATGTTAATAGATTTCATACTTATTGCTTAAAATAAGATGACATGTTTTCATTATCTAAAGAAGTAAATTTTGGTAATACAGTTATGTCTACATAAGCTACGCACATATTACAACCATAATAAGACTGTTTTGTCTCAAATCAATCGTGAAAACGTCGTATTTTGTAGTGGAGACACCTTTTTGGAAACAAAATTCACTTCATTAGCTCCAGAATTCTACACATTTTCTCAAGGGGTGCCGAGCGCTGTGTGCACAAAAAAAACTTCTGTCCTGTTACTTCTCTCCTATTGCTACCTTAAATTCTAAAAAGATTCATATCTTTATATTGCTTATAATTTTTTAAAGCTATTCAAACTATTTGCAATTTTTGCGCCCAAAGTTTCCAAACAGATGTCAAAAAAGAGCAAATTATTTTCCCCAATGTTTGTATATCCCCCATTTGCTAAAGTGGGGCGTGCCAAAGTCACGTGCACTGCTTCGGCACAAAATTTCAAACAGGGTACCTAGGCAGCGAACGAGCGTTCGTATGTGATAACGACATGCACATTGTCTGCTGTGTTGTACCGTGCGTAGTTACCGGTATCGTGCGGTTGAAATCCCTGCCCAGGAGATGCATCAGAAAGATTTTACTGTCATTATAACGTAGGAACAGTGTGTACAGTAGGCAGTGGATTTTCATAAGAGTAACAAGAAAGCAATTTACGAGAAATTTGAACACATGGCTGAGGTACTTTTAAACTTACAGCGCAGAAGTGGTCCATGCAGTGACAAACCTGCGTTATTTTTTGTGACGATGCACACGTTACAGTACACTGGGACAAAAAGCCAGAGTAGGTAATGATAGAACTTGTTTAAAATGTGTCTGATTGCACATCGCTAAAGAATATGGTCAAATTAAACATTTTCATCTGATTTTCAAACTCACGATATTAAGAACCAATTGCACAAATGAAGTAAAGTTAGTAAAGCGTTGTAAAGCGTTGTGATGTATAATTTTTATCAGATCGATCTGATCAGAAAAGAGAAGAGGGGCTTGATTGGTCGAGTCACGAATCGTATGTGTATTCAAGAAGGCAGTCACCACAAGTTTATCTTTCAGTCTTACAGATCTCCTCTTATTTCTCTCACAAGTAAATTTTATAATATTCCTGTAAAAAATCATTGACTACTGAAGGGAAACCAAGGAGTTATTTTGCATAAAATTAAGAAATAAGTAACAAAAATGTTGTCACATGATTGATAGAAGCCATTCCTGGACAAGTGTGATGACGAGGTAGGAAAATTTACCTCATATGCCGATACTACCTTACCGATATTTCTCATCTTATACTTCATAATAATGTTACATTATTTAAGTAATTTTGACTGCAATTTTTTATCTTTTGACCTATGGAAAAAGATGTTTGCATGGGTATAAAAGCAGTTGCCTGCATGCTGTATGTTGGACATCTTTCCTTGAAAAGCTGTAGGCCTATTGCATGAAGAGCCAGGAATATACGGCTTTGCACTTTTGCCTGTACTAGCATACACACTAAACCTCCTCTCCGTCCAATCATGCTGCCGACGCCTATTACTGCCTTTTTGCGGACTCGAAGTCTCTATATGTTCCGCATGCAGCAGGCCCACCGATCTCTGTAAGCTCGGTCTATAGTTTTTGTTGAAATTCAGGCACCCATCACTCTGTCAAGAACTTCGCACGAAGGGCATCTTGGGGTTCACTAGTCATGATGGCTTGATGGCAGGCTAAATCTGGAACGGGGTAACAGAACACCGTAACCAGACAAAGTACTGAAAGGGGGCGAACTTGCTTTCAGAAGGCGCGAAAAAAGTTTTCGGGGGGGGGGGCAATGTGTAAACATGTATTAAATCAATGGTGGCTTGAAACTTTCTATGGGGCAAAAATATTTCAGGGCTTCCCCCCCCCCTGCACCACCTTGGCTACGGGCCACCTTAGCCACTTTGCCTCAGCCTCACACTGTTTATCATTATTCGGACAATTTTTCGTATTGAACAAGCACCTGCAGTTATGAATGGAGCAAGAGTTTTTTTTTTTTTTTTTATCTTAGGCTATGTCGATTATCTTCAACCATTAGGCTACAATAAAATGACAGAGTGTGTAACAATAGAAGAAGCGAAAGGATGTAGTGGGATGAGATCAGCAACTCTTTGATTGCCCTCTTGTTTCATGTTTCGGCTTACCATGCTGGTATTCTGCCACTATGCCCCTTCCAGTTCCATTACCGCTTATCTCCATAATAACGGTCATGTGATTTGATGTTGACAACATTCTGGTTGGATAACGCGGCCACACTGGTCCATCCCCACAGAAAGGTTCCGATAATAGTTCAGAGTCTGCAGTTCCATCGTACACCTGTTGTATCGTTACAGAAGAAAAGTTGTAAATGAACTGGAATTAAGTGCTCAATTATAAATTATGAGAAATCGCATTTATAAATCCACCTCCCACCCGGCAGTGTCGGGTTAACAAAATCTCGTAACAAGAGAGAAGGGGGAGGGAGGCAAAACATTTGTATATACTTAAAAATGACTTTGACTAAAGTACTTATTGTACTGAATTTAAAGTACAGTATCAGAACTAATGACACGTGTTCGCAGTTTTAAGTATATCACACACTCTTGAAAAGTTTGGTAAAATTTTCTTCGCAATGTAGAGGTTGGTTAAAATATTCACAGTGTTGGGCAAAAGAACCGAAAAACTTACTGACCAGCTATTAGTGAAATGCACTCTTAAAAGGTTGGGTAATTTTTGTGGGGCACTTGTTTTTTGAACAACGTTGGGCGTTCTTTTCCCAATTTTGGGCAGTTTTCCAGCTGACATTTTGTGCACGCCGCATACGTATATGTGATAAAAGTAGTAAACATGCGGACATGCAAACGGTACGGACGAATATGTACGCGTCTCGCGTTTACACTTCACAGTCATAGCTAGCTCATCAAATGACGACATACTCGATAAAGGGGCTTGTGTGTCGAGCCAAACACCACAGACTGTGTTTTCTTTAGTACCGGTATTATCTGTTTCGTACGAAGCCGAGAACATCGCGGTGGTGTGAAATCTTACATGCTAGTTTTTCCACCTCTTTCTTCGGTAAACATGGGAAGGAGAAATCAAGATACGATTTCTCCTTACTATTATCCATCGATAATGTGGATTGGAGAAAACCAAAGTTAGTGAGGGGGTACTTCAAGAAAGGACCATTACACAGTGTCTATTTTCGAACACCCTGTCCATAAATGGACGCGCCCGCACATGACACGGATTGACGCTATATAACTTTGGTTATATTATTACCAACGTGGGATGATCCCACTGTGGTACGGAGAAATCGTCGACGAGCGAGCTAGCTATGTTACTTAAATTGAAATGAGGATCCGTGTCATGTGCGGGCGCGTCCATTTATGGACACTGTGTAATGGTCCTTTCTTGAAGTACCCCCTCACTAACTTTGGCTTTCTCCAGTCCACATTATCAGTGGATAATGACGTTTCGCAGTACCTAAGTACACAGGATCATCTCCCAACCAGGCTCCTTGTTCTACACCCAAGTTCGCTGGCAAAGATGTGCCTCGAATGCTTGGGGTGCTCAGGCCGACAAAACTCCGAACCTCATATTCTGCTGACTGTTCTGCTATACGGCTACTCTCGCCAACGTCTATCAGCAACACAGTGTCTGCCGTTTGTCGCTTTACGAGACTTTCTCCAGCCATCTCCGATCCCCACTCAGCCTCTGTACTGACCAGTCGGGGTTTGACTCCATAGTCTGCTACGACTAGTAACTGGAAACTGGAGCAACGGCTCTTGACGAAAAACGAGTGATATCTCGAACGACAGAACTGGTTTTCTCGAAACTTTTGGACTGGAAAAATCCCACCGCCGCCGTCACATACAACGTTAACCGTTTTCGAGTCCAGTCTGATTGTCGCCCTCAGTTAGAATTACACATTGTTGTCAAGACAGCAAAATGCGGACACGACATCATCATTAATATTTACCTTCATTTATTCTCGGTCCTTTGTTTGTCGGCATTTAATCATGACTATTTACAACATTATTTAACTTTGTGACCATGAACCTGCAAGGCAGCTAGTACATTAAATAACTCTGTATAGCCTAATGACAACTTCGCGAGTAAGGATTTACTCACACAACAGCAGCAGCCCTTAAATATAGCCCATACGAAATTTTATGTCTAACATAACAAAATCACGTGAGTCAGAGGCTACTCACGGTAATACCTGGCAAATTTGATCCTCCTTATTTACTAGATGCTGAGTCGGGACCGACTCATAATTTCAATTGAATACTAGGTGAGAAGTCTGCGACACGCCATGTCGCTAATTATTACTTTTAAGGCTCAATATCATACAGGCGGTACGTAATTAATTACTTGATGCAGTTGAGGGACTGTCTCCCCAACATTACTTAAATTGTCTCCTACTTGGTACAGCTTGGCGACACGGTAGTGTAAACGCCAAATTAAATACAACTCCTAACTTGTAAAATAACAACACTTGTATGGGCTAAAATATGGGTTTTAAATGAATGGTCACTTACGTACAAGATTCTTTCAACTGGAATACGGTACGGGAACTGAGTAGCTCCTTGCTCGCAGCGAAATCCAACGACAACAAGAATAATTATTTCTAGGACTTAGAATATTTTCGACACTCGGCTGGCACAGGTTTCTCTTAGTTCTTGCAGGCTTGCCGCTCATAACAGAGTGTGTCCTTCTTGCCCAACAGTTAGTTTTTATCCCCCCCCCCCCCAGAATTTGAGTCGTTTACATAAATTACTTTCATGTCTAAATTTATCTTTAATCCCTCATTCATAACCCTACCTAACAGAAAGTTGTCAAGAAAGTGGTTTTGAGCAATTCTCGGTAAAGCATGTTTGCAGCTTTACCACAAATACACTACAGCTTTACCACAAATACACTGGTTCATCCCTGGAACCAGCCGGTCTCTCTCAAGTACCTAAATCAACTGATAGCTAATTAGCAGAAATCACTTAAAGAGGAAAGTCACACAACGAAATAAAGCTAGCTTAAATGACCCACAGGATTGCTGGCTACGAAATAACCAAGAGGGGACTTAAACAACAAAATGAAGCTTGTCAAAATAGCCCACAAGATTAATGGGCATTAGCCCATGTCATTTGGTTTAATTTTATTTCATTTATTGATTCTTCCACAACTTAAAGTAGAATACATACATTAATTGTTACCCTTAAAGTATGATTAAACAATAACAGAACTTACTATAAATCGGCAATTACACGACGTACTGTGCAAAATAATGTTGGACATAAATTGATGGTATTCAAAGAAACCAGAACGGGTATAGTAATCACACCATCAAGTTGGGAAAGGGAGTAATTGCAAAAACTCTCAATAGCTTAACTAGGCAACCACTCCCTTAAGGCAAAAGAAGAAAATAACAACAACAACAACAACAACAACAACAACAATAATAATAATAATAATCATTTTTTTCCCTCCTGTCTATTTAAGCTTTGTTCAAAATCTTTTTGGTATAACTTGTCGTGTTCACACTGTCAATATATACAAAAAATTAATCGAGTATAAAAGTCTTCATTACATCGTTATAAAGCTTGCGTTTCTTACAATGCTGCAAAACATTGATGGCAAACTTAAATTTATAAAAGAACATTTCCTTATCTAACTGAATCTTTTTCCTTGAGCAAACATAAACATAGTACTTGAAGTGTAAAATTAAAAAATTATACGGGCTGTAATCTTTTTGATGATAACCAAAAAAAAAATATCTTCTTTTGAGAAAAAGAATTGCTTGTTGAGGAATCTTCTTTCCATCTCTAAGAGAAAATTTGATACGAAACTACATTCCCAGAATAAATGTTCAATGGACTCATCATATATATTACAAAATGAACACAATGGAGATTTCAACTTTTTCATATAAAATAGTAATTTATTAGTTGGATAATTCTATGTAAGAACTGAAACTGAAAATACTGTAAACGTGCTTCTGAAATACTTCTAAAAGGCATCCTAAAACGAGGAACCCACTGATCTTCATCAACAGGATAGATATTATTCCACTTAGCACGCGAAGTGGGCAATGTCGTCACCCTCACCAATAAGATTGGGTAAATTACGTAAGAAACTGAAAACTTATGCTCCATAATCTTCTCTAATAACCGTTCACTCGAAGTGGGCTCTATAACTGTATCTGTTAAGGTGGATCTCCAATGTCTAGGTATAGCTTTTATTAAACCCCAGAATGATGTAAATGGAAAATTCACAACATTATATTTTATAGTAAAAGTTAAGTAATCCAACGGTACATTATTAGCATTAAACAGGTCAATGATTTTCGTAACTCCTTTGTCATATAAATTATCATAAAATACAGTTTTTACATCAACTTTTCTTTAAGAGTTATTCCAAATGTACTCATTTCCAAAATTTACTTCAGGTGTAGAAAAAGTAGCATCACACCACGCTTCTACGACTTGACGAAAAAAGATGTTCTTGGTATATTTAACATCGGTCTTAGCACAATTACATTTAAAAAAGAAACGAGATCCATAAGACCTTAAAGATATCTCAAAAAATAATTTCCATGGACTCGCATTTTCAGAAAAGTAACGACGCACCCAAGAACATTTTAAAGACTTTATAAAGCTATTTACATGCGTTACCTTTAAGCCACCATCTCCAATATGATTTATCATTGTACTTCTTTTAATCTTATCAGGGCGTCCATTCCAAATAAAATCAAAAATAATTCTTTCCAGTTCTTTGACAAAATGTGGCGGGGGATTAGGAAGGACCAGGAATAAATAAACAAGTTGGGAAAGGGCAAACGACTTAACTATAACATTACGACCAATTGGTGTCATATCTCTAAAAGACCACGTACGTAAACATGATTTTAGTCGAGATAACTTCGGAGTGTAGTTAAGTTCAAAAAGGTCGTGTCTGTTATTGGTAAAGGAAATGCCCAAGTAAGTAACAGGACCACTGCTTACAACAATGTCACGAAAGGAAGTAAACGGACAATCGATTACATAGGGACCCAGAGGAAACAGGACAGATATGGTATAATTAAGAGTCAACCCTGACACTTCTGAAAAATCAGCCAGAGTTTTTACTGTTCCTCGTAAGGAACTAATAGAACTATCCAGAAGAAAAACCGTATCATCGGCATATTGTAAAATTTTATAAGTAGAGCTTCCCACACAGATACCTTCTATTTCCCCATTATGTGAAACACCCCGTAAGAAACTATTTTTTTGACATTTGGTCATATAAATGTAATATCTAGCATACATGAGAATTTTGTTAAGGCCTAAGTTCAAGCTATCTCTGACAGAATACCCAAAGATAAAATGCATAGGTGAGAGGAAACTAAGATCATATCCACATCGCTCATTAATAATATTGAGGAGCTCGTTATAAAAATTCCTTACTACATTACACGTACTGAGGAGATGGGTAATTGTTTCGACATATTCATTACAGAATGTGCAAAATCTGTTATTACTTACACCGATCTTAACAGCAAAATCATTAGTAGTGAGAATACGATTATTTACTTTATATTGAAAAGATCGAAGCTTAGAGTCGATTGTAACTTTAAATTGATTTGTAATAATATAAAAACAATAATGGTCTGTTAAGCTAATTTATAAGTACAGCTCCCACTTATCCCGAATTATATAGCAATTATCAATACGCAAATCAAAAATATTTCGGAAATTGCTACATCCCTTACGATTTCTAATTAAAAGAATAACCTGATATGGGCAAATAGGCATAGGTAGCTTACAAGAAATATTTCCATCGAGAAAGTCATTAAAAACTTTACAAATGCTAGTTTTAACAGAGGTAAACTGAAAAAAATTACATTGTACATCATAACAATCAATGAAGTCCTCATAAGTCATTAAAGAGCCATTTGCATTTACAAGATCATTTACAAAAATAACACCTTTTTCAATCCATTGTATGTACGGAATTATTTCTTTCTTAAAAGAGAACAACAACGGGTTGATAATTTCCTCTTCTATCTAAAAATTCAGTTCAACTGCGAAAAATATTTGTGTTCCATAAATAACCAGTCATTAACTTTTGATCAAAATTGGAACATATGGAAGAGTATTTTTGTTAATTTTCATTGATATGTATATACTTCTGTTTTTAGTTTTGATGTATTTCTATGTTAGAAGTAAGGATCAGGTTTAATTTTATAAGTTTGTACACACACGAAGGTATTAATAAATAAATAAAAAAAAAAAAAAAAAAATTATGTGAAACACTCATGGATAGGAGTTCAGAACATAAAATAAACAAATAGGGGCTGAGGGGGCAACCCTGCCTGACTCCTCTGCTTATATGAAAGTAACCAGTTGAGAAGCCGTTATTAATAACACAAGCATTGCTATTATTATACAACACAGAAACCCATTTCTTAAAATCTTCACCAAAGCCAAAATATGTAAGAGTCTTTTGGATAAAAGCCCAGTCTAATTTATCAAATGCTTTTTGAAAATCAACAAAAAGCAAGAACCCCGGAATGTTATTATCATTAGTATAATCAATTAAGTCTAAAACATATCTAATATTCTCTCCAATAAAGCGGCCTCTAACAAAACCAGTTTGGGTAGGTCCTATAAGGGAAGCAATACAAGATTTGAGTCGGGTAGCCAAAGCTTTGGCTCCAATTTTATAGTCTGTATTAAGTAATGTAATCGGACGATAATTTTTGAGTTGATTTAATTCCTTTCCAGGCTTTAAAATTAACGAAATTACACCACGAGACTGTTCAGTCGCAAGAGAACCTGAATGAAATGCATAATTCAAACTTGAAACTACATGAGGACCTATCAAGTGCCAAAAATTTTTGTAAAAGTTGGTTGACAGACCATCAGAGCCTGGAGATTTATCATTGGTCATGGAGTGCAAGGCCGCAGAACATTCTTCTAATGTCAGTTCCCCTTCACAAACAGATAAGTCACAGTCCGGAATTGAATTAAAATCCGGGAGAGTATTGAAAAACGTTTCAGTAGAGCAAGAATGAGAACTGTATAGTTTTGAATAGAAATTGAAAATTTCATCCAAAATACCTCTTTGATGATCAATTACAATACCCTCATTATTTTTAAGAGAAGTTATGGTACTGAATGACTTGTTCCTCTTTTCAAGATTCAAAAAATATTTACTATTCTTCTCGCCATCTTCTACCCACCTTGGCTTTGATCTAATAATTGCACCGCGTAGTTTGAAATCATAATAATCGAGGAGTTCAAAATTTACTTTCTTTAGCTGGGAACTGACAGAAGCAGACGGGTTAAAAAATAGTTGTTGTTCCAAAGACGATATAATCTTAAGTAATTCATATTCCCTACGACGCCTTCGCTTGGCCTTTTCCTTAGAATAAGCCATCGAAACTTTACGAATTTTTTATTTAACAAAGTCCCAAGATACGGCAGGGTTATGAGAGCCGACTTCTTTCAAAGCGTCAATAATACAATTATTCATATTGGATACATAAATTGTATCATCTAGAAGAGAATTATTAAATTTCCATATTCCTTGGCCTCTGGCCATTTGAACAGGAGCTATTACAAGAATGCAAAAGCAATGATCAGACTGTAACCCGGTTGAAAAATGTACAGAATGAACTGAAGGTCTCAGGTGATGAGAAATGAGAAAATAATCTAGTCTACAATGTATATCTGGAGTTATGTTCGAGCTCCAAGTGTAATGCTTACCAAAGGGATTCATCTCCCGCCAAATATCTATTAAACTGTAAACTGACATCAAAGACAAACATTTATCCCGGGCTTTGGAATTAGTTTTAGCCTGGCCTCCCATCTTATCCAGTTCCAGTGAAAATACAAAGTTAAAGTCGCCCGCCATAACAATTGTTTCGCATAAGAAACTGCCCATCTTATCACAAAGCTCAGTGTAAAATGCTGGGGTATCAATGTTTGGCCCATATACCCCAACCAACGTAAAAATACTGTTATTAATCTCGATATCAAAAATGATAAACCTACCGTAAGCATGAATGAATTCCTTGTGAAGAGAAACAGCAAGAGAGGGTTTAACAAGTACGCAAACTCCACGACTGTCCTTAGATCCATGGCAAAATATAATA
The DNA here is from genome assembly GCA_029531755.1 of Holothuria leucospilota. NCBI lineage: Eukaryota > Metazoa > Echinodermata > Holothuroidea > Aspidochirotida > Holothuriidae > Holothuria > Holothuria leucospilota. The sequence goes on along the minus strand of CM055964.1, from coordinate 20,796,330 downwards.
GTACCACCCCACTCGTTTTTCCAGTAGATTTCATCCTGGATGAAGCTATGGGTTTCTTGTAAGAGGCACACATCATAGCTATTACGGTGCAGAAACGCAAACAAACGTCTTCTCTTTTTTGATTGCCTTAGACCTCTCCCATTGTATGTTAAAAAGCTTAGGGTGGATGCCATCTTAAGAATGACAAGGATAAATACCAATGGTCACAGGCAATCAACGGAACAGTGGAACTTACATGCATTACAAGAATCAAATACTTTATACTTACAGGAGGTTTAAAAAGGAAAATAAACATCAATCCACAGGAAGACTACAAATTAATGTACACAACGCTCTCAAATAGAGCATCTGTACCTTCCAAAGGAAAAATGACAAAATAGTCGAAAAAGATTCACAACTGTGCACTGTCCGAAGAATGGCTGAATATAGAAAAAGTAATATTGATCATGGCAGTGCAATCATCCTTAAAAAGAATCTAAAAGAGCGACAAAATGAGCGGCTGGTCGACACGATGTTTAAGTAAAGTTATACGGCTTGCCGTCAGCACCCCTCCAACAGCCCCCTGCAAAGCGAAGCCTCGTCCCCTGCTGGTAGAGATCATTGACTTGAGTCCTCCAGCGACGTTTCTCCTGTAAATCCAGCTTAGTCAGGTCGTCTATAATATAAAAATCTTTAACGGCCAACGCCCTTCTCGCCTCCTTCATCACCCCGACCTTGTCTTGATAGAAGGGCATCTTTACCAATATATGTCTATAACGCCCCGCAACTGCTCTTCCGTCCCGGTGGGCCCTTTCAATCTGGGGGTTCGGTAAACCCATATCAGTGAGAATGTCAGCAACAGTTTTCAAACAGTCTTCGTCTCTTTCGTGCTTCACTCCCACAATTCGAAATCTACTCCGTCTTGAAATGCATTCTTGTTTGTTTAGTTGTTTCTCTAAGATCTCTTGACGTTTCTCTAAATTTTTTTACTTTTTCAGTTAAACACTCGTTTTACTTGCGTAGGGAAGAAATTAGCTTACTATGCTCCCCAATTGCATTGGCAAATTCCTTTCTGATTTTACTAAGTTCCGCGGTCATATTTTCAATAGCTGCATCAAGACTGTGCAGCCCAGTACTAAGTGACACGTCATCATACGAGTCCTTGACAGTCGCAGCAAGGTTCGATAGCCTAACATTAGGCCTAAGCTGGCTAGGAGAAGCTGGCTGGGAAGCTTCTGCCTCTCCTTTTTTCTTATTTTTGCTCCCAGGCGGTCTAACTCTTCCCCGCTTTCCATAGAATCAATAATAGGACAATAAAGGCTCACCAAAAAGCAAAATATCTTCTCAAGAA